>CM032456.1:170503707-170860204 GCA_019049505.1 Pachyrhynchus sulphureomaculatus
AATCTACTTCAAAATATAAAGGTTACGCGAGTTTTAAAATGTACGCTTTGGATGGAGCAGCAATATCAATTGTTTTACCGATAGCAGTCAAATCGTAAAAAAAAATTCCAGAAGTAACTCTTAAGAGTCATAACTACAATGAAATTTACTAAATGCTATAGTACTTTAAACTATGTAGAAAATAAGACAAAACAACAATAAAATAATTTATTCCGAGTAGGGCAAACTAAAACAAAACAATTTTCTATAAGAGATGTTCAAAATGTTGACTTTGTTGGACACTTCTTACCAAGTTGATTAGTTCAAGAGAAGTGAGAGCTGCAAAACTTTGTATTACTGCGACTTTCTAACTCTTGCCTGGTGTTTGTCGGCAATTGAAAAAAATTAGGTCTTTCAATCTTCCCCAGAAATAGAAGTCCATGGGTGTTAAATCCGGTGACCTTGCCAGCCAACGGTTCGGACCTGCAATTGCTTACATAAGCTTCGTCTGTCCAAATTCTCCAGAAACCATTGACAAAAATCCATAAGCCGATGAAAATCTCAAATCTCTAGGGTGATGAACTTTTCTTGTTCTATATGACCTGAATTTGTGCTTCTTCAAAATACGACTTACGTTAGTTCTTGGTAGTCCAGTGAATTCTTTTAACTGTCGGGTTGAACTGTTGGGATTATTTCCGATAGTTCCTAAAACTACTATTTCTTCTAACTCCTTATCCCTATTTGATGCATAATTTTTGGGTCGTTTCTTTTCAAACTGGCCACTATTAACTAGGTTATGTCGCAATCGAGCGAATATATTCTTGAGGGGTTGACGCTTCTCTGGATACCATTCGTGGTTACAAATTACTTGCAGCTACCGAATTTTTGTTTTGTATGAAACACATTATCATATCCCATTTCTCGTAACTCTCAAACTTCATTGCGATTTATTTGACAACTCAATAACTTACCCTGAAGTAAAATTTAACAACTACGAGTAAACAATTGTCCAAAGCCTACTTCACAAAATGTACATTTAAAACTCGCGTAAAAAACTGAAAACCTTTATATTTTCAAGTAGATTTAAACAAAATATAAAGTGTGCTATATTTTAGAATGGTAATTTAAAACTCTATTGGGATAAGGAAAAACTATAATACAAGGTATCCCATTTAAAAAATATATTTTTGTGTTAATAACTATTAAAATATTAGTTGCAAAAAAATGTAACTTACACTGTTGAAATCCACGTGAAAAGTGCTTCGAGAATGTTTTTACAAGAAATCAAAAAATTTTCAATAGGAAAAGAATTACAAACATTTTTCCAAAATGCAGATTTTTGAAAAAACACCCTGTATGTCTGAAACGGTCCTAGATATCAATATGCGGTTTTTTCACCATTGAGTTTATTAATAAAAATTGAGCCTCAGATACCGACATCAGTTTTCGTCTATCTCCTTTAGATAAAGAGATTTACCTTTAAAAAGTGTCCAATTTGGACCACCCTGTACACCAAATTTTTTTAGATCCATCGATTCAAAACTAGACACAATATTGTCGCCGGTAAAATAATTAGAAAATCATTATCGGTGAGACAAAATGACTTCAGTGATTGGTGATGATCAGATTTTTAATGCTGATAAGATGCTGATTTATAGACTCACGCCAGATTAAAACTTTAAAATTCAAAGAAGAAAACGTAATCTGATGGGAAGAGAGGACAACTGTTATGGTTGCAGCGTGATTGGCACAAAAAAAAAAATGGTGATCGGTAAATCTCAACGCAGTCATTACAAGAATAATTGGAAAGCTTGGACGACATCTGATATTTTCACAAAATCAGAACACTCCTGGGTCGTGAATTGACAGCGAAACCCTTGAAGCAAATACGAATGTAAATAATAATGTTACTAAGATTACTTTACTCGACGCCATCCTGATGATTTATGATTAAACTTACACCAAGTATAATAAAGACTTATTTTAGACACACCGAATTTACAGCAGAAATCGATCAAAGTTCCAACAACTCTTCTGTAGATTCGATGACGAAGACGACATACCGCTTTCCGTTTAGGCAGCTGCCAATAATAAGCCAGAAGCTTGAGCAATATTCGGAAAGTCGATAATAATGTCTCATGTGAGGATCCCTGTGATAAGTTCATTGTGCAGAGTATTATCGCCGAAGGACACGGCGATGGTGAGATCGAGAGATACAATCGACTCCGAGCGTTGTCAAGGCCCTGAAAGCTGCAGAAATTCTAAATGTCTTCGTACATTCTAACTACGACGATGACAATATAAAATTACAAAGTCTAGCCTTTACAATTTAATATGCTACCCTCTACTATAAGTTGAAAGTAAACCTGAAAAACAAAACAAAATTAAGGACTTTTTAGGCCGATAAATATGCACTACATATGAACTTTTATATATGTAACTTTTAGGTTCGTTAACTTTTGCTGTAAACATATTTTAAAAAATTTGATTAGAGTTGCTCGTGTGTACACAATACAGTGAAATTCCCATTTCGCGGACACCCCTCTTACACGGACACCTCGCTTAAACGGAGAGCTTCTCATGGTTCCGACCGACTCTCATGTAATTGACATTGTGTTAACTCCCTCTTGGACAGACATACTCTTTAACGGACGCGGACACAAAAAAATAACCGGACAAAAAACAATAAAAAACTAACGCGCCTTGTCCCATTTTTCTGTAGCGAGTATCGCTGTGCAAATATGGCAGAAGAAAAAGAAAAATTCATAGTCATTGGTAAGGCAGCTAAACCTAGAGCATTTAAAAATATAATAAGAAAGTTTGGATGACAGGAGAAATTATGACAGAGTGGTTGCAAGATCTTGATTGGAAAATGACAAAAGAAAAAAGGAACATTTTGTTATTTTAGACTATGCAGGATCTCATCCAAAAGACGTCCGCTTAAAAAATATAAAAACCTTGTTTCTGCCACCTAACTGTACATCAGCTTATCAACCACTTGACCCAACAGGGAATTACAAAAAAATTTTAAAATTTATTACCGAAGTCTAATACTAAAACACCTGATATTAAACATTGAAACTGCTGCAACAGCTTTTGAGTTAATTAATAAAATTACGCCATTGGATGCAGTTTACTTTACAAAAACCGCTTGGGAACAAGTAAACCAAGGAAGCAGTTAAAAAATTTGCTTCCGTAAAGCGGGATTTAAGCATGCAAATATGTAAAGTGAAGACCAGTTAACTAAGGCTGTTACATCTGATCCAGAAGATGACTTACCACTTGCAGATATCCTCAAAAATAAGAATTTGTTGTAGTTGACTGATAATGAAAACCTTAATGATTTTTTGAACACAGATGAAAAATTTGTATCTTGAAAATCGCGATTCAGAACAAGAAATTGAAATTCCAGTTGAAATACAAGGACTTTCCGAAGATTCTGATGTCGATGAGGTACCAGTACCAACAGATACTATCCCAAATTATGATGAAGCTATTACCCCAGCCAAATAGCTTAAAAGTTTTGCCGAAGATCACGGAGATGTAGAGCCTTTTCTTTCCAAATTAGAAAAACGATTTGTGGACGACATTTTGAAGCAAAAGAGGAGACAATCAACAATATATGAACTTTTGCGTCATTAAGGTAACCTTTCATTTCATATGTATAACTTTATCCTATTATATTTTAATACATATCGAAAGGTAACAAATCTTTGTTTTTTCCTTAAGTTTTAAGTTTTGTTTATTTAAAAAATATGTACGTATATAAGTCTAAATTTTAAATGTCCCAAATTACAATTTTCATTAAAAAAAACATTTTTTTTATATTTCCTTTAAGCGGACATCCCTCTTGAACGGATACTTTCGGTCGGTCCCGTTGGTGTCCACCCAAAGGAGAATTCACTATACAGGGTGAGTTAAAGATAGAGTAAAGTTCATTATCTCATTTGTCTCGGGAATGACGAAAAAAATGTTTAAATACGATTAGTTTTAGGGAATGCTAAGATGCACAGTTTAAAATTATTGTTGAGTATACAGGGTACTTCAAAAAAGTGTGTCCGATATAACATATGTTTTTTAAATGGAACATCCTATTTTCTAATTTATTTTTAAATTCTGCGTAAAATTTTATAACTTTTTTATTAGTAATGTTATATACCTAAACCTAGTAGTTTTTTCTAATATTTCATTTTTTTTTTTAAAAATACTAGTTTTCAGTTTTGTAAAAAATTGCCAGTAGCGCCATTGTTTCTGAAGGTGGAATACTCATAATTGGTACGCGCGTTCTATAGAAATAAAAAAAAGATATATGTAAAGAAATTTGAGTTAGATGCTACAAGGCCCCAAGGATTTGGGGCCTCGGTGTCATTTTTGCAAAAAACTGATCATATTCTCAGGCTCATATCTTGCAAACCGTTTGGAATTTTGATTTACTTTCTGAAGCAAAGTTGTAGCTCTTGTCATAAAGAACAAAAATTGTGAACATATAAAATCCAAAAAAATTCATCTTCCAGATCAAAATCGCAAAAAAAAACTTTAAAAAGTAGATTTTTCGGGAAAATTTTCACTTTTGCGGCTACCTAAACAGTGTTAAGAATCATTCCTAGGAAGTTCATATATTCTAGAAAGTTGTTTACTAAGATCTTAGCTACATTTTTGTAGTTGATTGTTTCCTTGAATTTTTGAACGGTTTGCTAGCTATGGGCCTAAACAGTGGAAAAAAGGTAAAAAAAAAATCGAATTTTTTACAGTTTTTAGCTATTTTGACCTTGAAGATGAAGTTTTTTTTTACTTTAAATGTTCACAATTTTTGTTCCTTATGACAAGGGCTACAAACTTTGCTACAGAAAGTAAATTAAAATTCCGAACGGTTTGCAAGATATGAGCCTCAGAATATGATGAGTTTTTTGCAAAAAATTACACCCAGGCCTCAAATCTTTGGGGGCCCATAAAAAAAAAAGTGCATGACTTTCGGAAAAACTGGGAGACACGGGTCTTTTTTTTTGGTCTATTATCACGTGGTGGTGTCCGTATATGGTTATTTTTTTTTCGTGTTGCACTGTGTATTTCTACCCTTCTAACCTGAAACACTTAGTGAATTCAATATTCTAATCTTGAAACGTCGGAAATGTTTCCCAATCTGACACGGTCAAATTCCAAGGGCCTTGATTTCTCATCTGACCGAAACGGTGAAAGCTTCCGTAAATTCGCGAAATTCTCTAATATACCTGTACACGGATAACATAATATACATACTTAATTCTATAGTCTTAGCGCATAACAATAGAGAGCTCATATTCGCTAGGACACACAATGAATTCAAAAGGTGGCCTACAAGATGTAATATGGATGACGCTTACATGAATGGCACCTTTATAACACACGATCCTACTAAATCCCTCGGAACAATGAAATTATTATTGAAGTACAAAACAGTGGCGGCTTTGTGTCCTACATCCTAATTTTAAGCACCATTTGTACAAGGTGTTATGAAAATCGTTTAGTATACTTAAATCGATAAATCTTTGTATCAAGAGCAACTCCGGCAACTAGGAAGTGACACTCCTATATAATTGATGAGAAAATTAACCCTGCTAAGTCATGTTTTTCACTATATAAGCAAATGGTTAAGTAAAGAGATAAGTACTTTGTGTTGAAAATTTTACAACATTTGAACCGTCTCAGTTAAAAAATAAACGGCCAAGTGCAAGTCGGATTTCCGCAATTAGTATTCCGTGTCGTGATTGCTTTAAAAATATTTTTTCCAACCTTTGTTTTTGTATACCAGATAAATAACACAGCCCCACAAAAAAAAAAGTGGGGTATACTTTTGATGCGATATATCAGATCCGTAGTATTTTTGCCCGCTGATCACGAATCTGACGTCAGAATATCGCCATCACATCTCAATTTTTTTCTAACCTCAAAAAATAGGTAAAAATTAGTAAAAATTAAGAAAAATATACTCCTAAAAAATTGATTCAAGCTTTTTCATGAATCCAAAGATGTATTAATATGTATTCGGACACGCTAAGCTAATATATTCATCGGTTGGATTAAGCCATACAGTTCTGTTTTCTTTCTAACCTCAGTAAATCAGACAGATATAGTGCTTCTCGAATGCAAAAACGAATTCAAATTAAAATTCAACCGATTCTTACCAAATTTGGTACACGGGGGTTTTTTGGGTTGCTGATCATGAATCTGAGGTCGGATTTGCAAAATTCAAAATGGCGGATCCAAGATGGCGGACAAAATTTTTGAAAACCAACCGATTCCTACCAAATTTGGTATACAGTTGGGGAATCCTCAAACCTGATACTCCTAAACCCTAAACCCTGAAACCTTAGACTCCCACACCCTGTAACCTCAAAAAATAGACCTCAATAACCCTGTAACTTTAAAAATGAGACCCAATAAACTCAAAACCAGGATTTTTAAACCATATACTCTCAAATAGTAGACCCTTAAGCCCTAGAATTGCGAAGGTTAGACCCGCGCCTAACTTTCCTTTTTTTGGCTGTATCTTGTTCTTTTTTTCCGCGAATGACCTATTCAAAGGCTTTCTGCCCAAACGCTTTTAAGGACTTGTTTCTCTTTTTAGCGACCAGCAATAGTCCGCTAGCATATGGTCATCCCATCGTCCTTGATACCGATTTTCTATGATTTTCAGATCTTGGTGAAAACGTTCCCCTTGCTCCTCACTGTAGTCACCAAGATTATCTGGGAAATCATCGATGTGGGAGTCCAGGAAATGTAATTTTAGATTCATTAAGCAACCTAATGTTTGAAAATTTTTTACCATTTTCTCGACTATTTCTTTGTACTTAGGACTTTTATTATTTCCCAAAAAGTTTGTTGCGACTTCTTTAAAACTAAGCCAAGCAGCTTTTTCAACTTTATTCATTTTAGTAACAAATAATGAATCTTGAAACAATTTTCTTATTTGTGGCCCGTCAAATACGCCTGCCTTAATTTTAGCTTCAGAAAATTTCGGAAATTTTTTATGCAAATATTTGAAACATGGGCCGTTTGTATCTAATGCTCTCGTGAATTGCTTCATAAGTCCAAGCTTAATGTGAAGCGGGGGAATAAGAACCTGAACTAACCTGAACTAACCTGGATCTACCAATGGTGGAAACAATACATTATTTTCACCAGGAGTGAACGATTCTCTTGTTGGCCAAATTTTTTTCTTATAATGACGTTCCCTGTCTCTGCTATTCCACAGACATTTATAACAGGGATAAAGTGTAAACCCTGACTGTTGGCCAAGCAATATTGTTACAATTTTCAGATCTCCACAAATTTTCCAGTTATGATCAGCATATTTTATTTTTATCAAAAGCTGCTTCATTTTTTCATATTGCTCTTCCATAACTGTGGAATGAGCAATCGGAATGGGAGCGTAAAGGTTGGTATTATGCAGCAAAACTGCCTTAATGCTCCGTTTAGAAGAATCAATGAACAGTCAGTCTCCATTCTTCAGGATCGTATGAGTTATTTTGAAATTCATCCATTAGACCTTTTACATCGGTACAATATGAAAGTGACAATTCCTCGTCCATTGTGAAATATTTTCGAAATTTTTCATCTCTGTTTCTATAATAAGAAATCGTAGCTTCTGGCTTAAGTAAATGTCTTTTCTATAAAAAGGAAGCAAGATGCTCTGAACCATCTTTGGATAAGCCTAAATCTCTGACTAGATCACTAAGTTCTGACTGTGATACGAGTATTGGTTCTGGTTTACGGTTGTATGGTAGAAATTCTTTATCTGTGTCAGTAGTATATGATAGGTTGTCACTAGAACATTCATTAGTAACAGTGTTTGAATCTTTTTCGATAGTCTCAATGTTTTCGGCATGAACTGATAAGGTGAAATCATTTGTTTCCATAACATCAGCATCAAGTGGTTCAGGAGGCAGAATTAGTTTAGTTGGTCTTGTTACTGTCGAAACATCGTTATAAGTAATAGTGCTTTTATTTTTTCGGTTATGCCTAGATACAACATTCATACAAAAGTAGCAATTATTTTCACTGTATGGTCTATTCCATATTGCTGATCTGGAATATTTAATCGCCTTCTTATTGATGTACAACATTATTTTGCAAGAACTGCAAATGATGTGGGGAACCCAATCTGTATCCTGGTGCTGTATTTCAATGTTAAAACAATCCTTATATAAGGTTTTAATCTTATCCGTTATCGGTGACCCCATTTTACTTAATACGTGTTGACAGCAAATATAACAAAATGAATCACTGTTTTTATCGCACTTATGAAAAGTCCTTGTACCGTGAGACCGTTTTCTTGTAGCATTATACTCTACATGAGCCAAGTCACCCACACATGAAGAGCTACGATCGCTGGATGACGACGGCTGCGGGCCCGCTTTCCCACCCTGACCAACCGCCGATACTGGGTTTCCTAGTCCCTGCATCGTAATTCTCTTTCTTCTACCTGCCATGACGGCATCTAAGCCGTTATCCAGGGACTCTGCCGGCTAGTGGAGTAACACCGTTGCCCACCGTCACCACGTGGAGGTGCCCTGGATGCAGGTAGAAGAATAAAAATCGACCGATAAATTTTCTCGGCGTTCAAAATGGCGCGAAAACATCTGCCATCTTGAATTTTGCAAATTCAACCTCAGATTCGTGATCAGCGACCCAAAAAATCCCCGTGTACCAAATTTGGTAAGGATCGGTTGAATTTTAATTTGAATTCGTTTTTGCATTCGAGAAGCACTATATCTGTCTGATTTATTGAGGTTAGAAAGAAAACAGAACTGTATGGCTCAATCCAACCGATGAATATTAGCTTAGCGTGTCCGGATACATATTAATACATCTTTGGATTCATGAAAAAGCTTAAATCAATTTTTTAGGAGTATATTTTTCTTAATTTTTACTAATTTTTACCTATTTTTTGAGGTTAGAAAAAAATTGAGATGTGATGGCGATATTCTGACGTCAGATTCGTGATCAGCGGGCAAAAATACTACGGATCTGATATATCGCATCAAAAGTATACCCCACTTTTTTTTTGTGGGGCTGTGAATCAAAGGTAATGCGCTCGTGATAATTTTCATTCAATCTATACCCTATGGAGAATATTCCAGAATTTCTTCGAAATTTTTTGATTGATACTCTTAGAGATAGGGTGGAGGAAGAGCGAATTTTGGCAATTCTTTAAAAATAATATAAGGAACGGTTTGCGCGAGTATTACATAATATATTTTTGAAGTCATGTTTTCACAAGCTTTCATTTAACACCCCATTTGATGACCTTGAAAAAAAAATTTTTCACTTCCTATTTCACCCCCAAAATTAAATCAAAATTTAACTATCAAAACTACACGGCTTTGATTGCACCATCAATTCCTATATTTGCCACAAATTTTAACTTTCTATATCAACTAGTTTCGGAGAAAATCCGCTGTGACAGGCAGACAGACATCGAAGTAACTCCATAAGTGTTCCGTTTTTCAATTTTGATATTTCTTCTTCTTCTTCCTACTTATAGCTAGGTACTATTTCTTCCCTGATCTATATATCGTCACTCCATCTCTTTCTTGGACGTCCTATTGATCTTCTTCCACTCGGCGACTTGTCTCTTGCTATTCATACTATCCTGTTGTTTGCCATTCTTTCTATGTATTGATCTCATTCCACCTTTCTTCCTTTTATCCACTGGTTGATATTTTCTATATTACATGTGCGTCTTATGACTTCACTCCTTTCTCGATCCCTCAGGATCTTGTTTGTAAATCTCATTACAGTTGATTCCAGCATCCTCTGTTTTACACTTGTATCTGGTCGTGTTTCAGATTTGTAAGTCATTACTGGTCGTTCTACGGTCTTACATATTATTGTGTTTGGTCTCAACGAAGAGGAATTTATTTCTAAATATAGTATCACTAAAGCATCCCGCTATCCTATTAAACTTATCGACCTGATGTTTTACTTCTTCCTCCATTTTTCCGATACTCTATATTTTGATACCCAGGTAATCGGCCTTCACCACCTGTTCTATTGGTTTACCTTCCACCACCAACTTGCACGTGATTGGCTCGTTGGCCATTACTATTATCTTGGTTTTTTCAGTAGAGATTGAGGTATTAAATTCTTTTAGCAGCCTTTGCCAATAGTTCTCGGTTTCAACTATTATTACCGTTCATCTGCGTAACATAAAAAGTTCTTTGTTACCCATTCCCCACTCTTCTTTCTTTTAACATTCTTTATAATTTCATCCATGAAAATATTAAATAGGAGACGACGCATTAAGTCTCCCAGCCTGATTCCAGGTTCATGGATAATTGGTTCTGTCATTCATTCTGTTACTTTTGCGACAATTTTATTGTCTTTACATATATTTTCGATATTTTTGATTAGGTTTAATTCGATGTTCCTGTTACATAATAGATGAATGACGTCTTCTATTTGTACATTGTCGACAGCTTTCTTTAAGTATATCAAGCACAAGTACGCCGAAATGTATTCTATAGATTTTTCTTTTACCTGTCTCACAATGAATCAGGCATCAGTGCATGATCGTCCACTTCTGAATCCTGGCTGTTCTTCTTCCAGTTGTATTCTTGCATTTATTTTTGTTATAACAATCCTTGTTGTTAATTTGAGTATATGGTTTAGTAGATTTATGCCTCTATAGTTATTTGGTTCTTCTTTTTCTCCTTTCTTGTTCACTAGTATAACTGTCGCTGTTCTCCATTCGTTTGGGATTTTGTTTGATCTTATAATCCAGTGTGTGAGTATTTGGAGCTGCTTATCGAGAGAGTATCCCCATATTTTGGTAATTCAGTAGCTATTTTTAATTTTAATAGGGAATAATAAAAAGACAGCGCCCGGATGCTGAAGTGAAGCTGAAGACGAAGAAGACATTCGAATTTCATTATTGTAAAAGAAATTATTCACTTCATCACAAAGTTGACTTTTGCGTCATCACAAAAGTGACTTTTGTATTGTACTTTATTTTATGTCACAAGATTCAGAATATAAATGTTTTATCACTCAACTGTTAAAACTAAATGTAAAAATTTTGAAAAGTACTTACTAGGCCTTACAAGCAAGGTCAAAAAAAGAAAATAGGAAATAAAAACACTTGCTACACGAAATAAGTACTCGTTTTATAAAGTTCACTCTATTCTTAAGTTCACAAGGTATAAAAAATTGTAGAGATATAAGTCGTACTATTGGCCTCAGAATTAAACTAACTGTTAACACAAGATAACAGAACTACCAAGAAGCCACCAGTTTCTACTGTGGCTGTGGTACTGCACGACCATAACAGTCTTCTGATAATACTAGTTACACTAAAAATATAATACCTATCATTTGTTTGCTATTATTTTTCGTCTATTCTAAAATGCAACTTCATCTATTTATTACATTTCATATTAACAGCATTTTTTATGTTCTCAATTGAAAAATACAATTGCTACAAAGAAATATTTTTGTCTAAAAGTCATTTTACTTAAAAAAAATGAACTTTTAGCAACATTGTTGTAAACTAAATTCAAGGCGTGGGTAAGAGACACATGACACATTGACAAAATTTCAAAAATGTCCGAATTCAGATAAAAAGGAGTTATTGATTTTAATTGACTCAAGGGATTGCAGATCCAAACTTTAGAAAGATAAAGTTATTATTATCTTTGTTACCCTTAGAAGAAGGTAAATATTGTTATTAAATATGTAATAAGGGGAAAGGCCACTCCAAGTTCCAGGAAATAAGGCTAATTTCGGAAATTTTTTTCAAGAGTATAATAAAAGCATTCGAAAATTTATTTAAATTAAATTAATCAATTATCTAAGTGTACAAAAATATTGTTTTACCTTTTTAATTCAGAATTCAAGACGACAGGGGACCTTTTATGCGAGGCCTGAAACGGGCGAAACGATTGCTCCCGTAGATTTCAACTTAGAACAAGAAACCAAAAAATTTTCATTAATATATGTCAAAAACTAGTGGACAACTCACGAAAATTTAAAAATCTCGTTTTTTTTCGAAAAATGGTGCATATTTTAAAAAAAAATGTTTATTTTTCACCCAAAAATTTCACGAAAAATTGTTTATAAAAAAGGAAATTTATCACAAAATCGCTTTCCCTTAAATAATGTATCTGAAAAGTTACTCTCAAAATTTGAAGCGAATTGATAGATTTATGGCAGCTGTCATTTCGCCTGATTTGAAAAATACAGTTTTGAGAAAAACGCCTTTATTATACTCTTGAAAAAAATTCCCGAAATTAAGGAGTTACATACACATGGGCATCGCACAAATATGTATATTTAAAAAAAAAATATTTTTAAAGATTATTAAGTGAATAATACAAAAGAATGGCCATTATATATTTTTATTGTACTTTAAATTATAAGAAAAAAAAAATTTAAAATATTTGTGGGGTTAAAGGGACCACTGACGAAAACTATGGCACGTCCTTGTCTGAAGGATAACTTTACAAAAAACAATCCAATCTGTAAAAATAAAAATTAATTTTTTAAAATAATGTAGTAGTTTAGCTACTTCTTACGAGAAGATAGAGAAAGCATTATGTCAGAGAAAGATGCGAAATAATTTAACTTTCAGGGTATAATGAATGTGGCAACGTAGCTTCTCGTTTGCTTCCCGCCACAGGCAATCACGAGTTATTTATAATCACCTTGATACTTTTACATGATATACATTAAAAATTATGTATAATTAATTAAAACGATACTTTACATTATTTATGAAAAATATATTCAATTATTAAGTATCGATAACTGAATAAACGTGAGTGTAAGACATGCGTTTATTCCAGTATCTTTTAAAAGAAAGTCCGATCAGTAAAATGCATATATGTAATTCAAAATTTAAGGCTACATTGCCACAGCGAAAGTTCACTTTATAAAATATATGAAAAAGTAATATTTATCTAATATTTTTGCAACAATTAAGAGGTAAAGTGCCTTCATATTTTAACAAACGAAAGCAAAGTATTTTTTTTATGTTGTAACATTCATTTTCTCTTAGATTTTAAGATCATGTTACAACACCGTTTTTCTTTCTATAATTCCTGTAATAATACTAATTTAAGTTAAGCAGAGAATTTATATTTTATTACCTTTTTTATATTTGATTGAGCAGTGTAGCTTAAAATCAATAGTGTGTGACGCGTGTTGCCGACTTAGCTTATTTAGTTTGCATTGAATGCATCTGATTTTGCGTTTCGAAAGTGAACCAGGAAGGAACAAAGGTATAAAAACGGCCATTTCGAATTTTTAAGGGCTTTTTTTTTTCCGGTCCAGCATGCAGTAAAGGGCTTTTTTCTCCGTGATGGAGTAACGGTTTTTTTTATCACCAAATGGGTGTCGTTTGCTAGACCTCAAGTGTGAGGCCTTTCTCCGTTCTTAAAATATTCTGCTCATCCTAAGGCATTTCGGATCAAAAAGTAATTAGCTACCCAAATGAGAACAGGAGAGTAGTGGTTGAGACAATATTTGAATGAGAATCTCACCAGGAGAGGCCAAGCTATCTATGGAAACCCCCGAGGAGAAGCCAAGCAATAAGTCAACACGTGTAATCTGCGATGTCGATTTCACAAACTTTTATATGTGTCCTTTAAAGCCATTTATTAAAAACTTAATAATTCTAATTTAGAGACTCCCTACAAAAGTGTGCACTCTCGTAGTACAAAAAGTATTTAGTCAAAGTAATTTTAAGAGTGTAATAGAAGTAAGAATTTTTATTTCGTTAATATACTCTTCTTTATTTAAGTGTAGTGTCTCACTAAACTCCCGATCTTTCTCTCAGAACGTAAAAGTTATACTATATTCAATTTTCTTTCAACAACTAAATAACTCTTCAGTATTTTTTGAGTTGAACTTAGATTCCGTTTATTCTAAAATGAATGGTGCCCAAGACAGTACAACCAAGCTTTAAACAACTATAGAGGCTATTTTCAAAAGACGTACAAAAATTATCTCGATCTCCATATCTCTCCAAACAAAACGAGCTAGCTTATAACTAATTTTTGATCTCTCAGTATTAATATCCACTCAATCCATTCTCAAAAATTAAGATATACATAAGGGGCAAATAATAACTTTTATTTAATAAATAAAGCAGAAGAAAACTTGAGGCTATAATGTATATATCTCTTTGTGATTTTACTTTTTTACGACAACAAAAGTTGTAAAAAACGCATGCTTTTGATCGAAGAAAAAGTATGGATTCCTATCTGAAACTTTTACAATTAATTATGGCAATACGGCGTGGTAAATCATCTTTATATTGAAGCAGTGAATGCAATCTATTATTTCTCAAAATTTCAAACAAAACTACTTTTAATAATTACTCGTGAGAAATACCTTAAAAATTGTAGAAGGTTTTTTTCCAAAAATAAAAAAAAAAATACGGTGTTTCAAAGTTCAGTATGCAATTTTCGACCAAAAAATGTATGTTTAATTATTTATAAAAAATTATCTATTAGAAAAATTAAAAAAAAAACCTCTCGACATTTTGTAGAAAAGGTAATTAATAAGATTCAAAAACGGGTTAGAAAATATTAAAAATTGACTGAGTAATATTGCAGACAGTGTTTGAAGACAGATAGTGGTCCCAATCCGACGCCAGGTCACATTTAATGCTATAACTTTGTAATGAAATGGAATATTCTTTAAATTTTTTTTCGGATAATTCCTAGAAGTATAAAGAATAAAAATCCGTAAAAAAAATAGATTTTTTGAAAATCCGAGGTGTACATAACCCCTTAACCTTTTTTCCTAGGAACTGAAGTGGCCTTACCCCTTAATAATTAATAATGTACCTGTGCTGTGGTTACAACAGTGAATAGATGTCCTCAATATTAATCTAACATATATGAATAAATATGGAATTCACCAAAGGAGTAAAGACGCATAATGCAGCAAATTAATATATACAGGTGTGTCGTTAATATTTGAAATTATTAAAATTCAACAGGTAAAACGTTGTTTAATTATATTAAAACAATACAATTTATATTGACTAATAATTTTAATACTTTTTAAAATATTTTTGGGTCTCTATATTTTTTCTGATTCACATATGTTTTCCAATAAAATACTTTGGAGACCTTACCAAAATATTTTTTTACTTACTTAATATACAGACAAAATTTGCATTTGTGGCTCAAGATTGTCTACTGACTTAACGCCCATGTTAGTTAAAAATAAGCCTACGCAGACGCTCCCATTACCTTGCTATACTCTACAAGTAAAATTTTCTGTAAATATAGTTTTAACTAGATTTTCGAGGTAAGAGGCTATAAAACTCAATGATATATAATGAACAACGAACGCTTCTATGGAACATGGAGACATTTTATTTTCATCTGCTTCTGTTTATTAAGTTTCATTGAATGGATATGGAGAATGGCTTTATTTGATTATATTTTCATTTGAGTTTTGTAGAACGTTCGATTTCCTAAGGGAGATAAAGTCTGTCTAGAAAATTTCGTATTATTTGATAAAGCTCGAAATTCACTTAGCGAGCCAATTTAAAAATTAAAATGCACATTTTCATAAGATTTTCTCGGTAAAATTTAATTTGGAAGCTGACGTCTGCTTTTACTCTTTTTTTTTATTTAGTCTATTTGAAATAAAAGTGGTATTTTTATGTTGTTCACTAAACAAAACGAAATGTTTGTGAAAAATTTTTCCCTGTTCACTTCTTTATTGAAATTGACTTTATTTAGATGTTGTTTTTCCGCAAATATAAGAACCTGTAGACAATATAAAAGGTTTTTTTTTTTTTGTACAATATACGTAATATGTATGGTTTAATGTTATATGTCTACGTTAAGTGTCACCAGTTCGACAACAAAAAATACCGATATTTTTTTTTTTACAGATTTACCATTGTTAGAATTAATTCCTTATTTATTATTTTATCTTAATTTCTCCAAATTTCATTACCGTAATTATATTTAATTGGGATTAGTTGAACAGCACATCAGTAAACTCGTGGAAACAAACAAAAATTGAAAGCTCTCAAGAAAATTCATATTAAAAAAAATGAAAGTAATTACTCAATTTTTAAGAAAAAAACACATATTGATGTAGCTACGTCACAAAAGGGGGGGAGGAGTCAAGTTTACTATTTATCAGTCTGTAGAAAATAATTCACAATAATTTTCAAGAATTTACATCAATGAATACATTTTTTATTGCAGGGGGTGTATCCGACAGGGGTATAACACAGGATATTAGAGATCGTTTTTAGAATTGTTCTTTGTTTTTTAGTGTTCCGTACGGAACACTTATGGAATCACTTCGGTGTCTGTCCGTCTATCTGTCCGTCCGTCTGTCAGACCTGGTTTTCTCCGAAACTATTTGACATAGGAAGTTGAAATTTGGCACAAATATAGGAATTAATGGCCCAGTCAGAGCCGTGTAATTTTGAAAGTTAAATTTTGACATAAGAGGTTAGTTTGGGGAGGTGAAATCGGAAAAATTTTACCAGATCATCGAGTCGGATGTCAATGAAAGCTTGTGAAAACACAACCGGTCAAGTGCAAGTTGGACTTACGCAATTAGTGTTCCGTACGTTTTTTGCTTTTAAAATAAAAATTTTTGTTACGGAAGTATAAAATGATCAGTGACTTCACAAAAACATCCCAAATGAGTATTCAACAAAGTTTTTTTTCCGATCTTCAGTGAAAACTGATGATCTTGAAATTTTTTGGTTTTTTTATATACCAGATAAATTAGTAAAATTAATGCACTCGTGATAATCTACACCCAATAGAGAATATTTCAGAATTTTTTTCAAAATTTTTTGATCAGTATGTTCGAGATCAGGGGGGGGACAGCGATTTTTTGCTTTTTAAAAATAATACCAAGAGAATTGTGTGCATGCATTACATTATATATAATAGGTGTTTCGGTTAATAATGTCGATTTTTTCGTAACATTTAAACGTTTATTTCCATCACAGAATGAATTACCTTAATAATCAAAATATTGGCCATCGTTAGCTATGAGTTTTTCCCATCTTTCTGTCAAAGAATGGATTTCGCACCAGAAGAACTTTTCATCTTTTGAGGCCAACCATTCATCAAGCCAAATTTTCGTTCTTCGTAAGAATGTAAGTGTTGTCCTGAAAGTCCATGCTGCATCGATCGAAATAAGTGGTAGTCTGAAGGGGCTAAGTCCGGTGAATACGGCGAGTGGGGTAGAACATCCCATTTGATGTTTTCGAAAAAGTTTTTTAACACATGAGGCCGAGCATTATCATGTTGCAAAATGACTTTATCATATCTTTGGGCTTATTCTGATCGTTTTTCCTTCAATGCTCGGTTTAACTTTATCAATTGTTGTCGGTATCGATCGCCAGAAATCGTTTCACCAGGTTTCAGCAGTTCGAAATACACAGCTTCTCTACTTTCCCACCAGATACACAGCAAAGCTTTCTTTCCCTGTATATTGCGGACTGGTTGTGATGTTGAAGGCTGGCCTGGGTCTACTTAAGTTTTTTGGGTTAGAGCATGTTCACTATAAGCTTCAACCAACAATCGATAATTTTCAGCATCCGTTTTCTTCACATGAAAAAAGGTTATTAAACTTCCCCGGTACGAAACACGACATATTCAAAGCTATGAAGAACTATGTTTTTCGCACAATGACAATTAATTACGGACTGGCTTTTGATGGCGGATGTTTACCTTCCAAAATGCCATAGATGTTACTAGTCTATACCAACAAGTGTATTAGTAACGCCAATCACTTCCGATTTCACCCCCCAAAACTAACCTCTTAAGTCAAAATTTAACTTTCAAAACTACGCAGCTCTGATGAGGCCATCAGTTCCTATATTAGGCCAAATTTCAACTTTCTATGTCAAATAATTTCGGAGAAAATCAGTTGTGACAGACGGACAGACAGACAGACACCGAAGTGATCGCTAAAAATATATATGATGTAGTACTTTCGCACACTTTTTTTTGTGCTGTTTTAAAGAAATAGTCAAAAACCGATGTCCCTCCCCCCTTATCTCGAAAAGTACTGATCCAAAAACTTTGGAAAATTTTGGAATATTCTCTAAATTGATAAATTGATCGAAAATTATCACGTGGGCAGTACGTTTGATAATTTATCTGGTATAAAAAAAAATTATGTTTCTTGACCTGTGGGGAAGGTTACTGTAATCAAGTGGCAAGTCGCTATCGTACCGAGATACAATTTTATTTTGTTTTAAAAGCAATTACCGTATGTAACACTTGTTGCGCAAGTCAGACTTGCACTTGGCCGGTTTTTTTTTAACATCAAGGATTTGTAGTACTGAGTAAGTGAGTAAGCTTGACCCAACGAAGTTTTTAAAGAGTAGCGAAGTGTACATCTCTTTTATTAAGAAAAGATCGCTTATAGATGATGACTAGTACGATGATATTATGTATTAATATAATATTCCAAAAATAAGTAGAGCTAATGGGTGTTGGCATGTATTAATTTTATATGGCAGATCCCCATATATAAAGTTCTGTGGCGTTATTTACTTTGCACAATAACTCTCAGTTTTCTAACTTTACTTAAAGAAGTGCTAAAAAAAAGACCTTTACAGATCCGACATTTATTATTATTTTGACAACTTTTGTGGATTTGTTCTTAATATTGACTTTATAGCAAGTATTACCCGTAATTTTTAACACCACTGAAAATACAGCGTTAATTATGATTTTGGTCGGATTGTTTAAGCTATTATTTATATTTTTGTAAGTTTCAGTTATAACATGCTTTATTCTTTAAATAGAAAATAAAATTAGAGTTCTGTATTAAAATAAAATTAATGGATGGTAATAATCAAGTGCTTTTCAATTAATCGCTGACTGAAATTCACAGTTTAATTAATTATCGTTAAATAATAGTGGTGGAGACTTGTCAATATGAATAATATGAAGTGGCTGACGATTTACTATGGTTAATTTGCTTCAAATTTACAACATTTCTGGTTTTATAGAAGATTTTTTTTAAAGTGATTTTTTCCAAAATATTCCCAAAAAGTTCCCTTAAGTTCGGTTTTTTATCATGGTCAGTCCTCAAGAACATATTCAAGAAGCTAAGTGGATTTTTTGTAACTTAATGTGATAATTAGATTATAAACTTGCTCGACACAAAGCAGATGAAACAAATTTCAAAACAATATTGAACAGATTACCAGACTATTTAGTTTAAATTAGCCGTGTCCGCGGCTCCGCTCGCGTGGACTTGATTCACTACTATCGTCACTGCTTATTCCTTATGTTACCTAACGTATTAAAACATCTGCCATTATTTCCCCTTCTCTCCCATTATTTCTCCTTATCTCCCATTATCTCTACATAATTTCCATTATCTAGGCTTATCTCTGCTCATCTCCCATTATTTCTCCTTATCTCCCATTATCTCACCATAATTCCCATTATCTAGACTTAGCTCGACTTATCTCTCAATATTTCTCCTTATCTCCCATTATTTCTCCATATCTCCCATTATCTCACCATAACTCCCATTATCACCCACTTATCTCTGCTTATCTCCCATTATTTCTCCTTATCTTCCATTACTTATATTTATCTCCCATTATCTCACCTTATCTCGCGTTATCTAGGCTTATATCGAATTATATAGGATATTTATAAAAACACTTAAATCGGAAAAGTGGTTCTCAAGTGATAAGCGCACTAACGGACAGACAAACAGACAGAGAGGCGTTCCATTTTATATATATTAAATTCTTTGCAACATGATATTGTTCCATTTTTAATGGTTTAGGCAGTGTATTGCAAGAGAACGCGCTAACAGTAACCTTTTTTCGACTTGATTCACTATTATCGTCACTGGTTATTCTTTATGTTACCTAACGCAATAAAATATATCCTATAACCTGGCCAGAGAACTTATGTATGTTTTAAAAAAAAAGTACGTAAATCGGGTAAGTGGTTCTCGAGTCATAAGCGCACTAACGGACAGAGATATAGGTTATTATTATTATTATATAACCTATATATATATATATATATATATATATATATATATATATATATATATATATATATATATATGAATTTAAAAAGATACGTAAATCGGATAAGTGGTTTTCGCGTTATAAACGCGCCAATGGACAGACAGACATACATAATATTGTTTTATATTTAATGGTTTAGGCTGTGTATTGCAAGGGAACGCGCTAGCGGCGACTTCATTCACTATTATCGTCACTGCTCATTCCCTATGCTACCTATCGTAATAAAATATATCCTATAACCTGGTCAGAGAACATATGTATGTTTTAAAAAAAAAAGCACGTAAATCGGGTAAGTGGTTCTCGAGTCATAAGCGCACTAACGGACGGAGATATAGGTTATTATTATTATTATATAACCTATATATATATATATATATATATATATATATATATATATATATATATATATATATATATATATATGAATTTAAAAAGATACGTAAATCGGATAAGTGGTTTTCGTGTGATAAACGCACCAATGGACAGACAGACATACATAATATTGTTCCATATTTAATGGTTTAGGCTGTGTAATTGCAAGGGAACGCGCTAGCGGCGACTTCATTCACTATTATCGTCACTGCTCATTCCCTATGCTACCTATTGTAATAAAATATATCCTATAACCTGGCCAGAGAACATATGTATGTTTAAAAAAAAAAGTACGTAAATCGGATAAGTGGTTCTACAGTGATAAGCGCACTACCGGACAGACAGACAGAGAGACGTTGCATTTTATATATATTGTAGATATAGATATTCGTACCATTTCTCTTTGGGTTATGCTTAATCTCTCCATTATAACCCTTGTAAGTGTCCATGTTTGTGGTGCATAAGTCAAAACAGGCAAGACACATTGATCGTAAACTGTTTTGCGTAGTTTCAGAGGGATTCTTTTGTTTGTCAATATTTGTCTCTGTCTGCCAAAAGCCGCCCAAGATAATCTAACTCTTCTTTCTATTTCTGCGGTCTGGTTTGATTTGACGCATTTTACCAATTGTCCCAAATATATATATTCGTCTACATATTCTAGTATTCTGTTATCTATCCATATGCTTTGTGACTCTTCTACATTTGTCCTGTCTTTTGTTTTGTTTATATTGAGTAGCAGTCCGACTATCTCTGACTTCGTCTTTAAATTATTCATCATTTCCTGTATGTCGTCTATGTTGTCCAAGATTATAACTACGTCATCAGCATATCTTAAATAATTCAATCTTTCTCCATTTATGTTTACACCTTTGCTTTCCCATCACAGTTCTTTAATGATTTCTTCCAGAGCAGTATTGAATAGTTGGGGACTCATTGGGTCGCCTTCTCTTACTCCTCCATTTATTGGTATAGTTATGACTTTTTTATGTATTTCAATTGCCATTTCAGCTTTATCATAATTTTCTTTAATAATATGGTTATATCTGGAATCGACACTGCTGTTATTTAATGCCCTCACTACCGCCCAAGTTTCTATGCTATCAAATGCCTTCAGGTAATCTATGAATATTATGTACAAAGGTAGGTTGAATTCTGTGACTTTTTCTATCAAAGTTTTGATGGTAAGCAGGTGATCACAAGTACTGAAATCCTTTCGAAAGCCGGCTTGTTCTATAGCTTGGTTTAGTTCTAGTTTATTGTTTAATCTGTTAATAATTATTCTTGAGAATATTTTGTACATTTGTGACAATAGGGATATTGGTCTATAATTGTCCAATTCACATTTAACCCCTTTTTTAAAAAGTAGGATTGTATTGGACTTGTTCCAATCTTCTGGTATCTTCCCTTCTTCCAAACATTTGTTGAATAAAATTTTTAATAGTTGTATGACTTCCACCTCTCCTTCTTTTATAAGCTCCAGCAGTACTCCATCAGGTCCTGGTGCTTTATTATTCTTCATGTGTTTTTTTGTTGCTTTTATTTCATCTTCGGTTATTTCTGACATCTCTTCTGAATTTACATTTATTACAGTTCTCTGTACTTCTTCTTTAATGATGTCTGGCGGTTAGTTTTTCTGTTCATAGAGTTTTGAATAGTTTTCCACAACTTTTGCCATTTCTTCCAAGTCGCTTACTTTTTGTCCTTAATTGTTATTCAGGCTGATAGTTGTTATTTTTGCCTAGATCTCTCTTTATAGCTTTTATGTTTTTATTTTAGTCTATTATTTGTTCGATTTGTTCTTCTGGTTGTTCTCTTTTATCTTCTTTGATGGTTTTTTTTTGAGAGTTTTGTTTGTTTCTGTGTATTGAATGGTGTTCCTTATATATATATATATATATATATATATATATATATATATATATATATATATATATATATATATATATATATATATATATATTATATTTTCCAACAAAAAAATATAATTGTAAAAAACTTCATAATGGTTGGATAACTAAAGGTATAAAAATTTCATCTAAAAATAAAAGGAAACTATACTGTGAGAAAAAGAAAGGTAAAATATCTAACTATGAATTCAAGAGATACGATAAAATTTTAAAGAAAGTTATATTGGAAGCTAAAAGAAAATCAAATACTGAATTTATTTTGAATTCTGATAATAAAACTAGGGCAACCTGGTCATTGGTAAGGAATATATCTGAAAATTCTCAAAAAAATTCAATAATCGACACTTTTGCGCCGAAATATGGGGATTCAGTGACAGCATTGAATGCTTTAAACCATTACTTCATTAATTCTTGTCCAGATGTTGATGGTAGTGGGACAGTTGACTCATTCCCTATAGAAGGGTGTCAGCGAACGATATTCTTAGAACCAACTAGCACTGAAGATGTCTGTAGATGCATAAAAAATTTGAAAAACAAAAAATCCGTAGGAGAGGACCAGGTGCCTGTTTCGCTGCTGAAGGAGACGGCAGATATTATATCTATACCTTTGGAACATATTATTAATGTTATGTTCTCGACAGGAGTCTTCCCATACCAATTAAAGCTTGCACATATAAAAGCAATATATAAAAAAGGTGACCGAGCTGAAGAAAAAAATTATAGGCCGGTATCACTGCTATCAAATGTAAACAAAATTTTTGAAAAAATATTATACTCCAGATTGATATCCTTCCTTGAGCGAAACAATGTCCTGGCTGATCGGCAGAATGGCTTCAGTCGACATAAATCTACTATTAGAGCTATTTATCAAGCCATGTCAGAGATTCTTAATTCTTTAAATGATGATAGGGTGACTGTGGCCATGCTTCTCGATTTGTCAAAAGCATTTGACTCGGTAAATCACTCGATACTTTGCTTAAAACTAGAGAAGTATGGAATTAGAGGTGTAGCTCTTCAGCTCATAAAATCATATTTAAAAAACAGAACACAATGTGTTATTGAAACAGACCCTTGTGGAAAGCTTGCTTGCTCTGAGAAGGTCATAATAAAAAGGGGTGTAACTCAAGGTTCAATTTTAGGACCCCTGTTATATATACTGTATACTAATGAATTGCCTAAAGTGTCGCATGACTATATAGTGCCGTATGCCGATGATACTACTCTGATCTTTAAAGAGGATAATAAACATCTCTTACTTCAAAAAATGGTTAATACTCTAAACCTATTAAGGCAATATTTTACTTCGAATGATCTACTTTTAAATATCTCAAAAACACAGATGATTCTATTTTCTAACAGAAGTAATGAACGTGTAACAGTAACATATGACAACATTGATGTAGTTTCGGGAGATGAGATTTTATTTCTTGGAGTGATTGTGGACAGGAGACTTGACTCGAAGTGTCATGTCAGTGCTTTGGCCAATAATATGGCTAAGTATTGTTACGCGCTAAGAGTCATTTTAGATTGTTGTTGATGAAGACGCAGCACTGTCTTGTTATTACGCCTACATTCATTCGCGTATGAGATATGGAATCATCTTTTGGGGAAAATTCCTGTGAGATAAACAGAATTTTGGTTTTGCAGAAGAAGTGTCTAAGAGTAGTGTACAGAATAAAGGCAAGAGATAGTTGTAAAAACGTATTCATTTCAAAACGGATTTTTACTGTAATAAGTTTATATATATATGAAGCAGTGTTATTTGTTCATAGTAATAAAGACCTATTTCAAGAAAGCATAAGAGTGCATGAACATAACACTAGGTTAAAAAATGATTTAAAAAACCAAACAAAAGTAAATATTCCTATATACAAAAGAATGTACATTTTTGTATTCTAAGATTGTACAATAGTTTTCCTAATCATGTTAGAATTTTAAGAACGAACTTGCTGAAACTAGTAATTAAGAATTATTTAGTCCGTAAGGCATTTTATAGTTTGGAGGAGTTCTTTGCTGATGAATCTTGGCTATTTTTATGTGTGTAACTAGAATATTTGATAAAATGCAATATTTCTTAGTTTAAGAACTTTTGACATTGTTCCACGCTCCTATATGGAGCTTTGTAATTTACAAGGAATAAATAAAAACATTATCTATCTATCTATCTATATATATATATATATATATATATATATATATATATATATATATATATATATATATATATATATATATATATATATATATATATATACGAGGCTGGTTTGAAAAGTCCGTGCAAAGTCCGAGAGATGGCACCACCGGTGCGTATCGAGGACATGTTTAGTTAGTAGCATCTCTTGAATGAACGCACACCAAGTTTCAGCCATATTGGTCTATTTCTTTGTGTTTGGCATTCGTGTGAATCAAGGAAGTCGAGTGATTTTCCAGAAATGGACGAAAAAGAATTTCGTGTGGTGATTAAACATTACTTTATGAAAGGCAAAACGCCTCAGGAGACTAAAGAGAAGCTTGATAAACATTATGGTGACTCTGCACCTTCGATTAGAACAGTTTATAAGTGGTTTCAAAATTTTCGGACTGGCCATATGGGCACAAGTAACGCTGAACGTTCTGGACGGCCTGCGCAGGTTACGACTCCAGAAATCATTGATCAAATCCATGATATGGTGAAGAGTTAAGGTGCGTGAGATTGCTAGTGCTGTGGGCATCTCGACTGAACGGGTACATAATATTTTGCATAAACATTTGGACATGAGAAAGCTATCCGCAAGATGGGTGCCGCGATTGGTCACGCTTGACCAAAAACGGAATCGTGTGAAGTGTTGCAAGGATGGTTTGCAGCTGTTCCAGAAGAATCCGGAGGACTTTAAGCGTCGTTTCGTCACTGTGGATGAAACAGGGATACATTACTATACTCCTGAGACCAAACAACAATCTAAACAATGGGTTACCAAGGGGGAATCTGCACCAAAAAAGGCGAAGACCGTTCCTTCGGCCGGAAAGGTTATGGCGACAAGAAAGTCCTTTTCCATCACGACAACGCACCAGCACACACCTCAGCAGTGGTGTGAAAATTAATGGAAATAGGATTCCAACTCGTTTCACATCCCCCCTATTCTCCAGACTTGGCTCCCTCGGACTACTATTTGTTCCCCAATTTGAAGAAATGGCTGGCGGGACAAAGATTTTATTCAAACGAGGAGGTGATTGCAGACACTAATGGATATTTTGCAGACTTGGACAAATCCTATTATTCGGAAGGGATCAACAAACTAGAACATCGTTGGACGAAGTGTATAAGCCCAAAAGGAGACTATGTCGAAAAATAAAAAAGGTTTACCCCAAACACATAAGTAGTTTTTATTTTTGCATGGACTTTTCAAACCAGCCTCGTATATATATATATATATATATATATATATATATATAATATATATATATATATATATATATATATATATATATATATATATATATATATATATATATATATATATATATATATATATAAATATATATTAATAACCTAGCAAAATTCCGATCCATTCGGTTGTATGAAATGCTCAAACTCAGAAACCCGGAATAAATATCTATGCATTGAGTATTTATATAATTAAATCACCATTAAAAAAAAAAATGAAATCCTGACGAATAGCACCATCTCTACTAATCAAGGCCAAATCAGACCATCTTCGACAGCGCATACTCTAAAAGGAACATCGTTATTGTTTATTATCGACTAGTGTACTACAGAAAGAACACTAACACGACAGCACTCAAGGTCCGTATTTATAGTTGATCAAACCTTAACGAACCTGGCTTATAGCAGATCTAGATTTTAAGTCTTACTTAAGGTCTGAGTACCTCTCAAAGATCAACTATCGAAATATGAGCTTTCCAGTTAAGAAAGATGCCAACAGAAACGAATTAATATTTTTTTGTTGAATTATCAACGTCCGACTTTTTACCCCTTTTATTACTTTACTCCAATTTCCCCTAAACTTTGTTACAGTAATTATATTTAAACGGGATTATTTGAAAAGCGTATCGGTAAGCTCGCGAAAACAAACAAAAATTTACGGCTCTAAAAAGCCCCAAGAGAAGAGAAATATAAAAGAGTAAAAGATAGAGCAATGAGAGTAACGGGAGTGTATTTAACCCTAATTAAAAAGGATATCTTTGTTTACGGATGGCGGTCTGGGAGAGCGATAACGATTGTTACCGATATTACAGAGAGTAAAGGGCTTTTCTTTTATTGCTATCTCTTTTTCAGATTATAATATAGAAGTATATTTTCCCATCATTTTAATAGATGTAAGTACTAATTAATATTTTAATATTAATCATTAGTACTTAACGTAATTTTTAATTTATGATAATACTGGCATAAAGAGTCATAAACGTATGCTAACAACACTACTCAGTATATATCACCACTACACCAAACACTTTCTTTTTTTGCACTCAACTGATAGTCATCGCTTCTGATGAAGCTAATATGGTTAACAAAACGCGCGAAGGAAGTAACAATTTATTTATTTGCTTAACGTAACACGTAGGCTGAAAAGTTTTTAGTCTAGCTAATTAAAACACATTTTTTTACCAAATTCGACTTTATTCATCAACATAGCCTCCTTCAAGAACGATACAATCAGTCCAATGCTTTTCTAACATTTCTATATCTTTCTTATAGAAGGATTTATCTTTGCCTTCAAAATAGGCCTCAGTTTCGACGATAACTTCTTCATTGGTTCTCTCTCCTGCGAGCATTTTTTTAAGGTCTGCGAATAGATAATAGTCCCTGGGGGCCAAATCTGAAGAATACGGTGGATGAAGAAGCAATTACAACTTCAATTCATACAATTTTGCCATCGTAACCACTGGCTTGTGACACTGTGCATTGTCTTGATGAAAGAGCACTTTTTTCTTGTTCATTTGGGGCCGTTTCTTTGCGATTTCTGCCTTCAAGCGCACCAATAACTTTATATAATATTCGCTATTAATGGTTTTTCCCTTTCAGCATAGTCGATGAAAATTATTCCATGCGCATCCCAAAATACAGAGGCCAAAACCTTCCCAGCTGATTGTTGTCGTTTCGGGCGGCTTTCACCGGCTGCTCTTCACTCAGCTGACTGCCGATTTGATTCCGGTGTGTAGTGGTGGATCCATGTTTCATCCATTGTCACATATCACATAAAAAATCCTTTTTATTGCGCTTAAACAGATCCAAACAGCGCCCAGAATCATCAACACGTTGTTGTTTTTGATCCATTGTGAGCAAATGCGGTACCCATTTCGAATAGAGCTTTCACATGCATGCCCAAATGTTCATGCAAAATATGACCAGTGTGTGTGTCAGCTATCTCACGCAATTTCACTTTACAGTCATCCAAAACAATTTAGTGGATTTCTTTGATGTTTTCTGGTGTAACTACCTCATTTGGGCGTCCAGAGCGTTCATTTGCATCTGTACGACCGCGTTTAAATTCAGCATATCAGTAAATGTTGAGTGATTTTCCAAGGGCAGAGTTCCTGTAACACTTATCAAGCCATTGCTTTGCTTGAACGGTATTTTTTCCCATCAAAAAGCAGTGTTTAATTAACACACGAAATTCGATTTTTTCATTTTTTTTGAAAATATCAAAAGTAGCGTCACTGAAACCACTGTAACTTGTAAACTAATCGTCGAAATGTCATGAAATTTTGGCACGTATCGTTTGAAGGTTGGTACTTCCGAAAAATCATATGGATTTTTTGAAAAGGGCGACGTCTATGTGTCAGACCAAAAACTTTTCAGCCTACGTGTTAAAATAACTGAGAACTGACAACGCCCATATTTCAGTAGTTTACCCACTGTTAGCTTATTCGCTAAAGTCATACCGCGACGCGTTTCACTGTATCATGGCTCGTCCATCGGGCTAAGATTGACAAACAAAAGAACAGAATTTCTGGTTTTATCCAAGTAGTTACGGAACATGACAGTACGATACAACGAATTGTACTAAGTACGCATACCTAATACTCCATCGAAAGCTGACACAGTAGCATAGAATTTATTTATGGCAAATTAATAAACGGACATGTATTAATAATATAAGGGTCTCTAGTTATTATTTTTAGGTTATTTGTCGCCATTTATTGTCAAAGTTTTTAACGTTTTCTTATATTAAATATGTAATTGAAATCTCCACGGTCAAGAATATAAAAAAACTTTGACATAGTTTGTTAAATATTCCGTACTTGTACAAAACTACTCCAGATTTTTCTGCAATGACAAATAAAAACTTTTTATTTCTTTTATCCAATTTTTGTATCAGATCTCTTAAAACCAGAGTTGTAAAACTCCAAACCCTTACTTTATGTCCCAAAGTTTTATTCTTTGCGTGCTGTGAATTTACTAAATACCGTCCAGAGAAGGTCACATTTGTTTCTGGGAAAAGTGAAAAAGATTTCGCAATTTAGACATGCAGGATATAGGGCTTTTTAAAATACTTTGCTAGATTAAAAAAATTCTAAAACAGCGTTCAGAATGTCCCTGGTAGTACCGCTCGTCCGATACTATTATATTACCAAATCCAATAAGTTTACAAGTTTGCGGTATTATTGTCTTTTTCTTATTCATTTTTTTTTTCTCAGGCTTAAATCTATAGAAATAACGTAACGTCGTACGAGGGCTACCTTTTAAGGTTTTACAAAAACAATGAAAGAAAAAAAATTTTTGGTACAAATCATTTTATTGTTTCTCAAAATATTCACCTTTAAGATTAATACACTTTTCCATGCGTTTGAACCAATTCTCGAAACTAGAAGTTTAGCACGAAGTAAAACACTACTTAAATTTTCACTAAATTTTTTATTTTTAACACCATGACATGTTTCGCTGTACGACAGCTTCTTCAGATGATTTGTTACAAAACGAGGATAAAATTACTTTAATAAATGGTTGGTTCACAATTTATGGCAGGTAATAAAATAATTTAATTAAAATAGATTTAGTAATGGTGAATTATTTAAGTCTAATTGTTCATTTATTAAGGAATCTGAATTTTCCAATTGGTTTATTTCTAAAGATTCTAGGTAATTAAGTTTCAGGCCCTTCGTGCAAGTATATAATATTTCAAAATTTGCGTTGAATTCGGAAAAATTGTACTAATGGCTTTTGTGTAAAGTTTTTTCTTGGGAATATTATCTATTATGGATGGTGAATAGTCGTTATTTACTGCAAATTTTTTTATAACATTAAGTTCTTTTTGAAAACCTTCTTGGTTTAGAGGAATATTTATTAGTCTGTGAATCATATTAAGGAACACTGCAAGTTTGTGACTTGGTGGATGATATGAGGTATTATGGATAATTATGTCAGTATGTGGTAAATAGAAAAACTGTGTATGGTAAATAGAACTGTGTTTGTTATTATATCTTTTTATTATTAGGTCAAGGAAGTTTATTCATTGGTGAATTTTATATTTTTGTGTATATTATTCAAAAATTTTTCAAATGTGGCAAATTGTCTATCGCTTCCTGTAAAACAACATATATATCTATGCCAGTATACAAATTTTTTAAACAGTGGGTATTTGATTATTTGGTTTTCTATGTTATTCATAAATATTTCCGCCAGAAGAGGACTAAGTGGATTGCCCATTACGAGACCATCTAGGCTGCTGTATAGGTCGTTATTAAATTCAAAATAATTTTATTCTAGGCAAACCTTTAAGCAATTTAAGATGTCTTGTTTTATTATTGGGTTGACATTAATTTCAGAAAGAAGTTTTTCAATTAGTAATATAGTTTCCCTACTTGGTATGTTTGGAAAAAGATTTTAAACATCGAAAGAGATTAATTTTGAATGGTAGATAACTTTAAATGTTTGATGTTTTCAACTAGTTGTTGTGAATTTCTTATTGCAAATGTAGCTTTAAATTTAGTGTTGTCTATGATTATTTAAACAAGTCGTTTTGACGAATCTTTGGTATATGTTTGATGTAATATCACGGTAGATCGAAGTAATGAATGAAATTCGATGTTTTATTTTCATTAAAGACTAAACTTTATGATGTATAAAGTTAGTTTAGAAAATCATCTCGAAGTGTCTCTGTTTGTAAATAAGGATTTAATAAATATATTTTAAGTTTCTTAAAATATTACATAAATGACTAGTTTAGGGTCCTAAACTAATCCTTTTTTATTCCGTGTTTTGAAGATACTCATAGCTTTAGGTGGCGTTACGTTGTCTAAACTTCCCATTTTAAATTTTAACTCTGATCATAACTTCGTGTTACTTTAATGATAAGTGACTTCTCATAAATGATATTATTAAATATTCCATGTTTTTGTTTCAATCACAATGATTTGATTCTCCCACTGTAAAATAATTTTATATCTCCGGCTCTCGAATATACGAGGGCTACCTTTTAAATTTTAACAAAAGCAATGAAAGAAAAATTTTTTTTGCTACAAATCCTTTTATTGTTTCTCAAAATATTCGCCTTTAAGATTTATACACTTTGGCATGCATTCAAACCAATTCTCGAAACATTTTTTCCACTCTGAAGTTGGTAGCTTAAAAACATGGCTTTGGAAGGATTCAACAGCTTCTTGAGGTGGTGAAAATCGAGGTCCACCCCTTTTTTTGACATTCGGAAAACAAAAAGTAGTCGTTAGGCGATAAGTTAGGTAAATACGGGCAACGAGACATTAATTCGATGTTTCTCTCCATCAAATAATCAATTGTGAGTCGTGTTGTGCAAACCAATTGTAAACAGTCTTCTCTGATGGTGATTCATTACCAAAAGTTGAATGAAGAGATTCGAAGCATTGTTGTTGAATTAGGCCTTTACTAAACAGTCTTTTATATGGAGAACATCATCCCTTTGGAATAATTTGCTCAGCGCTGTGTTTCCCACCCAGTACAATTTACAGCGATTCAAAAACAACGTAATCGCTTTTAATACTGGATTTGAAGAAAAAGTAGGAAATATTTTTGGTAAATTTGTTTTATTCTAATAACTTCTTGTCTATGTAAGATAGCTTTCTTATACATTTTGCTTATTGGTGGAGCGTTCGTTTACAGTGTAATAGATGTCATTCACATTCTATCGTCAAGTATTATATACTGTTCCACAACATTCTTGTTGATTTTAAATTTGGAAATAATAAATATAACGCGAAGAGTAACACAAAGTATAAACTCTTCGGTAATAGACGTAAGTACCTTAAAGTACAGATATTTAAATTTATTGATTGCTGTAGAATTATTTAATAACATGTCTGGATACACAATCTTAATTATGTTTGCTCCGCACACGTGTCGCTCCTTTTCCGCACACGTGTCGCTCCTGCAGCACGTGTACTAGACCCATAAAAAAAATAAATAAACGATGACTGATATAGAAAAAGCATTTCTTCAGTTGTTACTAACTTACAATCCAAAAAAAATATGATGCGCCCCCTATGTCACAAAATTGGTACCTTGGTACTATAGATGCGTTAGTTAAATCGGTAACTACCTACAATATAAATTAATACTCTTTCTATTCTCGTTTTTCTACATGCTTTTTTTTGCACGCTAATATTCAAGGGTATTTTTAATATTATTTATCAAGCCAGAAAAATGAGATCATTCGACGACATTGCTAAAATTTTGTCTCGGTCACCTTCTGGAAATAGATGGTGACCGTTTTCAACGCTCATTGTAAACAAATTACTGGCGAATTTCTGTTACTGTTTTAATAATAACAAATGTCAAATTTTACAACAATGGAAATGTCACGTCTTGGTAGCGCCATCTAGTGGTGGTTTGTAAAGACTTAGAAGGCAGCCCTCCTATATATTGGTACTATAATAAATGGTTGGTTCACAATTTATGGCAGGTAATAAAATAATTTAATTAAAATAGATTTAGTAATGGTGAATTATTTACATCTAATTGTTCATTTATTAAGGAATCTGAATTTTTCAATTTGTTTATTTCTAAAGATTCTAGGTAATTAAGTTTCAAGCCCTTTGTGCAAATATATAATATTTCAAAGTTTGGGTTGAATTGGTGGTTATTTTCAATTAAATGATTTGTGTAATTTGAGTTATTTTTTCTATTGATGTATGATGAAGCATGTTCTTTTATTCTTTTCGAAAAACTTCCTCCTGTTTGACCTATATATGTTTTTTGAGCAATTTCCACAATTTAATTTGTATACTCCGGATCTATTGTCTCTATCTGTTTTTGTTTTGTTATTTTTTATAAATTTACCAAGTATGTTGGATGTTTTAAATGCTATGTTAATATTTAATTTTCTCAAGAAACTATTTAATGCAGTGTTGCATCTACCATAGTACGTTATTGACTTTACGTTTTTATAAGCTCGTTATTTACTGCTAATTTTTTTATAATATCAAGTTCTTTTTGAAAATTGTCTTTGTTTAGAGGAATATTTATTAGTCTGTGAATCATATTATGGAAAACTGCAAGTTTGTGACTTGAGATATTATGGATAATTATGTCAGTATGTGACGGTTTATGGTAAATAGAAAAACTGTATTTGTTATTATGTCTTTTTGTTGTTAAGTCAAGGAAGTTTAAGCTATTATTGGTTTCAACTTCATTGGTGATTTTATATTTTTATGCATATTATTTAAAAAAATTTCTAATGTGACAAATTGTCTATCACTTCCTATAAAACAACATAAGATATCATTAACATATCTCTGCCAGTATACAAATTTTTTAAACAGTGGGTGTTTGATTATTTGGTTTTCTATGTTATTCATAAATATTTCCGCCAAAAGAGGACTAAGTGAATTGCCCATTATGAGACCGTCTAGGCTACTGTATAGCTCGTTATTAGATTCAAAATAATTTTATTTTAGGCAAAACCTTTAAGCAATTTATTATTGGGTTGACATTAATTTCAGAAAGAAGTTTTTCAATTATTAATATAGTTTTCCTACTTGGTATGCTTGAATTGTCAAGTAACTTTAAATGTTTGATGTTTTCAACTAGTTGTTGTGAATTTTTTATTGCAAATGTAGCTTTAAATTTAGTGTTGTCTATGAGTATTTGAACAAGACGTTTTGAAGAATCTTTGGTATACGTTTGATGTAATATTATGGTCGATCGAAGTAAGAATGAAATTCCATATTTTATTTTCATTAAAGAATAAACTTTATGATGCACAAAGTTAGTTTAGAAAGTCATCACGAAGTGTCTCTGTTTGTTAACGAGGATTTAATAAATATATTTTAAGTTTCTTAAAATATTATGTAGAGGCGAGTTTAAGGACCTAAACTAATCCTTTTTTACTCCGTGTTTTGAAGATACTCGTAGCTTTAGGTGGCGTTACGTTATCTAAGCTTCCCATTTTAAATTTTAATCCTGATCACAACTTCGTGTTCCTTTAATGATAAGTGACTTCTTATAAATAATATTATTAAATATTCCTTGTTTTTGTTGCAATTACAATGAATTGATTCTCCCACTGTAAAATAATTTTATATCTCCAGCTCTCGAATATACGAGGGCTACCTTTTAAATTTTAAGAAAGGCAATGAAAGAAAAACATTTTTTGGTACAAATTATTTTATTATTTTCTCAAAATATTCGCCTTTAAGATTTATACACTTTTGCATGCATTCGAACCAATTCTCGAAACATTTTTTCCACTCTGATGTTGATAGATCAAAAACATGGTTTTAGAAGGATTCAACCGCTTTTTGAGGTGATGAGAATCGCTGTCGATGCAGTTTTTTTGACATTCGGAAACAAAAAGAAGCCGTTAGGCGATAAATCAGGTAAATACAGGCAACGAGACATTAATTCGATGTTTCTCTCCATCAAATAATCAATTGTGAGACGTGTTGTGCAAACCAATTGTAAATAGTCCGCTCTGATGGTGATTCATTACCAAAAGTTGAATGAAGGGATTCGGAGCATTGTTGTTGAGTTAGGCCTTTACTAAGCAGTCTTTTATATGGAGAACATCATCCCTTTGGAATAATTTGCCCAGCGCTGTGTTTCTCACCGAGTACAATTTGCAGCGATTCAAAAACAACGGAATCGCTTTTTGCGCACAGTTGCCGCTCCGGGAGCGCTTTAGGGACTTCCCTGCAGCACGTATGCTAGACCCATAAAAGAAACTAAAATCGTAAAAAATCATCCAACTATACCTTCAAGTAAAATATCCATTTATTCAAAAAATTTTTCTGCTACTCCTGCTGATTTTTTATATCTTTATTACGGTATGACAAAATCAGAGTTAAAAGATTCTAGTTTTTCAATAAAGTACATGGTGAAATTGTCAGTAGTTTTGTCACCTTTACCAATATTTTTTTGTTTTTGATGTTAACCACATCAGATATACGCTCCTGGCAAAGGCTGTATGAAAAATGCTCTAATCTGGATTGGAAGAAAAAAGTAGGAAATGTTTGTAGTAAATCTGTTTTATTCTAATAACTTCTTGTCTATGTGAGATAGCATTCTTATACATTTTGCTTATTGGTGGAGCGTTCGTTTACAGTGTAACAGATGTCATTCACATTCTATCGTCAAGTATTATATACTATTATAATATTTATACCACAACATTCTTGTTGATTTTAAATATGGAAATAATAAATATAACGCGAAGAGTAACACTAAGTATAAACTCTTCGGTAACAGACGTAAGTACCTTAAAGTACAGATATTTAAATTTATTGACTGCTGTAGAATTATTTAATGCCATATTTGGATACACAATCTTAATTATCTTTGCTAAACGGATGACTGATATAGAAAATGCATTTCTTCAGTTGTTACTAACTTACAATCCAGAAAAATATGATGCGCCCCCTATGTCACAGTACCTTGGTACTATAGATGCGTTAGTTAAATCGGTAAGTACCTACAATATAAATTAATACTCTTTTCTATTCTCGTTTTTCTACGTGTTTTTTTTTTGCACGCTAATATTCAAGGGTATTTTTAAAATTATTTATCAAGCTAGAAAAATGAGATCATTCGACGACATTGCTAAAATTTTGTTCTCAATATTTTCGAGTTATTTATTTATTAGTTTTATTTCTCGCAAACTATCATAGGCCACGAATCTTGAATATTATATTGAAATAGGTTTAAAAAGACTCTTCACATTCAAAAAAGGTAAAATCTCGGTCACCCTTCTAGAAATAGATGGCGACTGTTTTCAACGTTGTAAACAAATTACTGGGCCAATTTCTGAGCTGCTACTGTTTTAATAATAACAAATGTCAAATTTTACGACACTGGAAATGTCACTTCTTAATAGCGCCATCTAGTGGTGGTTTGTAAAGACTTAAAAGGCGGCCCTCGTATATATTGGTACTATTAGTTTTTTTTTCCCATGTAGACGTATCCTCTCTATGTATTGTGTATACCTTTTATAGTCGTACATGGTGGTATGTCTTTTTTATTAAAAATGTACAACTATATAAATGTTCTAAAGTACAAGTATTCCGTGGATTTTTTAGCAATTAATGAGACAAGCCAGGTTCAATAGGCGGGCAGACATATGGATACAAAAGACATTTCTTTAAAGAGAAAAAAAAATAGAACTCTAAATTCGGAGGAGCTATTTAAATAATTAAAAATAACACAACAATATACAATTTTCACATTCTCCGAATCAAATAACCGTTAAAAGATCCTATTTCACGATATATATGCAGACACCCCCCTAACTCCTTTTCATATCTCTTTAAGCCTTTATACGTTTCATATAAATACCTAAAATAATGAAGAAATAACACAATCTCCAGATTATATTACTTTTATGTCTTCAGAAGAAAAATATAATATAATATACTCCGTCTGTTAAAAAATTCCCGGACTGCCTCAATAAAAAAATTAAAAGTGAACATTTCATTACTTCAGATGTTTTACATAGTTCCCTCTGACCTCAATACAACATTCAGAACGTTCATACAACCATGTAAATCTTCTTTTGAGATCAACAGACTCGCGCGTCGCATTAGCTTTAATGTTCTCCAAATCGTTGGGCCTTCATGTGGAGCTTGATTTTTGGGAATAAAAAAGTCCCTAGAGGCTAAATCGGGCGAATAAAAAGGGTGCTGGAGTACGGACAGTAGTAGAGTACACTTGTATTCGCGCCAAAATCTGTACCACAATGCCAACCGTGCGAATAGGCGCGTTGTCACGAAGCCAGAAAAAATCCTTTGCATTCCATCACTCTCGTCAAACCCGCTGAATCCTGTTACAAAGCGTTCCATGGCCCCACGTAGTACCTGGCGTTCACTGTAGTGCACTTGGGAACCAATTCTTTGCGGATAATTTCTTTAGCGTCAAAAAATGAGACGAGCATTGTCTTTGTTCTTGACTTTGTCAGTCGCACTTTCTTCGGGCTCGGCGAACCACTACCAAGCCATTGTGTACGTTGCCGTTTTGTGATGGACTCGGGCTGGTAACACCGGGTCTCATCGCTCGTGATTATTTTCTGCAGAAAAGAATCGTTCGCATTTTCCATTTCCATGAAGTTTCGGCTGGCGTCCACACATTGCTGTTTTTGTTCGGGTATCAACTTGTGAAGAAGAAACCACCCACACACTTTCCTTTTGTTTAAAACATTCCGGACAATATCTTAAACATTTGCAACAACTGCTACCAATCTAAATGAATGATAGGTTTGCAGAAGATAACCAATTTTCACCCGATCTTATACCGGGACGCACTGATCTTGCATCATCCTCGAGCGACTCCTGTCCTTGCTTAAAGCTTTTAAACCATTTAAACACTTGTAAATGGAATAATTGAAATGTCTTCGTAGCTGTTTTACTGCGTTTCACGTGAAATTTGATCACTTCTGTGACATAACAACTACAATACATACATCTACTACTCAGCACTGACTGATCACGATTGGCTGGTTAAATGCAAATGTGTTATTTACAGATGTGAGCTCAATCTTTTACTGTCGTTTACGAGATGGCGCTACTTACAAGCCAGGGAAAAAGACAGTCCGAAAACTTTTTGGACAAGCGGTCTATATAGGAAAATAATAAAATACCAAGAAGCTAATTGCCAAGACTGGTAAATAATTTTTAAAGTTTATGCCATACCGGTGGCAGCGGTGGTGGTTAGATAGTAGATAGATATAAGACAGGTGGGTTAGATGTTTGAATATCTAAGTACATTCTAAAGGAAAGATTTTTAATTACCATTGGTATCAACATATATAGCAAGCGGTAATTTTAGAAAAACACGAACTATTTTTTTATTTTGCCCCATATGTCTGAAATAATGATTCCACAGCATTTATTAATCAGTGTGTCAAAAAAATGTTTAAATAAAAATTATAGGGTGCTATGCGGCGCATATGCTGACGTTGAGAATAAAATGTTTTGAATTGTTAATTCGAAGAAATTACGCCATTTTTTTTAAATGGAAAGCTCTGTATATTATTTTATTTTTGCGTTCTACTTAAAATTCTAGATGTTATTTGTCTAACATACCATATGTTTTTTGTCATGTGAAATTTAAAATAAAAAAAAGACAAAAAAACTATCAGTCAATACTCTAGGTTTATTTTTAAGGTAACAATTGCTCAAAATCTCTCCCATTAACAGCGAGGCAATGACCCAATCAGTCATAAAGTGCCTGAACAGAGTTTTACAGAGAATCCGGGGGTGATCTGTGCTACTTCATATTGAATTTTTTTTTGTAAATCTTCTACAGTTTCAGGTCGACTTCGATAAACTTTGCTTCTTAAATGACCCCATAAAAAAATCGAGTGGCGTAAGGTCGAGACTCCTTACCAGCCATTCTAAGCACCTCTTCTGCCTATCCATCGACTAGGAAAAATCACATGCCAATATCTACGAACATTGATTTCATATTAAGTAGGTGCTCCATCCTGTTGATACCACAGATTCCTGTTCCAAATTATTTTCATCGGGAAAAAAACCTGCACAAGTTGGAATAAATTGCTCTTGGAGTAACTGCAAATACGGCTGTCCTGTAAGATTTCCATCGATAAAAAAGGGACCAATGATATGCCCTCCCTAAATCCCTGCCAACACGTTTATCTTTTGTGGTCTTTGAGAATGACTGTCGATTATCCAATGGGGATTCTCGGTAGACCAGTACCGGCAGTTATGCCTTTTAACTCTTCCTTTAAGACAAAATGTGGCCCCGTTAGAAAAAACAATATTATGAATTAGGTTAGGATCATTACTGATTCGTCCCATCATGACCTCGCAAAATTGTATGGATGCAATTTTTCTTCATTGAGTATACGACTTACGGTACCTTTACTTATGTTGTGGTCTAAGCAAAGCTGACGAGTGGCTGTATGGGAATTTTCTGTAATTTCCAATAAAACATCTACCTTTTTATCATCGCTTGTTTTAACTTTTGGAAGTCCGGATTTAGCACGATCCTTAACATGACCTGATTGTCTAAATCGTTTTAATGTTTTTCTAACTACGGATTGGGTAATAAGTTCTCGATTCGGATATTCTTCGGTAAAAAGATTACATACCCCCTGTTGTGTTCTCCTACCGTCTCCGTAACCAACCATCATTAACAAAGTGATTCTTTCAGTTTCTGTTACGCTAAAATTGCAGTTTCACAAAATGCAGCAATAAACTTGTTCGTCAATAAAGACGCGTTAGGTAGTTACCTGTGAGTAAATGTTTGAAAGAAGCCAGCTTAATTTTTTTTTCAAATATCAATAATTTCAAAACAGTTGAATTTAGACATATGGTACATTAGACAAATAACAGGGTTTTCCATTAAAAAAAAAATTAAGATGGCGTAATTTCTTCGAACTGATAGTTCAAAACATTTTATTGTCAACGCCAGCGTGTGCGCCGTATAATATCCTATAACTTTTATTTAAATATTTTTTGATACACTGATTCATAAATACGGTGGAATCATTATTCCATACATATGGGCCACCCTGTATAATAGGCTCGTTGGGCAGGTGCCTTGTTTTAGACAGGCCACATCATTCCCAGTTGTATTCTATTTCTATAAGCTTGGAAAAAATGTTCAGAGGTCTCGTGTTCCTCTGTTAAGCCCTCGTAATTGCTTGCGAAGGTATAATTTAAATGAAGGCTAATTCTTTTTCCGCCAGACACTCCTTTATTCTTAATCCGAGCAAAATACTCATTCATGGGACAGTGTCCTCTTAGATTTTCTATTACTCTCTTGAAGTTCTTTCTGTTTAGTACTAGTACGGTTCTTAATAATACTAAGCAGAAGAGATTAAGATTATTTCCATTTAAGTTCAGTCTTATTAAGGAGCACTACGAGGGATACCTTTTAAGTTTTTACAAGAACAAAGAAAGAAAAAAAAATATTTGGTACAAATCGTTTTATTGTTTCTAGAAATATTCGCCTTTAAGATTTATACACTTTTACATGCATTCGACCCAATTCTCGAAACATTTTTTCCACTCTAAAGTTGATACCTCAAAAACATGGTTTTGGAAGGATTCAACAGCTTCTTGAGGTGATGAAAATCACTGTTCACGCATTTTTTTGACATTCGGGAACAAAAAGAACTCGTTAGGCGATAAATCAGATGAATACGGAAATGATACATTAATACGATATTTTTCTCCGTAAATAATCAATTGTTGAGAGCTGGCATTGTCATGACAAAGAATGATGTGACGTTTTCGGTTGTTTTTCCTGATTTCATCGATGACTTCTGGGAAATAAATTGTTGTGTACCATTAAGCATTAACTGTTGTTCGATCCTCTAAAGCAATAGATACAACATGTCCAGTATAACCAAAGAACCAAGCTATCAGCAATTTTTTTCGGTGTTTCCCTTGAAAGCGCTCCACTAACGACAAAACCACTTTTGTTGGATTCAGTTCATCTTGGAACACCGAAACAGTTGATTGTTGCTTAATTTCCAGCTCGTACGAATATATCCAACTTTTGTCTCATGTTACGATGTTGTATACAGATTTTGCATGTCCTCGGTCGAATTTTTTGAGCATATCCTTACACCAATAGCCTGTTTTTGAGAACAAATCTTTTTCGGTCACATTATGCGGAATCCATCGAGACCAAATCTTTTTCACAGCTAAATGTTCATGTAAAATCGAATATACTGCAGTCTTCGATATGCCTAAGGATACCTTTATTTCACGGTAAGTCACATGCCGATCCTCTGAGATTGTGTTGCGTACAGCGTCGATATTCTTTGGAACAACAATCTGGTCTGGTCGACCATCACGAAATTTATCGCTAACGAAAGCACGACCATGACGAAATTCTGCTAATCAATTGTAAACAGTATTTTCTGATGGTGATTCAATAGCAAAAGTTGAACGAAGCAATTCGAGGCATTGTTATTGAGCTAGGCCCTAAACTCGTAAAAAATTATCCAAAGAAAACCTTCACGTGAAATTTCCATTAGTTCAAAAAACTATTTTTTTTTAACAATCACTGTAAACAAACTACTCGGCCAATTTCTGAGCTGCCACTGTTTCAATAATAACAAATATCTAATTTTACAGTAATGGCATCTTAATAGCCCCATCTAGTGGTAGTTTGTAAAAACTTAAAAGGCGGCCCTCGTATTTAGTAAATTCTTTATATTAAACTATGACCCTAACATTTTGTTTTTTAAGGTAGTTCACTCGTGACAATCGGAGCCAAAATTATAGTCCGACAGTAAACACAAAAATTTAACATACACAATGGCAGAGAATTTTATTTTTATTGGACACTGTGTTCGATAGATGGAAACTTTCATATGCAGATACACACTAATACAATCACACTTTTAATGAAAATAAATGTGGCAACGCTGCCAATGCGTATACCGAGTGCTAGAATGCAGAAGTAACTTTTTTATAGATTATATTTATTATACTTTAGACCAAATTACGAGTACTTCTGTTTTAAAAAAAAAAAAAATATATAATTAAATAAAAAAGCCTTTTGATTATAATCAATTGCGACATAAAGACAAATTCGCAAAGGAAAAGCTCAACAATAAATGCAAAAAAAAAAAGTATTTCGGGAATGAATGACACAAAAAAAATTAAAAACTGAAGAGCCTAAACTGTGTAGTGGTCGACAGATCGAGTTAGATGAGCTCGGAAAAAATTTAAAGTGTTGTCTGTGTAAAAAAGTCCTTTCACCAGAAAAGATAACTCATGAGAAACGTTTTGGTCGTAATTACAAATTACTTATCATATAAAGAGAGCGTCATGAAAAAACTAATATTGCCATTTTTAATGCCTTAAAAAGTGGTATTTCAGATCTTATGATTAAAAGATTAAATTGCATCGTCTGGAAGATCTAAAAAGTTCTTATGATAAATTGGGATTCTACAGAAATAGTGCAATTATTATCTAATCGAAAAGACAATGAGAAACCACGTATAACCAAAGATACGCGAGTATTAAATAAAGCAATTAATTAAAGCAATACTTTATAAATAGTTCATAGTATTTTATTTATTTATCATTAGTATGATTAATTACACATGCCAAAAAAAAAATATTTGTAAAAACTTTTTAAACCAACACATCTATGATAAGTGTTATGTATTCTTGGGTGCTAAAACCGTATCTGGTATCAGTTTTTTGTATCACCCACAGTTCTCTCACAATATCACATCGATTAAATTTCAAAATAGGGAAAATTTGATACATAAAAAAGAAAAACTTAAACCGTACTTTTATTTGATTAGGCTACAATTTTTACTCACGATAACATATTTCACTTCAATGCGAATATTTTAGGTGCTTATTTTTTTATATTTCCTTTTCTCTGTCAAGCGTCTTGTATAGCTTTTTCTCCGATGTGATGCATTTTGTAGTTCTCTATGAAGTAACCAAGAGTAATCACCCATCATGTTAATATTCCACCGTCCCCTGGTACCATTTCTCCACCTCCTTTTATGTTCCTGCTCTTCATTCACATCGCCTAAGTTTTTAGGAAAAAAGTCAAGATGGTTGTACAAGAAGTGGACTTTAAGGCTCATCAGACAACCTAGATTTTTGAACTCGTCTGTCATGAGCTATGATAAGTTCATAGTTAGGGTCTTTCACTTTGCCCAAAAACTTAGTCACAACTTTTTTAAATGATATTCAAGCCTTCTTTTCCTTTGTAATCATCCTTGCTTCAGAGTTGGAATCGAACATCATTTTACGAATATCAGGCCCAACGAAAACCCCTTCTTTCAGTTTGGCTTCTGATAAATGAGCAAATCTTTTACACAAATATTTAAAACATTCACCCTCTTCAGGCAAGGCTTTCACAAATTGTTTCATTAAGCCTAACTTGATGTGTGGTGGTGGTAGAAGAATTTTTTTTGTGTCTACTAAAGTTTTATGTAAAATATTCTTCTCGCCAGGTGTTAAAGTTTTTCTTACGGACCATTGTTTTTTGGACCAAGGTTAATTCCTTGCTCTGCTGTTCCACTCACAAATAAACATGAAAAATTTGTAAATCTCTTTTGTTGACCAAGGATCATGGAGACAACTTTTAAATCTCCACATAGCATCCAATCGTGACTTGGATAGTTAATTTTCTGTAAAATCATGTTCAGATTTTCCTTTTTTTCCTTCATACAGGCAACAGGCAGTGAAGCATAAGGGTTTCCGTTGTGTAACAGAACACCTTTTAAACTAGTTTTTGATGAGTCTATAAAAAGCCTCCAATCTTCCTTCTGGTACTCAATGCCAAATTTGTTCATTAGACTACCAATATCATGGCAGTAAACCAAATCCTCTTCGTGCTTGAAAAACTGAACAAACTGTTGATTTCTTGTTCTATAATGGGAAATAGATGTTCCAGATTCCAATAAATGTTTTTCTTTCAGCCTAGAACCAAGCAATTCTACTTTTTCCTTAGTCAAACTCAAATCTCTCACTAAATCATTTAACTTAGCTTGTGTAAACAACTGTGGTTTTAAATTTTCTAGAGAGCATTGAAACTCATCATCATCCGGTCAACTTCCATTAAATTCGGGACGGGACTGTAAAACGTCATCCATAGACTGAGGTGGCTCAGGGACAGGAAGTCCCGGTCCATGTCCCACCGGCCAATTAGCTGAAGTAAAGTTAGGATAGACAATTACTTTCTTATTTTTGGAGTTATATCCAGAAATATTAACGCTGCAAAAATAACAATCATTTGAATAATTTTCTTGCTCTCTCTATACCATGGGTACTGCAAATCTAAAAGCTTTCTTTCTTTCTTATACCATTTCCTAAGATCCTCGACACAAACATAACATATTTTGTCAGGAGCCCAACATTTTTCTTGATTACCGATTTCTACACAAAATATGCAAAGTATACTTTTTTACAAAGTCCGTAATGTTTTTTTGATGGTTTTTAACTACAAACTCACCACACATATAACAAAAAGTTTTGGGAGAGTTTTTACAACCACGATAAGCCATATTTGGGTCTGAATTAAAGCACATGAGTTAAACACTGCTATGCGAGGTTATATTAACTGGAAGAAAAAAAAACAGCTGTGACATTTATCGGAATTGCCAACCTTATAAAATTCTGATTTTAGTGCCAGCCCAATAACATTCGAATGATAAAAAATAAACTTTTCACATTTTGAATATTAAAATGTGAAAAATTGGTGGGTAATACGACTTTTTTATTATTATTCTCGGACTCAGCACACCCAAAAAAAACATAGGAATCAGTTAAAATTATTAAAAAAGTTTTTTCATTTTTCGCCTGTGTTATTTATTTAGTTTTACCGAAAAAAATTATAAAACTGTTTTTTTTTTAATATATATTTAATATTTTTATTAATTGATATGTAACAATGTTGATAAATAACCATAATATTAAAATATTATCGAAAAATTATTGAACCTACAAACATATTTTTGTTTAAATATAAATGTTTTAAATACTAAAGGAAAAATAATAAATATCAAGATACAAATTAAAATTTTTAATTAATATATTTTATATTTTTATTTGATGATTAAAGGTAAAGCTGATAAATATATTGTGTTTATTCAATAAATTATTTAACCTACAAATTAATTTCTGTTTAAAAGTTAACCCCTTTAAATGCTGTTTGAATGTTGGCGCGTGAAGTATTTTTTTTTTTTTTTTTATTGGTCTAGCACACGTGCTGCAGGGAAGTCCCTAAAGCGCTCCAGGAGCGGCACGAGTGCGGAAAAAGCTTTTATCAAAGCAACGCATGGTGTGTTCGTAACTCATGCGTTGCCCTGATTTTCCCGCCTTGGTGGGTGTCGGCTTACTCGCCGGCACAACACTTTTGGCAGGTCCATTGTCAGTTGGAAGTATGACGATATACAGCGTTGTCAAATTTTGATATCTGTCACTGACTACGCGGTTATTCTTTTAAAAAAATATCAACTTTAAATATTTATATCTTTTTAACGAATCGACAAAAAAAATTATTTTTATTTCAAAATTTTTCAAATTTTTTTTTTACTATATATTTTTAAAAAATTCTTAAGAATGGTTCTTAAGATAAACACAAAACTATGCTTTTAAATATTTCACTGGCCTATTGCATGTTAATTATGTGCACTTTAATTATGAATACCTCGATTCGAATCGGTCAAATTTTTGTTTTTTTTAATTCAATGAAAAACATTTAGATTAACAACATATTTCAGTTTCATCAAAATTCTTAAGAAAAGTGGATTTACGAGTGAACTACCTTAAAATTTAAATTAGCTATTTATTACCTTAAATTTGCTTTTACATATAAAACCATCCACATGCTACCGAATAGGAGAAAAGCATGTTCACGAGTATATCTCCAAATGTAGTTAAAAGTCAACGGAACTGTGAAACTTTATTTGTTTGTTTACTTCACGACTGTCGGTAGATTATTATGTAAAATACGCAGCTGGCCTACATTACTTAATACCAAAATATTATTTAATATCCTTAATGTACACGTGGATTTTAATAAAGGAAACTTAGACAAACTTCATGCTTCTGTGTTAATAGGTAGACCTTAATTAAATTGTCACTAACTTTAACTTCTGCAAAATGTTTAATACTTTCTGCCCTATATTACTTTCCTAATTGACTTACCTTGGGTTATTTAGAGCAAGTTAAAGATTTATATTGACATTTTTGGTTAAGGTTTTATCGACACATAAAGTTCCACTTTTAGATATTTAATTAACATAAACCACAGAGAAGCTCTTAGTTATATTTTCTTTTTATTAATACTATATATATATATATATATATATATATATATATATATATATATATATATATATATATATATATATATATATATATATATATATATATATATATATATGTCTATATACATATATATATATATATATATATATATATATATATATATATATATATATATATATATATATATATATATATATATATATATATATATATATATATATATATATATATATATATATAGTAAAGAGAGAGAAAGCAAAAGTTGCCGTATCTAACAAAATCCTAAGATATGAAATTAGTTGGGGAACTCGGCAAATGGGCAACAACAGATGTTCACACTATATTCATTTAGCCAATATTTCGGTCCTAGGTTGGGACCTTCATCAGGGCACAAACTGAAAAAGAGATAACGAAGCAACCAATAAGGAAAGTTGGGCATAGAAAATTATTATTATTAAGTTTAATATTTAATTATTAATTTTTAATTTGTAATTTGTAATTTTAATTTTAATCTTATAATTATTGATAAAAACTTATTGTTGTTTAAAAGTATTGTTGTTCTAAAGAAACATACATTATTATTATTGTTATGAAGAAATGTCAAAACAAGAATTGCAAGTGACTCACATGCAGTGTGCGAATTAATCTAACAAGAATGACCATAAATAAAAATTGTCATAACAAAGACCAACGCTGAAATAAAACAGCCACTATTCACTAACATATTAATTTAAAAATATGGCATTTACAGCAAGGATGCCATTAAAAACCTTGGATGCTGAAAAATCAAAATTAATTAACCACCTGCGATCTAAAAAGAGAAATGACAAGTTTGACAAGGCGCTGAAAAAGGACAACCATCTGACAGAAGTAAGGGATCACTCAAAATAAAAGGGAAAAAGGTTGAACAACCAGGAAAGAACCGGTTAAGTACAAATTAGGTACTACATCATTAGAATGGAATTTTAGTATAAAAAGGAAAAGTACCCATTGGGAACGCAATTTTTCAACGGTATGGAAATTAAGTGGCGTAAGGAGGAATGATTTTTCTTCCTCTTGAGAGGAGAGTATGGGGATTGGAAAAGGAGCTGAAAAGTGGGAGGATTTTATTTATTTGGTATATACTAAGCAATTTTAATAAAAAATAGGAATGTAATTGTAAAGAATTTCACGGGAACCATCAGAACAACTACCCAAAGAAGGGACACTCAGAGGATAAATACGTAACGGGAGAGAACTATAGAATACCGGGGACAAAGAACTATGACGAGAATGACGACCCAGAGATATTATGTGGGGAAGGCAAATCACAAGAGAGGAGAAAACTATATATATTACTCAAACCGTCAAGATCAGTTCTTTTATTAATGTTGTGGGGATTTTCGTTGATATAGCACATCTTAAGAAACTCTCTTTTAAGAAGGTTTTTTTGGAATTGAAGAATCTTTGGTTCGCTGAAATTGAAGGAATGTCCATTATCGACAGAGAGGATCGCCAGTGCACACCTTTGAGGATGACATCTGGTGTCACTTTTATGTAATGCGATGGGGCGATTGAGAGACTGTGACGTCTGTCCAATATACACAGCGGGACAATTAAGACAGGAAATGGAGTAGACAATATCTGACAGTGAAAGGATGGGAAGTGAAGATTTCAATTTGCTAAAAATGCGTTTGTTTTTAAAGAAATAATATTTGGCAATCTTAACATTGGGAATGTCCCGCAGAATATGAACTAATTCACCGCCGGGTATAAAGGGCAAAGATAGTAAGGAGAGACCTGTTTCCGTATGGCTGGCAGGGGGTGAGGGGGTGGAGGGAGGGGAGGGGGTAAATGTATAGGAGGAGGTTCTGGTAAGATGCTATCAGAAAGGAAGAGCTTATCAACTTCGTCCTTGGTCTTGAGCAGGAACTTCTTATTGTACCCATTTTCCATGAAGAGATTTGTGAGTAATGTTTGAGCTTGAGATAAATAATCCGAGTGAGCTATATTTTTGACTCTTCGGTAGAGACTCTTTATAACATTTACTTTCACTTTCCAATCATGGCCGGAGGTGACATGGATATATCTGCCTGAAGAAGTCGGTTTCCAGTCAGACAAGATTGGTATAGAAACTTAACTTTCCTTATTTGTTGCTTCGTTATCTCTCTTTCAGTTTGTGCCCTGATGAAGGTCCCAACCTAGGACCCAAATATTGGCTAAATGAATATAGTGTGAACATCTGTTGTTGCCCATTTGCCGAGTTCCCCAACTAATTTCATATCTTAGGATATATATATATATATATATATATATATATATATATATATATATATATATATATATATATATATATATATATATACATATACATATATATATATATATATATATATATATATATATATATATATATATATATATATATACATATATATATATATATATATATATATATATATATATATATATATATATATATATATATATACTATAGCATATATATATATATATATATATATATATATATATATATATATATATATATACGCTAAAAAAATTAGTTCCTATTTTAATTTTTGATATTAAGCTACATCAAAAAAATAACCTATTTGCAATTGTCAAACCTGCGCAGCAAATATGATGCGCCGTAACAGACGACGTTTTTAAAATTGATGATGAAATTTGAAGAAACTGGGTGAGTTTTAGATCAAGAACCTCATGTTTGTATTCGGCACGTCGAATCAATGGAGAATATTTCAGTAGTAAGTGAAGGTGTCGCTAAATATCCCGGACCATCGATTCGATGGCCTGCATAACCTCCGGACATTTCAAAAAGTTCTTTGCAGCAAATTTTGATAAAAGACCATGCGTATAAAATTTAGTTGACATAAACTTGCGGGTCAATCTAGTATTCTAATCGCCGACAATTTGACAGTTGTATTCTGCAGAATCTATATGATTTTGCGAGGAAAATTGTTAAGGTTTACTGCAAATTCGATAGATTTGTTAATATACAGCGACACTCACCTATATCTAGTAAAATGAGTTTCAACTCCAGAACGCAGTCAGACCTAGAGTTAGAGAGATGGGTGAGCAAGAATAAGAACACCACCTTCTTAACAAAATATTTCAAGAAACTATGGTGTTTTAAAACTCTAAATTAAAAATGAAAGAAATAAATAATAAAATTCATAACAACCCGCCTTTAATCGGAATCCGGACATAGCGACCTATACAAACATACTTGACTCTGACAAGGTCAACATAAAAAGGCAGAATCACAGGCTTTGGGTTAAAAACAAAGAATTAAACAAAAAGGAAACATTCGAAACCAGCTTAAAGAAATAAATTACGGGCTTCAACTACACAAGGTAAGAACGAGGCTGTACAGTCTGTCAAGTAAGAACGTGACCACTCATATTCTTGAAAAAATGTGTTTCAAGAACATGTTTTGCCATCCTTAGTAAGTTATTCAATCGCCTCCTGCAACAATAATCGCCTGGTATCTTCGACGCATGTTGGCGACGAGATTTTCTAGTTAGGGTTTCATCGACTGCAAATTTTTTCGAATCTCGGGAGACAACTGAGTCAAAGTCCTCAGAGTCTTTCGTCTGAGCTTTCTCTTTACAAGAGACCAAAAGTTTTCAATAGAGTTAGGATCCAGCGATTGTGAGGGCCACTGTAGTATCTTATCGTGAGTCCAAGCGAGCCGCTCCACGACGTGATTATCGTCCAGCAAAGGTTTCTTCAACGTACGTGGGAATTTGGCATCATGAGCACGAAGATATTGTCGAATGGTCTCATGGGACATATTCAAACCCGATTTTCTTAATTTTGCCGCTCCATGACGCAGCGTTAATTTCGGGTCCCGTGAAAACAAAGACATGATTCGTTTTTCTACTTTCGGACTGACTTTGGCAATCAAGCCACATTTTGGTAAGTCGTCGACATTTTTTGTCTCGTTAAAATGATTGACCCCCCTTCTCCATAGACGACAACCGCTTTCTAATATATTTAACGGCCACGAAATGTGCCATTTTACGTGATTTCGACCAAAGTTAGGAATAGACTGATACTTTTACTAAAATGCGTCGTAGACAAAGGTTCCCTCTAACGATTTGTTGTTACCAGGTGTACAAGTATGAAATGCAGATTTTTTTCTAAAAAAACATGTTAAATTCGGAAGAATGATAAAAAGTGCTTTATTCAAAGTATGCTCCATCGCTTGTTATACATTTTTCCCATCTTTCGGGCAATTTGTGAATACCACGCCAGTAAAAATCTTCCCCTTTTGCTGCGAACCATTCATCGAGCCATTTTTTCACATCTTCGTACGAACCAAAGCGCTGCTCAGCCAGTGCAAACAAGTGGTAATCGGAAGGAGCCAAGTCTGGTAAGTAAGCCGCATAGGGTAGAAGTTCCCAGCTGAGTGCTTCCAACGTGTCGCGAACTGAGTTTGTCGTATGTGATGGAGCACTGTCATGAAGAAAAAATGACTTTGTGTTACCTCTTTCGGTATTCTAGCCTTTTTTCAAGCAGCGAACGGTTCAAATCGGTGAATTGTTGTTGGTAACGTTTAGTATTAACCGTTCCCCCAGGTTTTAACGGCTCATAATAGACCGCGCCTCTCTGGTCCCACCAAACACAGAGCATCGTCTTTCTGCCAAAACGATTCGGTCTTGCGGTCGATGTGGATGGTGCGCCTGGGTCTACCCGTGATTTTTTGCTCCTGGGATTCTCAAAATACATCCACTTTTCAACTCCTGTAACTATACGATGCAAAAACTACTTCCTTTTGTACCGAGCGAGCAAAATGTCATACGTGTTTTTGCGCTTTTCCATTTGCCTGTCGTTCAACTCATGTGGTACCCATCTACCGGCTTCTGAATCTTTCCCATCTCTCGCAGCCGATTGGAAAGAGTTTGTTGACTAATGCTCAATTGCTCGGCGAGTTGTTTTTGTGTTTGCGAATCATCTTCGTCCAACAATGCTTGCAATTACACATATTTTTTTGGCGGTTTTCCACGTTCCTTGTCTGCAACATCGAAGTCACCACTTTTGAAACGCCGAAACTATCGTTCACATGTATCTTGCGATAGAGCATGTTCACCATAAGCTTCTCGAAGTAACCGGTATGATTCAACAGCAGTTTTCTTCAAATGAAAACAAAAAATTAATGCTGTCCGCGAATGCTCTTTGTTCGGTATAAATTTCGACATATTGAACACAACAACACAACACTTATCACTCGTGCGCGTCTGACACTTGTTGATGACACAGCAAAATGGCGGAGTGCCAAATCTTTATAGCACAAACTCCATTGGTGCACCATTTGTTGTCTGAAATCCGCATTTCATACTTGTACACCTGGTAAATCGCTAGAATCCCGTCTACCAAAAATGAATTATCGCGGACACGTTCTTACTTGACAGACTGTATATTATTTAAGTTAGGGCTAGATTAAGGAAACGTTGAACAGGCCGAGTATTGCTTTATGAAACGGCTTTGAATACGGAGTCTTTTCTATCTCTCTTAATTTGTAAGGATTACGTTGTCAAGTTATTGACACTTTTATTATTTGCCTCGTCTAAAATAATTTCACATTTTAGATTTAATTTTCTTTAGAGTTATAAACTGGATCTAAATTATATACATAAATTATAAGCTCCACCTTAACAACTTCAGGTAAGTAAATTAAGAAAGGGATTTGGGTAAAAGCAATAAACATTCTACAAAAGTTATTGACAAGTTAATTACCATCTAAGGTAATATTAGGGAAAATAAGTTTGTCGTTAAAGTTAACTTTAATAAAACTTATGGATTAGAGGGTTATTTTAGTTTAATTTGATAATAATACAGCAACTAAACAATCGTATATGTTTTTATCGATCTTTAAGAATTTTGTATGTAGTATTGTACTCTCTAAACACTGTTCAGGCCTATGCACCAACGAGCACCCTCTCAGAGGATGAAATAGAAACATATTATGAAGAAATTTCCATTGCTCTACAAGACGGAAAAATGCATTTTACGATGTTGATCGATTACTTCAATGCCAAGACTGGAAGCAGAGAGGACGAAGGGGAAACTGCAATAGGTCATCTCGGGCTAGGAGATTGAAACGAAAGAGGGAGGATACTAATAAACTTTTTACATCAAAATAGTTTATATGTAATGAACGAAAACAGAAAATGGACATGGTCTAGCTCAGATGGTAAAACAAAAATGTAGTAGTTTTCATAATCAGCAACAGGAAAGACATTATCCAAGACGTAAATGTCCTAAATAGATATTCAGTTGGGAGTGACTATCGCATTGTGAGAGCAAAAGTGTTTATTAACATTAAGCAGGAAAGAAGAAGCAACATGATTCTCAAAAGAAACCATAAGAAATGGACAACCCCGGAGGATGCAGATTCTTATAGAAAAGAGATCGCAAGCTCCTTGGAACACAATGAAGATACAGCAGTTGATGACATATTTGAAAACATCAAAAATAGTATAGAAAATACCATTGCCAAAACTTGCCCAAAACAACAAAAAGAACAGAAATGAAATCAAAGAGTAAAACAGCTAATGAAGCAAAGGAGGGAAGTGGTAGATAAGACTACAGATGAATACAGAACTATAAACAGAGAGATATCGAGAGAAATTAGAAAAGACAAAAGACAAAAAAATGCAAAGGAAATGAAAAACGTTATAGAACAGAATAAAAGCTTAAAAGTTTTGAGAAGGAAGAACATATGCAAGATAAAGGGCATGCACGGTAATGTAATAACTATAGACGGGATTATATGCAACATAAAAATATTGAAATACGCATACAAATATGCATGAAAAATGGTTAAAATATGCATGAAAAGGGTCAAAATATGCAATATTAAGTAATAATAAAAGTAGTAATTTTTAGTTTTTTATTTCAAAATCAGCATAAAATTAAGAAGTTATCGACGATGTTTAAATTTAATTAACAATTATTTAACATTTTTTTAAAATTATTTAACATTTGTATTCTTGTACACGTAAACATTAAGGTATTGTTCCAAATGTTGGGTAGTAAAATTATGTCTCCGATCACTTAAGATATTTTTATAAGTGAAAAAAGACCGTTCCACATCCACTGAGGTAACTAGGCAGTATTTGAATTTGGGTGCTATGTTAGCACTTATTGTTTCTAACAAAAGTTCACTTGTCCCATTAATAAAACTATCAATTTGACACAAAGGTTCAAAGCCTGGGTTATTGCACAAAATATTTTCAAACTTTTCTTTAACTCTACGCGGGAATACATCTGACAATGTGGAGTTTATTTCACGGATTTTATTCATTAATTGAATTGATTCCATCAACGCCAAACCTCGAGTTTCAAGCTTTTTAATACCCGCAGGTATGTGGGCAAAGTGAGTGCTAATCAAAGCTATGTTTTTTTTAATATCAGAATCGTTAAATGCTTCCTTACACTGACTCCTCTGCACTATCGAAGTCATTTACTACACCTCCGGTGGCCTCGAAATGTTCATTGTAAAATAGTACAGCTTCAATCCATGTTCCCCATCTAGTTACCACTGGTTCGGGAGGTAAAGGCACATTTGGCAGTTTTTCTTTATAGGAGTTATTGCGAGCAGATGCCTTAAGAAACACTTTCTTTGCTGATGAATTTACACTTCCAAACGTGGATCGTACTTCTTCAGCGAGTCGATGTACTCCGTGAGCAAAGCACGTCACATGAATTAAATTTGGATAAAATACTTGGAGGATTTTGGCTGCCTTGATCAGATCATATAGGGTGCAGCTTCTGAGAGAAATGTAAACACTCTTTTCATCTGCAGAAGATTCAGGAAATATTTTTTTAATACCTTCATCCATAAATCTGGCGATCGTAGAATGATTTGTCTTCTCAAGTTCTTTGCAGGTCACCAAATAGGAAGAAGAAGGCTCTAATCTTAATGCACCCACAATTAAATTTGCAATATAGCGACCACAACTGTCGGTAGTTTCATCAGCTGAAATCCAAATAATGTCATCCTTAAGTTCATTACGTATTTCTTTCAGAACATGTTGGTAAATATTTGGTATGTAATTTTTACGCAGTATTGATTCGTCTGGTATTTTTTGATTCAAGCAATATTTTCGCAGAAAATCTTTGAATGTAGAATTTGTAAGTTTGTGGAGAGGAATATTACTTGCAAGCAATGCTTCACATAAATCCATGCTAAAGTGGTTTTGTTGTTTGCCTATAGAAGTTGAATCACTGCTACTTGCTGCTGTTATAAGTTGTTGTCGTGGGCCTTTTTTTGCAATCCTGCGATATGAAGACTTGTCTTGACATGCTGGTCAATTTGAAACTTTTTTGTGCACGAAACATTTTTCTCGCAAACTGGTACACGTTAAACTTTAACACAACACGTTAAAAATTGCAAAAATACTACACTGATGCAAGCGCGTCAAAAATAATGTTAAAGCTGATATCTTGTTTTAAAATAAAAATTCATTTTCGAGAAAATTGTTTATTTGATCCACGCTCAAACTAATATTCTTAGAAACTAACTACTTATCACTTAATATCCCGACCAAGAAACAAAGGAATAAAATACTGTCGTAATTTTGGGTATTCCCTTGGCACTATAACCTATTCGATGTTTACACTATTGCAGGTAATGTTCCGGCGATAAGATCGGTTCCAGTCGGCGACATTAACAATACCCTGAGCAATTCACTTGCCTAGTAATACCAATAAATATTGTAGATATAGGGAAAATATGCATCATTACTAGATTTTGGGTAAAATATGCAATAATCGGTGAGAATGGTCTAAATATGCAAATGCATATGAAAATATGCAAATGCATATAATCCGGTCTCTAGTGATAACAAACAGAAAGATATTTTACATATCATCGAATTATTTTATCAACAATTATATACCTTACGAGATAAAAGAACAGCAATCAATGCCTCCTGGAAGGAATAACTCCATCGCAATGAAACAATGCAACTATCATCATCATGCATAAAAAAGGAGATACTTCAGACCTTACAAACTATCAACCCCTTAGCCTCCTGAGCCATGTATTGGTACAAGTTATTCACGAAAATACTTACCAAACGTCTAGTAAATAAATTGGAGTTATTTCTTTCAAAAGCACAGGCAGGTTTCCGCTCGGAGTATAGAATAAACGACCATCTGCTTGCAGTTAAAATCCTCATTGAAAAATGTATAGAATACTCGTATAATAAGCCTCTTGTACTCATATTTGTGGACTTCGAAAAGGCGTTTGATTCTGTAAATCAGCAGAGACTTTTGGAAGCGCTTGCTGAGTGTCGTACTGATCGTCGATATTCTAATGTAATTAAATAGATATATGAAAATGCCACCGCTCATGGTAAAACACAAACTAAACAATCCACCCGCAAATTTCGAATCGAAGGAGGAGTACAGCAGGGTGATACGCTCTCTCCCAAACTCGTAGAAAGTATTCTAAAATCAATAAACTGGGAAAGAATGGGACTTACCATTGACGGTGAAAAGTTAAATCACCTCTGTTTCGCCGACGACATTGTCTTAATGACAGACAAAATACAGGAAAGGTTGGTCTAAAAATCAATCTAGCCAAGACTCAATTTATGACAAATTTTGTATTAAGCGACACTATAAAACTCAATAACGTAGAGATCGAACAAGTGTACCAATATAAATACCTGGGACATGAAATCAGCATAGGACGAAATAACCAAACATATGAAATTTAGCGGAGAATAGGTCTCTCCTGAGCTCCATATGGCAAACTGGCCTATATCAAATCTAACCTTCCTATGTGTTAAAAAAGAAAAGTATTTGACTGATGTATACTCTCTGTTCTTACATACGGAGCCGATACCTTCACCGTGACGAAGAAAAACATCAATAAAATATGTGTCATGCAACGAATGATGAAGAGGTCAATGTTAGACGGTACTCTTAGAGTTCACATCCCAAATCACATTATCAGGAAGAGAACAGGGGTATAAGACGCAGTCAAATCCATTCTACACCTGGAACTGGGCGGCACATGTTTGCTAGGTTTAAGAATGGACGATGCATAAACAGAATTACAGAGTGGCGACCAAGATCCGAAGCCTATCGGAGAAGAGGTAGACCACCAAGTCGGTGGACTGATGATTTGGAAAGAGTGGCTGGAAACTGGGTACAAGCAGCCCAGAACAGAAAAAGGTGGCAAGACTTGAGGGAAGTTTTCGTCTACCAGTGGACAGTATAAGCTGATGATGGTGATGATTGTAGCAGGCTTTGTAACTGTACTCGTTCTACAAAATATCACTTTTTGAACCCTACTGTTAAACAACACAGAAGAGAGTTCTACAAGAAAGTCAAGTGCTAGTCAGAGGTGATTATCATTCCTCACCAACAAACACAGGAAGAAATTTTAACAGTTACATAAATTTAAGATAATAAAATCTATTTGTATCCGTGGTGTAGCCTGCGGGGGAAGGGGGTAGGGTAGAGATGTATATGTATTTCCGGCTCTATGGATTTAGAAAATGCGTCCCCTAGAAATGGAACTCTTTTTGATTGGCGGTTCTGTTTCGTGAATATTCATCTCCCGGTCCACTGTAGGCATGAACTCCTTTTTGTGAAAAATCCTCCTCTTCCGGTCATCGATTTTAGTTGAATGTGTTGAAAGAGGGTTTAGGCTTTTAGAGTTTTAGTGCAAGACGCTATTTTTTTTCTTTTTTCATCCAGGAATTTCGCTTCTTGATTAGCGTTTGATGCCCCTCTCTATAAGTAACTATTTCTTTACTGTTTTCTTTTTTTACTTAGAGAAACAAACGCTCATTGCATCCATATGACCCCACCCCCCAAACTTGACTACGCCACTGATTGATACATATAACATGCAGTGCATGTTATATGCAAGTTTTGTGTAACATATCTAGGTTAGATTACCTTGCATTTACGGGGATTTTGAATAGGCAAACCAAACTAATAGTATGTAGATTGTTATATAATTGAGAATTCAAGCACACTCATTTATTTTTCACGAGGGAAGTGAGTGGATAACTAAAAAAAGAGCCAGTCTCAATGTTAATTGGAATGACATAGCGACCAAGGGTTGAGTATAGTAATAGGAAAGAGATTCAGATTTTTTTGCTTCTATACTATTGTAGACTCAAGGGGGGCATTGAAATCCCTAAACGGTTTTAATTTATGAAATATTCTACCCGGACAGGAATCATTCCTTGAAGACTGGCTTATTTTATCAGGAACTATTTGTAGTAATGTTACAGTTGGAAAATAAACTTCGTCGTCAAACGGATTAAAAACCATATCGATCTGCAGAGACTCAGAAGAAAAAGCAACCCTTGCTGTCACCCAAATATGTTACACAAAATCTACATGGAAAACTCGCAACTACTCCAAGATTTACTCATCAATCACCTTTTTATAAAAGTGAAACATATCTGAATGGTTCTGAGATAGAGCTTATCTCGTAATCATCAAATTATAATTAATTTAACAGAAAAGTTAATGCTTATGGCATTAATTTACTGATCCAGATAAAAAAAATCTATATTTTGCTCCTCTCCGCATCAAAGAAAGCTTTTTTGTGGATATAGCACACAACATCAATACCATCATTCGCTTATTCCATCCACAGTCGGATGTAAACCTCCCCAAGTTGTCTCCAATGAGCTATGTTGTTTGCTTTTTGCATCCAACCGTGTCTCGCTAAACTTTTTATGCTGTCCATCTTGTCTGTGGTCCACCTCTGCATCTTTTGTATTCTCTAGGCCTTCATTCAACTATATGGCGTGTCTATCTATTATCATTCCTCCTTGCGATGTGCCCCACCCAATTCCACCTTAATATACATATTCGTTGTATTACATCTGTCACTTTTGATCTTCTTCGTATCTCGATGTTAGTGGTATCTAATATTTAGCATTCCACTCTCCATTGCTCTTTGGGTTATCTGTAGTTTATTTATTATACTTTTATTTAAAGACCACGTTTCAGTACCATATGTTAATACTGGCAGTACATATTGATCGAATACTCTGGGTTTTATTGTATTTGGGATGCCTAATTTAAATGTAGATTGTAACCTTCCGAATGCAGACCTTCTATCCAAATCAGCCTATAAATTATTTTTTGATATTTCGATTTTTTGTCCTAAATATATGAATGTTTGTACCTTCCTATTCTTTCACCTTCTATTAATAGTTCCTGGCTGTTATCTTCACTTTCGTTGTTCAAGTATTTGATTTTGGTGATGTTTATTTTTAGACCTATTTCTCGAGACTTGTTATTTAATTCCATTAGTATTTCTTATAACTCTTTTATGTTGGCGATCAGAGATCCTTTATTTTCTCACTTTAATGATTTAAACATGTAATGAAAGACTGATTTTGTCAAATTTCCACTTTATTTAGTTTCACTGAAACTGTATGACGCGTTTCGCTATACTATAGCTTCTTCTGATACAAAATGATATTTGAATATTAGTGTTGTTGCATTTATACAAATATCCTATGGTAGATAGGTAATAAAATTAATACTATATGCTAATGAATATTGCTGGGAAATCCATTTTAATATTAATTGTGTAAATTGAGTAAAGGGGTGTTACCATAGACCAGACAGGTATCTTTTTGTTCGTTTAAGATGATGTCTGAATTTTTAATTCTATTTATTTCTAAATTTCCTAATAGGTTTAATTTTACGCCTTTGTTTTGTATATGTAGAATTTTAAATTTATCGTCAAAAAGATGATTTGATTCTGTTAAATGATTACTGTACGCTGAGTCAATTTTGTTTTTTAAATAGCTTCTTTTATGTCCTGAAGACCGAGTTTCGAATGAGCGACCTGTCTGACCTATGTAACTTTTATGACAAGAACCACAATTCAACTGATACAATACAGATTTTTTTGTTCTATTTTGTTTTCCCTTTGCGTTTTTAATGAATTTTCCTAACGAGTTGTTTGTTCTAAAAGCTATGTTGATATTATATTTGCTTATGTGGTTTTTAATTTTCTCTGATGTGTTACCAAAATAGGTTAAAACATTATATTTTTTCCCTGTGTTTTCTTTTTTGGGGTATACTAAAGAAATAGCTTTATTTTTTAATTTTTTGTTTAGAATTGAGCCTATGGTGTCAGGAGAATATCCGTTGTTAACAACAATTTGTTTTATTAGATTTAATTCTTTATTAAAATCATCTACAGATAAGGGGACACTTACAAGTCTATGGAACATACTGTGGTAAGCTGCCAATTTGTGTTGTAGGGGGTGAGCTGATTTTATGTTTATTGTAGTATCTGTATGTGAGGGTTTGTGAAAAATAGAGAATTTTTCAATAAAACTACTTAATTACTTTGTTAACTGTCACTAAATATATTTGTAAAGATTTTATAATTGCGTTATCGCGATTTCGTAGTACAACTACATTGTCAAATGCTTAACTAAGACTAAAACAGATTTTTGGTATTTTATGTTTATATGATGAACAGTGTGGGTCTATTATATGTTAAAAAAGTTTGAACAAAAGAGAATTTGCTACGTCTAATTGACTATTCAGTAAATTTATATTATGGTCCTTTGAATGTCTGTAAATTTCTATAGATTCTAAGAAGTTGAGTTTTGACCCGTTAGGTGCCATATGGAGTATTTGTAAACAATCGATATTCGGAAAAGTATGGCCTGTTTCTAAGAAGTGTCTAGCAAAGTGTGATTTTTTCATTTTTTAGCCTATAAGAGGCATTGTGTTCTGCGAATCTTGTCTTGAAATTCCGTCCCGTTTGGCCTACGTAACAGCTATTGCACTCTTGACAATTAAGTTTATAAACTCCTGATTTATTGTATTTATTAGTTTTATCTTTGGCATTAAAAAATATATTGGATAATTTTTGAGCGGGTTTTAAAGCTATTCTTGTTTTTTTCGGTCGTGAGAACTTGGGATATTTTATCCGAGATGGGACCAAAATATGTCAGAGGTATGAATGTTTTCTTTTGTCGGTATTCTTTTACGGGGTAGATTAAGCTGAAAGTGATTTGTTTTCGTTTACGGTTTATTAAGGTATTAATTATTTTAGGTTGGAAGCCGTTATTGAGTGCTATATTTTTGATTGTGTCCAGTTCTTTTTTTAAATTATTTTTACTAAGAAGGATATTGAAGGCTCTATGGATCATAGATCTATAGGCTGCCAGTTTATGTGAGTTAGGGTGTATTGAGTCAGCTGGGATGGTGACAGCTGAAAAGGTTGGTTTGCGGAAGATATCGAATTCTAGTCTATTTCTCTTTTTCAAAATTGTAATATCCAGGAGTTTATAAACTTAATTGTCAAGAGTGCAATAACTGTTACGTAGGCCAAACGGGACGGAATTTCAAGACAAGATTCGCAAAACACAATGCCTCTTATAGGCTAAAAAATGAAAAATCACACTTTGCTAAATACTTCTTAGAAACAGGCCATACTTTTCCCAATATCGATTGTTTACAAATACTCCATATTGCACCTAAAGGGTCAAAACTCAACTTCTTAGAATCTATAGAAATTTACAGACATTCAAAGGGCCATAATATAAATTTACTGAATAGTCAATTAGACGTAGCAAATTCTCTTTTGTTCAAACTTTTTTAACATATAATAGACCCACATCTGTTCATCATATAAACATAAAATACCAAAAATCTGTTTTTAGTCTTAGTTAGGCGTTTGACAATGTAGTTGTACTACGAAATCGCGATAACGCAATTGTAAAATCTTTACAAATATATTTAGTGACAGTTAACAAAGTAATTAAGTAGTTTTATTGTTAAAACGTACTGTCACAGAGTAACGGACCACTCAATCAACTCTTTAGAGAATTTGTGTTTGTTGTAATGGCTGGTTATCGTAGGCGTAAAATTAAACCTATTAGAAATTTTAGAAATAAATAGAATTAAAAATTCAGACATCATCTTAAATGAACAAAAAGATACCTGTCTGGCCCATGGTAACTCCCTTTTACTCAATTTATACAATTAATATTCAGAATGGATTTTCCAGCAATATTCATTAGCATATAGTGTTAATTTTATTACCGAACTACCTTAGGGTATTTGTATAAATGTAACAACACTAATATTCAAATATCATTTTGTATCAGAAGAAGCTATAGTATAGCGAAACGCGTCATATAGTTTCAGTGAAACTAAATAAAGTGGAAATTTGACAAAATCAGTCTTTCATTACATTCGTTATGAATTTCCATCAAGTAACAGCCACAACAATTCAAAATTTAAACATGTCTTCTAGAGTCAACGTGAATAGCTTGGAGGATATCGAATTGCCTTATCTAATTCCTCTTTTAAATATGATTTACTTTGTTTTTTCTTCAAGCATTATATATATCACACAAACTGCAGGGAAATCATTAAACTGCTATATCAACCGCGGATGTGTGGAAACGGCGATTCACGTTATCTTAAATAGCTGCAGATTATACACGGTGGGAAATATTGTCTTTTTCACGTACACAATATCTGAGAACTCTAAATTTTGTACTGATATACTGTATTAGAGCTAGGCTACACCGCTATCTCAATCATGCTATGTCCTTCAGTCAAACACTCTATGCAGGTGTTTGTATAGTCAGCAACCATTCTTTAAATCAAAGTTTCTGGCGAATTCCGGATCAATCATCAGGCAAACAGGTCTCTTTTGGATGAACTCATGAAAATGACGGATATTGCCGTTGCAAATTTTCTTCCAGATTTTTGTTTAGTGGTTACTGTCGGCTGGTATTTGGGTGGCCAAAGTATTTCACGGCATATCACTACTGTAAAGAAGGAAAGTAATGCGGATTCACTGAGTTACATCCTCCACTCTACAACTATAATTTAGCACGCTGGTTTTTTTTTGTTCAAGCATCAGAAAAAATACATGAGGAGCCGAAAATTTTCCTCATATAATGAGTTTAATGAAGCGGCCGTAACGTAGAGGTTAACGTGTCTGCCTTCTACGCCAGAGAACCGAGTTCAATCCTCGGTTTGGGAAATAATAAATTTAAAAAAAAAAAACATGACAACGTAACAGTAAGCTTTCTCGAGTTGTAGTCTGTGGATCAATTTAAAAAAAGGTACGAACCACAGGCAAAGGCAAGAGAGCCACCTACGTCCGTACCGGATCTGGCACTTCGAGAACAAGAATAGCGTCGCTTTTTTGCGACACAAGCCAAAGATTTTTTCTTTTTGAATGGAATCAAATAACATATTTCTTTGTATTCAGCATAGTTCCTCATTTCCAAATTGTGTTCGTAATAGAATCGTAAAAACAGTTTATATGTGAGGGCGAGAAATATTAACACATATAAGTAAATACAGCATCTGTCCCAAAAATAGGTAGAATAAACCCTGGAAAAAAATTTATTGCAGATCAAACTACAAATTACTAAAATTCTTCAAAATAGTACCCTTGTGCATCGACAAACCGTTGCCAGCGCCTTTACTAATCACAGTACGCTTCCTGGAAGGCGTCGACGGTAACCTCGTACAGGCACCTCGTCACGGTGCACATACCGGTATTTGAACGATCTACGCGGCCAAAAGTCAAAAAATCAAAACACAGAATATTGCCAGGTAACCGACTACCAGAGACAGAGGACCCTTCCGAGAACAAAAGACAGCCGCTTCCAACCCCACCCGTGCAGTCTTACCTGTTTTATGTCAGTCGGAATTCGATCCTGTTACCTCGTGTACGTTATCAATGCTCGGCGCTCTTAAAAATCATAATTGTGAAAGTGGAATTTTATGTCTATAAGTTCTAAAGTAGTGGAAAAAGTGATGGATTCTCAAAGTACAGGTATGTAACTATGTTATTTCATAAAACTTTTATCATTTACTTATTTGTGAGTCAACGTAAGGGACGGTAAAGAAAGATCTTTTCCACGAGTATTATTTTGTAAAAAAAAAATATGTTTTACTGTGTTTTTCATACTTCCCTATTAGATCCGGCTATAATTTTGATAATATTCTAAAGTTGGTAGGTTCACTAAATAATAAATCAAAAAACTGGCCCCGGATAAATCCGGACAAGGTACATTTTGGGACAAGGTACATTATGGTCAAAATTGTGAGAAAAAATAGATTTTAATTTTATCAATTTTAACTTAACGATTCTTTGTTGTAGGTTCACGTAGTACATCGGGAATGAAGGTTGTGACCCGGATATACTTGTTTGACCGTATGATGAAGACAAATTTACCTTATTTGGAAGACAAACTAAATTGCTTGAAAGAACAACTTTTGTCAACTAAAGGATATACACAAGAGCAAATACAAACCTTAAAAAGGAATTTTTCTCATTTTAAATCTTAAGTTAAACGTAGATGGATCAAAGCCCATAATAAGGAATATTTGTTCAATAAAATACTTCATGGCTAGAAGGAACCTTTGAAATTCCAGTGGTTGACAGTCTGCAAAATCGATCTGGTTGAGCAAGCAAACCTTTTGAACAATTGAGCGAGAGAAGTAAAAGAAGAAAGACGGAAGAGCTTCGCTCTACTTTTGAAGAGGAGGTGATAGTGCATGCCGCGCAAGTTGAGTTGAGAAAAATGGGAAAGCGAGATGCTTCAAATGTACTCAAAGAAATCATCACTACACCAACTCGGGCAACGAAATATAAAAAGGTGTATTATCGCACAAAATCATCAAAAAATAAAAGTAGCCCTTTGACTGTCAAGAAAGCAATCCAAATGTACATAGACGCAGATCTAACAAGAGAACATTATGAAATCATAAGAAGGACGAACATACATATTTTTCCGTGTTATAGCCTCCTACAAAAGGAAAAAAAAATGTTACCCGCCACCAGAAGCGTGCAAGATAACTAACACTAGTGCGGAAGCTCAATTAGAGCCCTTGGTGGATTTTACTGTTACACGATTGTCCGACTACCTGGAAGAGGTATTGCAAACATTAAATGAACAAAAACGGAATACCCTAACGATGATTCATAAATGGGGTTGCGACGGATCACAACAATCCCAATACAAACAAAAGTTTGACAGTGATGCGGATCCGGATAGCAATATATTTCAAAGTTGCTTCGTGCCTCTAAAAATAGTGTGTGGAAAAAATAATGAAAAAACCGTGTGGGAGAATCCGACTCCGTCTTCTCCACGTTTTTGTCGGCCAATAAGGTTTCGTTTTATCAAAAAGAGGACTGATGTCAGAGAACTTAACTAACTACGTGAATAAATCAGTTGATTCTCTCATTCCTACTGAATGATTTGGATGAGAGAAAGTTTATAGTCAAACACAAATTTATCATGACAATGGTGGATGGAAAATTGTGTAATGCCGCCACTGGAACCAGAGCAACAAGCCGGTGCTATATTTGTGGTGCAACCTCAAAGGATTTTAACCGATTGGATATAACAAAAGAAGTTAATCCCGAGGCAGTACAATTCGGTCTCTCAGTATTACATGCCAGGATAAGATTATTTGAGAGTGTCCTACATCTGGCTTATAAACTGCCAGTAAAAAAATATAGAGAAAGAAAAACAGAGGCTGAAAAGGAACTCGAGCAAGAGAGGAAACTTGAAATCCAGACCCGGTTTCGCAATGAAACCGGGTTATTGGTCGATATGCCAAAGGCAAATTTTGGAAACACCAATGATGGGAACACCAGTCGAAGATTTTTTGAAGACCCGAAATTGGCAGCAGACCTTAGCTATGACCTGTTATATAGGTTAAAAATCATTTTGGAGACAATCTCAAGCGGACATAAAGTCGACCCAGAAAAATATGACAAGTATGCATCAGAAACTGCTCGTCTATAAGTGAACCTCTACCGGTGGCATCCCATTACACCCACGATGCACAAGATACTTGTTCGTGGGGCAGAGATAATAAAAAATGCTTTGTTACCAATTGGGCAGCTGTCTGAAGAAGCCGCAGAGGCAAGGAACAAGCACTTTCCGTCTTACCGACAAGATTTTGCCCGAAAGTTTTCACGAGAAGGCTGCAACAGGGACATTTTTAATCGTTTACTTTTAAGTTCCGATCCTTTGTTAAGCAGTATGAGGCGAATAAAGAGGATAAAGTCACATTCATTCCTACCAGAGACGCTAGAAATGCTCCTGCCTGCAGAGCCGAACCCGCTGTGTTCTTCTGGAAGTGAAGATGAAAATACGTTTGTGGACGACAAAATATGATTGTTTATAGTGTTTTTTAAACCCTCGACGCAAAAGAGGGGTGTTATAAGTTTAAATTTTACATTTATTTTGTAAATAAATGTTTTCATTTAAAATGTTTTTTTTTATAAAATTAAGTTTCGTTTTTTTATTTTTTATTGCCAATTTATTAATTTTATGCAAAGTAACTGATTAGTTTAACTTGGTAATATAATTTAGCATACAATAGAACCGAAAAATAATTTTGGCCGCGTAGATCGTTCAAATACCCCTATGTGCGGTGTCTTTGACGTTAGTTAGCGTTCCAAAATAGTTGCCGTTCAAGCTTCTCTTTATTCTTGGAAATAAAAAGAAGTCCGGCGGTGCCACATCGGGGCTGTAACGCGGCTGGAGCAGCGTTCTCATGGCTAAACCTTCTGTAAGAAAGCGATGCACTGTGGTTTTCGGAATATTGCAATCTTCTGCTAACATTCTAACACTCAGGCGTCCATCGGATTTGAGCATGGCTCTCACTTTTTGCACATTTTCGTCGCACTGTGTCGTTGACGGACGTCCAGGGCGTTCCTCGTCGCCATGTAACGTGGCATCGTGAATTTGTAACGCGATCCTCGAATAGAGGTCCAGTCTAGCAGTGATCCGCACACTGTAACGGCCAGCAAGCAAATGACGCGGGTCATGTTGTTTTCCCAAGACCTCCCACCACCTTTTCCACTACAAATCGCCCCACTCATTTTACTTGTTTTTGGGACAGACCCTGTATTATATAAACATAAATTTAAAAAAAAAAAACTTTAAATTTTGATGACAAAATTTAAATTTAAGCACAACACTAAATACTTATTTCAATAAAACACGACCATCATGCAATGTAATTTAATTATCGCCTTCCGTTCTCTGGACCTGTGCCAAAAAGCGAATTCTGTAAGCGCCGTTCCGGAATCTTGGGACTTCCTGACAGACCGGAAACTGAACTGCATTACTGCTAAGCCAATTTTATTAATTTAAATTGCATTATGATGGAAACCTGTCTTCCGGTTGTTAAGTGTTCGGGCGAGGAATATACTTTGTATATTAACCTCAGGTAGGTAATACATACTTCATATATTTGCTACTGTGCATTTACGTAATAATAAAATAAGAGTGATCAAAATATAGAACTTGATGTGAGTAAAGAACACTCGTAAAAAGGTAAAACTTTGTGCTTTTGAAGTCTCTTGCGTTCTTAGGTGCTATGATAACATCGTATTTTCCATATTTTATGTTTGTTTCGTTGGTGTGCGACAACGAATAATCTAATTTTCACGTAGTTCTCTTTCATCCATAGAAATTTCAACTGGCCCGGTTTTTCACTATATTAGATTAAAAATCGGTGTAGTAACATCGAAAAAGTAGGAAATATGCCCTGCAGTGATTTTTTGCTATAAGAATGTTGACAAGTTGGGGCGCAATGTAGCAAATTGTGCAGTTCACCCCAGCTGAGCGGCAAGACAAGCTGGTATCTACGTATATATGTATATTTGTCTGGCTATAACTCGAGAACGAATAATTCAATCTTCATAGAATGATATAACAATTTTGAAAAGTATTTAATCTGAATTGGAAATACCGGAAAAAAATAAGATGCACTGATTTTCGAACAGTAGTTACAAATATTTATCATGAACCAACAGTAAATTTATGGTATATTAATTGATAGGTATCAATATTTACCATCGACAAATAGAAATTAATTTTAAATTGAATAGAAGTATCCTAAAAGTTTTAATTTTGATATCATAAACTGTGTTTAGTTAAAAATATAGATAACCTGACTTTTTGAATAAAAGTTCTATATAGTGTCAGAATTAAATAATAAGCAATTTGATATAAAAATGATGTAAATGTTAAAAAAATAATAGAATAAAAGTCAGACATATTAAATGTACAAACAACCGGCCAAGTACAAGTCGGACTTGCGCAATTAGTGTTCAGTGACTTCATAAAACACACCCCAAATGAGTTTTCAACAAAGTGTGTTTCCGATTTTTACTGAAAACTGATGACCTTGAAATTTTTGTTTTTTCTATATACCAGATAACTTATTAAAGGTAAGGCACTCGTAATAATTTTCGTTTAATCAACATCCTGTGGAGAATATTTCAGAATTTTTAAAAAAATGTTTTGATCAGTACTTTTCGAGATAAGGGGGGACAACGGATTTTCGCAATTTTTTAAAAATAATACAAAGAAAACTGTGCGCAAGTATTACTTATACATACAAATATTTTTGAACTCGTATTTTTACAAGCTTTCATTTGATACCTCACTCAATGACATGGTAATATTTTTTTTTCCACTTTCGATTTCACCCCCCAAAATTAACCCCTTAAGCCAAAATTTAACTTTCAAAACTACATGGCTCTGATGAGGCCATCAATTCCTATATTAGTGTTAAATTTCAACTTTCTACGTCAAATAGTTTCAGAGAAAATCGGGTGTGACAGACGGACGGACAGACGGCCATACAGACGGACAGACACCGAAATGATCTTATTAGTATTCCGTATAAAACACTAAAAATTACCAAATAGCCCCAATGAAGGCAAAAAATTGCTCCCCTTAGGAACAGGGATTTTTTCATTAGGAGTTCTTTATTGTAAGAAATGACCTTCTGGGTCATGAACTCAACATTTAAATTGATGATAAGTTTTTAGTGAAAAGAGATTTTTAAATTGAGTGTATATTTTTAAGTTTTACTACATGAAAGGGTTCCTTTATGTGAAAAATCTCCACCTTTCGTCAAATAATATTTAGTTTATTATGTTGGGAAGGGTCTAAACTTTTAGGATTTCAGAGCAAGAAAGCGTTTTCTTTTTTCATTAAGGGTTCGTTTATCGATTCATGCCCTTCCTCTCTATAAAAGGTTCGGCATTCAATGTTTTTTTTTTTAAAGAAACACCTTTGTATTCTTATGACCCCCTCAAACCTTGCTACAAGCCGCCCCTCCCAAAGAATGCGACAATAATACTTGAAAAGTATTGAAAGGTTATATTGAAAACAGGTAGAAGCCCGTGATAGTAGTAACGTCTTCAATTCATTTATATTTAAATATAGCAATTTTCCACAGCTTCGCTTGGTCTTTCCCGTGTGAGAATTGTGTCGTATATTCCTTCATGTAAACTCTCATTTAATTTAGATTTTTTGCTATTAATTCTGATTTACTAAAATAGGACAAAGGTTCCTTGAACCAACTGACTTACTGACTTTGTTCTATATTAGAACATCCAGGGATATAAAATTAGTTTACAATGAAAGTATCATATCTTTCAGTAAGTTACAATATTCAAGGCATACCTGCCCTCTGCCGGGCACTGTTTAGGCTACATGCCGACAGAGCAATTCTTAGCAAGAAAAAGTCACAGACGGACAGACAGACGGATAGACGGCCAGACAGACGGACAGACACCAAAGTGATCTTATAAGTGTTTCGTACGGAACACTAAAAATTACCAAATAGCTTTATTCGTCTAAAATCAGGGAGATATTTTACGTATACGTGAATATTGGACGTTAGAATTTCGGAGGAAATTTGCCCAAATATTAAATACACTTTCCCCATTCTGTCAAGAAAACTTTTCATTCCCACCTATTTTTTAAAATTTGGAAAAACAATTACAAACTTTATCAGCCTATATAAAAATTTAATGGGCTGAATAAAACTTCATTGATTTGTTTAACAATGGAACGAGATTGCATTATTAGCAAATAGATCAATAAACTTTCAATATGGACTCGAATATGTCTATATAATATCACGATCGATCGAGGTAATGAATGAAATTCGATATTTTATTTTCATTAGAGAGTAAACTTTATAATGTACAAAGTTAGTTTAGAAAATCATCACGAAGTGTCTCTGTTTGTTAATAAGGATTTAATAAATGTATTTTAAGTTTCTGAAAATATTACGTAGAGGCCAGTTTAGGGACCTAAAGTAATCCTTTTTAGTCTTCCGTACGGAACACTTATAAAATCACTTCGGTGTCTGTCACACCCGATTTTCTCGGAAACTATTTGACATAGAAAGTTGAAATTTGGTAATGATATAGGAATTGATGGCCTCATCAGAGCTGTTTAGTATTCAGAGTTAAATTTTGACTTAAGGGGTTAGTTTTGGGGGGTGAAATCGGAAGTAAAAAAAAAATTTTTTACTAGGTCAAGTGTGGTTTCAAATGAAGCTTGTGAAAACATGAATAATATATATATATATATATATATATATATATATATATATATATATATATATATATATATATATATACATATAATGTAATACTTGCGCGCACTTTTCTTTGTATTGTTTTTAAAAAATCGCGAAAAATCGATGTCCCCCCGCCTTATCTCGAAAAGTACTTATCAAAAAATTTTGAAAAAAGTCTAGAATATTCTCCACGGGGTGAACAAAAATTATCACGAGTGCATTACCTTTAATAATTTATCTGGTATTTAAAAAAAAAAAATTTCAAGGTCATCAGATTTCAGTAAAGATTGGAAACAAACTTTGTTGAAAACTCATTTGGGGTGTGTTTTGTGAAGTCACTGATCATTTTATACCTCTGTAACAAAATTTTTTATTTTAAAAGCAATCAGTGTACGGAACACTAATTGCGCAAGTTCAACTTGCACTTGACCGGTTATTTATTCCGTGTTTTGAAGATACTCCTAGCTTCAGGTGACGTTAGGTTATCTAAGCTTCCCATTTTAAATTTTAACTCTGGTCACAAGATCGTGTTACTTTAATGATAAGTGACTTCTCATAAATAATATTATTAAATATTTCATATTTTTGTTGCAATCACAATGATTTGATTCTCCCACTGAAAAATAATTTTATATCTCCGGCTCTTCGAATATACGAGCAATATCTTTTAAATTTGAACAAAAGCAATCAAAGAAAAAAAAAATTTGGTACAAATCGTTTTATTGTTTGTCACAATTATCGCCTTTAAGATTTATATCCTTTTGCATGCGTTCAAACTAATTCTCGAAACATTTTTTCCACTCTGAAGGTGGTACCTAAAAAACATGGAGGGATTCAACAGCTTCTTGAGGTGATGAAAATCACTGTCCACGCATTTTTTTTTGAAATTCGGGAACAAAAAGAAGGCGTTAGGCGATAATTCAAGTAAATACGGGCAATGAGACATAAATTCGATGTTTTTCTCCGTCAAATAATCAATTGTTTGACTTCTGACAAAAAAATTGTTGTGTACCATTCAGCATTAACTGTTCTTTGATCCTCCAAAGTAATGGTTGCAACATGTCCAGTATAACCAAAAAAACAAGCAATCATTTTCTTGAAAGAGCTTCGCGAACGAACCACTTTTGTTGGATTCGGTTCATCATGGGACACCCAAAACCTTCGCCTCCTGTTATGATGTTGTATACGGATTTTGCAGGTCCTCGGTCAAATTTTTGACCATTTAACCAGTTAACAGGAGCATGTTTTTAAGTTTCGGTCAAATTATGCGAAATCCATCGGCAACAGATCTTTTTCACGGCTAAATGTCCATGCAAAATCGAATATACTGCAATCTTCCCTTCCTCTCTATGAAAAGCTCCGCATTCCATGTTTTTTTTTTCTTAAAGAAACACCTTTGTATTCTTATGTACCCCTTCAAATCCAGCTACAAACCGCCCCTCACAAAGAATGCTACAATAATATTGAAAGGTTATATTGCAAGTTAGTAGAAGCTCGTGATAATAGTAACATCTTCAATTCGTTTATATTTAAATATAGCAATTTTCCACAACTTCTCTCGGTGTTTTCCGTGTGAAAATAGTGACGATATTCCTTCATATAAACTCTCATTTAATTCAGACTTTTTGCTATTAATTCTTATTTACTAAAATAGGACAAAGGTTCCTTGAACAAAGGAGATTATACTGACTTGGTTATATATTAGAACATCCAGGGATATAAAATTAGTTTACAATGGAAGTATAATATCTTTCAATAAGATACAATATTCATAGCACACCTGCCCTCTGCCGGGCACTGTTTAAGCTACATGCCGATAGAACAATTCTTGGCAAGAAAAAGTCACAGCTTATCAAAAATCACCGCTAGGCGGGGCAATCACTAAAAGTTGTACGTAAGGTCATATTTTAGCAATTATTTACTGTGCTCATACAATGACTCACAGCTTAAATGATGCAGTCGTTATAAGAAAAGACTAACTGGTCTCAGTGCCTCTTTATTTATTTGGAAAAAACAACTTATTGAAATCAAATTAGTAAAGAGTCTTCTAAAAAAGTATGAATTACTTTTTGTCTTAAATATGCCTTACTTAATTAACAATAAATAATTAATTAAATTATATGCGATTTTAACGTCACAGCTTAAATGATGTAAAATTCAATATACCAAAATTATTAGAGAAAACAAACTGTAGAATTTGAAATAAGCCTGCTAATATTTGGTCGGGCCTCCCTCATTATCAATAACGGCTTGTAATATTCTGGACATTGATTCAACTAACTTTCTAGTATACTCCCAATAGTGTGTGAAATAGTGTTTCATGCTTCAGTAATTTTTACTTTATTTGATATTGGGGCGCTATTTACTTTATTTTTTAATGTCAGCCACAAATGTTCAATTACATTTAAGTCTGGCCAACAGAAACAAACAAAAAAAACATTTAAGTCTGGTGACTGGGCTGGTGTTTTAATAACATTTGGACAGTTATAAAGCAACTATCTGCGGACTCGAAATTACGTGTGCTTTGAATCATTGTCGTGATAGAACCGATAATTGTTTTGAATATCTAATTTTTGGGCACTAGCGACGAGATGCTGCCTTAGTATATCCAAGTACACATATTGGTTCATATTCCCTTCGACGAAATCCATGTTACCTACTCCTGCAGATGACATACAGCCCCATAGTATCACTCCATCTCCACCGTGCTTTACCGCAGCTTTCATATTTTTCAATTTTAATTCTTCGTTCAGGTTAGTTCACACTGATATTTTTCCATCGGACCCAAATACAGTAATACCCCGCTTAGCGCGACCCCGTTACGCGCGGTTTCACTATAACGCGAATTTCAAATTTCGCGCTCATGTAGTCATTAACTTCTCTATGGTCGCGGGGGGATCCCCGCTTTCTCTGAATATTCTCTTTGAAGAATTGGGAATTCCCTGTCCTTCGACTTTGTTCTATGGGGATTTCCTCGTTCGTTTCGTGTGTTCATTTGTTCCGTAATGTTAGTTCGGTCGGCTGGCAGTTTTGTTTTAATATTTATTGGAGATACATACATACATAATTTAACCCTACGTTAAAAATGCCGCCTGTAAAGAAAAAAGAGCGTAAAAGCGTCACTTTGGAATTGAAGATGAAAGTGTTAAGAAGAATGGAAAATGGAGGCAAAGCAACAATTGTTGGGAGAGATTTTGGACTCTCAGAATCGACTGTGAGAACGATTTATAAAAATCGGGAAAAAATTAAAATCTCCAGCGAAGGTTCAACACCTATAAGTGCAACAAAACTTTCTCGTTCGAGATCATCTATCTTAGAAAGAATGGAGAAATTACTGTCAGTCTGGATCGAAGATTTGAATAAGAAGAACACACCACTAAGTCAAGATCTCATATGCACAAAAGCAAAATCTTTGTATGAGATGCTGAAAACAAAAGAAGGAGAAGGGAGTGCCACTCCGACTTTTGCTGCCAGCAGAGGCTGGTTCCATCGGTTTAAGCAGCGTTCTAATCTTCACAATATCCACATAACAGGCGAGGCGGCCAGCGCGGACATTCAAGCTGCAGCTGAGTTTCCAGACAAGTTTCAAGACTTCGTTAGACGAGAGAAAATTCCTGCTTGTCTCATCTTCAATGTTGATGAGACCGCACTTTACTGGAAAAAAATGCCATCTCGAACATTCATTTCTAAGGAAGAACGTCAAGCCAGTGGTTTCAAAGCTGCGAAAGATCGACTAACACTTCTGCTGGGTGGTAATGCCACTGGTGATTTCAAACTGAAACCTTTACTAGTGTACCATTCAGAAACACCCCGTGCAATGCGAGGCACAGACAAGACAAGTCTACCAGTTGTGTGGCGATCAAACAGAAAGGCGTGGGTTACACGGGAAATTTTTCAAGAATGGTATTCTAATAGTTTTTGCCCATCAGTCAAATCATACTGTGACAGAAATGGGCTTGAACCTAAAGTTATATTACTCTTAGACAATGCCCCAGGACATCCAACCTCACTTGATACGCCCAGAGACTTAAAAGTGTACGTAAAGTTCCTTCCACCAAACACTACGTCAATATTACAACCTATGGACCAGGGAGCAATAGCAAACTTCAAAGCTTATTACCATCGCCGCACTTTTAGCCAACTAATTCATGAAACTGACGGGGAAGGAAGACAGTCTATGCGAGAGTGGTGGAAGTCATACAACATTATGAAGTCTATTCACAACATAGAAGAGGCTTGGAAGGAAGTTAAAATGAGTTGTATGAATGGGGTGTGGCGTAATCTTTGGCCAGATGTAGTGGAAGCACCTAGAAGAATTGTCCAGATGCAGAGACAAGTGCTTGAAGACATTGCTGCAATGATTGAGGGGTCTGAACTTGAAGATGTCACGGTAGAAGATCTCGTAGAACTTGTAGCAACGCACGACGATCCTATTAGCAATGAAGATCTGATCGAGTTACAGAATAATCCTATCTACGATGAGGAAGAACAAGTAGAAGAGAAAGTTTTATCTTCAGGGGAAATACAAAATGCACTTTCAAAAATTTATTCAGGTTTGGACATATTGCAGAGTATAGACAATAATGATGACCGTGTCTTGACCGTGTGTCAAACAATTAAAAACAGTGTTGGGTGTTATGAACGTATTTTACAAGAACGTAAACAAAATGTTACCCAAAAGACAATAGATGTATTTTTCCGTAAAAAATAAGAGTATGTATTGCATAAAGTGTTCTTAGAATTAAAGTGATTGATTAAAATGATTTGTATTTTTTTGTATTAAAGTTTGACTATGTTTAATCATAAACCTCGATATACGCGAATTTCAGTTAACGCGATTTTTTTTCGGAACGTATCCCTCGCGTAAAGCGGGGTATTACTGTAAATTTATTTTGGTCTCATCAGCAAATATTACTGAATTCCAGAAGTTCAAGTCTTTATTGATATGCTCTCTGGCAAATTCCAATCTCACGTGTCTATTTCTTTGGCTAATGAAAGGCTTATTTCTAGCAGTTCGACCATGTAAATTATTATTTCGCAAGATCCGTCAAACTGTTTCGGGGTTACACCTTTTTCCAAACTGTCTTTCCACCTCGGCGCACAACTTTGGCGCACTTTTTTTGGATTATTTGATACCTCTCTTAAAATCCATCTTTCTTCACGTTCATTGAAGATCTTATTTGGAGCCAACCTTGACTTATTCTCGACTCTATTTTCATTCCGGTAACGTTCAATGATATGCTGACGGACATTTATTTACCATTTTGGCTATGTCTCTTTGGCTGTATCCATCCTGTAATTAGTAATAATTAAATTTCTCTCAGAAATTGTAGTTCGACGACCCATTCTTAAACAATTTCGTTTTATTGAATGAAAAAATCTCAAACTAAACAACAAACAATTGCACTAAGAAATCAAAGCAACGCCGCCTTCGTAAATTTCAAAATGCGATAAGTTTTGACCCCTGTTGTTATTTTGCATCATTTAAGCTGTGACGTTAAAATTGCATATGATTTGACTAATTATTTATTGTTAATTAAGTAAGACATATTTAAGACAAAAAGTAATTCATACTTTTTTAGAAGACTCTTTACTAATTTAATTTCAATAAGTTGTTTTTTCCAAATAAATAAAGAGGCACTGAGACCAGTTAGTCTTTTCTTATAGCGACTGCATCATTTAAGCTGTGAGTCACTGTACATATCGAAAGAATAGTAAATACATGGCAGCGATATGTGGTATACTTTATAAATACTCCTCCCCTTTCCGCCATTGTCAACGTCCTTTATTTTTAAACATGTTTGTTTAAATAAAACACAGCTTAAACAGATAATACTTATATTAAGTATATTACATTAAAAAAAAAAACATAATATTGCATATAATACAGTTGTATACATAAGTACATGTGCCAAAAATAAGAGCGAGCGTGCTCTTGAGATTGTAAAAAATAAATACCAACAGTAAATAGCTTTTTGCTTTTTTAACATGTACAAACATCGGCAAATTATTTTATTTTTAACTATATAATTGTAATACGATAAGTACTTATTCACTGGCTACGTGTTTTCCACTTTGTGACATTACAAATAATAAAAATCTTTTTTTCTTGGGAGTGTCATCACTTTATATATGTTGATGAAACAGACGATTATTTCAACAGCGGAAGTACAGATATAAGTAAAGCTGGGATGCCTGAAAAACTAACAATATTACTTTCACAGGTTTAACAGGTAGTCTGGTCTACGCCTAAAACAACTTTTTGCTACAACTGTTTTTAAATTTTTAATAAAAATGCTTTATCACATACTATACATACATCTTTGATTTTTTAAAAATTCATAATAAACAAATATTAATTGTAGACCAAAACCTAATAAGAGATATGCTTTTTTTACTTCTACTAAATATAGTAATTTTTATCATTTGTATTACACGTATCATTTTACATAATTTTCCTTTGTTCCCTGCCCATTCTTTTCTATAAACAAACTACAAAAAAATTGTTAGAATAAAAATGTTAATATCGTTATATCAAATACAACGAGTTTAATCTATAAATAAGCTACTGTACAAAAATTAGAATTAAATAACTAAATGTACTGATTTTAATATACATTCGGTTTGAGGCTGACGGCTTTAAGAATTTTCATCTCATTTTTAAAATATTCAACAAAAATTCTTAGCCATATTGAATTTATATAACATAAATTAAAAACTACGTAACAAAGGCGCAAACGAGATAAAGTAATTTAAATTTTCTCTGTTAAAAAATCTTAAAATAAGGTTAAGTGCTCAACTGTCTGTCAAAGACCCGACAACTGTTTTTCTTTGACTACCGATTTCCTATTTTTCTGAATTTATAGGCAATGCTAAGTTAACAAAGTTGACAGTTATGTTATGATTTAATTTATAATCTAATAGTTGTGCCTCAAACCAATTAGGGAAAATCTACAGATAAAACTAATGGCATACTTCCAAGTAGACGACATAATCACTGAAATATTTGAAGTCAAAATGACCGTGAAATTCAAGAGACGATGCTAGGTAATTTTAGAATAGAGTTTATCGAATTTAGTGTAGGAAAATTCTTCACTCCAAGTATATTTCATTTTGGACTTACCTACAATATATTATTTCAAATTATCAGTGGCATTAAAACTTATTTCTAAAATTCCCGTTTTGTCTCAATGAATATTCGTCTTTACAATTTTTAGGCGTGTTTGACGTTACAGGTTTATAGTGAATTTGACTAGTCAAATAACACAGGCCTGCGATGGTTTTCCCCTTGCAAAACTAAGTAATTTTGGTAGATAGTAGGCACTAATTTAAGAGAAAAATATTTAAAAAATCTATCACGTAAGTTTTCTGAGAAAAATATTTTTTTCCGTTTTCTTAGTACTACTAGAGTTAGATTCAAATTTCTGTTGTGTTGATATTTACCAGGTGTACAAATATAAAATGCGGATTTCAGACAACAGATAGTGCACCAATGCAGTTTGTGCTATAAAGATTTGACACTGCGCCATTTTGTTGTGTCATCAACAAGTGTCAGTCAGCACGAGTGATAAAAATATGGTGAACATGCTCCATCGCAAGCTACGTGTGAACGATGGTTTCGGCGTTTCAAAAGTGGTGACTTCAATGTTGCAGACAAGGAACGTGGAAAACACAAAAACAACTCGCGGAGCAATTAGGCGTTAGTCAACAAACTGTTTCCAATCGGCTACGAGAGATGGGAAAGATTCAGAAGACCGGTAGATGGGTACCACATAAGTTGAACGACAGGCAAATGGAAAAGCGCAAAAACACATTTTGTTCGCTCGGTACAAAAGGAAGTCGTTTTTGCATCGTATAGTTACAGGGGATGAAAAGTGGATTTATTTTGAGAATTTCAAGCGCAAAAAATCGTGGGTAGACCCAGGCGCACCATCCACATCAACCGCAAGACCGAATCGCTTTGGCAGAAAGACGATGCTCTGTGTTTGGTGGGACCGGAGGGGCGTGGTCTATTATGAGCTGTTAAAACCTGGGGAAACGGTTAATACTAAACGTTACCAACAACAATTGACCGATTTGAATCGTTCGCTGCTTGAAAAAAGGCCAGAATACCGAAAGAAGCAACACAAAGTCATTTTTCTTCGTGACAATGCTCCATCATATTCGGCAAAACCAGTTCGCGACACGTTGGAAGCACTCAGCTGGAAAGTTCTGCCCCATGCGGCTTACTCACCAGACTTGGCTCCTTCCGATTACCACTTGTTTGCATCGATGGGTCACACACTTGCTGAGCAGCGCTTTGGTTCGTACAAAGATATGAAAAAATGGCTCGATGAAAGGGGAAGATTTTTACTGGCGTGGTATTCACAAAATGCCCGAAAGGTGGGAAAAATGTATAATAAGCGATGGAGCATACTTTGAATAAAGCACTTTTTATCATTCTTCCGAATTTAACATGTTTTTTTAGAAAAAAAATCAGCATTTCATACTTGTACACCTGGTAAATATTTATATACTCTCGCTAGTTGTTTTTTATTACGATTATAAACATATTTAGAGCTACGTGTGTTGCCTAAAAAGATAAACTACTCCAATCATGGCTGGACTATATGCGGTAATCTAAAGATATAGACTATGCTTCTTGGCAAGCAAGGAAAATACCCACGTTTCCTATGTGAATGGGATAGTAGAAATAGAGCATAACATTGGATAAAAAAAAACGGAGCCAATTAATTATTCAAGTTAATTAATTTTAAATTAAATTAATCCCGTTAAGCCCGCGAAGTAAAAATGTTGTACGCGAGAGTTCGCTTGAAAATCATGGAAAGAGGTCGTAGAACATTTTTCAGGAAACAAAAAAAGCCCTGATTATGAAAATATAGTCAACAACATGCTTAACAATCTCAGAAAGCTGAGTTGCAATATGAGTATAAAGCTGTATTTTCTGCATTCACATATCGCCTTCTTTCCCGAAAATCTTGGTGCCATAAGTGAAGAACAGGGAGAGCGATTTCATCAAGACATAAAGGTTATGAAGAAAAGATATCAAGAAGGGTGGGACGTTAGCATTATGGCCGACTATTGCTGTATGTTGAAGAGAGACGAACCGAATCGGAAGTGCAAGAGAGAAAAGGCCGTCACAAGTCTTCTTAATTTGTCTAGTCTCTTAAGTCATGTCTAAAACTAATTATGTGCATTTTATAACTAAACATTAAGTTTTATATTTATCATATTTTATTTTTCATCAAAATTGTTTAAAAGTCTTGTAAATATGCATATCTTGAATAAAAATAAATCATGATGTGCTATAAAAGAACTAAAGCTATATTTCAATTCAACATACCTAAATATCTAAAAAAGCAGTATTATTTAAAAGGGAAATTAAAAGTTAAATTTCGCAGGCCTGTGTATTTGATGATGCAACTATTAAAGTATTTAAAGTCAAACACCCTTGGAGCCTAATACAACATAACTGTTTTTCTATTATTGTTTGTAAGTATTTACCCTTCTAACTATATAAAAAACTTTATTGTTTAAGCAGTAAGTGTGCCTGAGATCATTAAAGGAATTTCTTTTATCTACCCATGTATAACTCAAACATTTTTATTTTTGGTTCCTAGAAGTACGCACTTTTTGATGTTTTAGTATTCTCACCTAATGATGTAACGTATGATGAGTTGCTCTCTTTGACCCCTCCAAAAATTTGATAACATTATGACATGTTTACAAAAAACTTTTTCAAAATTCGCCAACAAATTGACCTGGGTTTTTTTTTACATCTTGACGTAACTGGAACTCAGAGCTACAGGTTCATTATATGAACACTTAGGTGCATATATATATATATATATATATATATATATATATATATATATATATATATATATATATATATATATATATATATATAATTTTCAGCTAAACTAACTAACACGTAGGCTGAAAAATTTTTGGTCTGACACATAGATGACATTTCGACGATTAGTTTACAAGTTACAGTGGTTTTAATGACACTACTTTTGATATTTCCAAAACAATGGAAAAATCGAATTTTGTGTGTTGATTAAATACTGTTTTTTGATGGGGAAAAAATACCGTTCAAGCAAAACAATGACTTGATAAGTGTTACTGGGACTTTGCCCCTGGAAAAATCACTCATCATTTACTGTTATGCTGAATTTAAACGCGGTCGTACAGACACAAATAATGCTCTGGACGCCTAAATGAGGTGGTCACACCGGAAAACATAAAAAATCCACAAAATTGTTTTGGATGACCCCAAAGTGATATTGCGTGAGATAGCTGACACCCTAAAGATATCAAAAGAACGTGTTGGTCATATTTTGCATGAACATTTGGGCATGAGAAAGCTCTGTTCGAAATGGGTACCGCATTTGTTCACAGTGGAACAGAAACAACAATGTATTGCTGATTCTGAGCGCTGTTTGGACCTGTTTAAGCACAATAAATGGATTTTTTCATGCGATATGTGACAATGGATGAAAAATGGATCCACCACTACACACCGGAATCAAATCAGCAATCAGCTGAGTGGACAGCTGCCGGTGAAAGCTATCCGAAGCGACCAAAGACACAACAGTCGACTGGAAAGGTTTTGGCCTCTGTATTTTGGGATGCGCATGGAATAATTTTCATCGACTATGCCGAGAAGGGAAAAACTATCAATAGCGAATATTATATAAAGTTTTTGGTGCATTTTAAGGCAGAAATAGCAAAGAAAAGTCCCGATAAAACCCGATTCAACCAATTACATGAAGAGTATGAGATAAGTGAGGACTGACTTAAGGCGATGAAAATGGAAATTAGTGAACTTGATGAACTTAAAACCAACTATGATAAGATACAAATAGAGGTAGTAGAATTAGCTGCTTCAAGAACCACAATGACTGCTAAATGTCAGGAGTTATCAGAACGAAATCAAGAAGTCTCTGAAAGTAATAAGAATCTAGAATATTAGCTGGCAATGCTTGAAAAACTTTATGGACAACTTGAGACGAACTTTAAGCTATTAGAGGAGCATATTAAAAAATTATCTGAAGAAAACAAGAAGAATTCTATTGAAGTTACGACACTGAGTAATTCCCTGAGTAAACAAACAGAGCTCTATGATCAGTTGACTAAAGACCATAATGATCTCACCGGACGACACAACGAGCTACAAAAAAAAATACCAATTTTTCACTGAACAAAACAAAATTCTGTTGGACACTCACAGCAGAGATCAAAGAGAGAACAAGGAATTAAGAGATACAATAGCTACACAAAATACTGAATTGCAACATTTCCAAGCTGAGAGAAGGAAACTAAACAACGTGATTCAGGACTTGAAAGGAAACATCAGAGTATTTTGTAGGGTATGACCACCCACTAACGTGGAAGAAATGGATCGACTACAGTGCGTTATTGATTTCATCGACGAGAACGGGCTGGAAATACAGAAGAGCAGAGAAAGCGTCAGTCAGATCAGCGAAAGGGCGAAAGATCTCAAATCAGAATTTACTTTTGACACAGTTTTTGCTCCAGAGAGTCCCAAAAGGAGATATTTGAGGATTTATCAGAGCTGGTACAATCAGCCCTTGATGGTTATGATGACTGCGTTTTTGCCTATGGACAAACAGGTACCGGAAAGACTTACACGATGCAGGGAATCAACACCTCTGACACAAAAGGCATGATTCCCAGGACCATCGACCAAAAATTCGAAAATATTGCTCACTTGGGACGCTCTGGGTGGAGCTATAGTGTACACGCCAGTTTTTTGGAGATTTATAACGAAACCGTTCGGGACTTACTAAACATCAACAGCACACAAAAGCTTGAAATATATTATAATGAGGGTAAAGGTACGACCGTCACCAACCTTACAATACAAGCTATGGGGTCCGCATGCGAGCTGGCAGAGTATATGCATTTGGCTCATAAAAATAGAGCGACTGCTTCAACTAATTTTAATGAACACAGTAGTAGATCTCATGCTGTGACGAAGATATGTTTAGAAGGCATCCTCAAAGATCAAAAAATAATGTACAAAGGGTCGATAAATCTGGTAGATCTGGCTGGGTCAGAGAATCCAAAACAATCACATGGAGAACGATTAACTGAAACGAAGAACAGCAACAAAAGCCTGGCGACACTCGGGGATGTTATGTTAGCTCTACATTCTAAGTCGAAACATATACCATACCGAAATTCTAAACTGACCTATTTGCTTCAATCATCCCTTGGTGGGAATTCCAAGACTCTTAAGATTGTAAACATCGCGCCTTTGCGGACTATTTCGGAGAGAGTATAAACTCGTTAAGGTTTGCCGCCAAAGTAAAAGATGTCAAAATGACAAGTAAGAGGACCAAAATGTTTGTGCCGCCCCTTGGAAAATAGAAATCAGTAGTATAACTCCAAAGACCGAAGAGTACGGTAATTTTAGGACTTACGATAATTCTTTACTAATTTTATTTTGTTAACTGTTTATTGATTTTATTGTTTTGACTTTTAACACATAGGCAGAAAAGTTTAACTACTTAAAACACATTTTTTTTGCAAAATTCGACTTTATTCATCAACATTGTCGCCTTCAAGAGCGACACAATCAGTCCAACGCTTTTCTAACATTTCTATACCTTTCTTGTAGAAGGATTTGTCTTTGCCTTCAAAATAGGCCTCAGTTTCGGCGATAACTTCTTCACTGGAACCAAATCTCTTTCCCGCGAGCATTTTTTTTGATGTCTGCGAATAGATAATAGTAGCTGGGAGCCAAATTTGGAGAATACGGTGGATGAGGAAGCAATTCGAACTTCAATTCATGCTCGTGAATCGCTTTCTCCGGTGAATCGCTTTTTTTTCGCACACATGCCGCATCTGGAGCGCTTTAAGGACTTCCCTGCAGCACGTGTGCTACACCCATAAAAAAAAGTCAATAGTTACGATGGCAAACTTGCAAGAATTGATGCTCGAATTGCTTCCTCATCCACCGTATTCTCCAGATTTGGACCCCGACGACTATTATCTATTCGCAGACCTCAAAAAAATGCTCGCGGGAAAGAAATTTGGCTCCAATGAAGAAGTTATCGTCAAAACTGAGGAGTATTTTGAAGGCAAAGACAAATCCTTCTACAAGAAAGGTATAGAAATGTAAGAAAAGCGTTAGACTGATTGTATCACTCTTGAAGAAGACCATGTTGATTAATAAAGTCGAATTTTGACAAAAAAATGTGGTTTACGTAGCTAGACCAAGAACCTACGCGTTAAATAAAAATGACAGCGAAAAGAAAATCACCGGTGATATTATAAAAAAAAAGGTAGTGATATATACGTATCTTCAACTATTTGTTCCCTATTTGTAGCCCATAACCAAGTAGATATATAGAAGACGACGTAGCTACAAACCAGAATCTGCGATTTTTTGAACAATTTGTTTTTAAAACATATAACATTTTGAAATTTTGGTTGAAAGAAAATGAGAGAGCTCATCATAAGCTACACGCTTAAAGACAAAAAATATTTTTAATAAATATAAATGCTTAAAAAAAATTAAATGCATCAATAAATGTTATTATCTTCCCAGTCAACCAATCATTACGCAGAGGTATTGTCCACTTTTACAGTCCTTTTATCCTTCTAATAATTAACTAGTATATATTATTTTAAAGGAATAATTGGTCAGAAATCTTACCTTAATATTTTTTACATGCTAATAAAAAACTATCACGCCACTAATAATGTTGCTTTTAAGACTAAAACTATCATAAAATTTTTTTAACGGGAGAAACTTCGAATATTTGGCTCAATTTTTTTTAACAAAACCCAAATACACTTCTATTCTTTCAGAAACGTACTAAGCGCGGTGTAAAATTATTTTGAATTTTCTACTGACATATTTAATATTTAGGTCATCCATTACATGCTAAATCATCAATTCAAATAAAATTTCCTGCAATGACAAGATGCTTTATATTGAGATCGCGCGAGATTACAGTTATTTGAATCAAGATTTATAATGCCATAGACGATCCAAAAATATACTATAAAAAGTCGAAAATCTCAAATAATTTAGCGTCAGATAGAGATAATTAAAACAACAAGTTTAGTAGCAATATAATTTTTCCTATATCTGCAGATATTAAGTATATTATAGTATTTTCTATATTAAATTATTAGGACATTTCTAAAGAAGCATAATATGTTATTTGAATTTTTTGTATTTTGATATATTAGTTCAGTTTGTGCAGGTTTTATCTCTTACTAAAATTGGAACTGTAATTTAATTCAGCACACAGAATTGTATTACATAATTTGAAGTATTTTACTTAGAAAGTATATTATGGACACAAGTATATTTCTAATACGACGAAGATATTTTTCACTGTTTATCACCTTGTATAACGTACATACTAAAATTTACTTCCGATAGCAACATAGGTATTATGTTTATATTTTTAATGATGTAACAGCCAAAAGATCATTTTAACAAATGTGAGGTTAGATAAAATATTTTTCTGCATGTACAAAGCTTTTTAGACCTACTCTGATACCACAAAATACCAATAGGCTTTTATAGTTAACAATAAAAAAAACATAACATCCAGTGAGAAAAACATTTTTTTTAACCTTACTAGTACAACTTGAGCTTGCTTCATGTTTTCGTTTGTCTTTTATTGCTAACGTTTTATTGTTCATTAATATATTTTTGACCGTGCATCGTTTTGTATATTTACAAATTGCACTTTACAGTCCTGGCTTATACAGAAAGCTAATTGCCTAAAAACATCCCATTCTGTGAAGCAGCAAGCCAAAATATATAATAAAAAAACGAAATTCTTCAAGTTACAACGGACTTTTTATGGTACAGCGCACAACTGTGATATGGTGCTGTGTTGGAAAAGTCCTTTCTGAAAAAAATTGCGACAGTATTTTCCCATGTATTTTGCAGTACTGTAAATGGAGGTAATGTCCAAGCTACATATTTTCATCTAAATCGGGTGTAAATGTTGCAGATAATTATTTTCAGCACGTCAAATTTCAACTTACATAGGAAAATAGTCTCATTTCTGATATGAAAGATTTTTTTAAATTTGCATGCTGTGTTATTATTATTATAAACAATATAGTTCTACCTCGAACATTTCCATACAATTTAAGTAGTATAAACAGTGGCAGGATAAGTAGCAAATGCCATCTGATTACAAAAAAAAATGTGTAGTACTCTATGCGTATCTTAACAAGTGAAAGTACCCTTTTAACAATATAAAACGCACTTTATATTCTAATAAAAAGGGACAATTCTACATTTATCACGATTTTGCGTTAAATTAAACAAATAATAAATATAACAAATAACAACAGTAATAGTCATAAACTCTTCAACAACATGTATCTAACAGCTTTTTAAGACAAAAATAAGAAATATTACAACATGTGGACAATTATCTATTAAAAAACAATGCTAAATATTTTAATCGTCGTCATTAAGACTCTAATTACGCCATAAAAACCCTAGAATTGAATGCGTGCGACAAGGTAACTAGTCATGGCCTAAAAATTAATCCACGACCGTACATTAACACGACTAAATGCCAACACACTATAACCCTATAATTTTATTTATATTTGCGTGTTTTACTTGACGAGCAAAATCCTTTTTCTTTTAGTGATTCGTCTATGATAATTTCATAAACAAAATTATAAACAATTTAAGTACCAACGAATATATGAATAACTAAAGGGTTTTTATCTGCTACGAAGATTGTATGATAAGTACCTGGCCTCGGCCAGAAATCGCGCTACTACTATTTAAAAAATTATATTTTTCTTAAACACAAACTTTCCCAAGAATACTCTCAAATTTTCAAGTTGCTGCGAGATTTAGTTTGTGAGTGACAGACAGCCATTTAAATGAAACAACTTTTGTGATTTTACAACAACAGAAAAAATTTAATGTCGAGCAATAATAAAATATTTGTTTTTGATAAAGAAAACGAATGGTGGGATAACATAGCGATATTAGAATATAGGAGGTAAGTTCTCGCGAGAAGCTAGCAGAAAGAGAAAGAAATAATGAGTCATTCTGTCACTCTTACTCGGCGCACGCCCACAACACTTTCGCACGGATACGCACTCTAACTTAGTGTTGTGGGCATGCGTACCCGTGCGAGGGTGTTGTGGGCGTGCTCCGAGTAAGAGAGGCAGAATGACTCAATTATTTTCTTCTCTTTTTAACGACTATACGCTTTCACTTACAGCAGGCTGTAGACTTTCTCTCCTCTATTCTAATATCTCTGTGTGAGATAAAAGCGGAACTCAGTGACGTTTGTGGGGACTCTGTACCTGCGTTTGCGATCATAAAATATTGGACAGCTGAATTCAAATGCAGCCGTACAAGCATTTTTGATGAAGAACGTCCAGGTCGTCCAAATCAGAAATCCACGCTATAGTGATAAATGATCGGAGAGTGAAAATGCGTTGAGATTGCTGAGACTGTGCGCATATCGATTGAACGGGTGTAGAACATTTTAACAACTCATTTGTATGTGAGAAAGCTTTCCGCAAGATGTGTACCGCGATTGCTTACAATTGACAATAAACACGCACGTGTGTCAACTTCAAAAGAATGTTTGGCGACGTTAAAGCACAATCACAATGATTTTTGGCGTCGATTTATAACTATTGATGAAACATAGATTCATCACAGGACCCCAGAGACCAAAGAACAGTCCAAACAGTGGCTTTTCCGAGGCGAATCGTCGCTAAAGAAGCCAAGGCGACTTTATCGGCCAACCAAGTCATGGCCACAGTATTTTGCGATGCACGCGACATAATCCACATCGATTGCCTTGAAAAGGACAAAATGATTAATGAAGAGACTATGTCAACTTATTGGATTAATTCAACCATGCCGTGCAAGAAAAACGTCCGCAATTAGCGAAGAAAAAAAATCTCTTTCATCAAAACAATGCACGCGTGCACACTTATATCATCGCCATGACAAAATTCCATGAGTGGTTAGGATACGGCTCAAACGATGAGATTATTGCTGAAACAAACACCTATTTGGAGAAATCATATTTTTTAGATGTGATACAAAAGTTAGAACAACGTTGGACTAAGTGTATCGAGCTATCAGGAGATTATGTTAAAAAATGTATAAATGTAAACGTTCAAAATGTTTTTTTCTTGTAAAGGCCAGGTATTTATCATTCAACCCTCACAACAATCGAATCTGTGAAATGACATCAGTAATGATCAGAGCAACAGCTGTCGTTTAACGTTTAGCGTTGGTCTTTTGTGATAGCCGAATCTTGTAATTTTTACTTATTTGCTTAAAGTAAACAAGATTAAGCGTTAATTAATGATGTGGCAAATTCTTAACGTACATTAATAAAGTTCGAAACTGTAATAATGGAAAATGATACCTTTACCTCCAAACTTTGTTACACCCTTCTTTTTTAAAACAAATTTGCAACTACGTAGTGGAACTAAGATTACTGACAATGATTTATGTGTAAGTTAAGTTTGAAAGCCAGGATTAATAAGGGTCCTATAAAGTGAATAAATTAAAAACTAAAATTTACTGCATACACCAAACACATCACACATGACGCTATTTATTTCTTTTTCTTTGAAAATAAAAAAAAAATTAAACCAAGACCGAAATAATAACCACGTTTCTAACCTTCCTTCTGACGATAGTTAAACAAGATAACACTTTTCTTCACTTCATGAACCCGTGACATCATTAGTTTGCTCGAAAATGGTTAACCATATCAACTATTCCAATCATGGTGATATTATTAAAACAGAAAAAATCCTCTATGACGCTCAAGAAGTAAGGTAAATAGACTGGAAATTTGCAAAATGATTAGGTGATACTTTATACTGTTAATCTAATGACTGTAAAGAGCCTCGTTTAGCTCATTTTTTTACATCGTTACCAAGTAATGTTTCCTTAATCTCCGATAGCAGCAATATCAAACCTAGCTGGTTTGAGCTTAAACCCCTATTTAAGAAAACTGTCCACAGTTTGTAATATTTCCAGGCCGCATGTTTCGATATAAATAATGCCTTTACTAAATTCTTAACATAGGTTTCGTCACAACGTCTAGAGTTGAATTTGGAAGGCTGTAGGGGGCGCTGGAGTAGGACTTAAAAATGGATTCGTATTGCTAGAACTTGGTCGAGCAACACCCTCAGCCCAACCGGCATCGAATGGATCGGGCTGTTTCGGTCTAATGGGTTCTGCGCCGGAATCCAAGCTTAGAGCCCTAAAAATAAAATAGACACAAATTGTAGACAGTAATTTGGTATCGTAATTAATAAAAAACAAATAATACATCATTTTATTGCAAAAACGAACTTATTTCAAAAACTGAAAAAATTTCCACCTCGGCCGTGATTCAAACTCAAGATCTCCCGTTTTGAGGACTATTAATACTGCCTTTCAGAAACATTTTTTCTAATTTTTGCTTATAGGAAGAAACAGAAGTATAATCATGAGTACTAACCATTAAAATCCGTTTATTTTGCATTTAATTTTTATCCAGCAATATAATACCAAATGAAAAGTAACAGTGAGCTTTTAATTAGTTATAAGTTAATTACTTAGTGTTTCCCTTGCAAGTAGTCTCTCACTCTCTATAAAATTTTTATATTATTGGAACTCTACAACTACCCGTTTCACCGCCTTCCACAGACGTGGAATTATAAATTCATTTCTCACTATATATACTTTATGTATACCAAATTTGAAATCCATATATCGTTTCGTTTGGGAGTTATCGTGACAACGTCGGAATGTGTTTTTTTCACGGATATAATAAGTTCTACAAACATAACAAACAAAGTAAAATCTAGAATCACTACCAGTTTTGAGAAGGAAACTGGAAAATCATTTATTATTATTATGTCGTGTATTTCCCTTACTAAATGTATTAATGAAAAAATTGCATTATGAATTTTTTGTATTTCTTCACGTTTCAGGGTCCCCAGATCACGAAAAACATAGTTTCCAATTTCCATTTGTCTGTCGACCTACCTGTCTGTCTGTTGGCAACTCGAAGGAAACATCGATATCAAATTTCTTCAAAACTCGGAAAGGGCTATAGTTTCTCTAGTTTCTCAGCAATATTACTAACGGAGAAGGACGAAAACGGTGTGGGTATGATTTCAATAGTATTATGAGATGAGGTTTTTTGTTTGGATAATGAACAAATTGTAAGAAAAAGAAGAACCTATCGTCAAACTTATAAGATTAAAGAGATAAGAGGGAAGCTTAGAGGAATTGCTTCGAATATATTATCTTATGTTTTTTTTTTCAGGGTTCTTAGAGCCAAGAAATCCGAACATTATGATATTTAATCAATCAAACTGATTGGAGGCATTGATTCCTAAGTATCCTTTTAATATGGATAGTAAGAATGAAAAAAAAAAACATTTTACATTTATTTTCACATTAAATCAAACTACAGAATTACCTACCTTGAATGAGATCCAAATGACGGTGTTCTCCTGGGCACCGATCCGTCCAATCTACCAGGAACAGGACTAGTGTTATTAACAATTTTACCGAGCCATTGCTCGGGTTTTGGCAAGTTATTGGTGGTGCTCGAAGTAATACTACTATTAGTACTGGTATTTTGAGAACGAATAAATGTAGCGTTGTTAGTTGGTGAGGTATTGGCTATGGAATTGGTTTGGACTATCGAGCTGGTGTGGATCGCAGCAGTCCTACAAAATACGAATTTTTAAAATGAACATGTTGGTAACCCGAGACATGTAAATTAGATTAGAAATATATATTTTTTACATTATCACATTTTTACCATTGTTACATATGTAGGGTTTCCCATTAGAGATGTCTGACTTTTGACAGTTAATAGCAGCCATGTTGGTTCGCAGATGTTTGACATCTGATGTCAGTTGTGTTTAGTAAGGTTTGCCATTCAATCATGAATCGTTTCACGTTAAAAGAACGCTTGGAAATTGTCCAGAATTACTCGATTACTCCAAAATTACTCCAAAGTAACTCGATACTGCAGGAATATTTCTTCCCACAATTTGACGAAATGGACGCAGACGACTTTTATTTTCAAGAGGCTGGCGCACCGCCCCATATTTCCGGCCTAATGGCTTTATTGCGCACCAAATGCGGTGAGTCATCAATTTCACGAGATGGCCCTACCGCTTGGCCGCCGAGATCGTGCGATTTACCGCCTTTGGACTATTTTCTTTAAGGCCACGTTAAATCACAAGTGTACAGCAACAAACCAGCAACTCTTGATGTACTTGAAGCCAACATTCGTCGTGCCATAACCGGCGTAAGGCCGGAAATGCTAGCCCGAGTCATGGAAAATTGGTGTAAGCGGATTCGTGTCTGCAAAAAGATCCGCGCCGGCCATTGTTTTAAAAACTTTTTGTTTTATTCAATTTTAAAGTTAGGACGCTCTTAATGGAAAACCCCTTATATCAGAAGCGAGTATACAAAGACGTTATTTGCTGAGTTGGAAAGCTGCTGTTTTTTACATTGTACCATGATAAGATGAAGGATGCTTCAAACACTTTTTTTAATGAATTTTTTAGTCTTTAAGATCATAGCTCCATTATATCGGACGCAAGAATGGGATGATTAATCAACAAAATATATTTAAAGAGCACATACTTCGAATATGATTTAAGGAAATGTGATGTTTAATACCATGCTTCGGACATGAAAGTCATGTGCAGAATTATGAAGTGCGAGAAGTTCGAAAAACTGCCAAATATTATTATTTATAGAACAGTTTATTCAGTATAGGTCTTACAGATCTAGTTTGGCTTAATTAGTTTCTTTATTACTGGGCTAGCGGAGCAGTAAACCAACGTGAGCAACACTATTGTTGGATGGTGTGCAATAACTTTTCCTTCATACCAGTTATCCATTTGATTCTTATCTTATGTTTAAATCTTGTTGATGGAAGTGGTCCAGAGATACGATTCTGTAAACGCACGTTTTTATATGCCTCTTCCTTATCTATTACAAGAGAGTCGTAAAATTATGACATTTAACAGAAGCAACAGAGACAAAAGATTCTTATTTTAACAGTCTCTTTCCTTAGTTTTTTTTTACAGAAGGTAAGGTAATTTTTTCAAATGTTTCAAGAAAATTTTCGCACTTACAGAAGGCAGCGGAATATCCATGGCTGTTTCTGAAGTTTGCCCATAAAATGTTTCTTGAAATATGAGATAAGAGCCGCGTTTTTTAAGTAAGTACTTTTTTGACACATGGCTGCTGCAGGATTGCTGTCGCCATTCCGCGCATGTGCGCTGATTACCGCCATCTATGGGCTAACCACAGACGCCATTACGGAAGCATTCTTTTGAGTTTACGTTTGTCTGTGCGTGTTTACAATGCCTCGGACCATTGAAAATCCCGCGGATTGTGAAATACGCGCTGTAATTCGTTTCTTAAATGCAAGAGACGTGAAAGCGGCCAAAATTCATCGGTAGATTAGTGAAGGGCATCGCGAAAATGCATTCAGCGATGGAATAGTAAAAAAATGGGTAAGAGCATTTAAAGATGGCCGTATAAACGTGCACGACGAGAAGCGAAGTGGAGGACCGTTCGTCTTTAATGATGATCTGATGTGGAAAATTGATGAAAATTTTCGAGGAAACAGATCCTTTACGATTTCATCATTATCTAGTGTGTTAATGCTGCGGTGGTTAGCAAACCAGGCAGCCAATTTCTATGAGGATGTAATACCGAAGCGAATACGAAAAGTGCCTTGTTATAGAAGGAAATTATGTTGCAAAATAGATTAATGTCCGGACGTTCATGTAAAAACAAAATTGTTAAAAAAATGGTCTTGTGTTTTTTTAATATCAAAAAGGTATTTACTTTAAAAACAAGCCTCGTATGTAGACGACAGCTGTTTATTTGAAAGCCAAGGTTATTATATCTAAATATGTCTAATACTGTAAAAACTACTATACTACTATAGTAAACAATGACTCAACGTCATCTCCAGCCCGAAACTTTAGAGTTTTAAACTTAATTATATATACCAGGTGTACAGGTATGAAATGCGGATTTCAGACAACAGATGGTGCACCAATACAGTTTGTGCTATAAAGATTTGACACTGCGCCATTTTGTTGTGACATCAACAAGTGTCAGACGCGCACGAGTGATAAATTGGAAAAGCCTGTGCATAGTGTTGTGTTGTTGTGTTCAATATGTCGAAATTTATACCGAACAAAGAGCATTCGCGGACAGCAGTAATTTTTTGTTTTCATTTGAAGAAAACTGCTGTCGATTCATATCGATTACTTTAAGAAGCTTATGGTGCTCCATTGCAAGATACGTGTGAACGATGGTTTCAGCGTTTCAAAAGTGATGTTACAGACAAGGAATGTGGTAAACCGCCAAAAAAATACGAAGATGTGGAATTGCAAGCATTGTTGGACGAAGATGATTTGCAAACACAAAAACAACTCGCCGAGCAATTGGGCGTTAATCAACAAGCTGTTTCCAATCGGCTACGAGAGATGGGAAAGATTCAGAAGACCAGTAGATGGGTACCACATGAGTTGAACGACAGGCAAATGGAAAAGCGCAAAAACACGTGTGACATTTTGCTCGCTCAGTACAAAAGGAAGTCGTTTTTGCATCGTATAGTTACAGGGGATGAAAAGTGGATTTATTTGGAGAATCCCAAGCGCAAAAAATCATGGGTAGACCCAGACGCACCATCCACATCGACCGCAAGACCGAATCGCTTTGGCAGAAAGATGATGCTCTGTGTTTGGTGCGACCAGAGGGGCGTGGTCTATTATGAGCTGTTAAAACCTGGGGAAACGGTTAATAGTAAACGTTACCAACAACAATTGACCGATTTGAACCGTTCGCTGCTTGAAAAAAAGCCAGAATACCAAAAGAGGCAATACAAAGTCATTTTTCTTCATGACAATGCTCCATCACATTCGGCAAAACCAGTTCGCGACACGTTGGAAGTACTCAGCTGGGAAGTTCTACCCCATGCGGCTTACTCACCAGACTTGGCTCCTTCTGATTACCACTTGTTTGCATCGATGGGTCACGCACTTGCTGAGCAGCGCTTTGGTTCGTACGAAGATGTGAAAAAATGGCTCGATGAAGGGTTCGCAGCAAAAAGGAAAGATTTTTACTGGCGTGGTATTCAAAAATTACCCGAAAGATGGGAAAAATGTATAACAAGCGATGGAGCATGCTTTGAATAAAGCATTTTTTTATCATTCTTCCGAATTTAACATGTTTTTTTAGAAAAAAAAATCCGCATTTCATACTTGTACACCTGGTAAATAAAATAAAACAAAATGCGGTAATTGGATTAAATTATTGCAATAAAATAATGAAAAAATACCGGTACCATTTTTTGTTACACCAATTCCAACTCTAACGGTATCCGAACATCATTTTAAACTACTAAAATAAGTAATTTAAAAGAAATAGATATTTACCTGCTAATACTAGGACTAAAACTCAACGTCACAGGCGTTATACTATTGGTATTCGCAGTAGGAGTTGAAGTTATCGACGTGGTGAAAGTATTATTACCAGTGGTCAAGGTATTATTACCCGTGGTGAAGGTATTATTCACAGAGGTAAAGGTGTTATTAACGGTTGTTAAGTTGAGATTAACTGTATTTTGATTTAGAGATGTTGTGTTGTTAAAGTTGAAGTCATCGGAGCCGCTGTGTGTCAACTGGCTGAGGCCTTGTGATAATTGTTGGCAAAGGGCTGTTACTGAGTCAGCTGGAGAGACCTGAAAAAAATTAAGATATTGTATAGTTTATTTCTTACACGAAAACAATTGAAATAGTGACAAGAGTTAATGTGTAATGTACATATTCTGGTATAGTATTTTTCAAGATCTAAGAAAGTGATTTGGCAAATTGATGCAACAAAAACATTAAACGACCGTTAGGATCTTCGCACGTACCTGGCCGTAACAGGGTCGTAATTGATATATATACCTCTCTTTCAATCTAAGAAGAATATTCTTCATTTTATCTGCAGTATTATACTGAAATAGTGTCTGAAGCCCTTTCCATCAGAAGCCGCAAATGTTTGCCGGCTGAAGCAAAAGTGATAGTTAAAAGTATTTATTTAAAGTTAGTGGAGCGAGGCCACCAAAAGTACTTTTCATTGATGGAGACATCAGCTTTAACAAGCATCTCTGAAAGTACAATTTGGAAAATTGTAAATAATTCGATAGCGCCTAAAAAAACACGAAAAGACAAAGGTGTGTCGAAACATATTTATTTCTGTCAAGAAGACTTAATCCGCCGCAAAATTTATGAAATGTATGCAGAACAAAAAGTTCCTACGTTATTGTCACTTTCACGGAGGCTGTCCGAGGATAGTTGTGACATAAAAAGTTCCACTACAACTTTATGACGTATTCTACGTCGTTTGGGGTTTTTGTTCAATAAAATAGACAAAAGGCAAGCTATAATGGAATCACGGCGCTTACAACAACTCAGAATAGAAAAATAAATACAGCTAGATCGGAAAATCGAACGATAATCTACCTAGATGAGACTTGGTATGACACCCACGACACACCCAGTAAAGGATGGATTGATAAATCCAAAAAATGCCACACCAAAGATCCATCAAATAATGGTAAAAGAATAACTATTTTACATGCGGGGTCAGAAGAAGGCTGGATGCCAGAATGTCTATTTCTAGCAGCCAAGAATATTTCAGATTCTAGCTTGGATTATCCTTGTGATACAACCTCTGAAGTTTTTGAAGATTGGCTTCAAAACAAATTAATGCCGAATATACTACCGAATAGCTGTATTGTGATGGATAATGCATCCTATCATAGTCGCCAAATGAATAAGGTATCAAGTTCCAGCAGTAGAAAAAAGGAAATACAAGCCTTTTTGTGCGAACGTGACATATATTTCCATGAAAGTTATACAGTTAAACAATTGTTAGAAGTTTTAGAAAGTTACAATTTTTCAAAGGAATATGTTTGTGATAAAATTGCAAAGGAAGTAGGACATATATGGTATAAAATAAAGTCGTGCTCACAATAATACATCCACTTTAAACAGTGTGATTGAGTTGATAAAGACAGAAGTCAAAAATGTAACCGTTGAAAACTGGAGAAACTATTCAACACGTCAAAAAAATTGAAAACTCATATAGGTATATGTACATAAATATAAATAATTTAGAACCTACAAAAAAACTTATTATTGATTTGCATGACGGTAGCGATAGCGAAATTGAACTGGATATTAATTAATAATTAAAATTGTAACAAATGTACGCGAAGACACTGTACACTGTTTTAATATATTTGTGTAATTACTATATTGTGTATTATTCAGTACATAAAACATTGAAATTCAACTGTCTTATCACAATAAAATTTTAAACTCAACAATTATACAATCAGGTATAGTGCGGCCCTGCACGATGCCTTGTCATTAAACAGCCATAAATTAATAACTTTCGAATCTTGTTGAATTTGAATGGGTATAAGCAGCTAAGTCACTTTCTTATATCGTGAAAAATACTATAAATCAACATCAACCTAAGTATTAGTTGATTTATTCGTTATGGTGGAATGTTTCTCTTAATATATTAAATAATTTTATATATAGGGTGTTATGAAAAATAACTGTATATATTCACCCGTGGGGTCATGTAGAAGGACATTCAATACTTTTTTTTTAAATTTGAAAATTTTTGAATTAAAAAAGGCAAACTTTATTTTACCGCCAATCCAAGCCGCACCTGAAAAGCCACCATCGTAATAGGAACTAGTTTAGGCGCTGGCGTATTGCCGCTGTCCGTACTGAGTTAACTCTCAGTAACACTGTAAATGTTAGTTGTTTTGTGTACCAATGGCGGAGCTATAACAATATGTTCATTTCATCATTGCTTTAGGGACGATTTTTTACTTTATTATTGAGATCCGCTATTTAAGGTGAATTTTCTGCAATCGGTCGTACTAAAAGGAGGCACCGGTTTCAATATGGATTTCCATAACAGCTTGTACATATATATATATATATATATATATATATATATATATATATATATATATATATATATATATATATATATATATATATATATATATATGTAGAGAGAGAGAGAGAGAAAGAGAGTGTTATGTAGAAAAAATTGTTATTTTCAGCACCGCAACGACTAAAATCGTCGAAACAAAACGAAAATTATTAGAAATATCTCCGCCGGGATACAAGGCCAAGAGCAATTTCGATTAAATTTATTAAATAAACAGATCGTATAAAATTTGCATCTTTTATTAATTTTAACATTAAACTGATGATTAATCTTCGGTTTGCAATAGGTAATAATAAAAATGCCGGATATTTCGACGACATAGGTGGCGAAAATATTGGCTTTATTGTAAATAATTGCCATTGGTTTGCTAATTAATTATCAAACAGAAATCAAATTACAAGAATTTCAGACAAATATGTGCAGACGATTTTTTTAAATTTTAAATATTTTATTTTACTCTAATGGATTACCATTTACAAGACTCATTAAAGCTCTCATTCATTTAATATAGTCAGGGTGATACTGTATTCGTCATCTTCTTACTTACAAATTAATGATAATGTAACTGAGGTTTAATGTAAAATAATTGAAAACGGGCTAAGCCCATATTTCAGCAGTTTACGCACTCTTCTCTTATTCGTCAAATCCACCCCGAGATGCGTTTCGCCATATCACGGCTAGGATTGACAAACAAGAGAACAGAATTTACTAGTACTTATCCAAGGAGTTCCGGAACACGATGGTAGGATACAACGAATTGTACTAAGAACGCATATTTCAGCAGTTTTGCCCACTGTTCTCTTATTCGTCAAATTCATCTCGAGACGCGTTTCGCCATATCACGAGTCATCAGTCGGGCTGGTCCGTCTTCATTTATTTTACCTTAAACCACATATGCCTGAGGAGGATCCCTCGACAAGCGTTGCCTGCGTTTAAGTGTTGACCGTGTCAACCACTCTGTCGGCTTGAAAGTTGCTGTCAGCTTTCGATGGAGTATTAGGTATGCGTACTTAATACAATTCGTTATGTATGACTGATATGTAAATGTTTTTCGAGCTCGAGATGACATACCTCAAATTAAATATTAAGTAATTGGGAAAGTAAATTTACCTAAAACGTTTAGTCTTAATATTAGAGTGATTTAACGTATTCAAACATTCACTCACAAAAGTCTTTTCAAATAATAAACCACGAACATAGAGATATATGTGATATTTGCCTATCAATTTTCTTTTTGAACAATCGATACCTGCGGTATCAGCATTTTTATTGGACAGTTATTATTATTGTCGGACAATTGTTATTATTATTAAAAAATTGTTATTATCTGACAATTGTTATTTTGTCATGTTTATCAGCACCATTAGACAATTGTGCTTTTCCATGTCTTTTTATTATTTAGAGAATTAATTAACTGTGCTTGACTATATATTTTTAATAATTAAGGAATTAATTAACTATGCTTCAATACGTCTTTTTTTACTTGTTGGCGATACTCAAATGTACCATTTAGTCAAATGCTATGATCGAAAAAATTTTGTATTCTTGACCAATGAAAACATGTTTAATATTGTTAAAACTATAAAGGATCATGCCTTAAAAATAAATAAAACCTAAACTAATTTACTTCTAATCAGATCCTAAACGTAAAAATAGAAAATAAGTGACTTCAGGTATTATTGCAACTCGATATGTTAACATAAAATTCTCATTGTTAGTAAAGCGAGATTCGCAAATGAACAATTTTGTTATGTGACTGTTTACATTAACAATCTGATGTAATTATTACGGCAAGGTAATGATATTTTTTATATACTTCTATTAACAGTTGCTAATTTAGCACATTCGTCCTTAAAATAAAATTACAATAATTAGCAAATAATTAGAATATCATTGTCGTCAATATTTCCTAATTTCCTGGTTAAGGATATCAAAGACTTAAATATGCCATATCAATTTGTAAGTATTAAACTAAAATATTTTGAGACATAAGCTCCCTAAATTTGATAAGACGGGAAGGATTGTAATATTATCAATTCATAATTAATGTGCAATTTCTTTTTATTCGAAATCAATGTTTTAGAATTCAACAGTTTATATGACGCGCATGCGTCTAAATTACGAGTAGCAGTGACTAGAGCCTTGTAAAAATTGTGTATTCTAACTGGCTTCCACTCCGAATATTTTAAAGATTTGTAAAATTGTATTATTCTCTCCTCTAAAGGTAAACCAGCGAATACAAATGAAAAGAATGTCAGGAAGTTTGGTTTGGGTACAGCAAAGAAGAAATGTTTTTAAATTTTGTTAACGCAAATAACGTCTACGTTATGAATATATTTTTCCAAAAGCCAGAACATAAACGTTGGACATGGCAAAGCGCAGATGGTATAGCGAGAAACGAAATTGATTATGTTTTATTAAATGACAAGAATATTGTAATCAACATGCCATCCTGAATAGGATAAGCGTTGGCAGTGGCATCAAATGCTCAAGGCAAAAATAAGAATAAATCTGAAGCAGGAGAGACGTAGATTGATAACGTATACAAAGGTAAAGACACCAACAGAAATAATAAAACAAAACACAGACGAATATCGACAAGCACTGGAAAATCATATAAAACACATAAACAGTCATATAGAACTTGCTGAACTAAACACACAAATAACCAACAGCCTACTCATGACTAGAAAACAAACAGCAACATCGAAAAAAGAAAAAACACAAAAATTAAGTAAAGAGACACGAAATCTAATGAAACAGAGAAGACTATTAAGAAATGATCCTACAAATGGTAGATTCGAATTGGCAAACATAAACAAAAAAAAAGACGTCAGACAGTACAGAAACTCGAAAATAAAAGAAACTCTAAAAGAGGAAAAAGTTTGAAACACCTAAACAAACAAATGAATGAAGGGGGGCATCAAACGATAAACCTTATACATAACGATAATCAAGACTTTGCACAAATCCAAGAGATAAAGGAAGCTACGGAAAAATATTATCAGACACATATGATACGAAAATATCGCCACTGCCCGGGAAAGAAGAAGGAAATAAAGTGATAGTAAGAAACGTGGTATCTGAAGAAATTCTCGATGTAATAATGGATGAAATAATGAACGCCGTACAACATATGCACAACTACCAAGAACCAAGGGACGATGAAATAACTATGGAGGTATGGAGGAGCCTTGATAATACAATCTCTTCAAGCTCTCTTTAACAGGTGCCTTATAAAAAGTAAAAGACCAACACCTTTGGTAAACGTCTTGACTGTGCCTATTTTTCAAAAGGGGACCTAATTTAAATTGGACAATTACAGACCCATCAGCCTGTTTTTTTTTTTTTATGGGTCTACACACGTGCTACAGGGAAATCCCTAAAGCGCTACAGGAGCGACACGTGTGCGGAGAAAGCGATTCACGTTGTTCTTGAATCGCTGTAGATTGTACTCGATGGGAAACACAGTCCTGGGCAAACTATTCCAAAGGTATGATGTTCTCCATATAAAAGACTGCTTGAAAAGCGTTGTACGAGGAGTAACAAGCTGAACCTCATACGAATGTGAAGTATTAGCGCGACGTGTACTTCTAACATGCACCGCTCTGGGAGGAATTAAGCAGGCCACATCCTTCGAACACTTTCCATGAAAGTACTTGTAGAATAGGCTCAAGTCGCCAACCGTTCTTCGATGTTCCAGCGAATCAAGGCCACCTGTCAGTTCCGGGTGTCCAATCAGACGAACAGCTCTTCTCTGGATAGAATCCAACAAATGCAGTGTATGTTTGGGAGCGGAGCTCCAAACATGGGAGCAGTATTCCATAGTTGGTCGAATTTGAGCTTTGTAAAGAATTAACAGTTGTTGTGGAGTGTAAAGCTTTCTGGTTCGAAACAATATTCCCAACTTTTGAGAAGCTCTCCTTGCTATGCCTGCAACATGTTCATGCCAGGACATATTTGCTCCCAAATTAACACCCAACAGATTGAGTGACGATGTTAGAGGGATGGAGTGCCCCGACATAACTATGTCGGGTTCTGCAACGTTAACTTTTTTAGAAAAAAACTGCCGCCTAGGTTTTTGTAGCGTTAAATTCCACTTGGTTACTGTCACCCCAAGATAGAATTTCTTCCAGGTCTTTGTTAAGTTGAATGACTTCCTGCTGTCTGCGGATATTCGTTTGAGTAGTCGATGTCCGAGCATTCAAAGTGAATGAAGAGATAAGTGTACTGTCATCTGCATAGCTGTAGATTGGATTCTCTGTCTTTTCCAGCAGATCGTTAATATAAATAAGGAAGAGAGTAGGAGATAGTATGGAACCTTGGGGCACACCGGCGTTGATAGTGAAGGTGTTAGAAAGAAATCCGTCGACTGCCACTCGTAAAGAACGCTCTCTGAGGAAACATGAGAGCCACAAACAGAACTTTTCAGACATACCATAAGAACGTAACTTAGCCAACAGCCCATCGTGCCAAACACGGTCAAATGCCTTGGATATGTCAAGAGCAACCGCTCGAGACTCTCCAAAGTGTTCAATTGCGTTGTTCCAAACATGTGTTACATAAGTCAGAAGATCTCCTGTTGATCTATTTTTACGAAAGCCATATTGGTGATCACTAATAATGTTGAATCCTTCAAGATATTTTAGAAGATGCTGATTGATAGACTTTCGATATTATTGAGAGTAGTGCGATTGGTCGGTAGTTATTTGGCAAGGTCTTCTTGCCTTTTTTAGGTATCGGCTGAACTGTGGCACATTTCCAGCAGGAAGGAAATATTCCCTTTCTGTAGGATAGGTTGAAAAGTCTACAGAAAACTGGTGTTAGTTCCCTCGCACAGTTCTTGAGAACTATGGCAGGTATTCCGTCAGCGCTAGAAGCCTTTTTGGTGTCTAGCTTCATCAAAATACGTTTTATGATACGCTGTCTGAAGAGAATATCGGGCATCCTTGACTGCACTATGGGAATAGTTAGTAGTTATCGGTCCTATACAAAATACTCACTAGAATCATAACATATCGATTAACGAACAAATTAGACAGTTATCAACCACGTGAACAAGCGGGATTTAGATTACTAGTGGAACAAGCAAATGAATATAAGGTCACCCTGTGGATAGCAATGGTTGACTACGAAAAAGCATTTGATCGTTAGAGATTTGGGCAGTCCTTAACGCCTTAAATAACAGCAGACTCGACGAAAGATACACAACTCTTGTTGAATACATATATAAAAATGCCACATCACAGATAATGCTTGAAGAAAAAAGAAATAAATTCAAACTTAAATGAGAAATTATACAAGGCAACTCAGTTTCTCCAAAGCTGTTCACGTTGACTCTGGAAGACATGCTCAAATCGCTAAAGTGGGAAAATAGAGGAATACTAATGGATGGTGAACGATTAAATCACTTGGGGATGGCAGCTGATGTCACTCTGATTGCCAACACAAAAGAAGAATTGCAAGAAATGTTGATGGAATTAAATAAACTTCACCAAAACAACAAACAACAAAAGTGAAGATAACAGCCAGGAACTATTAACAGAAGGAGAAAGAATAGGAAAGGTACAAACATTCATATATTTAGGACAAAAAATCGAAATATCAAAAATAATTTAAAGACTGACTTGGATAGAAAAGTCTGCGTTCGGAAGGTTACAATCTACATTAGAACATCCCAATTACCCCAATTACAATAAAAGTCAAAGTAAAAAAAGACAATAATGTTATAAAAAGAGCGTTTATTCTCATTTCATAATACTCTGTAATCCCACAGTTTAATGCCACAACGTAATTTGTTCACACTTCAAATATTGAGAATACTTGCTTCATACCGACCTGACGCCTACAGACAATATTAAAATTTGAAGTAGGTTGTTACTCGGAAAAAGTTCGAAAATTAGTATTCTTTAACTTTAAATTTTTAATCGGAATTGATTAATGTTTCTTTTAAAATTCAACAGCATAAAGCCCTGCTTACGAAAGCACACTCGTGGCTTACGTAAATTTGCTACTTTGCATGTTATGCACGGACGCTTTAAATAATAACTGTTGAATTGCTAATGTATTTTGTTGTGCAGTGTCATCGTCTTACTTTCAAGGAACAAGAGATAAGTGCAGCATAAGTATACAGGATGTTTTCTAAGTTGGGGCTTATCTGTAAGGTTGTTGTAATTCTCACTTGAATAATTATTTTAGTAACAATGTTGAATTCAAAAAATGCATAACCTTTTTAGAATATTAAACATTTTAGTTTAATAAATCTTTTGTTTCATTTTCCTTCTTTTTTTGTTCAGCATATTGTCCTCAAAATTCATTGAACTTTTTAAAACGGATTAATACTGATTCAAATCAATTTTCTAGCTGATTTTGTAGGATTGCCTACAAAGTGCCTGTAAAACCCTTTGGAATTATCTCTATTTTCTTCTTTTTCTTTAGCGGTTTGTCGTCCACTGCTGGAAGAGGGCCTCCTCCATACTTTCCCATGTCGCTCTATTCTGGGTCCAGTTGACTCCAGCGCGCGCTACCAGGTCGTTCTGGCACCTCAGCAGTGGTCTTCCCGCGCTTCTAACGCTGGCTCTTGATCTTCAAGTTAACAGTCCATCTCTCCGCAGAGCTTCTTGTTACATGATGATCTCTATAACCTTGGAAAACTACCTTTTTCAATTCTTAGGAATAGCGAAAAGTTACAAGGCGCTAATCGAGTGAACACGGTCAGTGGTTCAATTATAAGAGTTGATTTTGAGTCAAAAATTTATAAATATTACCATGATCTTTTTAGTGTTCCCTACGCAACACTCATAACATCACTTCGGTGTCTGTCCGTCTGTCTATCTGTCCATCTGTTTATCCATCTGTCTGTCTGTCACACCGGATTTTAAATTATTTGACATAGACAGTTGAAATTTGGTACTAATATAGGAATTGATGGTCTCATCAGAGCCGTATAGTTAGGAAAATTAAATTTTGACTTAAAGGGTTAGTTTTCAGGGGTGAAATCGCAAGTGAAAAAAAATTACCAGGTCATCGAGTGAGGTGTCAAATGATAGTTCAAAAATATATATAATATACCTTATATTATTTTTAAAAAATCGCGAAAAATCGCTGTCCCACCTTATCTCAAAAAGTACTGATCAAAAAATTTTGAAAAAACTCTGGAATATTCTCCACAGGCTGTCGATTGAACCAAATTTATCACGAGTGCATTATCTTTAATAATTTATCTGGTATTTAAAAAAAAACAAAAAATTAAATCAGTTTTCAGTGAAGATTGGTTAAAAACTCATTTGGGGTGTGTTTTATGAAATCACTGATCATTTTATAACTCTGTAATACAATTTTTTTATTTTAAAAGCACTCAACGTGCGAAACACTAAATGCGCAAGTCCAACTTGCACTTGACCGGTTATTTTATAATCGCTTGAATTATTTCCCTGTTAATATATAACATCTCTTACATCATTATTAATGATGCATGATGATTGTCTGTTATCAATTCACGGACTCTTTAAATCATTTCTCGTGTGGGAATGATATTAGTCTCCCATGTGTTTGTCATCTTCCAGCTGTGCTCTTCCATCCAAAAAAAGCTGGTATTTAAAAACTTGTGTTCTTGATATGCAAGTACTGACCGTACCAAAATAACGTAAATTTTACAATACCTGTTACTGATGTAACATGGAAATAAACAAGAAACTGTTATGATGTTTTTCAATCAGTTTTCTGTTAGAACAACATAAATATAATTGAAAATAAAACCAATAACCTGAAAAAATTATTACATTTGGGAAAAGAATTAATAGAACTTTTGAAAACTTTAATTTACTTTAATTCTCCCCGGAGTTAGTCACTATAAAATTAAATGTCTTTTATAGTTTTTAATTGAAAAATTGTTCTTCGTACCGTAAACTTTATTGTTTTATTTTAAACTTAAATAAAACTAAAGTAATCAAGAAATGTTAAAAAGTTAACAAAATGGAAATATAAATAATATTTAATTTATATGTTGAATATTATTTTTTTATGGACCTAGCGTATTTTAAATTTCTGTAGGTTATTTTTGGTGGGAAACACAGTCTTGAGTTCTAGTGCAAAGAGATGAGATTTTCCATGTAAAAGATTTTAGGTTAGGATAGTACGAGACAAGACGAACTTTCTGTATTAGTACATATATTCCTGGCATGCAGTCTTAGCAGAAATCCAATCGATTACATCCATCGAACAGTTCTCATGAAAGTATTTATAGAAGAGTCCCCAAATTTTCGATGTTTTCTGGTCCCCAGTCAGGCAATTTTTTTATGGGCGTAATACGTATGCTGCAGGAAAATCTCTAAAACGTTACAGGAGCGACGCATGTACAGAAAAAGCAAGTTGGTCTTGAATCGCTGTAATCAGCACATGGATCGACAGAGAAACCAAAACCAAGATTATAAAAAAAATTATTGGGACTCCTTGAAAATGGATTTGGGGACTTCTGTGTTTTCTTAATTATCCCTCAAGAAAATCGAAAGCACTGGCTGCTGTAGAGAATGATACTGTAAGTTTAGTTACCCCACTTAATTTACTGGTAAAAAGAACGAAAAGACTAATAAGAGAGGCAATGAAGTGTGGATTAGAAATCAACTCCGAGAAAACGAAATATATGATAGCAGGAAGCACAAAAATTAAAAAAGAAAAATAACTTAATGTAGCGGCCTACGATGGAAAAGAATATAAATTTGAGATAGTGGAGAGAGATCCAACAATACTTGGACGCCGGATGATGAAAGAGGGAAATGGATTCAAGTTAACTAAGCCCTAGGCCTTCATGGCCTATAGCGCATTACATACAGGTATATATATATATATATATATATATATATATATATATATATATATATATATATATATATATATATATATATATATATATATATATATATATATATATATATATATATATATATATATATATATATATATATATATATATATATATATATATATATATATATATATATATATATATATATATATATATATATATATATATATATATATATATATATATATATATATATATATATATATATATATATATATATATATATATATATATATATATATATATATATATATATATATATATATATATATATATATATATATATATATATATATATATATATATATATATATATATATATATACATATATATATATATATATATATATATATATATATATATATATATATATATATATATATATATATATATATATATATATATATATATATATATATATATATATATATATATACCTGTAAAATAAAACGGGTATATATTCTAATTCCAATTAAAATTAAAACATCTAATCTTGTATGCGAAGTATGTAATTTCTTATTCTCACCACCCTTTTTAAAGATAATATTAATATGTAATTAAATTATAAAAACACAATTATTTTAAGTAAAAAGAAAACACAATTGTTATAGTATATTCGGTACTATAAAACCGTAATATTATTGTTATAACATTGCATCAATAAACAACACAATCGCTTTATTGATTAGAAGCTTATCGCAACAGCTTGTGACGTCAGTAATAACAGACTGGCACAATTGGGAGTGAAAGACAAACAATTTGTTACCCATGCTAATCTCGTTACCCCTTTTAACTTGCTAATTCCGGTAATATCCTTCATATTATGCATTACAGGAACCGAGGTAGCAGAAAGGACCTCAATATTTGAATTTTAAGTTGTTTGTTTTAATAGAAGTGGATAACAAAGTTTATGAAGTTATTGATTTTTACATAATACAATTACATTGGTTTATATTAAATTTGTCTGTGATCTCACCCCAGCTGCATTTGTCTCTTGCAGTTTTTTACAAATATTTAAAAAAAAAAAGCAGTACACTCGGAACCATTCCAGGCTCTAGCCAAAATAATATGAATGTATGATATTTTTAATTAATATTTTTTGAACACACTAGATATAGATGTAATTAATTTTGTAGGAATTCACAAAAATAAAAAAATATATATAAAAAATTTCGTTGTGATTGCATAACAATGGGAATTTTAATGTGATTCCGAATTGGGATTGTATTGATTTATCCTGTTTTTCAATAATTTACGATTATCTTCAAAATAGTTTCACTCAATTATCGCTTCAAGTCATGCTAAAATAGTTAACAAAAACGCGCGTCGAGGACAAAAATACAGTGTATAGTGAAGTAGGGAAAATCCTAACGTAATTCCATGTACGTTTATATATATATATATATATATATATATATATATATATATATATATTAAAACAATTTATTTAAAAGAACAGAAATATAGAAGAAGAAGAAAACACGTCAAATATTAATTTTCATCACTTGCTATGATTGTAAAAAAAAGCAATATTTTGTCTAAATATTATAACCATATTTATTATATTTGAGAAATTAAGCTTGAAGTCGATCATTCTTTAGTGGTTACAGTATCATCACGACACAGAAAATCAAAAAATGTATTAGTTCGTTCTGACAAAAGACGATAGACTTTTTTCTTTTAGAGTGGTAAGTAAAGCGAACAAAAAATCGTTTCACTAAGAATAGTCTCTGTTGCAACATAAGTATTGTAGTATTAGTTTCGCCTATTTTTGCTAAGAAGAATTAACGGTAACATAAATTATTCGCTTATCTTGGCTGATTATCTTTGTTGTTCTAATGACTTTCAGTATTAGAAAAAGGGTACAGGTTTATTAAATATAATAAATAATAAATGTTATTTTTAATAAGTAAAAGCATAGGCCAAGAATTAATTCATTTGTGAGTTTATTGTAAAATAGTAAGGAGTCTGCTAAAAATGGCTAAGTCACTGACAAAGAATGATGCCTAAAAACAATAAGCGACGGGAAAGTGCTGCAGAGAGAGAAAATAACCTTTATAGGAACATATATATATATACATACATACATATATATATATATATATATATATATATATATATATATATATATATATATATATATATATATATATATATATATATATATATACAGTCGACACTCTATATAGTGAAAGACCAAAATGTTGACCGAAATTTCACTATAGAAAGTTTTTCACTATATAAAGAAAAAATCCGTATATATTGCTATGTATGTATTTTATATTGGTAATTGAAAAAATTGCACTATAAAGAGTTTTTCACTATATAGAGTTTCACTATAAACAGTGTCGACTGTATATATATATATATATATATATATATATATATATATATATATATATATATATATATATATATATATGAGTCTGGTTTGAAAAGTCCGTGCAAAGTCCGAGAGATGGCACCACCGGCGCGTATCGAGGTCATGTTTAGTTAGTAGCATCTCTTGATGATTTTAACGGGCATACAAATATTTAATAAAATATGGCATTAAAAAAATCCTTGTGCATATATCATTACTAACTTTAAGTTTCAATATAGGTATAATTAAAGATGCTCACATTGTCTGTGTTATTTAAAAATTGAGTTTTAAAATATGCTGCTGTAGTGTGCCGCCGATAATTTTACTTTCAAAGCAATACGAAATCGTCAAAAAAAAGTCTGACTTTTTTTAGTTACAGTTAAAAGTATACTTTATATTAGAACATTATTAAAAACTTTAAAAAAACTTTCTCTCTTTTTGCAATTTTGCTCTTAAAAAAGTGTTCATTTGCTTATTATTAATCATACAACTTAAATTTGAAATAAAACAAAAATATTTAAAGGTGGAAAATGAAAGATAAAAGTCTAAACTTTAAGTATAAAGGATTTATATTTCATTTAAAAATCCAGGTATAAAGAAAACAGTTATTGAATACACAAAAATTCTAAAGTACTCGAATAAATTACGAGGCTGGTTTGAAAAGTCCGTGCAAAGTCCGAGAGATGGCACCACCGGCGCGTATCGAGGTCATGTTTAGTTAGTAGCATCTCTTGAATGAACGCACACCAAGTTTCAGCCATATTGGTCTATTTCTTTGTGTTTGGCATTCGTGTGAATCAAGGAAGTCGAGTGATTTTCAAGAAATGGACGAAAAAGAATTTCGTGTGGTGATTAAACATTACTTTATGAAAGGCAAAACGCCTCAGGAGACTAAAGCGAAGCTTGATAAACATTATGGTGACTCTGCACCTTCGATTAGAACAGTTTATAAGTGGTTTCAAAATTTTCGGACTGGCCATATGGGCACAAGTGACGCTGAACGTTCTGGACGGCCTGTGGAGGTTACGACTCCAGAAATCATTGATCAAATCCATGATATGGTGATGGATGACAGAAGAGTTAAGGTGCGTGAGATTGCTAGTGCTGTGGGCATCTCGACTGAACGGGTACATAATATTTTGCATAAACATTTGGACATGAGAAAGCTATCCGCAAGATGGGTGCCGCGATTGCTCACGCTTGACCAAAAACGGAATCGTGTGAAGTGTTGCAAAGATGGTTTGCAGCTGTTCCAGAAGAATCCGGAGGACTTTAAGCGTCGTTTCGTCACTGTGGATGAAACATGGATACATTACTATACTCCTAAGACCAAACAACAATCTAAACAATGGGTTACCAAGGGGGGGAATCTGCACCAAAAAAGGCGAAGACCGTTCCTTCGGCCGGAAAGGTTATGGCGACTGTCTTTTGAGATTCGCAAGGGATAATCCTCATCGACTATCTGGAAAAGGGTAAAACTATTACAGGTGAATATTATTCATCGTTATTGGACCGTTTGAAAACCGAGCTGCAAGAAAAACGCCCGCGATTGGCCCACAAGAAAGTCCTTTTCCATCACGACAACGCACCAGCACACGCCTCAGCAATTGTGGTCGCAAAATTAATGGAAATAGGATTCCAACTCGTTTCACATCCCCCCTATTCTCCAGACTTGGCTCTCTCGGACTACTATTTGTTCCCCAATTTGAAGAAATGGCTGGCGGGACAAAGATTTTATTCAAACGAGGAGGTGATTGAAGACACTAATGGATATTTTGCAGACTTGGACAAATCCTATTATTCGGAAGGGATCAACAAACTAGAACATCGTTGGACGAAGTGTATAAGCTTAAAAGGAGACTATGTCGAAAAATAAAAAAGGTTTACCCCAAACACATAAGTAGTTTTTATTTTTGCACGGACTTTTCAAACCAGCCTCGTATATATATATATATATATATATATATATATATATATATATATATATATATATATATATATATATATATATATTTATACATATATACACACATATATATATATATATATATATATATATATATATATATATATATATATATATATATATATATACATATATACACATATATATATATATATATATATATATGTATATATATATATATATATATATATATACATATATACACATATATATATATATATATATATATATATATATATATATATATATATATACATATATATATATATAGATATATAGATATATATATATATATATATATATATATATATAGATATATATATAGATATATATATATATATATATATATATATATATATATATATATATATATATATATATATACAGTAGTGAACAAAAGTATGGAAACATTTAAATTCCCATCTCTAGTCTTAACATTTAAATGGTTTACAATTACAATATTTATTTATTATTCGTGTACATGCTAACAAACATTTTGAAGACTAAAACAGTTATTGCCCGTCGTATATATATATATATATATATATATATATATATATATATATATATATATATATATATATATATATATATATAGATATATATAGATATATATATATATATATATATATATATATATATATATATATATATATATATATATATATATATATATATATATATATATATATATATATATATATATATATATATATATATATATATATATATACACTAACGTGCATAGAAATCGGCCCACTGTAAACTTTTGACTTTAACTATATTTTTTTTAAAAATTATTCATCAGATCAAAAAAAGAAATATGCTGTTTGAAAGACAATTTAATGTGAGTATAAATTTATCAAGAAGGCTTATCGTTTATATGCGTAGCAACCGGTAAACAAATGAAATGTGTTTATGTGGTGATTGTAACGAAAATAACAAATTTGTCAAATATTAAAATTATTACGTTTGCAACTGAAATTTGCATATTAATTCGTTTTTCATAATCTCAGTAGTGTTTAAGTGTGTTAGTTTAATGCATACTACACCACAAAAAGCCGCCCAAGTTTTTGCTTTAATCGAAAATGGACTTAGTCAGCGAGCTGTTGCTAGACAATTGAATATGACACGCGCAGCGGTTCGAAGAGTGTGCAAACGTTATGAGGAGACTGGATCCTTTCATAGGCGACCTGGAACAGGCAGAAGGTGATTTACAACCGCTCGTAATGACCGCTTTATTGTGTCAACAACATTAAGAAATCGTCACCTTAATGCCGTTCAAGTGCAACGACAGCTCCGTGAGGTGCGAGGAGTGGCTATTAGTCAGTGGACAGTAAGACGAAGACTGCAGGAAAATAACCTGACCCCTAAAACACCTGCGATTGGTCCAAAACCTACTCCAGCTCATCGGCAAGCCCGTCTGCGTTTTGCACGGGATCATCTGAATTTGATGTTGGAACAATGGGGATCTGTTCTGTTCTCAGATGAGACCAGAATATGCCTCCATGGTAGCGACCGAAGAAGGAAAGTGTACCGAAGACCAAGAGAGCGATTTGCAGATTGCTGCTTTGAAGAGCGGAGTGCTTATGGAGTTGGTTCCTGTATGATCTGGGGTGCAATTTCTATAGGAGCACGAACCGACCCTGAGTTCATTCGTAGGGGCGACCGTGTTTACGGAAGAAGAGGTTTAACGGCTGCTAGATATATCGAGGAGATTTTAGCAATTTATGTGGTACCTTACGTCGACTACATTGGAGACGAATTTACCTTTATGCATGACAATGCAAGGCCGCACACCGCAAGAATTGTGCAAGATTACATCGCAGAAGTCGGTTTTTCGGGTTATGGAGTGGCCAGCATACAGTCCTGATCTAAATCCGATCGAACATTTATGGGATGAGTTAAAACGAAGAATTCGAGCTAGACTTCATACCCCAAACTCGATCGCAGAGCTTATTGTTGCAGTAGAAGAAGAGTGGTTTAACATCCCTCAAGAAACAATAGCAAACTTGATTAGATCTTTGCCTAATCGTATGAGAGATGTTATTAGGGCAAGAGGAGGTCATACCCATTATTAAAAAATTAAGTTTTAAGTTTTAAATTGTCAATAACCCTATTTATGTTAATAATAAAAAAGCTTAATTTGCTTAATGCATTAATTTCACTATGTTAAACATAGGAAGTCGAAATAAGTTTTCGTAAATTTATACTCACATTAAAGCATATTAAATTGTCTTTCAAACAACATATTTCTTTTTTTGATCTGATGAATAATTTTTTTAAAAAAATATAGTTAAAGTCAAAAGTTTACAATGGGCCGATTTCTATGCACGCAAGTTTATATATATATATATATATATATATATATATATATATATATATATATATATATATATATATATATATATATATATACATATATATGTATATATATATATATATATATATATATATATATATATATATATATATATATATATATATATATATATATATATATATATATATATATATATATAGATATATATATATATATATATATATATATATATATATAGATATATAGATATATAGATATATAGATATATAGATATATAGATATATAGGTATATAGATATATAGAGATATATAGATATATATAGATATATAGATATATAGATATATAGATATATAGATATATATATATATATATATATATATATATATATATATATATATATATATATATATATATTTAGTGGGATATCCTTTTGCGTCAATCACTGCTTGACAACCAATTCTTGGCCAAGCGAGATGTGTGTTTTGGGTCATTGTCTTGTTGAAAAATCCATGACAGTAGCAAATCTTCTTCATAAGGAATCAAATTATTTTCCAATATCTCAAGATACATTTAAGTAGCCATTCTACCATTTATATTTGCCAATGGCCCCCTACTAGACTCTCGAAAACAATCCCATACTATGATATTTTCACCGCCATGTTTGACAGTAGGTACAAGGTACTTTGGGTCATATCTTAGACCAACTGGTTTTCTTACATAACCAGTAGAATCACTTCCAAAGAGATTGAACCTACTTTCGTCACGAAAGATTACTAGAGAACACTGATTTCGAGTCCAGTCTTTATGTTCCTTAGCAAATTTCAATCTCTCTTTTCTGTGACGCTTTGTAAGGAGTGGCTTTTTAACAGCTCGCCTACCATAAAGATTTTCAGGTAACAGACGACGCCTAATAGTCAAGTCTGACACCAATACACCCTGATATTCCTGCCTTAGTTCTTTATTAATATCAACAGCAGTTTTTTTGGCAAGACAATGACCCAAACAGACATCTCGCTTGACCAAGAATTGGTTTTCTGAACAAAGGAATCGGGTGATGCGCTGGCCTTCACAATCACCTAATTTGAGCCCGATAGAAAATCTTTGGCACTATCTGGATAAACAAATTAGGGAAAGAAATCTAAAAAACCGAGACGAACTTTGAATCGCATTAAAACAAGAACAAAAAAAATACCACCCGATTTTTGTGCTAGCTTATTGACTCCATGGGCAGAAGATGTCAAGCAGTAATTGACGCAAAAGGATATCACACTAAATATTATATATTTTCGACATATTAGTCGTCTTAGTGTAATTTTTATTTTATAACAAAAATGTTTCCATACTTTTGTTTGTGCATAATTTTGTTACGTTAAAAATTAAGCACATTTCTAATAAACAATAACTGTTTTAGTCTTCAAAATGTTTGTTAGCATGTACATGATTAATAAATAAATACTGTAATTGTAAACCGTTTAAATGTTAAGACTAGAACTAGAACATCGTTGGACGAAGTGTATAAGCCTAAAAGGAGACTATGTCGAAAAATAAAAAAGGTTTACCCCAAACACATAAGTAGTTTTTATTTTTGCACGGACTTTTCAAACCAGCCTCGTACATATATATATATATATATATATATATATATATATATATATATATATATATATATATATATATATATATATATATATATATATATTAAATTCTACGTAGACGTGATGTCTGTCTAGACCACTAAATATTAGAAAACATGAAATATAATAAAAACAAAGAATTCCAGAAACTACAGAAATTCCAAAGCCGAGGATGATTTTAGTACAGTATTAAATTTATCAGCAAATTATAAATATAAAATTACAGAAATTCCTGGTTTAATATTAAATGGTGATAACTGTGTAGCTTCGTCAATTGTTTATTTTTTATTCATACTTTCTTAACAATTCTTAGGAAAGAAGTCCAAGCTTATGACATTTTTTAGATTATTTATTATTACTATCTTAACAATGCTATACACATATGGAAGATTTTAAATCAATATAAAAAGAACTCTTTGTCTAGTTTTAATTACTTAATTAGAATTATAATTTTTCCGTTATTGTATTTAAAGTAAGACTAGTCTCGTTGAATGATCTTGATTTTTAAAAGCGAAAATAATGAATATGGCAATGAAAAAAAATTATTTAAATATGGCATAGTTAATTTGCTTACATGACTCGTGGCAATTAAGCGCTATTTTTGGCTATATGGATTATATATAAGTGAAAAGTCCATGCTCAATCTTTTTCCGGCAAATCATTTAAATTTTAAGAGTAAAAATACTCACAAACTTACTTCAAATTAGTGAAAAATGGTGTTTATAATTTTGTTTTATTAAACTTACGAGTAAATATCTCAGAGGCCTCATGATGCTCGGAACAAGAGACCGCCAAAATTGCAGCTTAATCCCTTTTGAATTCCAAGCGTTGAATGCGTTACTAAAAGTGAAAAAATGGAAAGCGGACGAGATTATTTTGACGATTGAGTTTGTGCTAGTCTTTCTTATAAAAAATAGTCAAAGTTGATCTATGCGGGCCGAAAAGTTCGACATCTAATATTATTCGATAATAAACTTATTGAAGTATCAAAAATTAGTTTAACAGTATCAGCCCAGTCGTCAGAGGCAAATTTTGACGAAAAGCTCTCATTAAATGTTAACTGGCTGCATTTTGTTATACAGGTAGCTTTTTGGACGTAGAATACGATAAAAAAAATTTGCTGCTCTAAAGTATACGCTAAGCTATAGGCTTGAAAAATTCTTTTTTCGCAAATATCTCTAAAAATAAAAAAGATATCGAAAAACTAATAGCACCACGTGAAATAACGGGAAATTTTACAAAAAAAAAAATATACGTGGGTAAATCAAATATAAACGGTAATTTTGCTATTCTTCTTAGAATGCAGTTCTTAGCTAGATGATGTTGTGTGGAGTAGATGTTTGGTTTGTGAGGAGTGGGCGAACCGGATGGGTGCGCGCGCCAACTCCTCTCTGTCGTCAGTACAGCCATGACCGAGCAAGAGGTACCTTCGTCTGTTGCGCAACGTATTATCATCAAGTTTTTAACCAATGATGGCATTAAACCGTCAGAAATTTTAACTCGTTTGAAAGCACAGTTGGGGACAGTACACTGTCTCAGAATCGTGTGTATACGTGGGCGAGAGAATTTAAGGGCGGACGAGAACGGGTTGAAAACGAAAGTCATGATCGACGCCCTAGGTCAAGCATTACAGATGACAACAACCGTGAAATTAGACACCTTATCGAAGGTGATCGCCGATTAATCGTTGAAGAAATTTCCTCAGAAGTGGGTATCAGCTATGGAAGTGTTCAATCCATAATTACTGATCGACTCGGTTTCAGAAAAATTACTGCTCGATGGGTTCCAAGGTTGTTGACTGGAAACCAAAAACAGGTCAGGTCGGAGATCGCTGAAAGGCATCTGAATCGATTTCAGCAAGAAGGGGAGGCCTTTTTAAAGCGCATAGTGACATGTGATGAGACGTTGATCCATCACTATCCAAACACTCCCGAGCCCAAAATGGCAAGTAAGGAGTGGCGAAGAAAGAATGAAGGTTCCCCAGTGAAGGCCAAAACTCGTCTCTCTGCTTGAAAAGTCCTTACAATTTTTTTTTTTTGACTCTAGAGGAATTTTACTGATCGATTTCCTGCACGATCAACGTACGGTGAATGCGGCTTACCACTGCCAGTTGTTACAGTTGGCAAAAGCCGCCTATCGAAAGAAAAGACGGACATGCCCATCAGAGATGTCATGCTCCTCCAGGACAACGCCAGGCCTCACACTGCGGCTTTGACAAGGGATACACTGGAAGAAATGGGCTGGGAAACCCTCGAGTACCCTCCTTATAGCCCTGACTTATCCCCCTATGACTATTTTTTGTTTGCGCCTATGAAAGAATCACTGGGAGGACAGCAATTTGGAAGCAATGAAGAAGTCGAGGAACACGTGCGCAATTGGCTTACAACCCGCCCTCAAACCTTTTATGACCAGGGAATACGAGAACTTCCAAATTGGTGGCAAAAGTGTGTAGATCACGCAGGAGACTATATTGAAAAATGTTAAATCAATGATTTGTGTATAAGGTTATTCAATAAACGTATAAAAAAAAAATTACCGTTTATATTTGATTTACCCACGTAGTATGTAGATTTTAGTTTTACCGCAATTAAAAAAATTATTTTAAATAAAATGACTAATGTAACACTTTCAGTTGTGTGTCAGATTTGAAAAATTCAAAATGGCGGATTCAACATGACGGCCAGAGAGTACGTAGGTCATTTAATTTCTTCTAGTAATTCAGAATTTTTGTGTTTTCAGTACCTGTTTTCTTTTTACCTGGACGTTTAAATGAAAGATAAATACTTTAGCTTTCATTTCCCACCCTTAAATATATTTTTATTTTATTTGTTTAAGTTGTATGATTAATACTAAGCAAATGCAAAATTGCAAAAAGAGAGTTTTTTTTAAAATTTTTAATAGTTTTCTAATATCAAGTATACATTTAACTGTAACCAAAAAAAAATTTCCGACTTTTTTTGACCATTTCGGACTGCTTTGAACGCAAAATTATCGGCAGCGCACTACGGCAGGCAAATTTTTATATTTTAAAACTCTATTTTTAAATAACACAGACAATGTGAGTATCTTTAATTACTCTTATATTGAAACTTAAGGCATAATAATGATATATGCACAAGAATTTTTTTCAATACTATATTTTATTAAATATTTGTAATTTATTATATGCCCGTTAAAATCATGCAAACGAAAATTTCATTTTAAATTTTACAAATTATAAAGCAACAAAAATAAAACTATTAGTATCATCGGAAAGCTGAAACTCTTCTCTTCAAAAAGCTATCTTTTATTTTTTTTTTTTTTAACTCTAAAAACAAGTAATATCGATTAACCCTCAAGCGGTGCGCTTAGATTTTCAAATTAACCTTATAAAAATATCTAGAAACAAAATCTATATGATAGTTTTCTCTAAAATTTTTCGCTCTTTCACGTGGTGCTGTTAGTTTTTCGATATTTTTTTTAATTTTCGAGATATTACCGAAAAACTTAATTTTTTATTTTATATTAGATTTTGTGGGCTTAGGGTACCTCAAACTTTAACAAACTTTTTTTATCGTATTCTATATCCAAAAAACTACCTGTGTGTCAAAATGCAACCTGTTAACATTTAATGAGAGTTCAAGACCATTATCGATTGGGCTATTATCTAATAATAATAATAATAGAATCTTCCACAATACCTGGAAGGATTCAATTTTATTAGCGACCATCAATAGGGCTTTCGTAAGCAAGGATCCACAGGATCTTCTAACTTATATCACACATGTTTGGAACAACACAAATGGATATTTTGGAGAATCTCGGGAGTTACACTTGATATATTCAAGGCATTCAACCGTGTTTGCCGCGATGGAATGTTACCTAAGCTACGCTCTAGCAGTATGTCCGACAGATTTTGTTTATGGCTCTCGTGTTTTCTCAGAGATATTACCGAAAAACCGAATTTTTGATTTTATTTGTGGCTTAGCATTCATCAAACTTTAGCAAATTTTTTTTATCGCATTCTACATCCAAAAAACTACCCCTGTGCCAAAATACAGCCTGTTAACATTTAATGAGAGCTGAAAACCCCTGACAACCAGGCTATAACATCCACTAAATATTTTAGCATCAAACACGATAAGAAATAGTAAATGATGAAAAGCCGATACTATGAAAGATTAATTTTGGAAATAGAAAATACTTAAAAAAAAAAAGGTTTTTGAAACTAAAAATAAACTAATGAAAGATACTGACTGAAAATGAATGAAGAGCCTTTTCTACAAAAAAAATCGGAAAAGTGATTTACTCAGCACTTTCCTTGTAAACATGAAGTTCTAAAATATAAATAATTACTGAATTTGATTTTCTCAAGTAAAGAGACAATAAATTTCCATAATATGAATAAAATCATTCAATATATTGACACCCAGCCCTTTCACGCCCTTTCCTCGAAACGATATAGCTCACAATCTATACGTTTTATCCCTATTTCAAACATTATAATATCATTTCGTTCGAATATTATACTACCAACCGAGCGATACCCTAACAGTCAGATAGACAGACCGATGGAAATGTGATATATTTTTCGCGATCTAAGAACACTTAGACGTAAAGAAAAGCAAAAATTACAGGGGAAAATTTTTTCCATTTAACAGAGGGCATAAAAACAATAATTTGCCTATTGTGCCAGAGGTAAGTAAATTTCGGCCAATTTAACTGACTGTATTCCTAAAAATTTTTCTATAATCAACTTAACATTTTTAGTATTCCGTACGGAACACTTATAAGATCACTTCGGTGTCTGTCCGTGTGTCACACGCGATTTTTCTCCGAAACTATTCGACACAGAAAGTTGAAATTTGGCACTAATATAGGAATTGTTGGCCTCATTATAGCCGTGTAGTTTTGAAAATTAAATTTTGACTTAAGGAGTTAGTTTTGGGGATGAAATTGGAAACGAAAAAAATTTTTCGCCAGGTCTTCAAGTGGGGTATCAGATGAAAGCTTGTAAAAACATATATAACGTAACACATGCGCACACGTTTTTAAAAAAATACGAAAAATCGCTGTCCCCCCTTATCTCGAAAAGTACTCATCAAAAAATTTTGAAAAACTTCTTGAATATTCTCCGTAGGGTGTAGATTGAACGAAAATTATCACGAGTACATTACCCCTAATAATTTATGGCATATAAAAAAATTCAAGGTCATCAGTTTTCAGTAAAAATCGGAAAAAACTTTGTTGAAAACTCATTTGGGGTGTATTTTATGAAGTCACTGATCATTTTATACCCCCGTAACAAAAATTTTTATTTTAAAAGCAATCAACGTATGGAACACTAATTGCGCAAGTCCGAGTTGCACTTCGCTGTTTTTTTAGGTTGCTCCGTAACCAGATTTCAATCGTTTCTACATACTTTGCCTGTTAAAATTGTGAGTAATGATAAAGCAAGAGCACGGAAATAGAAGTACATTATGACATATGCGCAACCACCCTTCTATCCCTTTGCCCCATTCCTTTCACCTTTAGATCTTTAACCAGGCAAAGTTCTTATAATAGTATTGAAACTATACAATATTTAATGATTCGCACTCCTTGCACCCCCCACCCCTTATTAAAGTTGCAAATGGCAAAAAAATGGTGTAATGTTGCGTTACTTTGACTCAAAAAACTCTGCATAATATCTATAATTCAATAAATACGAAATCACCCCTCTAACGTCCTTCCTCACCTCTAATATATTGCATAAATATATACGGTAAATAAATAAATATGTTTAAAATTTGTCCATCATCGCAGCCAAAAATTCCCATGACACTATTGAAACTATACAATACTTGACTACTACACCTCTTTATCCCTTTTCTCCATTAACATTGAAAGTAAAGAAGAATAACTTAATTTTCAGAACCCTCGACTCCACAAACACTGAAAAAGACCTGTAACCCTATATATAGCAAGCAACCCCATTAACTTCCTACCCCACCGCTCCTTACATATTATACCATATATAATATTTTTAAAATTTGTCCAGTACATCGACCGAAAAAAACTCAAAATACTATTAAAATTATACAATATTAAACTAACCCCGCCCCGCCCCCTTCAGCCCCTTCCTGGGTTAAACTTGAAGGTAATGAAAAAAACCTAATTTTTAGATTTCTAGATGATTAAACGTAATGCACTCGTGATAATTTTCGTTCAATCTACACTCCGAGGAGAATATTCCAGAATTTTTTCAAAATTTTTGATCAGTACTTCTCGACATAAGGGGGGGGGGGCAGCGATTATTCGCGATGTTTTAAAAGTAATACAAAGAAAAGTGTGCGCAAGAGTTACATTATATATATTTTTGAACTTGTGTTTTTACAAGCTATGTAACCGATTGGCTTGATTTACAATTTGACAATCAGCTGTCAAACGACATTTGTGCACATAGAAATGTAATTTTATTTTCATTAAAAAAACCAGACAAGGATGCATAACAAGATATATAAGAAACAACCCTCTCTAATCTCCTCCCCTTCTCTTTCGCCCTTTTTACTATAAATATTTATGCATTAAATTTGTTTATTTTTCAACAAAAAATCAGGAAAAACTCTCATAATACTATTAAGACATATTAAAATTTATCGACCTCCACCCCTTTCAGTCCATTGGCCTGAAGCGATATCGTTCAAAAACTATAGAGTTCATCTCCTTGTTAGTTGTATGTATACCAAGTGTAAAATTGATATCTCGTTTCTTTTGAGAGTTATCACATCAACAGACCGATAGACAGGCATGAGTCGGAAATGAGTGACCATCTTTTTCGTAAATCGTGAAGAAAAGCAAAAATCTCGAAGTATGATTTTTTCACGAATACAATACTCTCCTTTAACAAGGAAAGTAAAAACTTAAACTTGACATTGTTTCAAACTTTTCTAATGTTGAATTTCGAATTTCGAGGTCGTTGCGACGTTAGACATTTTAAAGTGAATTTTAATCCCTTTGGAACGATGTTTACTTTAAATTTCAATCAATCAATGTTGTAATAATTCACAACGGAAATTAGCATCCGTATGCAATCCAATTTATCAAAGCTTTCAGTATTTTCATTTAAATTCTATTTTGGAGCTAATGGAATTGCAATTTTAGCTTCAGTAATTATTGTAATATAAAACAATATAGTTCGTGGTTATATATATATATATATATATATATATATATATATATATATATATATATATATATATATATGAGACAAGAAATGAAATTGATTATGCACTAACAACACATAAGAACATAGTAACAGACGTGAAGGTCCTAAACAGATTTGCAACGGGTAGTGATCATAGGCTGGTCAGAGCAAAGGTGTTTTTTAACAAAAGACTCGAACGAAAACGTTTACACAACAAGAAAACAAATAAAACAGACAGACAAACACTAAAAGAAAACGTAGAACAATACCAAAAACAGATTACAGCCAACCTTAATAACAACACATTAACTACAGGAGCAAGTTTAGATGAAAGAAACAGAAAAATAATTGAAACACTCAAGACCACAGCAGAAAAAATATCTCCCCAACCTACTAGGCGAAAGAATAACAAGCTTAGTGAAGAAACAAAAAGAATGTTGGAACAACGAAGACAACTGATACACGAAGGAAAGAGATTAACTGTCGAATATGCAGAACTGAATAAGACAGTATGAAAAGCGGTTAAACAAGACATAAAAAAATACAAGGAAAACATGGTTAAAGATCTTATAGAGAAAAACAAAGGATTAAAAGTTTTTAGAAGAGCAAACGTCTGTAAAAGTGAGATAATTAAATTGAAGGACCAAGAAGGAAACATAATCAATGACAAGAAAAATATCCGAAACAGAATTACAACTTTCTATCAAGACCTCTACAGTTCAAAAGTCCAAAATGTAGTAGTTGAAAAGGACAACTCATCAACAGACAAAAGAGTAATTAATGTCAACTCAGAAGAAATTCCTGACATAGAAATGGATGAAGTTAGGAAAGCCTTACAACAGATGAAAAGTGGAAGAGCGGCTGGAGAGGATGATATTATACCTGAAATGCTAAAATGCGGAGGTGAAGCCCTAATGAATGAATTAAAAGATCTTTTTAATGAATGCCTCAAATGTGGAAATATACCAGAAGACTGGGAAAACGCTATAGTCATCTTAATATACAAAAAAGGTGACCCCGAAAACCTAGAAAACTACCGGCCAATTAGTTTACTTTCCCAAGTTTACAAGCTGTTCTCACGAATCATAACAAACAGACTGGAACACAAAATGGAATTATACCAACCGATAGAGCAGGCTGGATTCAGATCAGGCTTCAGTACGATTGAACACTTGCACACATTGAGAATACTAATCGAGAAGGCCACTGAATATAATATACCAATGTGGCTCACATTTGTAGATTTTCGCAAGGCTTTTGACACAGTGGAAAAATGGGCGCTTATAAGAGCTCTTAGAAATGCTCGTATAGACCACAGATACAGCGAACTGATAGCCAGAATATATGAACGAGCAACACTCAAAGTTATGGTAAACCAAGAACTGACAAACAAGGTCCCAGTGAACAGAGGAGTAAGACAGGGCGATGTAATATCGCCTAAGTTATTTACAATGATCTTAGAAGATGTATTCAAAGAACTGAATTGGGACGAAAATGGCCTTCTGATAGCTGGTGATCGGCTAAACAACCTGAGATTCGCAGATGACATTGTAATTATAGCAAACAATAAGAATGAAATGATCCAGATGATCACTGATCTCCACCACCAAGCAAGAAAAGTGGGACTTGACATAAATTTCTCCAAGACAAAGTACATGAGTAACGAATACACCAATGATGAAAATATAGTGATTGAACATTCAACAATAGAAAAAGTAAACACATACATCTATCTGGGCCAAATAATAACGATAGGAAAGGAAAACCAGCAGCTTGAAATAGAAAGAAGGATACGTATGGGATGGGCAGCATATGGAAAATTGAAATATGTACTGAATATGAACATTCCTCAAAGATCAAAAACCCAAATTTATAATCAATGTATCTTACCAGCTACAACGTATGGAGCCGAGACATGGGTTTTAACTAAAAGAACAATAGAAAAACTACAAGTCCACCAACGAGCAATGGAAAGGAAGATGTTGAGTGTTACTTTGAAGGACAAGAAAACTAATAAATGGATTAGACAACAAACAAAGGTGGATGATATCACCAAACGGATAACATCTCTGAAATGGAGCTGGGCCGGCCATGTAGCGAGAGCGACGTATAAGTGGAGTGGCAAGATCACTAGGTGGAGACCATGGGGTAAAAAGCGAAGCATAGGAAGGCCCCAACAGAGATGGAGCGACGATCTGAAGAGAGTCGGAGGACTTAACTGGTACCAACAAGCACAACATAGAGAAAAATGGAAAGATTTGAGAGAGGCCTATACCCGACAGTGGGTAGAAAACAGCTGAAGGAAGAAGAAGAAGAAGAGATATATATGTAGGATACCCCATATGTATGGAATAATGATTCCACAGCATTTATTCATCAATACATCAAAAAAATGTTTAAATAAAAGTTATAGGGTGTTATACGGCGCACATGCTGACGTTGACAATAAAATGTTTTGAACTGTCAGTTCCTCTTGATTTTTTAAAAATGGAAAGCTGTGTATATTATGTTATTTTTGAGTCTTACTAAAAATTCTAGATATTATAACATACCACATGTCTAAATTGAACTGTTTCGGAATTATTGTCATTTGAAATTTCAAATAAAAAAAGACAAAACAAGTATTAATAAATACTCTAGATTTATTTTTAAGGTAACAATTGCTCAAAACATTTAACAGCGAGGCAATGACTCAATCTGTCATAAACAGCCTGAAAAGAGTTTTGCCGAGGATCTGGGGTGATGTGTGCTACTTCATATTGAATTCTTTGTTGTAAATCTTCTAGAGTTTCAGGTCGACTTCGGTAAATTTTGGTTTTTAAATGACCCCATAAAAAAAAAATGAGTGGCGTAAGGTCGGGACTCTTGCAGGTCATTCTACAGCACCTCTTCTGCCTGTCCATCGATTAGGAAAAATCGCATCCAAATATCTACGAACGTTGACTTCATAGTGAGGAGGTGCTCCATCCTGTTGATACCACAGATTCCTGTTAGGGGTATCTAAATGATTTTCATCAGGAAAAAAACCTGCACAAGTTGGAATAACTTGCTCTTGGAGTAACGGTAAATACCGCTGTCCTATAAGATTTCCATTGATAAGAAAGAGACCAATGATATGACGTTCACAAATTCCTGCCCACACGTTTAACTTTTGTCGTCTTTGAGAATGACTGTCGATTATCCAATGGGGATTCTCAGTAGACCAGGACCGGCAGTTATGCCTGTGAACTCTTCCGTTAAGACAAAATGTGGCCTCGTCAGAAAAAACAATATTATGAATTAAGTTAGGATCATTATTGATTCGTTCCATCATGACCTCGAAAAATTCAACGCGTCTATCGTAGTCATCTTCAGATAATTCTTGCAGTAGAATGGGTTTGTATGGATGCAATTTTTCTTCATTCAGTATACGACTTAAGGTACCTTTACTTATGTTGTAGTCTAGGGAAAGCTGACGAGTGGCTGTATGGGGATTTTCTATAATTTCCAATAAAACATCTAACTTTTTATCATCGTTTGTTTTCACTTTTGGAGGTCCAGATTTAGAACGATCTTTAACATAACCTGATTGTCTAAATCGTTTTAATGTTTTGCTAACTAGGGATTTGGGAATAGGTTCTCGATTCAGATATTCTGCGTTAAAAATATCACAAACCTCCTGTTGTGTTCTCCTACGGTCTCTGTAACCAACCATCATTAACAAAGTGATTCTTTCAGTTTCTGTCAAATGTACTATTATAATATTACACTCAAATTGCAGTACCACAAAATGCAGCAATAAACGTTTTCGTCAATAAATCATTTTTTGACGCATTAAGTCGTTACCTGACACTAAATGTTTGACATAAGCCAATTTTTTTTTTAAATTTTCTCTCCTTAATTTCAAATATCAATAATTCCAAAACAGTTATATTTAGATATATGGTATGAGGTCAGACAAATAATATCTAGTATTTTTAGTAGAACTGGAAAATAAAATAATATATAGAGCTTTCCATTTAAAAATATTTAAGATGGCGTAATTTCTTCGAACTGATAGTTAAAAACATTTTATTATCAACGTCAGCATGTGCGCCGTATAACACCATATAACTTTTATTTAAACATTTTGTTGATACACTAATTAATGAATGCTGTGGAATCATTATTCCATATCTATGGGGCACCCTGTATATGTATATATATATATATATATATATATATATATATATATATATATATATATATATACAGAGTGGATAAGCATAGCCGAGGAAGACCTCCCACTAAATGGTCAGGCCCGCCGCTAGCCACCTGAACGCCCGCGTACAAAACCTATGCCCCCTCAGAAATTTTCTGTGGCCGCCCCCATCCTATTTTCCCTTCCTGTAATTTATACAACAGACTCTGTAGTGGCCGCCAGCTTGCGGTGCACGCCCGCTTACGGCGGACCTGCAGTTGGTCAAATCATATAAAGAGAATCTCGACAAACTAAATTGCAACGGCACAAAATAAAGAGATATGAAAATAGCTAGCAGAGGCCTATGCTCAGAAGTGGGACCAAACTGACGCTGGATGATATATATATATATATATATATATATATATATATATATATATATATATATATATATCTATATATATATATATATATATATATATATATATATATATATATATATATATATATATATATATATACTCCTGGAATATCTGAATAAATTGTTAAATTGGTTCAAGTCAAACCGACAAAGAGTTAGTGATTTTCTTTTTCAGCTCGATATGATTCTGCCTTATAGATATCTTATATTTAGAGGCAACAGATTTAGATATCCAAACAACGTCAAGAAACTTGACCTCAACAAGTATTAACTTCGATACTAACTGACAATCTGTGCCGACGGTCAGGCCAATGCTTTCCGTTACTAGTTATATAAGAATATGGATAATTATATCGTATTACAATTTAACAGCAGATTATAACAACATTTCTTGGAGAAGACAGTCCCTTATGCCAATGCAACGATTCAAGAGACGAGCGGGCCAAGTTTAAACGAAATCGGCAGGTATCTCCGATCTAAGGACCCCACACCAGAATAGCACATGTATTAAATATTTATATTAATTATAACTTCTACTTTGTCACATATACTCTCATATTGTGTAATTTTTTCGCGATAGTTGCCTTTAAATAAAGACTAAGGCTTTTAAAATGGTCAACGACCTAACGGATTTATATTGAAAAATATGTTAGAAACAGGCAATTTAGGAAATAAAAAAATGACAAATCAATTTACGGATTGAGGCCAATTTACATGTCGCTGAAACTACACCTTCTATAAATAAACATGTCGTGACTTGTAACCATTACCGTGGAAGTATCCTAAAATCCCGTAAATTTTAGGGTAATTTCATTAATCATTACAGCAATGGCTACAATGAAATAAGAGATAAAAATAAAGAGTAATGTTTACTTTAACGAACATTTCCAAAATAGCTTATTGTTGTTAAGATATATTTACAACAGCGATAATAAAGGAAAACGAGCGTGACATATAGACAGAATTATTACTGTTGCAGTTTCACCTTAGTCACCTACCTTAGTCTAGTTAACAAAAGCAGATTGACAAAAATGCATCACTACCGTGAAACGGTCAATGTCAAATAAGTTTTTAAGAAGCGGATTTACACCCTGTGACCCAAGCTGTCTTTCCCGCTCGTTATTTTTACGTAATACGTCAAATAAATTTGAACATTTATGTCTTTTTTTAAAATCCGTTAGTCAATGTTGAAATAAAAGATACGTCAAACACTCAGTACTGTATAAGTACTACTTAGAAAATGACAAAAGTCCCTATTTTTTAATTAATAAATGCATTTTAGTACAGTACAAAAGAATTTCCAAAAATTTACATAAATTTTTAAATGCCACTAACATTTGCTTATTAATTTAAAATTGATTTTAGTGTCCAAAACCTAGACCTTCCTCATATTCCCACTAGAGTTGTAATTGCCTAAAATTATAGATACCACTGGTGTTCCTAAACTAATTACTTTATCTACAGTAGGAAAAAGTCCAAAAAGCTGAAGGCTTGGGTTCAAACCAATTGTAGATGCTAGACTTATTTTCAAGTTGTAAAAATTCATTTGAATGCCACTAAAATACACAACTCAATTCTAAATTTATATATATATATATATATATATATATATATATATATATATATATATATATATATATAGATATATATATATTATATAATTATATATATAATTATATAATATATATATATATATATATATATATATATATATATATATATATATATATATATATATATAATATTAGCTGAAAACAACTATTTCAAAGCTTTTTTATTATTATTCGGTTGTGTATGTAAGATATCTTTTAAGAATATCAAACGAAACATCCTGTATTTAATTGCATTTTTTGAGCTTTAGTCAGCTTCGAAACATTTCTCATGTAGCACATCCCATATCCAAAGGAATTATTTTCGAGATTCACATTTCTAGATTTTGTGTATCTTTGAAATCAACTAGGACTTCTACATTTTTACATTTCGTCCAAAAATGACCCTTTCCCAGTCTATTAATTCTAAATTTTCATAACAGTGGCACACATTGACAATAATTATTTTTATTACTTACTTCTACTACTAGTTAGTCTAGTTCGTTTCAAAATGTCGAAAACAAATCCAGTTGCTACGGATAGCAGCTTAACATCTATTAAATGCGTACACAAAGTTTGGTGGTCCAGATGCTATTATGCTATTTATAGTGAATTTTTGTAGAAGATATAATAGACAAAAATTGTGAATTTAGTAAAATTAAATATCGATCCGAAATAAAGAACATCTTTTTGAAAGGACTGTCCGCTAAAGAAATTTACGACCGCATCCGTAATTCATTGAAGGAATAATGTCCTTCCTACGCCACTCTCAAAAATTGGTTGGTTTACGGATTTCAAGAGAGGAAGAACCGATATCAGTGATGAACATTGTGATGGAAGATCCGTTTCTGTGTCTACCCGAAATAATCGACGAAATAAGCTGAGACTTATAGCAGAGACTACATTTCATACAAACGTGTTTTTTAGACTTTCCATTCCGATTTGGGTATGAAAAAATTATCAGCTAAATGGATTTCTAAATGTCAGAATGCCGACCAAAAACGACTGAGACTCACAACATTCAGGTTGATTTGTAGTCGATTTGAAGAGGATTCATCTAATTTTTTGAATCGAATAGTAACTATGGATGAAACGTAGGCCCACCATTACGATCCTGATGCAAAAGAGCAGTCAAAGAAGTGGAAACGTGCTGACTTACTTCGCTCCAAGAAGGTTCGCTTACAAAAATCAGCAGGAAAAGTTCTTGCTTCTGTTTTTTTTTTTTTGGACAAGTATGGTATACTTCTTACAGATTACTTGGAACATGGCAAAACGATGACTGGAGAGTATTGTTCTTCATTATTAACGAAACTTCGTCAAAAAATTCTAATCTAAGCCTTTTGCAAGACAATGCGTCTGTTTCCAAATCGCTATTAGTTTTACAAAAAAATGAATTAGACTTTAAACTGATTCATCATTCCCCATATTCTCTTGATCTATGACTATTGCCTATTTCCAAACCTGAAAAAAAATTTGGCAGTACCCAAATTTAATTCGAATGAAGAAGTAATCAATGTTGTTGAAGACTGACTGGCAAACCAAGACAAAGATTGTTTTTTGAAATGTCTAAAGTTACTTTATAAAAGTTGCGCTAAGTATATAAAGTTGAAAGGATGATAAGTTGAATAAACAATTTCTGTTTTAGAGATTTGCTTGTTCTTTATATTCTAGTCAAGAAACCTATCAATAGCCCCTTCTTACAAGTTGCTTACCAATTACTAATAAAAATGTATACTAAAAATATTCATTACGTTAGCAACAAGCAAGCAAAAATTGTTAACAAAAAAATCAAGTAATCATTAATACCTACCTCGGGAATAGGAGACACAGGCTTCAAATCCTTTAATCCGTTACTGGGAGGAGAGGTCGGCGATTTATATTGATTCAAACGGGCGGCATTGCTGGGCAATTCGTTGACTCGCAGTGACATCTGTCTCTTGAACGGTGAATTTTGACCTAGTGTACTAAATCCTCTACAACTACCTTGTCTCTGTAAAAGGCTAGGTGTTGCATGTGGCCTCTCGATTGCGAACGGATTTGGAGGAGCTGTTTTCGGAGATGGTACTACATCGACCTAAAACGATAATGTTAGAGACATTTGAATTTCAGAAAATCTATCAATAGAATGAGAAAATTTAACAGCAGAGAAACATGATAAACTTTGAAGAGCATCGGTTCGTTGTAGCTTCTACTTGATGGAAATTCATTATAAATATATAATAAAAGACTGTTTTTAGTCACTGGTTTATTTAAATTGCGATGACGCGTTTCGCTGTCGATGCAGCTTCTTCAGATCTACATTTTACACTGTGTAAAATGTAGATCTGAAGAAGCTGCATCGACAGCGAAATGCATCATCGCAATTTAAATAAACCAATGGAAATTGACTAAAAACAGTCTTTTATTATATATTTATAGTGAATTTCCATCAAGTAGAAGCTACAACCATCCAAAAAGCATCAGTTCATAAAATTGTTAAGTAGTTCCTATATAATTTGATGTTTGGGAAGGCTTTCTGTCCAAAAGTGGTTCAAATTTACCCCTTAAAACAGTTAGAACCATCTTTTACGCATGCTGAATGCTACAGAATTATCCCCCAAAATCGAATAAACTATTTTTTTAGTGCTTTGTTTAAATAAAAACGTGAAAAAGAAGACAGACATTGTAATTATTTTTAAAGCTAAAAAAAACACTGAGAACGAGAAAATTTAATTTAAATAGGTTCTGTAGACTGTAATATTTCTCGTTGTTGCCTTCTGATATGAGAACAGCAAACATATGTATTAAAAATCAATTAGTTTAACTGTATATAAAGAAAAGCCGTAAATAAAGAGTAAACAACAAACATATGTTATAACCGCAGTTCGTGAACGCGTTAAAGTTTTCGTTCCTTTTTAAAATTTACGGATATTGCCGTTCTCCAAAGTCTGGCAAAATTTATTGACCTATATAAATGCCGACGGTCAAGGAATCTCCTAAACTTTACGTAAGTGGAAAAATCATAAATTAAGAAGCACCAACACGTTATCTTGGAAACCTCGCCGCTGGGTTTTTAAAAATTGGACGGGAAATTTAAAACCGTCTTTCCCAGGACCACAGTAAACCAGGGCGGCAAAGTAGGGTGTCTATTTTTTCAAAACTTATGTGGACGTCGTGAGAGTAGTAGTATTTATTAATACATACTATGGTAGTATATACACTCATGATAAAAAAAACCTTAACATTTTACATTCAACAAATCATACAAGATGTTAACAGAAGGGTAACTGGATCACGCCTCGATTAGTCTTTTAATAATTAGTTTAATTAATTAACAAATTTGGGGGATGTATCTTAAAATAGTTTAAAGAATTTTTTTGAGTTATTTGCCACATGGACGCGATTTGTAAATTGTAGCCTAGACATGTAGATAGAGATGGAATATCTCCCCCGGTACGTTCTGCCTGTCGTAGGAGGCGACTTAAAGAACAATCTAGATGGTAGATGCCCAGATTCCACCAGCATCGCCCGGTGTGATACCATCGCATCGGCTTAGGCTGCGTGAAATTGCTTAACGTTTCGTGGCTGTGCCGATATCCCGGACTGTGGGACCAAATAGCATGATGAGGCACCTGGATACAAAAAAATTCCGGAGGTAAAATAGCCCCCCGTTCGGATCTCCGGGTGGGGGCTGGTTCAGGTGCGTCAACATGCAGATATCAGAATTTTAAAATGGATTTTTGCAACATACGAGATTTAAACTCGAACATAAATTCAGTGCACCAACACCTGCAATCAAATAAACCTCATGTACTCGCTCTCTGTGAAACCAAGGTCAGTTCATCGACCAGCACAGTTAACTATCTTTATCCTGGTTACGAATTCTATTCCCGATTTAGGCGTTACTTTAGAATCTGTCTTTTTTGTCAGAAACGACCTCTCTTGCCAACGAGAAGAGGCTCTGGAGCCCCCAAACTTTGATGTTATGTGGTTAAAAAATAACGACTCAACCAACTACAAGGTTCATCTGTATCCTTTATCGACCACCAAGCGATACTAACTTTAGAGCACTTTTCGCTTCTCTTGCAGACACCATCGATCATTTACAAATTAACTATCCTTTTGGGCAGTCGCTAAGGCAGTTAGTCAAAATTTTACCAAATCCACCATACCACCCCTCACACGGCCAGATAATTCCATTGCAACCACACCTGTTGAGAGAGCGAACTTGTTGGCTGAACTCTTTGCTTCACATTCTACTGTCGATTTCCAAGGAAAAACACCACCTACTATTCCCATATTGCAGTCAAGGATGCCCGATGTTGTCTTCAGACAGCGCATCATAAAGCGTATTTTAATGAAGCTAGACACCAAGAAGGCTTCTGGCGCTGACGGAATACCTGCCATAGTTCTCGAAAACTGTGCAAGGGAACTAACACCAGTTTTCTGTAGACTTTTTAACCTATCCTACAGAAAGGAAATATTTCCGTCCTGCTGGAAATGTGCCACGGTTCAGCCGATACCTAAAAAAGGTAAGAAGACCTTGCCAAATAACTACCGACCAGTTGCACTGCTTTCAATAATATCGAAAGTCATGGAAAAGGTTATCAATGAGCATCTTCTAAAATATCTTGAACGATTCAATATTATTAGCGATCACCAATATGGTTTTCGTAAACATAGATCAACAGGAGATCTTCTGACTTATGTAACACATGTTTAGAACAACGCAATTGAACACTTTGGAGAATCTCGAGCGGTTACTCTTGACATATCCAAGGCATTCGACCGTGTTTGGCACGATGGACTGTTGGCTAAGTTGCGCTCTTATGGTATGTCTGAAAGGTTCTGTTTGTGGCTCTCATGTTTCCTCAGAGAGCGTTCTTTACGAGTGGCGGTCGACGGATTTCTTTCTAACACCCTCACTATCAACGCTGGTGTGCCCCAGGGCTCCATACTGTCTCCTACTCTCTTTCTCATTTACATTAACGATCTGCTGGAAAAGACCGGGAATCCAATCTATAGCTTTGCAGATGACAGTACGCTTGTCTCTTCATTCACCTTGAACGCTCGGACATCGGCTGCTCAGACGAATATCCGCAGACAGCAGGAGGTCGTTCAACTCAACAAAGACCTGGAAGAAATTCTGTCTTGGGGTGACAGTAACCAAGTGGAATTTAACGCTACAAAAACCCAAGCGGCAGTTTTTTCTAAAAAAGTTAACGTTGCTGAACCCGACATAGTTATGTCGGGGCACTCCATTCCCCTGGCATCGTCGCTCAATTTGTTGGGCGTTAGTTTGGGAGCAAATATGTCTTGGCATGAACATGTTGCAGGCATAGCAAGGAGAGCTTCTCAAAAGTTGGGAATATTATTTAGAACCAGAAAGCTTTACACCCCACAACAACTGTTAATTCTTTACAAAGCCCAAATTCGACCAACTATGGAATACTGCTCCCACGTTTGGGGCTCCGCTCCCAAAGATACACTGCATTTGTTGGATTCTGTTCAGAGAAGAGCGGTCCGTCTGATTGGGGACCCGGAATTGACGGCGGCCTTGATTCGCTGGAATATCGAAGAACGGTTGGCGACTTGAGTCTGTTCTACAAGTATTTTCATGGAAAGTGTTCGAAGGATGTAGCCCGCTTAATTCCTCCCAAGGCGGTGCATGTTAGAAATACACGTCGCGCTGGTGCTTCGCATCCGTATGAGGTTCAGCTTGTTACTCCTCGTACAACGCTTTTCAAGCAATCTTTTATATGGAGAACGTCATCCCTTTGGAATAATTTGCCCAGCGCTGTGTTTCCCACCGAGTACAATTTACAGCGATTCAAGAACAACGTGACTCGCTTTTTCCGCACTCGTGCCGCTCCTGGAGCGCTTTAGGGACTTCCCTGCAGCACGTGTGCTAGACCAATAAAAAAAAAATATATATCCAAATGCCGAAATTGCCATCCTGGGCGACTTTAATGTCCACAACATCAACTGGCTTAAATATTCAAATACTACCGATGAACAAGGTCGTGAAGTCGAATCATTTTCAATCAGTTGTGGCTTAACTCAGCTTATTGACGAACCAACACGGATCCCTGATCGAGACGGGGAGTTCGCCAGTCTTCTTGATCTATTTTTAACCACCAATTCGGAGATTTACACAGTCAGCGTAAATCCGCCATTAGGTTCTTCCAACCATAAACTATTATCGACATCGAGTATCCTACCTATCAGTGACAGAGAGGCGCCTAAACCGGGCAAGATTTGGCACTACAAATCTGCTAAATGGGAAGGTCTCATGGAATATTTTCGAACTTTCCCTTGGTTGGACGTTTGCTTTCGATCCAATGACCCATCTGACTGCGACAAGGAGGTTTCCGATGTTATTTTGGCCGGTATGGAGGCTTACATCCCTTTTTCGAAGAAATGCCCTTCCAACGGCAAACCTTGGTTTGACCGAAAATGCAAAGAAGCTGTTGCTTCTAAACATCTTGCATACCGACATTGGCGTGAAAATCCTAACACCATAAATCGAAACACCTTTGTTCATGCCAGGAACAGATGCAAAGAAATTATCGACGAAACCAAGGAGACGCACCATCAACGGATTAGAAACAAACTTCTCGCTTGTCCCAACAATTCCAGGTCCTTTTGGTCAGTCGCTAAGGCAGTTAGTCACAATTTCACCAAATCCACCATACCACCACTTACACGGCCAGATAATTCTATTGCAACGACACCTGTTGAGAAAGCGAACTTGTTGGCTAAACTCTTTGCTTCACATTCTACTGTCGATTTCCAAGGAAAAACACCACCTAATATTCCCATAGTGCAGTCAAGGATGCCCGATATTGTCTTCAGGCAGCGTATCATAAAACGTATTTTGATGAAGCTAGACACCAAAAAGGCTTCTGGCGCTGACGGAATACCTGCCATAGTTCTCAAAAACTGTGCGAGGGAACTAACACCAGTTTTCTGTAGAGTTTTAACCTATCTTACAGAAAGGGAATATTTCCTTCCTGCTGGAAAAATGTGCCACAGTTCAGCCGATACCTAAAAAAGGCAAGAAGACCTTGCCAAATAACTACCGACCAATCGCACTGCTCTCAATAATATCGAAAGTCATGGAAAAGGCTATCAATCAACATCTTCTAAAATATCTTGAAAGATTCAACATTATTAGCGATCACCAATATGGCTTTCGTAAAAATATATCAACAGGAGATCTCCTGACTTATGTAATACATGTTTGGAACTACGCAATTGAACACTTTGGAGAATCTCGAGCGGTTGCTCTTGACATATTCAAGGCATTCGACCGTGTTTGGCACGATGGGCTGTTGGCTAAGCTACGTTCTTATGGTATGTCTGAGAAGTTCTGTTTGTGGCTCTCATGTTTCCTCAGAGAGCGTTCTTTGCGAGTGGCAGTCGACGGATTTCTTTCTAACACCTTCACTATCAACGCCGGTGTACCCCAAGGCTCCATACTGTCTGCTACTCTCTTTCTCATTTATATTAACGATCTGCTGGAAAAGACCGAGAATCCAATCTACAGCTTTGCAGATGACAATACACTTATCTCTTCATTCACTTTGAACGCTCGGACATCGGCTACTCAGATGAATATCCGCAGACAGCAGGAGGTCGTTCAACCTAACAAAGACCTGGAAGAAATTCTATCTTGGGGTGACAGTAACCAAGTGGAATTTAACGCTACAAAAACCCAGGCGGCAGTTTTTTCTACAAAAGTTAACGTTGCTGAACCCGACATAGTTATGTCGGGACACTCCATTCCTCTAACATCGTCACTCAATTTGTTGGGCGTTAATTTAGGAGCAAATATGTCCTGGCATGAACATGTTACAGGCATAGCAAGAAGAGCTTCTCAGAAGTTGGGAATATTATTTCGAACCAGAAAGCTTTACACTTCACAACAACTGTTAATTCTTTACAAAGCTCAAATTCGACCAACTATGGAATACTGCTCCCATGTTTGGGGCTCCGCTCCCAAACATACACTGCATTTGTTGGATTCTATTCAGAGAAGAGCTGTTCGTCTGATTGGAGATCCGGAACTGACAGGTGGCCTTGATTCGCTGGAACATCGCAGAACGGTTGGTGACTTGAGCCTATTCTACAAGTATTTTCATGCAAAGTGTTCGAAGGATGAGGCCCGTTTAATTCCTCCCAGAGCGGTGCATGTTAGAAGTACACGTCACGCTAATACTTCACATCCGTATGAGATTCAACTTGTTACTACTCGTACAACGCTTTTCCAGCAGTCATTTATATGGAGAACATCATCCCTTTGGAATAATTTGCCCAGGACTGTGTTTCCCACCGAATACAATTTACAGCGATTTAAGAACAACGTGAATCACTTTCTTCGCACACGTGTCGCTCCTGTGGCGCTTTAGGGACTTCCCTGTAGCACGTGTGCTAGACCCATTAAAAAAAAAAATAGGAAACCACAAATTACCACACACTAAAATTTTGGTTTTTGCTCGGCATATTAGTACTAGGATTTTCTGGCAGAAGCTACAGCAAAGCGCCTGAAAAGGCACTTTATATCGAAAAACCAACCAGGAAAAAGTCAGATGTGTCGTTACTTTTGAATTATAGTCCACCATCCATCAAGTCCCTTGTTACTCTCCTGGTGGTACTCGACTGGCTATTTTTTTTTTTATAGAAAACAGCAGCTTCCTTATTTTGTTCTCTAATCTTTTAACCTCTTGCATCTTTATCGTATCATGCACCGCTTCGTTAATACTTGCAAGAAACGAGTAGATTCAAACTAACATACACAACACAAAATGACCCACAATCAGAAAATTAAAAACAAATTTGTCACCTGTGCTAAGGGTTTAAAATCTTTTTGGTCTATTGCTAAGACAAAAAGTCACTGTATCAGCTGTACCACCACCAACACCACCACCACGATACTACGGCCAGAAGATACTATTTTACTACCTGTTGAAAAAGCGAACTTTATTCAAATTTTAGTATGTGTAGGGAGTGTAGGGACTCACGACATGAAGTATGAGAAACATAGTTACTTAACACCATGTATATTCGTTATTTAAAAACAGTATCTACTAATTCCTAGTAATAGACACAAGAACTAGGTTATTTTTTTTTGTAGACTTGTTTAAATATAAAAAGGAAAACAAAATATACTTAAGAAAATAAATGTGCTTGTTATGTAAAAAAAACATTATCTAATTTTTATAATGGATAATACATATTATTCTCTGCCTCGTTTCCGGCTCTAGACAGCACTTCAATTTCCTATTCTCAAGTATGCTCTTGTCAATCTCTTAGGAAAACCGATAAGGACATTTTTTCATCTAAAGTGTCGTTCTTTATGTTGAACATACTTTTTTACATCATGTTTTTTTAGGGTTTATTGGCTAACAAGAAAGTGTCTTTGAGAAACTCTACTGACAGTTTCATATTTAAAAGAAAAAATTTGTTTATTATCCACCAAAAAAACCAGGAAAAACTTCCATATTACAATTAAAACTCTATATTGAGAATGTGGAATCTTCGGCACAGTGACACTACTCAGTATATATCACAACTACACCAAACACTTTATTTTTGCACTCTAACTATATTAGCTTCATCGGAAGCGATGACTGACCATCATGTTGTAACGTGCGTCGAGTGCAAAAATAAAGTATTTGGTATCATGGTGATATATATTAGTAGTATTAAAACTCTAAAATTTATCGATCCCACCCCTTTCACCGTTTTGACCTAAACCGATACTGTTTCAAAACTATAGACTTTATCTCCATGTTAGATGTTATCTATGTACCAAGCTTCAAATTTAGGTCTCATTTCGTTCCAGAGTTATCGTGCCAACAGGCCGACAGACTGAGAAACAGACAGACCGACAGAAATGAGTGACTATGTTTCTCGCTATCTAGAAAGCCTAAAAAGTAAAGAAAAGCAAAAATCTCCAAGTGTAATTTTTTTCACGGTTACAATACTTTTAATGGAGGTGAGTGCTGTAAAATTTTCATGATATTTGGAAATTTTTGGGTACAGCTTGGAAATCGATTTAACTACTTTGTATTTTTTCTGTTTCTGTTATCTAAATCATAATTTTATTGTAAAATAGGTAGTATTAGTGTTCCGTACGGAACCCTTATAAGATCACTTCGGTGTCTGTCACACCCGATTTTCTCCAACACTATGTGACATAGAAAGTTGAAATTTGGTACTAATAAAGGAATTCATGGCCTCATCAGAGCCGTGTAGTTTTGAAAGTTAAATTTTGTTTTAAGGGGTTAGTTTTGGAGGGTGAAATCGGAAGTGAAAAAAAAAATTTTTTACTAGGTCATCGAGTGTGATGTCAAATGAAAGCTTGTGAAAACACGAGTAAAAAATATATATAATGTAATACTTACGTACACTTTTCTTTGCATTATTTTTAAAAAATCGCGAAAAATCGCTGTCCTCCCACCTTATCTCAAAAAGTACTGATCAAAAAATTTTGAAAAAAAAATTCTGGAATATTCTCCACGGGATGTAGATTGAACGAAAATTATCACGAGTGCATTACCTTTAATAATTCATCTGGTATATAAAAAAAAAGACAAAAATTTCAAGGTCATCGGTTTTCAGTAAAGATCGGATACAAACTTTGTTAAAAACTCATTTGGGGTGTGTTTTGTGAAGTCACTGATCATTTTGTACCTCCGTAATATTCTTTTTTATTTTAAAAGCAATCAACGTACGGAACACTAATTGTGCAAATTCGACTTGCACTTGACCGGTTATTATTTGTTTTAAAATCACTTTTTCATGTTACAGTTAAGATAAAATATTGAATAAATAAAAAGAATGAACCAGACCTTTTCTAGAGCACAAGCGAAAAAAACTGAATTTCTCGTAACGAAGAAAGTTAAAAATAAGATAGTTCTTTGCATAGTCTTTATTTTTTCTTCTAACCATCTTCAAGAGAATAAAATTTCGCATATTTTTTTAAAAAAAAGGTTCCTACGACCGTTTGACCACAAGAAAAATCCATAATAAGATTTGGACTAAAATGCGAATTTTAACCAATCCTATTTTTTAATAAAATTTGGCACACTTTTTGTTAATATAAAAGCTGTATTTTCCTATAATTTAAAGCCGTAATATCGAATTGAACGGAAGTTATCCGTAAAAAACCATTTTTCAATTTGCGGTAGTAAATACTTTTTTAGGTTATGTACTTAATATTTTTGCAATCTACACAGTTTTTTAGGCAATTTTATGACGAGTAAAATGATTTTTTCTATTACATAACAAAGAACAGAAACTGAGATATTTGAGAAACAGTGAGCTGAAAGCATAAAAATGTGAAAAAATGCACTAAAATAGAAAAAAAGTGTCCTTAAGTTCAAAGGCAGGGTGAAAAAATTCGTTTACTACTTGCCTCCACTATTTGCTTTAGCAAAGAAGGTAAAACTACTATATAATGAATAACCGGTCAAGCGCAAGAGCGCAAATAATGTTCCGTACGTTGATTGCTTTTAAAATAAAAAAATGTTGTAACGGAAGTATAAAATGATCAGTGACTTCACAAAACACATCCCAAATGAGTTTTCAACAAAGTTTGTTTCCAATCTTTACTGAAAATTGATGACCTTAAAATTTCTGTTTTGTTTATATACCAGATAAATTATTAAAGGTAATGCACTCGTGATAATTTTCTTTTAATCTACACTCCGTGGAGAATATTCCAGAATTTTTTCAAAATTTTTTGATATGTACTTTTCGAGATAAGGCGGGTGGACAACGATTTTTCGCGATTTTTTAAAAATAATACAAAGAAAAGTGCGCGCAAATATTACATTATATAATATATATTTTTTACTCGTGTTTTTACAAGCTTTCATTTGACACCATGTAATGTAATGTAATGTGTAGAGGGGAGTGTGGCCCAAAATGGCCCTTTGCACTGCGACCATCATTGATCTATTGTGCTTCCCCTTATCCCTCACGGGTTTAATACATCCAGGAACAGGACCAGCTCCTTTAATGGGAGCGTTAGCAGATCCTGTTCACCCAGCGTATAGGCATGTAGTATCCTATGTCTCCTGTGTCCCAATGCCGCACAGTTGGTAATCAAGTGTTCCATGGACTCCTCTTCCTCACCGCAGAATCTGCAGGTGTACGTGGTTGATAGGCCCATTCTGTATAGGTGCTTATTGCAGGTATGGTGGCCTGTGAGTGCCCCCGCCAGTAATCTTAGGCTTTTCCTATCCATTTTTAGGGCGAGATCCGCCCTCCTTGCATCAAAGCTCAGAAACTTTTTAGAATGTTCCAGACCGTTAGTGTCGTTCCAATGTTTCTCTACTATGGATTTTGTCCATTTCATCATCTCCTCTTTAAGGAGACTCCTGCTGAATCCAAAGGATGGAGAGGGTCCAATGAAGGTCCCCTCAGCCCCTTTTTTTTGCATAGATGTCTGCCATCTCATTTCCTCTGTGCCCCTCATGTCCTGGAACCCAGATCAGAGTAATCTGATTCTGAATTGCCAGGGCATTAAGCATGTTATGACATTCCAGTACTAGCCTGGACGTTCCAATCTTTACTGAAAATTGATGACCTTGAAATTTCTGTTTTGTTTATATACCAGATAAATTATTAAAGGTAATGCACTCGTGATAATTTTCTTTCAATCTACACCCCGTGGAGAATATTCCAGAATTTTTTCAAAATTTTTCGATAAGTACTTTTCGAGATAAGGCGGGTGGACAGCGATTTTTCGCGATTTTTTAAAAATAATACAAAGAAAAGTGCGCGCAAATATTACATTATATAATATATATTTTTTACTCGTGTTTTTACAAGCTTTCATTTGACACCATACTCGATTACCTACTAAAAAAATTTTTTTTTCACTTCCGATTTCACCCCCCAAAACTAACCCCTTAAGTCAAAATTTAACTTTCAAAACTACATGGCTCTAATGAGGCCATCAATTCCTATATTATTACCAAATTTCAACTTTCTATGACAAATAGTTTCGGAGAAAATCGGATGTGACCGACAGACAGACAGACGGACAGGCAGACACCGAAGTCATCTTATAAGTGTTCCGTACGGAACACTAAAAATTGGTTGGATGTATGTGTATTTGTCAACGATTTAAGAATATACTGTATCTTTTATTTTCTAAAAAAAAAATTATTCCAGATTAAAATTTGTACGTAGCAGCAGCAATCTTTTATTAAGATATACACGGTGTGTAAAAATTCAAAAAATGTCAACATAAAACTACTATAGAATTAAAAATTGGTTAGATGTACGTGTATTTAACTATGTAAAAATATATTTTATTGTTTATTTCCCAAAAAAAAAAACTATTCCAGATTAAAGTTTGTACCTAGCAGCAGTAATCTTTTATTAAGATATACACGGTGTGAAAAAATTCAAAAAATGTCATCTTGAAAAACCAATAATTTTGAAAACTGATAATTCTGAAACTATAATAAAAGCTCAAGCTTATAAAAAATGCAGTCGAAAAGCTTTAAAAAGGTTTTTCAGATGTTCTGTAGGAGTGTAAGTTCCAAGAAATTTAGTCTCAAAATATCATCTTTAATACTGGGTAACCATAACTCACAAAACAGTAACAATAGGTCCTAGAAATTAAACAACCAGGCCGACCAGCCTCCATCCAAGACAGTGCAGGACTGACTCTAATTGCGTATGTGAACTATTTGAATGTAAAAATGATAGTTCTAGGATAAATCAACTAATGCGGTAGTAGTACTCTGTTTTCCGTGGCGGTAATAGTTACTTCTCTCTCTGACTTATCAGTAAGTTTTGCTTTCTGCTTAAAAGTTTTGGCGCTTTTGTGTCTAAATTTAAATGTGTGATAATAATTTGTGAAAGGTTTTGGCAGTTCACATCTGGAGGTGCTGATGTTTAATGCTTACTAATATCTTTAGATTCATATTTTTCATTTGTTCTGGTTGAGTTGCTATTGCCTCTTCACATAAGCTAGCTCATGAACTCTAAAACGTGGCAGGCCTAGTTTATTGAGTAATAGAGGGCACGCCTTTTTTTCCATTAGTCCTGCGAAGGCCAAGAGTAATAGATGCTTCTGTACAAAGGCAAAACTTACTATCTTCGTCGGGTAATCGGTCATTATATTTTTTCTCAAAAGCATTTAATATTTGACACTGTTAAAAATATTTTAGAGACTTATTAACTGTTGCTTATACTGAGTTACCACAAACAAGAAAAAAGTTAAACATAAACAAGGGTAAAAAATAAAATATGTTAGTTATCTATTTAGAACAAAGCCAGTGTCGTACCAAAGAAATATTCGGAGTTAAAACACATTATTTCTTATAGTAATAAGGTTGTTCCGTCGATAATTTACTAAACGTTGTGTGAAATTATCTTTAAAAATATCTAAAATAAGTAGGAAAAACCTAATAGATATTAAAATTTTAACATCTGGTATCTGGATTTAAATATTTTCGAACATAGGTTCGAAAAATTTTTTTCAGTTTAATTTAGGAAAATCTCGTATATGCGTAAGGCGTCAAAGTATAAGATAACTATAAGTTAAAAATTATACTATTTTACAGTGGTTGTCTCACTTATCGCCCCGCTCCGTTATACTTTGTTGCCTAAAAGATCCTGTTCGAGTAAAGGTGTTATTTTAATTTTAACATCTGGTATCGTAAGATTTAAACATTTTCGAACATAAGTTCGAAAATTTTTTCAGTTAAATTTAGGAAAATCTCGTATATGCGTAAGGCGTCAAAGTATAAGATAGCTATAAGTTAAAAATTGTACTATTTTACAGTGGTTGTCTCACTTACCGCCCGCTCCGTTATACTTTGTTGCCTAAAAGAACCTGTTCGAGTAAAGGTGTTATTCTTCGCATCAAACATCATCGTAACACCACATTCTTTATCTCTTTTTTGCTTCCTTTCAAGGCATACAGCAAAAGCACAACCTACTGCGTGACTCAGTCTTTCGCCCGATTCTCGAAGAGCAAGGAAACCATGACACATCCACCTAAAATCAAAACAGAAACTCAGATCAAACGTAGAAATGTTTCAATAACATAAACTCCATGATATTGAAAAACGATCCAGGAATAACCTCACTTTTCTGCTATAAAAAATCGATCAGAAAATGTAACAAAATAGATAGTCTATGGTGTCATAACTGATTAATATGTGGAGAGTTGGTTGTTAGTTTTGTGCTGTTTTAATTTAGTTATTATAAGTAATGAGCAATCTCTGCCACGCTTCTACAACTTGCAAGATCAGTTAAAATTAGCTTTGTTTTCGAATATATTACCTACTAACTTAAAAGTTAGCGATAATTTCTTCGACTAATTAAAAAAAACATTCTTTCCCATTCTAAGAAGAAACCTAAGACAATTAGTATTATAAATCTTTACCGTTCGTTAGTCATTAGCCAATTAATTTTTTGTTATACCAGGGGACTAAACTATGCATGTGAATCTATATTAGCTCTTTGATGTTAATAATAAAAAAGGCTAAAACTTTTTTTATGACGTCTAAAAATTAAATAAACTTAATTACACACTATTGTTTGTAATGCTTTAAGACATTATTAGCAGTATTTTTTCAGAACAAAATAATAAGTATGTTTTTTCTAATAGTTATTTCCATTACGTCATAAAATGTTCAACAGTTTAATAAACACTGGTTTTGAAATCAATGCCGGATAAATTTATTTTGCAACCAAATAGATATCAGTAATGGTTTTAGTGAAACTACTATCAATAAAACATGTTTATGAGGTTACGAAGTCTACATTTGACTTTTGCACAAAAAAAACCAGTTGCAGAAGAGAAAAAGGAAAATGAAAAAACATAAAAGACCAATTTTAAATTTAAAAGTATCTGGAGGTGAATTCTGGAAAAAAAACGCGGTTTCAAATCGTTGTTTGAGGTGATGGCGCTTATTGGGTATTAATCTGGTAAGGTGATTGATATGGTTATAAAAAGCAGTTAGTGCCAGGGATGCACATTTTAGAAAAATAAACAGAACACGGGAGACTACGTCGAGTGGTACGAAAATCATAGAGATGAATATATGAAAAATCACGAAAGCTCAGCAGGCAAGATAGAAGTCGATCCCATCATACAAATGCTTTCAATATCGGAAGAAAAGTTTGGTGTACGATATAGGAATTATATAGGAGATGGGGATTCTAAGACTTTCAAAGCGAATTTTAGATGCAAAACCATATGATGATTTTCTTGTAAGTAAAAGTGAGTGCATTGGTCACGTCGAAAAACGAATGGGCTCTCGATTGCGACGTGTTAAAAACAGCATAAACTTGGCGGTAAAGGAAAATTAACTGAATCGTTAATAAAAAAGCTCACATCTTACTATAGCTTGGCTATTCGTAGAAACATTAATAATACTATTTTTCTGTTATGCTTAACCAATCAATTGGAACTATGAGAAAACATGTTTAAATTCATATTTGAAACTTAATCAACGAGGATTAGTATTAAACACAACTACGGAACATTTTATTTAGAAGTTACATCATTGTTATAAAAATGTAAACAAAATTAATGTCAAAAAAGTCTCCATACACTTAACAATTACTGATAATAGTTTAACGGAATATAACAACTTCGTTTAAACTAATATTATTATATAGTGGGACCGCCGTTGGCCTTGATAATCTCCTGTAACCTTTTTGTCATGCTTGCAACCAGCTTTCTAGTAACTTCTGCTGGCATGCTCTCCCATTCATTCAATATTCTATTTTTTAATTCTTCTCTATTTGAAACATTGCTTGCGAACGCGCCGTTTAAATTCCTCCCATAAATGCTCGATAGGGTTAACATCGGGTGATTGCGGAGGTGTATGAAGCTGCTGTCGCACATTATGGATCATCCATTCTGGCCCCAAAATGTATCTTTTTTCTAGTGCTAATTTTTGGACACCTTCTCTTAAATTGTCTCTCAAAATGTTCAGATATACATGCTGATCCATGGTCCCATTAATAAAATGTAAATTTCCAACCCCTCCAGCAGACATGCATCCCCAAAGCAGAACACTGCCACCCCCTTGTCTGTCTCACCGTGAAACAAATGTTTTTAATATCGCATGCGGTATCCTTCTTTCTTCAAACTTTAGGTCTGCCATCAAACCCAAAAAGGTTAATTTTAGTTTCATTACTAAAGATTACGGATTCCCAAAATTCAGTAGGGTTAGTAACGTATTCCCTAGCAAAAGCTAACCGCTTTTTTTTGCGGTTAGCTTCCAAAATTAACGGCTTCTTTCTGGCTGCACATCCCTTATAGCCTGCCTTGTATAAACAATTTCTCACTGTTTGTGAACAAACGTTTTTTTTCGAAAATAGTTCCCGTTCTTCTTTTAATTTTGGTGCACTTTTCTTGGGATCTATAATTATTTGTCTAACAATACTGACCTCTTCACGTGGAGTCAGTTTCTTGGGACGAGCGGAGCGTGGTCAAATTTTATAGGAACCCGTTGATTTATACTGGTTTACAATGTACTGAACAGTAGCGTGTGACTTCCATCTTTCCACAAATCAATTATGATCTTTCGAACTTGAAATGGTATTTCACGATTTCTCTCGCTCATTTTTAATACTACTTTGAAAACCCACTGCAAAATTACTAGGAACAAGTGACAGATTATAAAGTATAGCCGAAAATTATTAATTTGTTCTCAGTTTAGCGAGCAATAGATAGCTTGATAAAATGCGGCTGATTATAACGTGTTTTTTCGATACAGTTTTTGAGTGTATGGGGACTGTTTTGACATTAATTTTGTTTTCATTTTTATAACAATGATGTAACTTCTAAATAAAATGTTCCGTAGTTCTTTTTAATACTAATCCTCGTTGGTTAAGTTTCAAATATTCATTTAAACATGTTTTCTCATAGTTCCATTTAATTAGTTTAAACATAACAGAAAAATAGTGTAGAAAGCAGGTGGCATATGGAGACTTTTTGGATTGACTGTATATCCCAAGATGATTTATTAGAACGATGTTTAGGCGACCACATGCAGAACGCACACGAGAGCTTCAATGCTACCATTTGGCGAATGGCTCCAAAACATCTAATTCCGGTTTGAAAATTATTGAAATTGCCTCGTACATTGCAGCTGGAGTATTTAATAAAGGTCATACTTCAATTTTATGAACAATGAAGGAATTAGATATTACAATTGGTAAACAAGCCATGACATACGCTGAAAAAGCGTCTAGCACTAGAATCGATCGACAGAAACGACGCTCCATCTTAACGTCAAAAGAAGCTCACAAAGCTCGTAAAAAAGAATTTATACAGTAAAATGAGTTTTACGAAGAAACTGAGGGACTATTATGGCCCTGGAATAGCCGACTAGCCGGTAAATCACAAAGATCATTCAGTTTTTCCTTTTTAAAACTTTAAACGCGTGTTTCTCAAAACCATGTTTTTGGAACTCTCGTACACGATTACGTGAAAACTACTCATCCGATCTTCTTGACATTTTGCATACAACTAAATTTTTTGCAATGCAGTTGCAGTTTTTGCAAAAGTTTTTGTTTTATGCATTTTTATGTGAAAATTTGACTATTAATAGTAAATTTTTTGTAAAAATGTCTGCAATTTTTTTAATTTTCGATTCTTTTCTTTAATGTCATATAGAAGCCATATTGGTAACGAATAAAAAAAAATATTTTTGTGTTTCAGCATCAACGTAGGAAGCGCTATCTTGTACACCGTGAAACATGTCCCTCCGAAAGCACAAACAATGATCGTATCCTATGGCAGCTAGTTTAAAACTTATTTTTAATAAAAAATGCTTTATTCTTGTATTTTTCTCATATTGAGATAAATTCCAACTATGATATAATTGTAGAAACATATGATCTATTGAACTACAGGTAACTTTTTTATGAAGTATTTTGCTTGTTGGGATTTTTGTTTTCTTTCACCTACCAGGTGGAGATTAACCCTTTCCATATCATAAATATATCGGAGAGAATGTTGATATACCCGCTAACATTGTCTAGGTTTTGAAATATTTTGTATTTACGATTCTTTTTGGATAACCTAATAGTGCTACCAAGAATGTTAGTATTTTTATTCTTGGGCAAACGACAGCGCACGGTATTCCCGAGCGGCGACTCTCTAAATATTAACTATTAACCACAGATAAGTAAAAATATTCTTTTTGCCGCCTCCAGTTTGGAAATTATTGAGACTGCTCATGAATGTTTTTCTATTATTTTGCGTTTTTATAGAGCTTTGAGGTCTTTGTTCCATTATCGTAGTGTTATCTTAAGTATTATTATGAACCTATTATAATAAGATCAAGAATTTCTGAAAAATGTGTCGTTGCTGCTCTTACCTTCTTGTTGTCCCCATCTCTACAAATATAACTAAACCCTCTCTCGTGATTTCGATCTGGTGCACAAAATGATACTTTTTCGATAGTTTGATCTACAATTAGCCCTTTGGTTTCTTCTTCTACAACTCGTAATCCATCACCGCTAACATGGAGAACTGCACGAATCGGCCTTCTTCTTGAACCCTAAAATATAAATATTATTTTAGATTTGTATTGGCTTAAGCAAAAATATAGAAGTTAATATTTTAAAGTAATTTTTTAGTGTTCCGTACGGTGTCTGTCTGTCCGCTTGTCCGTCTATCACGCCCTATTTTCTCCGAAACTATTTGACATAGAAAGTTGAAATTTGGCACTAATATAGAAACTGATGGCTTCATCAGAGCTGTGTAGTTTTGAAAATTAAATTTTGACTTAAGGGAGGTGAGGTCTTGGGAGGTGAAATCGGAAGTGAAAAAAAAAAAAAAAATTACAAGGTCATCGAGTGGAGTGTCACATGAAAGCTTGTAAAAAGTACAAAATTTGTATTGCGAAAAATTGCTGTCCTCCCCCCTTATCTCGAAATGTATTGATTAAATAATTTTGAAAAAATTCTGGAATACCAGGTGTACAAGTATGAAATGCGGATTTTTTTCTAAAAAACATGTTAAATTCGGAAGAGTGATAAAAAGTGCTTTATTCAAAGTATGCTCCATCACTTGTTTCCATCTTTCGGGCAATTTGTGAATACCACGCCAGTAAATCTTCCCCTTTTGCTGCAAACTATTTATCGAGCCATTTTTTCACATCTTCGTACGAACCAAAGCGCTGCTCAGCAAGTGCGTGACCCATCGATGCAAACAAGTGGTAATCGGAAGGAGCCAAGTTTGGTGCGTAAGCCGCATGGGGTAAACTTCCCAGCTGAGTGCTTTCAACGTGTAGCGAACTGGTTTTGCCGTATGTGATGGAACATTGTCATGAAGATAAATGACTTTGTGTTGCCTCTTTCGGTATTCTGGCCTTTTTTCAAGCAGCGAACAGTTCAAATCCGTCAATTGTTGTTGGTAACGTTTAGTATTAACCGTTTCCCCAGGTTTTAACAGCTCATAATAGACCACGCCCCTCCGGTCCCACCAAACACAGAGCATCGTCTTTCTTCCAAAGCGATTCGGTCTTGCGGTCGATGTGGATGGTGCGCCTGGACCTACCCATGATTTTTTGCGCTTGGGATTCTCAAAATAAATCCACTTTTCATCCCCTGTAACTATACGATACAAAAACGAATTCATTTTGTACCGAGCGAGCAAAATGCCATACGTGTTTTTGCGCTTTTCCATTTGCCTGTCGTTCAACTCATGTGGTACCCATCTACCGGTCTTCTGAATCTTTCCCATCTCTCGTAGTCGATTGGAAACAGCTTGTTGACCGTTGCTCGGCGAGTTGTTTTTGTGTTTGCGAATCATCTTCGTCCAACAATGTTTGCAATTCCACATCTTCGTATTTTATTGGCGGTTTTCCACGTTCCTTGTCTGTAGCATCGGAGTCACCATTTGTGAAACGCAGAAACCATCATTCACACGTATGTTGCGATGTAGCATGTTCACCATAAGCTTCTCGAAGTAATAGGTATGATTCAACAGCAGTTTTTCTTCAAATGAAAACAAAAATTAATGCTGTCCACAAATGCTCTTTGTTCGGTATAAATTTCGACGTACTGAACACAACAACACAACAGTATGCACACACTTTTCCAATTTATTACTCGTGTGCGCAGTGTCAAATCTTTATAGCACAAACTGCATTGATGCATCATCTGTTGTCTGAAATCCGCATTTCATACTTGTACACCTGGTATTATCACCTTTTATATGGTATCATTTTATACTTCCGTAACAAAAATTTTCATTTTAAAAGCAATCAACGTACGACTTGCACTTGGCCGGGTTTTTTTATTCAGTTTGGTAATGATGCCTATGGAGGACACCAACGAGAGAACAATTGGTAAAAACCATATTGAAAATTTCAATCCTAACATTTTAATTGGTTCATCATTTGGAAAGGTGATGAAGCAGCGGTCATACGGATTTTAATTATAGCATCTTGCTTCAAGAACACTTTTGATATGATTTTATGTTTCTAAATAATTAATATCATATAATCCATTTATTTTTATAACTTATATGTATTTTTCCTGCTTATTCCCAAAAATTTTCATTGACTAAGTATAAAAAACATTAACTTGATGGTGGTTCGGAAATACGCCTTTTGTGCCATATTTACACAGCAAATTTTTAGTCAGGCGGAAACTACATAATCTTTAGTTAGATTTTAAAAAACCTAGAAAGGAATGTGAAAATTATTTTCATACATCAATATCTCAGAAACAACTAAATCTAAGTGACTACAATTCTCCATCAACCTGTCTAAAATATTGAGCATATTTTTCGAATGATATATAAAATGAATTGGTTCAGTTTATTACATCTTTAGTGCTCCGTACGGAACACTTATGGGATCACTTCGGTGTCCGAGTATCCGATTTTCTCCGGAACTATTTCACATATGAAGTTAAAATTTGGCACAAATATAGGAATTGATGATCCAATCAGAGCCGTGTAGTTTTGAAGGTTAAATTTTGACTTCTTCTTTCTTATATGGCGTGTCATATAAGTAGGCATACCGCCTGTTTATCCCCATTAGGCCTCTTCCGACGTGGACGTCCAGCATTCCTTCCACCTTTTTAGAGTTCTGCCCCTAGTTCTTCTACCGCAGGGTTAATTTTACTAGTCTGTTGTCGTCGGTTATTCCATTGTATTCTTCTAGTTCTGATCCATTTGGATATTTCTTGGATCTTACTTCATTTCTGTGGTCCTCATCATTTGTTCTGTTTTACATGTGTCAGCTCTTGTTTCTACAGCATATGTGAAGATCGGTCTCACTGTTGTATTGTATATTATTATTTTACTTTCCACTGTGAGGTATTTATTTTTCCATACTATATCCCTCAAATAACCTGCTATTAGTGATGCCTTCATAGACTATTGTTTTATTTCCCTGTTTAAATTTCCGTGGCTTATTATCATTGTTCCCAGCTATTTAAAATTATTAACCTGTTCAATAATACTTCCTTGGATCTCTAACTTGCATCTTAATAATTCTTTTGACGCTACCATACATTCTGTCTTGGTTGTGTTGATAATCATGTTTAGTTATCTCGCTTCCAAATTGAAGGCACGAAAGATCTTCTATAGGTTGTCCTCAGAATCGGAGATGAGAACTGCATCATCGGCGTAGCAGATTGTGTGTTGCCCATTTTGTATCCTCTAGTTTTTGGAAGATTCTCCACTATTCTGTCTATGATGAGGTTGAAGATCAAGAGACTAAGTGAATTGCCTTGTCTTATTCCGGCGTTTATTTCTACTTCCTCGGTGAGTAGATGTCCCACTTTTATATTTGTTCTACATTCTGTGTTAATGTCATGTATGATTTTTATTAGCTTCTGGTTTTTCTACTTTTCCTGTAATAATTTTATAATATCTGTTAATTGTACTCTATCGAAGGCTTGAGTCATGTCGACGAAACACATATACGCATTACCTGCCTCACTATAAATATGGTATCTATGGTCGATCGATTTTTACGGAATCTCTGTTGTTCCTTTCTTATTTGAATATTCTTGCTTATTTCTTCCAGTATGATTTTTGTTAATATTTTTAAGGTAGTATTTAGGAGCGTTGTTCCGCGGTAGTTTTCGGCTGACGTCTTTTGTCCTTTTTTGAATATTAAGATTGTTATGCTAGTTTTCCTATCTGTAGGTATTTGTTCATATTTTACTATGTTTGTAAAGAGCTTTGCTAGTTGTTGATATAGGTTTTCTTCTCCATATTTTAACATCTCATTTGTAATGTCGTCTGGTCCTGAGGCTTTTTCTATTTTTAAGACTTCTTATAATTCTTTCTGTCTGTTCTAAAGTTACTTCTAGATTTATTTCTTCCACTTCTTCAAGTATAATTTCATTATTTTCTTCTTCTTTATATATTTTCTCAAAGTATGGTTACCATTCTTGATTGTAATTTTCTTAGTTTGTACCGTGTCTTTTATATTGAGTTTGTTCCGTCTTAACATTTTCCAGACTTTTCATTGAGCACCATACAGATCACTTTCCATCCCTTTAATAAATGTCTTCCAATATTCTTCTTTAATTTGTTTTCTTCTTCTATTCATTAAGTTTCTTTCTGCGACATATGCGTTCCAGTTGTCTTGGGTTTTGTTGTGTATGTAATGTATATATGTCCCTTTTTTCTTCTTTGCCAGTTCCTTTATTTCTAGCGTGAACCAAGGTGTTTTATTTGTTTTGTTGATGTTTACTCGCCTCTGACCTAAGGTTTCCTTTGCCGCGTTAATAGTGTTTTATTTTAAGGACGTCCACTGTTGGTCTATGCTTTCTTGTTCGCTGATTGGATGTAAAGTTATTTTTTGTCTCACGCAGTCAAATTTACCAGGTCATCGAGTGGAGTGTCAAATGAAAGTTTGTGGAAACACGAGTTCAAAAATATATATGATGTAATACTTGCATACGCTTTTCTTTGCACAAATTGTCAAAAATCGATTCCCATTCCACCTTATCTCAAAAAGTACCGATTAAAAGATTTTTAAAAAATCCTGAAATATTTTCCATAAAATGTAGATTGAGCGAAAATTATCACAAGGGTATTACGTTTGATAATTTATCTAGTATAAAAAACACTATTTGACCGACAAAACAAAGAAGGTGAATATAATCGGGTCAAAGAGCTATTGCTTTAAGTATTTGGCGACCAACGAATAGGTACAGAGATTAAAATAATTTTATTTTATTTATTTATAATGAAACAAATATTTAGGTAGTATATATTTGTTTTCCACTTTTATTATCAGATTCTAGGTTGAGCTATACTAATTTATTGGCTATTAGGTAGCTAAGATGTTATAACTTTTATACATTATTGATTAAGAAAAAACGTGAAAATACATATTGAATCTTAAGCTGTCAGGGCCTAATTAACTTAGCCCAGGTAATGATTTTATTTTATTTTAAGAGCAAACACAGTATGGAACACTAACTGCGCAAGTTCAACTTTAAAACTATATATGCAACCATATTTTTAAACTATCTTAAATCTCTTGGAATCCAACAATAAAACCAGTTTCTCTCCATCTTCTATAGAATTAAAGATATACAGAGCGAATATCTAAGACATGCACAATACATTTTTTAAGATATCTAAGGAGTGGTAAAAGTGAATAATCATATTTTTAGTGTTCCGTACGGAACACTTATAAGATGACTTCGGTGTCTGTCTGTCTGTCTGTCACACCCGATTTTCTCCGAAACTATTTGAGATAGAAAATTGAAATTTGGTAATAAAATAGGAATATAGGAAAGCCATGTAGTTTTGAGAGTTAAATTTTGATTTAAGGGGTTAGATTGAACGGTAATTATCACGAGTGCATTACCTTTAATAATTTATCTGGTATATAAAAAAACAAAAATTTCAAGGTCATCAGATTTCAGTAAATATTGGAAACAGACTTTGTTGAAAACTCATTTGGGGTGTGTTTTGTGAAGTCACTGATCATTTTATACCTCTGTTACTCTGTTGTTTTTTATTTTAAAAGCAATCAACGTACGGAACACTAATTGCACAAATTCAACTTGCACTTGACCGGTTATTTATAATAGTTAAGTGAGCCAAAAAAATACCGCTATGTTAGTTGACCATTCTAACTCATTTAGTACCTTCTAATGCTCTCCTCTATTTATTGGGATTCGCTTAAAGTTATTATATTTCGATTTGCCGAAAGTATATAAGTGACTTCATTTCCAATGCAATAACGACATCAAATTACTCCATCACTATCCAGCTCGAATTTATCTGTTCACGCTAATGATAATTAAAGGAAGTTAATTGCCTTTTCTAATTTTCTTGCCAACTAACACATTTACACTTTCATCGTTTATGTTCGCTATTCCGTGCTTGCTATATGAGCTACATCCTCGAATCATAAACTACTCATCAAATTAATTTTTAGCATCGTGTTTAAAGGCTTGCAGTTCTGAAACCACTTAACAGATGTTGATGAGCTTACTTTCTCTTTACACACGTAAATATAACGAGCGATCAAACAGAAAAACTTCGTATTTACTCAAAACTGCCTCACAACGTCCGAACGAACTTCGTTCCATGATCACTCGTGGTCGTTTCAATCCAAAATGTTGTACCCACACAACACACAAAAGTAAATCGGATCTAAGCATCTAGGCGCCACGATGTTATTCCAAAAGCATTTGTATTGAAAAATGAATTACAAACAAAACCTTAAAGGATGTCTTAGCAGTATAGAAATTTTTTCAGAGTAAATAACCCATTAAAGAAGTTTGAATTATTGTGGACTCGAATTTTAAAAATCTAAAAAGTCTTAATAGGTAGTAGAATGATTTAATATTAAAAAAAAATACATATCTATATTTATTAATAATAACTAAATAGTAACATTGCCAGCAGCTAATGCAGATTTAAACGTTCCTAAAAACTTCCGTTAAATACAAAAACGTAATGACAAAACATAAATTTTCTGACGAGAATGAGAAATAAGAAGGGTACCTTTAAGTTTTTACAAAAACAATGAAAGAAAAAAATTTGTTTAGGTTCTCAAAATATTTACCTTAAAGATTTTCATACTTTTGCATGCGTTCTAACCAATTCTCGAAGCATTTTTTTCCACTCTGAAATTGCTACTTCAAAAACATGATTTTGCAAGGATTCAGCAGCTTCTTAAGGTGATGAAAATCGCATTTTTTTTGACATTCAGGAACAAAAAAAAGTCGTTAGGCGATAAATCAGGTGAATACGGGCCACGAGACATTATTTCGTTGTTTTTCTCCATCAAATACTCAATTGTTTGACGTGCTGTGTGAGAGCTGGCATTGTCATGATGAAGAATGATGCACAAGACTGTTCTTGAGTTCCGGTAAAATTATGCGGAAATGCCGATCCTCTTCAATCATGTTGCGCATAGTATCAATGTTTTTTAGAACAACAACCGATTTTGGTCGACCTTCACGAAATTCATCGCTGAAGAAAGCACGCCCATGACGAAATTCTTCGAACCAATTGTAAAAAAGTTGAACGAAGCGATTCGAGGCATTGTTGTTGAGTTAGGCCTGTACTAAAATCGTAAAATATCCACGAAAACCTTTATGTGAAATTTTTGCTTGTTCACAAAACTGTTTGTAAGCGCTCACTGTAAATAAACAGCTATGACTCAACTCACAAAGCTTTGAAGATCCAGGGACATCAGTCACAATACGAAAATAAATCTAGTAGAAACCCTGTATTCTTCTTCTCTATTCAGGTATGCATCTGAAACCTGGACTATACGCACCGCTGATCGACTCCGTATAGACACGTTTGAAATGTGGTGCTGGCGAAAGGTGCTGAGAATTCCTTGCACAGCGCTGCGAACAAATGCTTCAGTCTTTAATGAAGTCAAACCGAAACAGAGTCTTTCCACCACAGTCTACGCTAGCATCCTAAAGTATTTTGGTCACATTATACGTGCTGATAATATGGAGAAACTTGTGGTGCAGGGCAAAACAAATGGAAGAAGGCGACGCGGAAGATCACTTAGCCGCTGGATGGATACGAGTGAAATGCTGTTAGGTACGAACATGGAGCAAGCTACAAGACAAACAGCTAACAGAGAACGTTGGCGTGCCACTATTAGAAACATGGCCAATAGATTGGATAGCCAGGCATAATCACGATATGTCTGACAAGACATTTAGACTAGAGAAGGAGGTAAACAAACTACTTGGCCAATTTCTAAGCTGCCACTGTTTTAACCATAACAAACGTCAAATTTTACAATAGCACTCTACAATGTTTATACATCCAAAAAATTTAAGTAGCGGTAACGAGAACCATTTCCTAATGAAATTCTCATGTCTTATCCTCATGTCTAGTCCCCTGTCTAGTCTACTAACCTGTAACCTTTTATTTTTTGCACCCTCCTTTGCAATTTATATGCACCCCTCTTCCTGATTATAATACCTTTGTAATCTGTCCCTAGCCTAGACACTTAAATAATTTAGGTATATCTTTCTTACAGGTTTGAACAATTAGGGGAAATATGGGAACAACATAACTTAGAGGCTGTTAAATTGACCTTTTTTTTTAATGTAATCAAAAAGTTGCTCTGGGAAACACCTCTCATGAAAGTTTCTTTATTAGAATGTATTTGTTAATATTATGCAAATAATAAAACTATACCTATTTCTCTGACAACATAAATTTATCAGCCGTATTATTTTTTTTTTATTGCTCACGTCCCCGCCTCAGCAGAGATTTTACCCTTTTTCCATATCCCAAGGATATCGGCGAGGATGTCGTAATACCCGTCAACGTTGTCTAAGTGCCGAAATATACTTTTTGTATTTCACCGCACCTTTTAAAAAACGCAGTAGTGCTGCCACGGACGTTATTTGCATTTCTGCAAACAACTAGTACCTATGTACGTGGCCAGGCCAAATATACTTAAATAAATTAATAAATAAGTATACCGACTTGCGGGATTGAACCCTCGACTTTCTGCACAGTAGCAAAGTACTACACACCGAGCCACGGCCAGCCACACTTGCTAACCCAACACGGTAAACGAAATTTTTGTACGAGGGCTACCTTTCAAGTTTTTACAAAAGCAATAAAAGAAAAAAAAAAATTTGGTACAAATCGTTTTATTGTTTCTCAAAATATTCGCCTTTAAGTTTTGATGAACACATTGAAACCCGATTTTCTTAATTTTGCCGCCTAACGTAGCGTCAATTTCAGGTCTCCGTGAAAACAAAGACACGATTCGTTTTCCGACTTCCAGAGTGACTTTGCCTACCGAGTCAGGTTGTGGCAAGTCGTCGACATTTTTCGTTTCCTTAAAACGATTTACCCATTTCTTCACAAACGATTCCGACTTTTTAATATAGTTAGCGGCCGCGGAATGTGTCATTTTAGCTTCCTTTGGATGAGAAGAAAGAAAGACTACCTTGAACCGACGCACAAACAAGTGACTCATTTGGGATTTTACGTGATTTCGACGAAAGTTCGAATCGACTGATACTGTAGACAAAGGTTCCCTCTACCGATTTTTTGTTCAATTGGTAGAATCGCATCTACCAAAAATGAATTATCGCGGATCTTACTTGACGGACTGTATTTATTGTATTTATTTAAAAATGAAGAAATTATGTGATGTTTCTGCTTAGTGTCGAGAATTCTCTCAGCTTATTTGAATGCATTTACCTGTTTAACTGTTTATTTACGAGATTGAAAGGCAAATAGTGTAAGTATATAATTTCTAAAAGCAAAAAAATTATGAAATAATAACTAAACTGGGTATAAGTCTATAAATACCAACTACAAAACAAGCTACAAACATTCCAGCATGTCTTTGCACACGTAGGCGCATTAGGGTTTTTGTGTACATACTTTGTCCAGTTACTCATCAACTTAATGTACTTTCATATAAAACCGAGTTAAATTAAAAAAAAATTGAAACCATTTCCCTTTATAAAATAAGTCTAAAATAACTGACCTCTGGCATAGTATAGAATATTTATTGATTGTGTATATGAAAATTGAAAAACAAAACTAACAATTATAATGACATTAAATAGTGTATTTTATTAAAAATACCTTTGTTGCTACTTCTGATATGCAGCTTTAAGATTAAAACAGAACTTTACATACCAATTGCTGTTATATCAGCAACAACTACTTTTTTTTTTTAGCGAAAGTAGCTTGATAAATACGAGTAAGTAAATTTTTACGAAATGGTGGGTACTTTTGTTAATCGGTATGACTGTTGGTAAGCGTGATTCTTGTAACGGTTGTATTCAAAGTTTCAAACAGATGCAACGTGCGGTTGTTTGTTGACTGCTACCGTAAGTGATCGGTGTTACACGTGTCGAAGAAATGGATAAAGCCAAGTATCTGCGGTGATAAAACATTTTTATTTAAAAAAGTAAACTGCGGCCCAGATAGAAATTGAACTGAAGAAAGTTCATGGGGACTCCGCGCGAACACTCGAAAACATTTATTACTAGATAAATGAATTTAAATATGGCTGTACGAGCACTACAAATTCTGCAGTTCAGGACGCCCGATTGTATTTTCACAATAAATATAAAACACAGTAGCAACGCTCAAGAAAAATTTTAAGTCCTGTTTTTTACCAGGCATACGTACCCTATCATACCAACAACATGGCTGCTAGTGCGGTAATGGGTTGTGTTTACAACTGGATTTCAAGGAGAGTATTTTTATTACGTGCTCCGAAATTCATTATTAATAATTTTCCAATAACTAAATGACTCGTTTGACGTTATTAGTGAAAATAATTATAAAATAAAAAAAAAACGATCGAGTGCAAATTGAACTTGCACAATTAGTGTTCCGTACGTTGATTGCTTCTGAAATAAAAATGTTTGTTAAGGAGGTATAAAATCATCAGTGACTTCACAAAACACACCCCAAATGAGTTTTCAACAAATGTTTCTTTACTGAAAACTGATGACCTTGAAATTTTTGTTTTTTTTTAAATACCAGATAAATTATTGCACTCGTGATAATTTTCGCTCAATCTAGACCCCGTGGAGCATATTCTAGAATTTTTTCAAAATTTTTTGATCAGTACTTTTCGAGACAGAGGGGGGCAGCGATTTTTCGCGTTTTTGTCAAAATAATACAAAGAAAAGTGTGTGCATGTAAGACATTATATATATTTTACAAGCTTTCATTTGACACCCCATTCGATGACCCAATAAATTTTTTTTTCACTTCTGATTTCACCCCGAAAACTAACCCCTTAAGTCAAAATTTAACTCTCAAAACTACACGACTCTGATAAGGCCATCAATTCCTATATTAGTACCAAATTTCAACTTTCTACGTCAAATGATTTCGGAGAAAATCGGGTGTGACAGACGGACAGACAGACGGGCGGACGAACAGACAGACAGACACCGAAGTGATCTTATAAGTGTCTCGTAAGGAACACTAAAAAAAGTCAACAGGAAGTTTTTGTTGTGCGGTTAGTGCTTATAAAAATATATGTGATATCTCCAAAGGAGTTAGTTTTTTTATATTTTCCAAAGATCCTAAAAGGTAATTTATTCATATTTCTTTATTTCTATTATGCAATATATTAGATAAAGATTATGATAATTGTGTTTTCATATTAGCAATACATTTTATTTGTAAAATAGTTATGTTTTTAAGTTCAGAAGAAAGACGATCTTATTTTAAAATGATAATTATAATTATTTTCAATCTCTCTAGATTACTGGGATACATTGAAATATAAGGAGCATGATTGTTGACATGATACGCACGAAGCTGAAGGTTTGTAGAGATATATTCTCAAAATGAACATCCTCCCAGGACAGTATCTCTAATAGTTGAGAAATATAAATTCAACAATCAGATATTTAAATGAATCAGATGCAAAAAAACGTTGAAGCCAAATGTATTTTTTCCTTGTATTTTTTTCGCCTTTTTCCCTGTTTTTTGTATATCTGTTTTAATAAGAACTTGATAAAAAATGTGTCTAAAAAAACTTTTCTCGTTTTTTTCTTCCTTTCAATGAGCAAAATTCATTTTTATATTACAGAATAGGATTTTTCTTAAAAGAAGAAATTTGAATATTTCAAAAACTCACAGGCATCATACCAGCAATATGGCCATAGGTCATCTGTTCATTACAAACTCAAACTCTTTGAGTTCAAAGGTGCCGAGTCGGACTGTCGCTACTGTGTTGTATGTTTACTGTGGTATTTTCTACTAAATAAGATCGAAAAAATTTATGGCATCATGATGGAAAATCGTCGCATTAAGCACCGTGAGATTGCCGAGAGGCAGGGCTCTCATTCGAACGGTTACATAATATCCTGCATGAAGTTTTAAAAATGGAAAAGCTGAGTGCGCGATTGTTTCTTGATTCCAAACCAAAAACGCATAAGGAAGGACATTTCAAAACCGTGATTGGAAAAGTTGCAGAGTAATCCGAAGGACTTCTGGCGTTGTCTTGTCACTGTAGAAGAAACGTGGATCCACCATTATACCCCAGAGACAAAACAGCAGTCAAAACAGTGTGTTTGCGAAGGTAAAACTGTACCGAAAAGAGCGATAAAAGTTTTATCGCCGGGAAAAATAAAAGCAACTGTTTTCTGGGACTCACAGGGTATCTTCATGATTAACTATTTAAAAAAGGGTAAAACAATGACTGACTAAGATTAGCGTGAAAAAAGTGCTCATTCACCAGGATAATGCGCGTGCTCACACATCAGACGTTGCAATGCAAAAGTAAACAAGCTGGGTTTCGAAATAAGTCCCCACTCATCCAATTCCCCAGGAGGAAACGATATTTTAGCCGAATGAAGAGATTGTATTATAAACGAGTATTATGCACAGTTCGAAATATTTTTTTTTCTGAGGGGATAACAAAATTAGAATCTCCCTGGACCCAATATATTGAGCTCAATGGACATTATGTTGAGAAATAAGCATTCATGGTAACGTGGTGGATAGTCAATATTCTTTTGGTTGACATTTCAAAAGTGTATTTATTTTAAATAAAAAATATTTATTGTTTAATATTAGACTTGGATTTATTAATAAACTACCAAACATTCAAGATTCAGAGAACAAAAATTTAATTCTGGAAGAAAATTAAAATTTATTGTCCAGTTTAAGATGGCCCTCTGACACGCTAAATTTATAGGTCTTTTAAATAGAGTATTCGCTTAACAGAATTAACTTTAATATTCATTTGCAAATAGAGGTTTGTCGATTTAGCTAATTTTTGATTCATAATAAAAAATATTGGTCATTAAATATATAAAAACATAAAGCAGGTATTATAAAATTCTACAGTTTTATTGTAGGTACATTAAATTAAAAATAACCGGTCAAGTGCAAGTTGAACTTGCGCAATTAGTGTTCCGTACGTTGATTGCTTTTAAAATAAAAAATGTTGTAACGGAAGTATAAAATGATCAGTGACTTCACAAAACACACCCTAAATGAGTTTTCAACAAAGTTTATTTCCAATCTTTACTGAAAATTGATGACCTTGAAATTTCTGTTTTTTTTATAAACCAGATAAATTATTACAGGTAATGCACTCGTAATAATTTTCGTTCAATCTACACCCCGTGGAGAATATTCCAGAATTTTTTCAAAATTTTTTGATAAGTACTTTTCGAGATAAGGCGAGTGTACAGCGATTTTTCGCGATTTTTTAAAAATAATACAAAGAAAAGTGCGCGCAAGTATTACATTATATATATATATATATATATATATATATATATATATATATATATATATATATATATATATATATTTTACTCGTGTTTTCAGAAGCGTTCATTTGACACCACACTCGATTACCTAGTGAAAAATTTTTTTTTCACTTCCGATTTCACCCCCCAAAACTAACCCCTTAAGTCAAAATTTAACTTTCAAAACTACATGGCTCTGATGAGGCCATCAATTCCTATATTATTACCAAATTTCAACTTTCTATGACAAATAGTTTTGGGAGAAAATCGGGTGTTACAGACGGACAGACAGACAGACAGAGAGACAGACAGACGGACAGACAGACACCGAAGTGATCTTATAAGTGTTCCGTACGGAACACTAATAATGTACTACATCCGACTTAAAAAATGAGTTGTTGAGATGACACCATTTGTTAAAATGTCACAGAAACAAATCTATTCTCGAATATTTAAAAATAATGAACAAATTATTTCCAGTTGGATACTACCCATTTAACCTGTTTGCCATATTTTTCATAATAATCTGGTTTGAGCTAGTTAAAACTATAAAAACGTACTTATCACCACCGAACTTTAATATCACGGAATAGATTAATTGATAAAGCGAACTAATTGCAAATATTCAATTATATATATATATATATATATATATATATATATATATATATATATATATATACTTCACAGCGAATACGGTCGCTCGGTTCCTTGCTGCCATTGTGTCCTGGTGTTCCATTTTCCGTCTCGTAGATTTCTCAAAGACATTGCCCTTGTTACTCTCTTCATCCATGTTTCTCGTGGGTATCCGCCTTTGCATTTATCTTTAGGTCTCCACTGCATTACCATTTTCGGTTATCTTTCCCCATCCATTTGATTAACATGCCCAATTTTCTGTGAATTTCTTTTTTGTCAGGGTTCTGATCTCCTTGTTTCTTATCTTTTCTAGTTTCGATAATCCGACCGATCTTCTCAAAAAGTTCATATCTGTGGCAAGGAGTGTTCGTTCCATTTGCCAAACTTCGGAACCGTATGTTAGTGTACTTTTAACAATTGTATCATAAATTCTCATTTTCGTTGTTGTTGTTATATTCTCTTGCCACAGTATGGAGTTTTTCTTGTGCTGTTAATGCGCCTCTTAATCATCCCACCACATCTATCCGTGTTGTCTATTTTCGGATCTACGGTAAGTACACAAACTCACTCCAAGTTTTCACAATATTTTGTCTCAATTTATAGTTATAGTGAGACCCCATTTGCAGTATTTCTTGTTTAGCTTCCTAAGCATGTACTCGATAGAGTACGTGCAACGTTTATTTTTCACATGCCTTTGTCCTAATTGTTATCTCAAGCATGCGCAGTATTAACGCGAAGGAATTGGAAGGTTAAGTTAGTATTCATCTTCTATCTACGATTTTTTTTAAAATTCATTCCATAGTTAAACCCACCGGTTATTAGTATTTGATAGGTGAACACAAGTTTCTAAATTAAAGATATGTCTAGCAGGTTTCTATCACTTGCTTCAATATTTCCAAGGTAATACGAATGTGCGATAAATAAAATTTCATTTGAAATTAGGACCACATACACTGTAAGGCCATTGTGGCAAAGATTGCAAAACCCCAACCTAATCTGAACACTAATTAACTGTTGTCAGTGTTATTTGCAATAAAAATACCTAAGTAGGAAAAAAACAGGCCATACCATAATAGCGATAAGAATAACGAACTTCAAATAACTTCTCTTATAAGTTCCTAAATAAAGGAAATCGTTATCCTTAATAAAGGTTTCTCTTATTTTGTTTCAATACTGCGCAAGCTCCAAATGGTGGGCGCATGCTGCAACAAACGATAACAGCTGAATCCTTATATTTAATGAGCGCATGCTTGAAATAAAGATAAGGACAGTGGATAAGCGTTGCAAAATCTCTCTAATATCTTTAGAATCGTTTATCATTATGACTTGATCGTCTGGATAATGTAGGGTGTGCAGTAGCCTATCATCGAATGGTATTCCTATCCCATCACATTTGCGCTTCCACTGATATAATGTTGCATTGAGGTATATAGAAGAGAATTGATGAAGGCGACATCCTTGACGTAATCCTTTGGTAATATTGAAACTTGTTGTTAATCCGTTTCCAATTTTGACTCTTGCATAGGCTTTCTCATAAAGTTGTTTAACTGCTTTAACTACAGTGACATGTATAGGAGACACATCAAGTACTTCAAAGGGTTTATTTATTTATTTATTTATTTATTTTAACGGACAAGCCAATTACAATAGTAATATAAAAACAAAATTACAATAGTAATATAAAAACAAAATAATGTTAAAACTCAATGCACATAACGTGAAAAAGGAAAAAAAAACAAGCATTACAACAGTTTAACACCTCAGATCCCGATCGCGCTGAGAAGCGTTTTTAAATTCGCTAACACTACAACTGAAGGGATCAAGGCTGTATGTATTAAATAATCGGCACATTCTCGTGAGAGGACTGTAATGGCCATAATCAGCACTGTGAAATGGAATACTGAACAGTACACTGCCACGAGTCCTATGAATAGTATTAAGCTGGACGCTCTCCAAAAGTGGTGGACAGGAAATAAAGTCATTCAGGAGTTTATATAGGAATAAAACATCTGCAAGATCCCTACGCTTCTCCAAAGTAGCCACACCAAAATGGTTCATAATCACCCCATAGTCAATATGAAAACTTGTATCCTTATAAATGTTTATTCCAGCTTTAAAGGCTAAAGTTCGTAGAAATCTACGCTGCACTGACTCAATCTCAGCAATATGGCACTGGTAAAATGGTGACCACACTACCGAAGCATACTCCAAACCAGAGCGGATCATTGAAAAATACAACACTCTAAACGTGAGAGCCGACAATTGCTTACTATATCTGGTAACAAAACCAAGATTTCTGAGACCCAGTCTAAGAATATTATTAATATGGCCACGAAAATGGAGTTGACTGTCCAAAACACACCCAAGTCACGAATCTCCGACACCGACTCAAGCAGGGCGCTGTTCAAACTATACCAATGACGCTCAATATTCCGCTTCCTACCAAAGGAAATGCAGAAACACTTTTTACCATTTAGTCTTAAGCCATTTCTTTCTGACCAGTGATAGAGTCGATTCAGAGCTTCCTGCAGACGCGTAACATCGTTTACACCAGTGCTTCCCAAAGTGGTTCAGGTAGACTCCCAGGGGTCCACGGGAGACTCGACGGGGGTCTACGTTGGCGTGAAAAAAAAATGGGGGTTCACAAGTTGTAAGTGGGGATCCACGAAAATTTATGGTTTCGGGAGTAAAGAACAAAAATGTTGACTTGGCTTTACCTATCAATGTAGGCCGATAATATACTACTCAAAAAAATTAAGGGAGCAAGAAAAAATTCCAAATTTGTCGGTGATTTTTGACAGGCTATATTTCGGTGAAAAATGGTCGTATTGAGACTTAAAAAAAAGCATTTTTGAAGCTTTATGATTCTAATTTTCAGATTTTTTGTCTAAAATTTTTTAGGAGCTACGGTTCCCATGCAATCCTAAAAATATTTTGCTTTTTTTTGGTCCACGGGCTTGAAAAAATTTTTTTCAGTTAGGCCGACATATGGATCAGATAGCCTGTTTATTTAGCATTAATTTCCTAGATTTAAAACCTCCCTTAATTTTTTTGCGTAGTGTATTTTAAGAAGGTCAGCGACTGTTACTTGCATATTCGATATTCAGTACAACGCGTGTCGAGACTTGCAAAGCGCCACCCGCCCGCCCGCCCGCAACGCAACCCGTTCAGACGTGCAAAGGGACGAAATACGTGTTGTACTTGCAATCTTGCATGAACTTGTTTGATTCTTCACCAGTACAAATACGAATGCCAAGGACAAACGTTACTCATTTGTTTCCGAAATTTTGAAAAGAAAAGTGTGAATGAATCGATGCCAGTGTTTGCTAGTGCCGAAAAAAAGTAAGTACCTGCCTATTTGTTATTCATACTTTTATTTTATATTGTAATAATATTATATTTGTTATGTTTACGTGTAGTAGGTACGTAATAAAAATTAAATACTGAACAGGGCCATTATTCGATACTTCTATAAAAGAACAGAAAGCCGAGAAAGATTGAACTTTTAGTACTTTTTATTATAAAATTATTTATTTACCCGATTGGGGTGATTCACTAAAGGAGAGATATATGATTGACCTGCATATTTGTACATATTTCAGTGACCTCGTAGTTGCTAATGCTAAATGAAATATTTTCATAAATTCTACGTATCTTTATGTACCACTCGTAACTTACATCAAAGTAATAAATAAATCATTAAAATCGCGGAGTTTTGATGTCAAAATATTCTTTCAAAGTATTTTCTCTCGAATTTACAGAAATGTATCAAAATATAATTAATCAAAAAATTATATTTTATTATATATTACATTAAAATAGGTTCAGCCGTTTTGTGAAAACCTCTATATATGGGTCTTAGCAGTTTATTGCTTTTAACAATTAAGATCAGTTTTGCTGCCGGCATTGTGGTTTTTTCATTGCAATAATTAATTAATCCTATTTTATTCTGTTAAAATAATCATATCCTGTTAAAGTCGCCTTATGATTACTAAAACAAACATTTTTTTCTTTACAGGCAGGTAACTGATACGAAACATGGCTGAATCTAAGAAGAAATGTCGACGGTACAGTGTTGATTATTTGAAATTTGATTTTCTTCCATCAAAGGCAGACAAACGATTGCCCATATGCCTTTTATGCAACAAAGTTTTGAGCAATGACTCTATGAAACCATCGAAGCTCGAAGATCATCTAAGAAGGTGTCATCCTGATAAAATAGGTAATGATTTAAAATATTTTCAAACATTGAAGGAAAAATATGAAAAGAGACCCACCGTGCACTGTATGTTCGCTTCAACGTCTCAAAGTAACGATGATGGCATGCGGGCATCTTACAATATCTCATTGCTTATAGCGAAATCTGGCACACCATCGGAGAACAGTTAATTTTACCCGCTGTTGAAGAGGTTTTAAAAAACTGTTCTGCATAAACCTCCATTTGACGTACTCAAAAGAATTCCTTTGAGTAACAACACTGAACAAAGACGTATGGATGAAATGAGCTCTGATATTGAAAGCTTCTTGTGTAATTATCTGCAAACAACTCATTTTTCTATTCAACTAGATGAGTCAATTTTACCTGGTAATGAAGCATTATTATTGGCATATGTTCGATTTGTTATGGACGAAGAAATCCATGAGCTGCTATTCGCGAAAACTTTGGAGACGGACACTAAAAGCGAATCAATATTTAATGTCCTGACAGATTTTTTTAAGGAAAAATCGATTCCATTTACAAACATTATTTCGGTGGCAGCAGATGGAGCTCCTGCCATCTTCGAGCGATATCATGGGTTTATAAGCCATCTTAAAAGAATTATACCACGAGTAACTGCAATTCACTGTGTCATCCACCGACAACACCTGGTAGCGAAAAATTTGAGTGATAGATTGCACCAATCGCTTCAATTTGTGATTAAAGCAGTTAACAAAATAAGAAGCAATGCGTTGAATACCCGTTAATTTGCACAATTGTGCAACGAAAATGATGAAGACTTCCAACGATTGCTCTTACATACTGAAGTACGCTGATTGTCGAAAGGTGCATGTTTAATAAGATTTCACTCACTTTTTAAATCAGTTTTAGAGTTTCTGGAGAGTAAAGATCCAGATTTAAAAGAAAACCTGATCAAATTGAAAGCAGACATCGCGTATTTGACAGATTTGTTCAAAAAATTTAATGACATTAACTTGCAGTTACAAGGGGACAGCCTAAATTTAATAAAAACAAAGGGTGTAATTTCGGCTTTTCTTGCAAAATTGAAATTTATGAAGCAAAATATTAGTCGGCGCGAATTCTCCCAGTTTCCAAACTTGTCATAGGCAAAATGTCTTGATGAGGATATTCATACATACGTTCAACATTTAAATGCCCTGCAAAATAGATTTGAAGATATTCTGACGATGGAAATACTACCATACCACCATAAATCCATTTGATGAAACGGAAGTGGTGAATGTGGTATTAAAAGAGGAGCTACTCGAGCTTAGCACCAATGAGGAGCTGAAGGTGAAATTTAAAAAAGGCTATCAAACATTTTGGCTGCAGGCAGAAATACCCGAAAAATATCCTGGGCTGTGGAAAATTGCGAGAAAACTTTTGATAGCGTTTCCCTCGTCAGTTTTAGTGTCGTTACAAACCTATTAACAAAAAAACGGAACAGATTGAACATCACAGAACGGGGAGATTTGCGGTTATTCCTTACAAAACTGAAGCCAAATATTGATAATTTGCCGGCAATCCATCAAGTACATCCCTCCCATTAAAATTATGACTATTTTTTTTTAATTGTTGATTTGCATTGTTGAAGTTACGGTACGTTATTAATGTTTAATTTTAATTCTATTAAGTCTATAATCATATTATTTTAATAAATGGAACACAAGAAAATATATTATTTTTCTTTTTATTTTTACCATTCCGAATTTAGGGTTGGAACTCAGCCATGACGCAAATTTCCATCGTTAGATCTAATCTTCACATTTTTTGACGAGTTTTGGGAATATTGTAGAAATGTAGCAGCAGGGGGTCCACCGAAACCAGTAAAATTTTGAAAGTGGTCTACGAGAAAAAAAAGTTTGAGAACCTCTGGTTTACACTTTCTATTCCTCTGTACAATTTGAGGTCATCCGCAAATAAAAGATATTCAGAATGGTTGAACATCTCACCAATATCATTAATGAACAAATTAAAAAGGAGAGGCCCACAGTGTGAACCCTGCGGGTTTAATTGAGCTAGAATCATAAGTTTTCGTTAGGTCTACAAATATCATGTATATTTATCTTCCTATTGCTATCAACTTTTCTATCATCTGTGTTATGCAGAAAACATTATCAGTGATGGAAGGTCTAGCTCTGAAACCTGCCTGTTCTTCCGTTTGATACATATGGTAGTCGTCTCTGATTATTAATGTTAAAGGAATATGATGTTAAAATATAAATAATAAAATATTTATTCAACAAAGTTGGAATAACTGGAACAAAAAGTTTTTAGGTAAGTTTCGTAACGCTACTATTAATCCAATAATCATCTTCTAAGTGAATAAAGTTTAAACTCGAAGATTAACAGCAAATAAGCTGCAACGTGCTACAAATAAAAGAAAAGTAAATACTAAAAGCTCTCGAAATACTGGTAACATTAATGATTTTACTTTCTTCTCAAGACTAAGTTTTCTCATAAATTGGAATTTATACTGCTAACTATTACTGGAATATAATTTATAATGTTAGTTAACGATTAAAGGTAAACTAATCACTATTAGTGCAAAAGTTAGTATAAAAAGTGAAAAAATTGCGAATACTTACACTACCTACCCTAAGCACTTTAAGAGCTTCTTCACAAACTTGCATTCCCCTGGAATCAAATACTTCTACACAGCCTAAATATTTTACAGCGAATGTGCACGTTCCGGACCTAAACAAGAAAGAATAATATAAAATGTGACTCGTGCTGAAATTTTAAAACAGATAGCACATCGAATGGTTTGTGTTTGCTATCTATTTGTTTTTAACCTACATACATAAATTTCAGGCTTAAATAATACAAACTATAGACCAAGACTAAATATTTTTAGATTAACATCAGAAATAGATGATACAAAATTTTTATTTTAAAAATAAGTTATCGCCGAATATGTATAACTTCAATAAATCTTTATGAAACAATCTAAATTTTCTTCATTTTTAGTCTTCCGTACGGAACACTTATGTGATCACTTCGGTATCTGTCTGTCTGTGTGTCTGTATGTCTGTCACCTGATTTTCTCTAAAACAATTTGATACAGAAAGTTAAAATTTGGCACAAAAAAAGGAATTGATGGCCCAATCAGAGCCGTGTAGTTTCGAAAGTTAAATTTTGACCTAAGGGGTTAGTTTTGGGAGGTGAAATCGAAAGTGAAAAATAAAATTTGTAACGTGCGAGTGGAATGTCAAATGAACGCTTGTGAAAACACGAGGTCAAAAATATATATGATGTAATACTTGCACACGCTTTACTTTATATTATTTTTAAAAAAATTGCCAAAAATCATTGTCTCCTCCCCTATCTCGAAAAGTACTCATCGAAAAATTTTGAAAAAATTCTGGAATATTCTCCGTAAAGTGCAAATTGCGCGAAAATTATCACGAGTGCATTACGTCTGATAATTTATCTAGTATAAAAAGCTATGAAAACTTGTAATATATTTTTTAATACATTACCACAGTAAACTTAAAACACAAGAAAAAGTCCTGTTTTTTTATCACGCATGCGATCCCTATTATATCAACATCGCGCGTTGTGTTTACATTTGGATTTCAAGAAGAATCTTTTTATAACGTGCACCGGAATTCATTATCAATAATTTTCCAATCAGTAAATCACTCGTTTGACGTTATAATTGAAAATAATTATAAAAAAAATGTCAAGAGGAAATTTTTGTTTTACGGTTAGTGCTTGTAAAAATATAATATGTGGTATTTACAAAGAAGTTTTTTAGATTTCCCAAAGATCCTAAAAGATAATTTATTTATAATTCTTTATACTATATTATATAAAGATTATGATAATTGTGTTTTCATATTAGAGATAGATTTTTTTTTGTAAAATAGATGATTGTTAAGTATTGGTATATGTTATTCCACTTGTACTTTTTTTCTGAATTCAGAGCAAAACGTTTGCTAGAGTTAAGTTATATTATCTGCTAAAATTCGCTAACCAAATTTTCAAAACTCAATCTGGGCATGCAAAAGTAGTAATTCTCCAGCACGGAAGAGTTTAAATAAATCAGCGAATGGATTTAGTTTTTTTTATATAAGTAGTATGTAAGCACGAAAAGTCATTAGTTGTATGAAAATTATTATAGTAGATTTAACTAATGATAAAATGGAGCAAAAAGTGTGTTCACTTCATTTTTAAGTTCAGAAGAAAAACGATCTCATCTTAAAATGATAATTATAATTATTTTCAATTTCTCCAAATTACTAGGATTTGCTGAAATATAAGGAGCATGATTGTTGACATTACACGCGTGAAACTGAAGGTATGCAGGAATATATTCTCAAAATGAACATTTTTCCCCCGGACACAATCTCTAATAGTTGAGAAATATAAATTCAACAATAAGATATTTAAATGAATAACGTGCAAAAAGCGTTGAAGCCAAATGAATTTTTTCCTTGTATTTTTTACCTTTTTCCCTGTTTTTTTTGTGTATCTGTTTTAATAAAAAAATGTTTAAAAAAAAAACAAAATTCATTTTTTATTCTACCGAACAGGTCTTTCTTGGAAGAACGAATTTGAATATTTCAAAACCTCGCGGGCATCATACCAGCAATATGGCGTCAGGTTATATGATTATTACAAACTTCAACCCCTTGAGATCAAACGTGCCGAGACTGTCGCTGTTACTGTACCACTGTTACCAAGTGGCGTGTCGCTCCCGTAAAAAGACATAATTTTATTTTATTTGTTTATAATTAAATAAATAGTAGTAAATGTCTATTCTACACTTTTATTACTAGAATCTAGATTAAGCTAGATTGATTTATTGGCTATTAGGTAGCTAAGATACCATAACTATTATACATTATTGACTAAGTAAAAACGTGAAAATAAAAAAATTGGATCCAAGATATATACATGTCAGGGACCTAATTAATTTAGCCTAGGTAAGGATTTTATTTTATTTTAAAAGCAATCACCGTACGAAATACTAATGACGTAACTCCGACTTGCACTTGGCCGTAAGTCTTGTATGTAAGAACAGATATAAGGTCTTAAGGCATCTCCCTTTTTTTTACAAAAACCTCTTAGTTTAATTAAATTCTATATGAAATTTCCTATGAAAAGATTAAATTTCACAGAAAAAAAGCATAAATATTTACTCTAGTTGTAGATTATGTATAATAAAATCTAAAACCACAGTTATTAAATCACCCATACTCCTTTATCACTTCCGTCACCAAGGCAAGTATTGCATTGTATCATGAAAACCATAGTTTCCAATTCCCGTTTGTACGTCTGTCTCCCTATTTGTTTTATCGTCTGTCCTATAGGTCTGTTTGTAAGCACGATATCTTTCGAATGAGATGAGATATCGATTTCTAATTTAATACATTTTTAATATTTCAAGTAGAAAAAAAACCTAGTTTTTGAGGGAAGGGAGTAAAAGTAATGGGGATCTATAAATTTCGTATAGTTTCAATAGAAGATTTTTGTTTTGATTTTTGATTAGATAATTTTGCAAATGTTAAGGGTAATTATTTATAAGCATATAAACGGCTAAGGAGAGAAGGTGGTAAAAAAATTACTTTGAATAGATCAAATCCTTTTCAGAGTAATTGAATAAAATTTCTACAGAAACCATTTCTCTGCTAAACTTTTTCTTTGTTATTAATATATTATCGTAATCTATCCTGTAAAATACCGAGTGGTAATGCGTAGATTAAGATATTCGTTAGAGTGAAAAAGTTACATTACCCACTTTTTTATTTTCATTGTTTTAAAAAAATTATAAATTTAACGCCTTTCCACAGTCTGTGTAGATAACTACTAACGAATTTAGGCTCTCTATAGATATACTATTAAGAAAGAAATTTTAATTAATGAAAATGCCATGAGAAACAAGTAATGTAAGAAATATTTTTAGTTCAACTAAACTAATTAAATTAAAAAATAAAAATTAAGTCAAATTTAATTAAATTAAGTGTTTTCAAGTCCACTATCTTCTTGGAGCCCTCTCACCACGCAAGTCCTGAGGGTCCGTTATATCGACCAATATTTATGTCTATTGAAATCAAATTAAGTTATCACAGATCTATTTATATCTTGCTGAATCCCAATAAATCAATACACTGTTATTTAAATTAGATTAAATCAGCTTAAAATCTTGGAGAAATTAAAAATTAGTATACATTTTTCTTGGCTTAGCCTCTCAAGGTTAAAGTACAGAAAATACGCTATTAAAATTGGAAATAACGAAACGGAAAAAATTGAATATCGTGCGTGATTAAATTCTTTATTTTGGATGGTTTAACACCAACAGAAAGTCATCCAAAATTGTTAAAAGTGTATCAGCATCACCTTCACTTTCCACTGTGAAAAAATGGGCTACACTTTTTAAATCTGGTCGTGCAAGCCTCGAAAATGATCCACGCGAAAGTTGTCCACAACACCACAAATTATTTAACAAGTCCATGATATGGTATTAGATGATCCACGAGTGAAAGTGCGACAAGTAGCTGAGGCCATAAGCATCTCAAAAGAACGAGTTGGAAATATTCTGGATGAAGAATTACATATGCAAAAGCTTTGTGCAAGATTAGTGCCGCATTTGCTGCGAAAAATTCGAATGCGAAATCGCGTCCTTTTATAACTATTGATGAAACTGTTAAATATATATATATATATATATATATATATATATATATATATATATATATATATATATATATATATATATATCAGGTGTATGCATAAGTTTTTGCCGGTTTCACTAAGAGATGGCACCAGCGAACAGTACGCAATGTATGAATTTGATAGATACGTCAGTTTATTCGTCTGACATTAACCTAACCACCATACACAAGTTGAGTCCGCCAAAGATTAGCGTCTGTATTGTATCGTTCACTGATGTCGACTTTTGTGCCTGAAAAAGAACATTTGCATTGCTTTTCTTATTGAATCAAAAGAAAAATGCTGCGGAAAGTCATCGTTTGCTGGTAGAAACATATGATGAACACGCTCCATCGATTAGAATATGTGAGACATGGTTTCGACAATTTAAACTTGGTAATTTCAATGTGAAAGACAGTGCGCGCTCTGGTAGACCACAAAAGTACGAAGACGAGGAATTGCAGGCGTTACTGGATGATGACCCAACAAATTAATTTAAATCACGCATTGATTGTCGAAAGGCGACCGGAATGGGCCAGAAGACATGGCAAAGTCATTTTGTTACACGACAATGCGCCGTCTCACACAGCAAAACCAGTGAAAGACACCTTGAAATCGCTTGGATGGGACATCCTTCCGCACCCGCCGTACTCTCCCGACCTGGCGCCATCTGACTATCACCTCTTCGCATCAATGGGGCACGCGCTTGCAGAGCAGCACTTCAGCAATTTCGAGGAAATTGGAAAATGGTTCGACGAATGGGTTACCGCAAAAGACAAGCAGTTTTTTTCTGGCATGGTATTCATAATTTACCTGAAAGACGGGCGAAGTGTGTAGAAGCCAATGGGCAATATTTTGAATAAATAAAAAATGAATTTCTCTTGAAAATTACGTGTTTTCTTTACCACAAAAAACGGCAAAAAACTTATGCATACACCTGGTATATATATATATATATATATATATATATATATATATATATATATATATATATATATATATATATATATATATATGCAATGGACTGAAGCCGGTGTAAGCGCACCAAAGAAGGCAAAGACCATCAGCAAGGAAGGTTATGGCAACAGTTTTTTTGGGATTACAAAGGTGTTTTGTTGATCGATTATCTTCAGAAAAAGGTAAAAAAATTAACTTTGAATATTATCGTGAGCTTTTGGACCAGTTAGATGCAAAAATTCGCAAGAAAAGACCTATTTTAATGAAGAAAAAATCATTTTTCATCAAGACAATCCACGGGTTCACACAAGTATTTTGACGATGGCAAAATTCAACGAATTAAAGTTCGACTTGCTTGAACATCCAGCGTATTCATCAGATTTGGCTCTCTCTGACTATTATCTGTTTCCAAACCTGAAACATGTCCTGGCTAGAAAGTATTTATCAAATGACGAAGCTATTGCAGCCGTGGATGGATATTTTGCGGAATCACACTTTAATGATGGTATTGAATTATTGGAAAAATGTTGGAATAAATATAATGAATGAGTTTATAATGAAAAATAAAACATATTTCAGGTCAAAAAAAAATCTTTCATTGTTAGGCCGAGAACTTTTCACACAACCCTCGTAACTTACTCAAATGTTGCAAAAAACCAAGTAACAATTCAGGTGGCCCATCAGCTGACACTTACTATACTAAATATTTTATTTGTAATAAATAATTACACAAAATGTGGTGAATTATAGGTAATTTTTCGGTTTTTAAAACTGTTTTTATTCGCGTAGTAATTTAAGCTTTATCTCACTATTTATAATAGCCACATATAAGCTAATATTTTAAGAATGTCATACTACAAATTTGACCCTGACATAGAACCCGTTCAGGACTACGTACATGATTCACAAGTTTTTTTTTCTTCTTATAAACATTGAATAGGACCAGCTTTAAGTTATTTTTACGTAAAAAATTACATTATGAACCCAAAAGTTCCCCTGCGCATCGAAGGACTAACGCTTGCTTTAAACTAGGCACTAAGACTAGTTTATTACCTCACTGCCGATTCATCCGCTTGCCACTGATGAGGCTTAGAACTCTCTGGAACTCTATCCTTCCGCCGACGAAAAGAATCTCTAAAGGACCTTCGTAGTCGGTCCATTTTTCGAGGCGAACGAAAACTCCGTCTCTGAAAAGAAAAAAAATAACTGTTAATTTTATTTCTAAGTAATTAAGTAGATAATTTAGTTAATACAGTCGGTCAAGTAAGAACGGTCATTCAAAAATGTGTTTATTAAAAAGTTTTTTACATCATTTGGATTGCCATTAAAATGCTAATAATTTATTACTTCGGCCACTCCCCATCAGCGTCGACGATCGCCTGGCATCTTCGGGGCATACTTTCGACGAGATTTTCCGCATATTCTTGGGCCAAAAATTTCCAAATTGTCCGAATTTGCCGTGACGGCCGCTTCAGTGTGTACACCTTTTTAATACGAAGGTCCTGTTTGATGTATGACCACACATTCTTAATTGGATTTGCATCGGGCGAATGGGATGGCCCATCTAATGTGACGATATCGGATTCCCCTTTCCACTGGCTATACGTTTAACTGTGATATTTAGGGTCATTATCCTCTTACAGAATCCATTCCTCATTTTTATCAACAAACCACTGGTTGGCAATTGGTTCTAATGCCCTCTTGTAAATCTGGGGGATTGTTTCAGCATCCAAATTGTAGGAAAGATTAAGAGTCCCCCAAAACCTTTTTCCGTCTCCAACATGGATCTTCACAGAGTGTTTCACGGTGCGCTGAACCAATCAGTTAGTGGAAATTGACCAGGCTCGTGGGGTGATAACATAACTCCAAAATGAAGCTTCTTCGGAAAAAATTACATTGCTTCAGTCTCGATCTGTTTTCCTCTGCCCTCGCGAGTTGTTTTCTCTGTGTATTTTTCGATCAGCAATGGTTTCTTGATTGTACTCCGCCTTTTCGAATCATTAACTCGGAAATGAGTGCGAATCGTGTCATTCGATATTCTATACCTTAGTTTTTGCGCCCCTGGACAAAAAGTTAATGTCGCAAAAACATGTTAATAATTATTTTTTAACCTTTGTCCGACACTTTTCCTCTAGAACCACGTTCTGGTAGATCGTAAACATTTTTTAACTGAGAGTATCATTTACCCAGTTGCTAACCAATGCCCTAAACTTGCCCATATACGAGGGTTGTATGATAAGCACCTGGCCTTGACAAGAAAAAAACATTTTTATGCGTAAAATTTATTTTATTTTTCAACATAGTCTCCTTTTAGCTCGATACATTTAGTCCAAAGTTTTTCTATTTCTGGTGTCCCATCTGAAAAATACGATTTCTCCAACCGTTCAAAATAGAAGTTTGTTTGAGTAATCACCTCATCGTTTGAGCCAAATTTGTTTTCCTCCGAGACATTTCTTTATATTCGGGAATAGGAAATAATCGCTAAATCTGGCGAATATGGTGGATACGGAAGCAATTCGTATCTTAATTCATGGAATTTTTCCAAGGCGATGACACAAGTGTGCGAGCGTGCATTGTCTTGGTGAAAGAGAATTTTTTTCTTCTTCAAATGCGGACGTTTTTTTTTCACATATTCATTCAATAAAGAGCAGAAAACTGCAATACGTAGGACACATAATGGGAAACTCTGGAATCTATGCTACCTTACACCTAATAATTCAAGGAAAAATACAGGGAAAAAGAAGTATCAGAAGAAGGATGACTTCATGGCTCAAAAACCTAAGGCAATGGTTTGGAAAGACAAGCCAGCAACTGTTCCGTGCAGCAGTAAATAAAACCATGATAGTCAATAAGTTAGGCAAAATCAGAGTCAACGGCCAGTAGCAGTCACGACATTAAAAGAGGAAGAAGGCGATCTACAAATATTCAAATAAATTATATTTAGAGTGATATCAGCGTTCTGGATAATTGGTGCAATAACAACAATAAACAAGTACTCGATATTCACTGTTTTCCATTGCTGTAAAATCACAAGTTGTTCTATTTAAATGGCTGCCACTCACAAACTAAATCACGCAGCGCCAAGGATTCTTGTGAAAGGTTATGTTTACGAAAAATATAATTTTTTAAATAATAGTAGTGCCATCTCTGGCCGAGGTCATGTACTTATCATACAACCCTCATACTTACCAGACTCTGTAGGCGTTATTTTCGGCTAATTACATATGAGCACAGCCTCGAAGTGCAAAGCGTACGCAGCACTCATGTTCAAAAATGTACTATTTAAACATAAAAAAAACCGGTCAAGTGCAAGTTGAACTTGCACAATTAGTGTTCCGTACGTTGTTTTTAAAATAAAAATTCTTGTTAGGGTGGTATAAAATGATCAGTGACTTCACAAAACACACCCCAAAAGAGTTTTCAACAAAGTTTGTTTCCAATCTTTACTGAAAACTGGTGACCTTGAGATTTGGTTTTTTTTTTTATATATACCAAATAAATTATTAAAGGTAATGCACTCGTGATAATTTTCTTTCAATCTATACCCCGTGGAGAATATTCCAGAATTTTTTTTTCAAAATTTTTTGATCAGTACTTTTCGAGATAAGGTAGGGGACAGCGATTTTTTAAAAGTAATACGAAGAAAAGTGTGCGCAAGTATTACATTATATATATATATATATTTTTTACCCGTATTTTCACAAGCTTTCATTTGACACCACACTCGATGACCTAGTAAAAAAAAATTTTTTTCACTTCCGATTTTAACCCCTCAAAACGAAACCCTTAAGTCAAAATTTATGTAACGGTGGTATAAAATGATCAGACGTCACAAAACACATCCCAAATGAGTTTTCAACAAAGTTTTTTTCCAATCTTTACTGAAATCTGATGACCTTGAAATTTTTGTTTTTTTTTTATATACCATATAAATTATTAAAGGTAATGCACTCGTGATAATTTTCGTTCAATCTACACCCCGTGGAGAATATTCCAAAATTTTTTCGAAATTTTTTGATAAGTACTTTTCGAGATAAGGCCCGGGACAGCGATTTTTCGCGAATTTTTAAAAATAATACAAAGAAAAGTGCGCGCAAGTATAATATTATATATATATTTTTTACTCGTGTTTTCACAAGCTTTCATTTGACACCACACTCGATGACCTAGTAAAAAAAATTTTTTTTTCACTTCCGACTTCACCCCCCAAAACTAACCCCTTAAGTCAAAATTTAATTCTCAAAACTACATGGCTCTGATGAGGCCATCAATTCCTATATTATTACCAAATTTCATCTTTCTATGTCAAATAGTTTCGGAGAAAATCGGGTGTGACAGACAGACAGACAGACAGACAGACAGACAGACACCCAAGTGATCTTATAAGTGTTCCGTACGGAACACTAAAAAGGTTAGAAATGAATGTCTTTCCACAAGGCATTGTTTGCAGGGGTGCCAACAATAACCTCAAAAAAAAAAAGGAATTTCCTTTACTGACTACAAGTTATAGGCGATACGTCCTTATTTGACCGTATGTACATTTAAAATATAAAACTATATAAATAATAAATAATTAGTTTTTATCTAACTTAATAAAAGAAACTCAGAACACAGAACCACGAAAATATTTTTTCATCTGCCAAACACTAGACAAGGTTTCTTATATATTTTCAGGGTCGCTGAAAACGAATTCAGTTTTAGTTTTGTTCTATCACCTCTCATTTTTTCCCTAACCTCAAAAAACGCGATTTTAGAGGTTGTGAAGACATGAATAACCACAAAACTCGGGGGGGAAACATAGATTTTGTATCAGATGACCAAGACTATATGCGTGTGGATTAGTAGGATTCCATGATCCCAAAATCACCCAACCACATAACCCCATAAGCCCAATACACCATGAACCAAGGTATGAAAGCACGTATAACCACGGAACTCGAGAGAAATGTGGATCTGATGAATCAGATAACAAAACAAGTGAGCCAAACCAATAAACACATAATCCCATAACCTTAAAACGCCATAACCCCCTAATCCTAAACCTTTGAACCCAATCGCCCAATATCCCTATAACCACATAACCCTAGCCGTGCAGATTTCTATAACTACATAATTAAGGCCATGCACACTGCTATAACTACATGACCAGGGGCGTACTAAGATTGTGGGTTAGGAGGTATCCATGAATCCCTAATCCTTCCCCCGATCAAACCCTCGATATCATTACAATATACTACTTTCTGCAAAGAAATATTTACGGAAGGACTTATCTCGATTCCGATAGAAAGTGACTTTTGTGTTTGAAACTAAGCAACATTTATCTTTCAACCGAGGAGCTAAAAGCTCAGAACTTTCTTTAGATAGTCCTAAATCTCATAAGACTTCTCCTTGACTGAAAAATCCTTTATGGGTTTCATTGGGATCTGATTCTCTTCCGTTGATCCTATCGTTCACGTTCAGTTCCATATCATATTCATTCCGAGGATCATTCATATTATTGTCAATTTCGTCGGTATCTAGGAAATCATCCTAAACTTCTTCAAACGCTGACTTTCTTCCCAAAAAAGGCAAAGGAAATGTCACCGAATTCACTTTGGGATACGGCCATGATTTTCTATTTACTATTGATCCTAGCTCTATCACATCTGCAGAAATAGCAGTTTATATCATGATTTTCAGGTTGTAGCCAGACCGATATACAATATACATATATATACATACATATACATATATATATATATATATATATATATATATATATATATATATATATATATATATATATATATATATGTATATATGTATATATGTATATATGTATATATGTATATATGTATATCTGTATATCTGAATATCTTCGCTCTCTTATCCTCTGTATTGCGTAGTTATTGGAGGTCTGCTCACTTGGTTATATGGAACTTTGCACGCCCAGGGTTATGTGACTACTGGTTTATTCGGTTCAAGGATATGGGGTTATAGGGTTATGGGGTTATCAGATTATATGGTTATATGAGTCTGCAAGCCCAGGAATTTGTGGTTATATAAAAGTCTGCACGCTTGGGGTTATAGGAATCTGTACGCTGGTGGCTGTTGGGTTCAATGGTTAGGGAGCTATGGCGTTATGGGGTAAATGAGGCTGCTGGTTTGGCTCCCTTGTCTTGTCATTTCATTCATAAGATCCACATTTCCCTCGTGTTCCATGGTTATACATGCCTTCATACCTGGGTTCGTCGTCTTTTGGATTCATAGGGTTATGGAATTGGGTGGTTGTGGGTTTATGGAAGCCTACTAACCCACAGACATATGGTCTTGGTCATCTGATACATAAAATCCACGTTTCCCTCGAGTATTGTGGTTATACCTTTAAAATTTTTTAAGGTTAGGAAAAAAATGAGTAAAACTGAAACCGTTTTCAGCGACCTTGAAAACATATAAAGACCTGGTCTAGTCTTCCGCACATTAAAAACATTTTTGTGGTCCTGTGTAATTATTACTTCCATTAATTATCTACAATTCCTGTACTTTGCGAAATAGCGAATAATTTTATATCACAAGTAATTTATAATAAAATTATGAAAATTTTGTAATATTTTGTGACGTGCCTGTGAGGAAGTGGCAGCACCCCAGGGCGCCGAAACGCATACTTTCGGAACCACTGTATATTAATACAGTGGTTATATTAGACATAATTTCACGTGCGATATAAGTAAACATCCGGGCTTGCAATAAATAAAAATGTTATGGAACTTTAATTTATTCTAATTATGTAAACAAAACTTTCTAAAAATTAGTGTTAAATTATATGGGTACGCCTACATTATGTCTTCAATTAGTTTAATCGACTAAAGTTTTACTTTGTTTTTGTTTAAACTGTATGTTCTTGAAAGCTACTTCCGTTAATATTTAAATTTAAAAAACCAAGCACTGGGAGATGATATAATCAAAATATTTGGATCACCTGGCAAAACAGCATATGCGTAAATTGTGGGATATTTACGTCAAAAAATATGCTTTTGGAAATAATGCACTCAAAAAGTCTCAAGTTTCACTGGATTGTAAGTATATTATTCAGAATGGATGAAAAAATATACAGTTTTTTTTTTTCCAAAAGTTCTTTCTTTAGCTATATGCACGTATACGGTTATTTAAGTCACTAAGACAATTTCCTGATTAGACGCTAATCTTATACTAGCAGCTTTATTTTTTGGACACACAATATAAAAAAAAAACGGCCCAGTGCAAGTCGGACTTGCGCAATAGTGTTCCGTACGTTGATTTTTTTCACCTCCGATTTCATCCCTCAAAACTTAACTCAGGTCAAAATTTAACTTTCAAAACTACACGGTTCTGATGAGGCTATCAATTCCTATATTGGTGCCAAATTTCAACTTTCTTTATCAAATAGTTTCGGAGAAAATCGAGTGTGACAGACGGACAGACATCGAAGTCATCTTATAAGTGTTCCATACGGAATACTAAAAATTAATTCACCCTTCAAACAAATCATCACTTTTGGAAGATCTTATTTTTTTTAGAAGACTTTTGTCAAACTTTATTTTTTTAAAAACATTATGCTGTTATCAACTTTAACAAAAGAATTGCACAATAATTTTTTATATTACACCAAAAACAAGACCAAGGCATATGTTAACAGTTACTACTGGTTTTCCTATATGTAAACTAACGAACGAAAAAACGAACGAAAACAGGAACAAAATAGGGACAAAACAATATTTATTGATGACAGACGATAAGGCTAACCGAAAAGTAAGATCTGACTTACTCAATGGTATCGAGAGAGTTTTTGTATATCTAAGATCAACCATAACTAGCCTGGAAGGATGCGAGGATGAAATAAAGAGAAGAATATCCCTAGCAAGAAATGCTTCGACGAGGCTTACTAAGATACGGAAAAGTCCCTATATATCCAAAAGAACCAAATTAAATCTCGTCTATACCTTATTCTTTCCAATATTTTCATATGGCGTAGAATCCTGAACGCTTAGAGCAAAAGAACGTAAATGCATTGATTCCTTTGAAACGTGGTGCTATAGAAGGATGCTGAGAATTTCCTGGACAGCAAGAAGAACCAATCAATTTATACTGAAGTGATTAAATATAACCATAAAAATATCATCACTGTGTCTAAAAAGTATTCTTCACTATTTTGGACATGTAGCCAAAAGACCAGGTGATAATGTAGGCAAGCTCATAATGAAGGAAGAAGTCTAGGCTAAAAGGAGTGTAGAGGCCGTTTGCCAACAAGATGGTCGGATCAAATAAAACAAGTTAAACCACCACGCCATGTATCAATACACTTAACAGAAGATCGAGAGAAATGCAGTGAAACGGTGGATAGGCCAGTGAAGATATTCCAAAGAGATACCGACCCTCAAAATTGAGGAAACGAATGGAGAGAGAGAGAGAACTAACGGAAACCGAACTTTTTTTTTAAGTATTTATTTACTGAAAATTGCAAGGAATAGAATTAAAATCTTACAACTTCCAAGTCTCAGTTCTGACTGAAAAACACTGGAACAACGAGTAAAACAACATGCAACTAAAAAAAGCCCATGTTAACATTTTTATTTATTGTTTATGAAGACGATGTGACATAATGTTACTAGATTTTAATCATTATTGCTACACTAGTCCTAAATTTAACAAATGATTATGAAATTTAAAAATCCATTTGATTGACTGCAGCTTTCTAGATCTAAGCAGTTGCTGGCAATATATGGAAAACCACATTTGTATTCATTGTTTCACCTTAGACAATCAATTACACAAGTAACAGCTATATGTTTAGGTCGTGTGTTTGTTTATTTGGATTACCAACCGCAATTTTTTATAAATTCATTGTCAGATCGGCGGAAAAGAAAACAAAGCGTAAAATTACAAGAAAAAGTATGTAATCAAGTAAAGAATTTTAAAATAGAGAACAGCATTTAAAGTACTTTATTCCGGTACTTACGGAACACAACGGTAAAATACAACGATTTGTACCAAATACGCATACCTAGTACTTAATCGGAGGCTGACACAGCAGCCACAATCCGATCGTAATCTGAGTGTAAATAGATTTGGTGGACTTATATCTCCACCAGCTCACCGAACGGCTCTTTTTAAAAGAAGCTTTTCCTAAAATATTTATAGACTTTATAATACCGTACCTCTTGCTTTAAAAACCCTTAAACCTGAGATATTTAGAAAGCAGATTAAAAAGTATTTTAAACCAATTAGTTAATTAGGCTAATTTCTGTCCCATTTCTCTCTCTTTCTCTCCCTCTCTCTCTATCTCGTTTAGTTTATTATTTTCTTTAATTCATGAACATGTATGCTAGATGATGTAGTTTACATGGGGTTGAACTTTGAACAGTTTTAGTTGTTTTCCTCTCCTTTTTCTTCTTTTTGTAGCAGAAATATTGAAATGTATAATGTAAAGTGTAATATTAATGTTGTTTTGCAGAAAAGAAGAAATAAAATTATTATTATTATATATATATATATATATATATATATATATATATATATATATATATATATATATATATATATATATATATACATCTGTGTTCATAATTTATTAACATTTCAACGTATAGGGCCTTCATCAGAATAATAATTACGCACAAATTTAAAGATCATCAAACTAGTAAAAAGATATTACGTTTTAATAACACACAGCTAAACGGGGTCCATGTGCTATACACAAATGTGTGTAGTGTATAGTACGATATAAGGTTCAGTCAGACTGTTAGAAGATTTGTCAAACTGACTGCGAAGGCCTCTATACTTCTAAAAACCGCATAATTTTACATCTCTTGTTTTTAGAGATAATCCGTTCAGTAATTGCTAAGAAAACCGACAGATAGGCAGACCGATATACAGACAAACAGACGCGGCGGGGGAGTTTGTTTGTACTGTGGATTAATACTTAATGCCATCCAAAAATGGGGGTAAATTGTCCTCATAAAAATTTATTTTTAGCAAACACCTCATTGTCTTTTTAGTCAGACGACCCCTCATTGTCGTAATAAAGATACTTTGGTCTAGTCCGGCTGTTCGTCTGATTGGAGACCCGGAACTGACCGGCGGCCTTGATTCGTTGAAACATCGAAGAACGATTGGCGACTTGAGCCTATTCTACAAGTATTTTCATGGAAAGTGTTCGAAGGATGTAGCCTGCTTAATTCCTCCCAGAGCGGTGCATGTTAGAAATACACGTCGCGCTGATACTTCACAACCGTATGAGGTTCAGCTTGTTACTCCTCGTACAACGCTTTTCTTCAGTCTTTTATATGGAGAACATCATTCCTTTGGAATAATTTGCCCAGGACTGTGTTTCCCACCGAGTACAATGTACGGCGATTCAAGAACAACGTGAATCGCTTTTTTTTCCGCACACGTGTCGCTCCTGTAGCGCTTTAGGAACTTCCCTGCAGTACAATAATAAGGACTTTTTGGTTTACCCTCTTCTACTCTAAGTCAGCTCTTTACTAACCCCATGTAATTCCTTTTTCAACATCTTTTAAACAAAAAAACACATAAGGACTTTTTGGTCCGATGATAGTTACCCGCTTCTATCCTCATATAAGGCGTTTCTCAACTACTGTTTAGCAAAAAACAACAAATATTAGGCCTTTTTGACAACTACAAACTTTTTAAAGTCAATTTTCCCTAAAATTAAGAAAAACTTTGCATCGAAGTCTTGGATTCGCTATGGACCTAAAGGCCCTTATAAGTAAACAAAAAAACTCTGTTGACTTGAGTTGGTAAGAGTGAAAATGCAGTATGATAATTTTATACGATAATATTTAAAACAAGTTACAGTTTCAGTTTTTTTAGATTCTACATAACTGGCATAATCGATAATTGATGAATGAGCATATTAATATTAAAACCGTAAATAACTGGAAGAATTTTATGAGTTTACTTTGAGCACGTTATGATAAAACGATGATATAATATAAAATAGGTTATATACAAACATGATAATATTAATAATATTGATTTTTACCAGTCATCGAGATTCTCCACAATGGTTTTTTCAAGGGTAGATAAAATTGGTATTTTTATATCAATAAAAAAATAGCACGGGACCCACGTCGATATACTCGTATATAGCAGTAGAATTTTTTTTTATTAATAACGCCATGTGGTGTTCGAGTAGTTCTTGAAAGATAAGGAACCAAAAGTGCGATATGACAAAAACGACAAAGTCAAAGTCAAATTTCGTAACGAATTTTAATGTCTTGTTCTGATTTTAGTCGTGTCACTCACGTTGCTTGCATCATTCATCTAAATAGTATACAGCATAGTAGTCAAAATTTTTATAACAGATCATACCGTACATACGGTACTTGTCAAATATTATTCTTTTTATGATAAAGATTAGAACGCGTAATAATTATTTAAAAAACATGTATACAGTATTAGAGTTAAGTTAATTAGTACAGAAATGCTGATCCGTTACAATCAATTAACACTGGTCAACAAAAAAAAGAAAATTGTTTGTTTCCTGTGATTTTTTTTTGTTTCTATCTCAAATTGACGCGTATTTTTTAAATATGGCAACAATTTTTCTCTAACAGCTTTTGTTTTTGAGTTATAGCTAACTACCCTCATTTACTATTTTTACTTAGATTTTCGTTTTTTATTGGCCACTAAAATATATTTTGTTGTTGTTTTAGATATGGCTTCGTCAAGAAGATGTTGTGTGCTTAATCCCGATTGTTTTGGCTATATTTGTGGTGAATATATATTTGCAAAATATCGAAAACCTATATCGGACTTTGTGAAAACTGCGTATCATCAATACTTTAAAATAAAATTGTGTAATCAGGACAAGCCATGGGTTCCTCCTATTGTATGCCAGAAATGTGTGGTATGTCTACGGTTATGGTCCAGTGGAATAAGAGATACAATAATGTTCGTAACACCCATGATTTGGCGAGAACCTCGAAACCATCATGACGATTGCTACTTCTGCGTTGTGAAAATAAACGGAATTAACCCTGGAAATCGAAGTAAGTGGTCATATCCTAACTTATCTTCTGCTCAACGACCTCAATTAAAATCACAAGAGGTACAACCCAGCACATCTAAATCTTCTGATGATCCAAATCTCTGTGAACCCGAACGAAATACATCAAGTGAAGACTCTGATTCAGACTACAAATGTAGCCTTTCTGAACCTCAACCATTTAATCAGAAAGAACTAAATGACTTAGTAAGAGATCTGAACTTACCAAAAGAAGCTTCTGAAATTTTAGCATCTCGTTTAAAAGAAAAAAATTTGCTTACTCCGGAAACCAACATTACATTTTATCGTACCCGAGAAAAAAATCTGTTACCGTATTTTTCTCAAGAGAAGGATTTAGTTTTTTGTAACGATGTTGGTGGTATTTTGCAGCAGATAGGATTAAAACAGTACCAACCTAGTGATTGGCGTCTTTTCATAGACAGCAGCAAAAGAAGTTTAAAGTGTGTTTTGCTTCATAACGGTAACAAGTACGGATCTATACCTATTGCACATTCGACGACTTTAAAAGAAGAATACGTAAATGTTTCTAAGGTTATGGAAAAAATTAAGTATCAAGACCACAAATGGGTCATTTGTGGTGATCTGAAAATGGTTAACTTTCTTTTAGAGCAACAAGGGGGGTACACAAAGTTCCCTTGTTTCATATGTCTCTGGGATAGTCGTGACAAACAACACCATTGGTCACAAAAAGTTTGGCCAGTGCGGGAAGAGCTAAAAGTTGGTACAAAAAATGTTATAAACGTGCCTTTAGTTAGCCGAGGCCGCATCATACTTCCACCACTTCATATTAAACTCGACATAATGAAACAGTTTGTGAAGGCGCTTGACAAAAGTGGCGAATGTTTTAATTTTCTTTCACGCAAGTTTCCAGGATTAAGTTCAGAAAAATTGAAAGCTGGTATAGATTAGGCAACTCGTAAAAGATCCTAATTTTGTCAAATCAATGACTGAAGTCGAATCCAAAGCTTGGAATTCATTTGTTTTGGTTATGAGTAGCTTCCTAGGCAAAAAGAAATCTGACGACCATGTCGAGCTTGTTGAGTGCATGCTATCGAACTTGCAAAAGCTAGGGTGCAACATGAGCATAAAAATCCACTTCCTGCACTCGCATTTAGACCGATTTCCACAAAATCTGGGTGATTTTAGTGAGGAGCAGGGTGAAAGATTTCATCAGGATCTTCGGACAATGGAAGAGCGTTATCAGGGGCGGTGGGACTCACATATGATGGCAGACTACTGCTGGAGTTTGCAACGAGATCTACCTAAAGTCGTTCATTCAAGGAAATCTTATAAAAGATCATTTGCTAGTCTTCAATGGAAATTTTTGTTAACATAATGTATTATTTTTTTGTATTTTTTTGGCAAAATAATAAAACTGTATATTTCAAAAGGTAAAGCTGTTAGCGATCTCCCAGTATTTTTTTCATAGTCAGGGCCATAGAAATACCCAAAAACAGAAAAAAAAATAAAGGAAACAAGACTTGTGTTGATCAGTGTAATATATTGGTAATGAAAATTCATAAACAGAAGTGCAGATACATGCAACAAACATACAAAAATAAATAAAAGTGTGCAACGGGACTTTTTGTGGCCTTTATTACATACACGTTTCAAAACGTGTAGTCCACGCTGTAGCAACTGGGAACACCTACCATTCACTAATAAAACCGTATACAACGGTGGTTAAAATAATTGTACAGGTAACTAATAATCCAAACGCCAGCTTTTGTTAGAAATCCTTGAGCATACGATCAGGCTGTGAACTACATGTAAGATTATTTTAGCTACGGTTGTACTATTGATTCAAGTAGTATTTTTAGTGTTTCGTACGGAACACTTCTCGGATCATTTCGGTATCCGTATGTCTATCTGTCACAACCCGATTTTTTTCCGAAACTGTTTCACATAGAAAGTTGAAATTTGGTATAATTGATGGCCCAATCAGAGCCGTGTAGTTTTGAAACTTAAATTTTGACTTAAGTGATTAGTTTTGGGGATGAAATCAGAAGTCAAAAAAAAAAAATTACCAGGTCATCGAGTGGAGTATCAAATGAAAACTTGTGAAAAGACGAGTTCAAAAATATATATATATGACGTAATACTTACGCACACTTTTCTTTATATTATTTTTAAAAAAAATGAGAAAAAAATTTTGAAAAATTCTTGATTATTCTTCATAAAATGTAGATTGAGTGAGTGCATTACGTTTGATCACTTATCTGATGTAAAAAAAAAACTATAAAAACTATGGTACTTGACAATAAGATGGCGGTTTTGTTAATATACTTTTTAGTACATTACTGCACGCGCGTCGCTCCGGTAAGGAGACAAAAGAATTTTATTTTATTTGCTTATAATTAAACAAATATTTAGGAAGTAAATATTTGTTTTACACCTTTATTACTAGATTCTAGATTGAGCTAGATTGATTTATTGGCTCTTAGGCAGCTAAGATGCTATAACTATTATACATTATTGACTAAGAAAAAATGTGAAAATACATATTGGTTCTTAATATACAGTCAGTCCAAAAAGTCTCCATACACCACCTGCTTTCTATCCTATTTTTCTGTTATGTTTTACTAATTTACTGGAACTATGAGAAAACAAGTTTAAATTAATATTTGAAACTTAACCAACGAGGATTAGTATTAAAAACAACTACGGAACATTTTATTTAGAAGTTACATCATTGTTATAAAAAATGTAAACAAAATTAATGTCAAAAAAGTCTCCATACACTGAAGAACTGCATTGAAAAAATACGTTATAATCAGCAGCATTTTATCAAGCTATCTATTGCGCGCTAAACTGAAAACAAATGAATAATTTTCGGCCATACTTTATAATCTGTCACTTGTTGCTAATAATTTTGCGGTGGGTTTTCAAAGTAGTATTAAAAATGAGCGAGAGAAATTGTGAAATTTCATTTCAAGTTCGAAAGACCATAATTGATTTGTGGAAACATGAAAAATCGTACAGAAATATAGAAAAAATTGTTAAAAAGTCGCATGCTACTATTCAGTACATTATAAACCAGTATAAATCAACAGGTTTCCAGAAACTGACTCCACGTTAAGAGGCCAGTATTGTTAGTCAAATAATTATAGATCCCAAGAAAAGTTCACCAAAATTAAAAGAAGAAGTACGGGCACTATTTTCGAAAAGTGTTTGTTCGCAGACAGTGAGAAATTGTTTACACAGGGCAGGCTATATGGAGTATGCAGCCAGGAAGAAGGTGTTAATTTCGAAAACTAATGGCAAAAAGCGGTTAGCTTTTGCTAAGGAATGCGTTACTAAACCTCCTGAATTTTGGGAATCCGTAATCTTTAATGATGAAACTAAAATTAACCTTTTCTCATTCGATATTAAAAACATTTGTTCCATGGTGAGACAAGGGGATGGTAGTGTTCTGCTTTGGGGATGTATGTGCACTGGAGGGGTTGGAAATTTACATTTTATTAATGGCATCATAGATCAGCATGTGTATCTGAACATTTTGAGAGACAATTTAAGAGAAAGTGTCCAAAAATTAGCACTCGAGAAAAGATACATTTTCCATCAGGACAATAATCCGAAACATACCGCAAACTTGGTGTGAGAATGGATGATCCATAATGTACGACAGCAGCTTCATATACCTCCACAATCATCATCCGATGTTAACCCCATCGAGCATTTATAGGAGGAACTTAAACAACGCGTTCGCAAACATAATGTTTCAAATAGAGAGGAATTAAAAAACAGAATATTGAACGAATGGGAGAAGATGCCAGCAGAAGTTACTAGAAAGCTGGTCGCATACAGGACAAAAATTTACAGGAGATTATCAAAGCCAACGGCGTACAGTGGGGAAAAACGAAAAATCGTGTTTCAAAATTGTCTAGAGCCTTCAATTTTGGTTCGATTTGGACGATTTTTTTTTTAAATTGAAGCTTATTAAATTCCGAACAAAGTTGTCGATTTTTCAATTAAACTCTTGTTTCAAAATGGCGGACGTTGGTTTCTGATTATATAGCGACTGAGACACAGAAAACGCTTACAGGTTCAAACCAAGTTGTGCTAAAATGCGTGTATCTATGTTTTTTTTATGTCGCAGATAATATATCTAATATCACAGTTACAAGATTAATAATAATGAACCCAAAATGGCTGCCATGAACAATAAAAGTATTATAAATATGAATAAACGTACCATTATTATTTTATATCCATAACATTTGCATAAATAATTTCTTTAAGGTTGTTAATTATAAATATGTTTCAACAATTGACTTAAAATGACAAATCAAATATGGCGGATGCCAAAATTGAATCGAGCAAGAAAGTTTCTCTGTGGCATTTAGACTGTGGCAGTCAGATCATTCAAGTTATTCAAGTTTAGTTGCGGGATTTAAATTTTCATGCAGATTATTATTACTCTTACAAAGTACACGCAGAGAAATGCTAAAATAGGGACAGTTAAATATTTTGCTGCATTAGCCACTGTTTAGCAATAGCAGCCACTTTTTTGCTACAACAGCAAACAATGTGGCTAGTGCAGCAAAATATTTAGCTGTCCCTATTTTAACAAAACGTTTTAGCTGTTGTAGCCATTTTCTAGCTGTGTGAGCTGTCCTTTTCTGAGTGTATCGCTGTTTTTTGTATCTGCTAGAAAATTGTCTACGATACTTAAAATTTACAGCAGCAATATTCTAGCAATAACTGCATGAAAATTTAAATCCCGCAACTAAACTTGAATAACTTGAATGATTTGACTGCCACAGTCTAAATGCCACAGAGAAACTTTCTTGCTCGATTCAATTTTGGCATCCGCCATACTTGATTTGTCATTTTAAGTCAATTGTTGAAACATATTTATAATTAACAACCTTAAATAAATTACTTATGCAAATGTTATGGATATAAAATAATAATGGTACGTTTATTCATATTTATAATACTTTTATTGTTCATGGCAGCCATTTTGGGTTCATTATTATTAATCTTGTGTAACTGTGATATTAGATATATTATCTGCGACATAAAAAACATACATACACGCATTTTAGCACAACTTGGTTTGAAACTGTAAGCGTTTTCTGTGTCTCAGCCGCTATATAATCAGAAACCGCCATTTTGAAGACGTCCGCCATTTTGAAACAAAAGTTTAATTGCAAAATCGGCTCCGACAACTTTGTTCGGAATTTAATAAGCTTCAATTTAAAAAAAAAATCTTCCAAATCGAACCAAAATTGAAGGCTCTAGACAATTTTGAAACACGATTTTTCGTTTTTCCCCACTGTGCGGTGGTCCCACTAAATATTAGTTTAAACGAAGTTGTTATTTTTCGTTAAATTCCGTCAAACTATTATTGGTAATTGTTAAGTGTATGGAGACTTTTTTCACATTAATGATGTAACTTCTAAATAAAATGTTCCGTATTTGTTTTTAATACTAATCCTCGTTGGTTAAGTTTCAAATATTAATTTAAACATGTTTTCTCATAGTTCGAGTTAACTAGTTAAACATAACAGAAAAATAGTATAGAAGGCAGATGGTGTATGGAGACTTTTTGGACTGACTGTATATACATGTCAGGGACCTAATTATTTTAAAAGCAATCACCGTACGGAACACTAATTGGCCGGTTTTTATATTCCTCGATCAGTTTCCCATTCATATATTCCAAATCATCATGCTCTTGCGCTATTACAGTCTGGTCGTCCGCAAAGCATAACGGATAAAGGTTGTTGGTCTCTAACGTTATCCCCATATAACTACATTTTCGTTTCCATCCTTTTAGTGCTTGCTCTAAATATATTTTAAATAGGGTAGGTAACGGGCAACATCCCTGTTTATGGTCCTGGCTGTCGTGGAACCCTTTAGATGTTAAGTTTCTTATTTTAATTTTGGTTACATTTTTAGACAATCGTTTATCTGAGGAAATTAGGTTTGAGTTTATGTTTGTCTGTTAAAGCGCTTTCCATAGTTTACTACACATGTATATTAGTGGCCCACAAATAACTGTACGTGTAACTCATATATAATTGCCAGGCTATGTTAGAAATCCTCGAGCATATGATCAGGCTGTGAACTCCTCCTCTTCCTCTATCCGTCATCCTACGTAAGGATGTGGTGATACCATGGTATTTGTGGCACTATTTTAGCCCATGTTTCTCTGTCTTGGGCTTGATGTGATGCTTCCGGGAATATGAGGCCAGTTGGTTTCATATGGACTAACCACCGTCTGGGAGACCGTCCTCTCGGTCTTTTGCCCTCGACATTGCCTTCCACAATCAACCGCTCCACTGACCAAAATATTTCAGTTTGTTTCTATTGACTATAGTAGTCAGTCTTGTTTTGATGTTGAGCTCATCCAGGATGGAGGTATTTGTGCGGTGCGCTGTCCAGGGTATCCGCAGCATGCTTCTATATACCCACATTTCAAATGCGCTGATTAGTTTCTTTTCATTTTTTTTTTTTAATGGTCGAGGTTTCGGCTGCGTATGTAACAATTGGGAATATTAGTGTATTAATGAGTCGTAATTTGGTATTCTTCGTCAAGTCACTGTCTCTCCACATTTTCGTTAGCTTGGCGATCGCTATTCTGGGCGTAGCAAGACGTCTGCGAATTTCATTCTCACATCCGCTGCTGCTTGTTATTACTGAACCGAGATAATTCAAGTGACTGACTGTTTCATACTTTGCAATGCTTCTAACGTAAAGCTGTTTCGGACTCTGTCAATAATCATCATTTTCGTCTTGGTTTCATTTGACTGTAACCCGTATTTGTTGCGGACCATTTTAAGTCTATCCATGATGCACTGGAGTTCTTCTTTCGAGACCGCCAAGACTACGGCGTCGTCGGCATATCATAAATTATTTATTTTAGAACCACCGATTGTTATGCCGCCCTGCCAGTCGTCAAACACCTCTCTCATGATCTGTTCACTATATATTTATTGAACAATATAGGTAATACGATGCATCCTTGATGAACCCCTGCTTCGAGTTTGAAGTCTTGCGAGAAAGTATTATCCACCAGGATGGTGGCTCTATTGTGTTTGTGTAGATTTTGAAGAAGCCAAATTAAATGACAAGGTGTCCCTATCTGTTTGAAAACTTTCCCGGTAAGACTCCAGTTTACAGTGTCAAATGCCTTCGAGTAATCCACAAAGCAAAGCTATAACTTTAGATTGAATTCTCTGGATTTTTCTACGACTTGACGAAGATTGAGGATCTGTTCGCGGGTGTCTCTTCCAGGCATGAATCCCGACAGTACCCTTCAGATTTGAGAAAGCGAGAATGGTTTTTAATCGCTCACTGATAATAATCAGGAGGATGAGATATTAGAGAGACCGTTCGATAATTGGCTGTGAACTACACGTAAGATTATTTTAGCTACGGTTGTGCGGTTGTTCGAAGAAGTACTTATTTTTTCGCAGTCTTTTCGCTCACAACATACAAAAACATAAATGTTCTGCTCAGCACGCGTATGTGGAGTAGTGTGTATTATGACCATTATTAAAGGCCGCTGTATTTGTATCTTTTTGGTCAAGGATATCTTGTTTTGTTTGCCACTTATGGGTACTAATTATGATAACTGAACCTAACGTTTCATATTCAACGGAGAAAACAAATAAAAACAAGCATTTACCTTGTATAACTTATATGCTGAGATAAACGCTTACGGTAAAAGAGTTTCTTATGTAAACTGGTTGTATGTTTTGTAAACTTAAGTTCTTTTATTACCAAAAATTGATGTAAAGTTATTTAATTAGAATTTCCCTCGCGTTCTCAATATTAATCTGATCTTCGTGGGGTAAAGGTTGTTTGTTCGATCTTCGTGTTTACGAATTATTCTTGTAATAAAATACTAATAGTGGATCAGATTTTTTACCATAAATACAATAGGAGTAAACTGCGATATCGTCACCGTAAACGGAAGCAGTGTCGAATAATTAAATAATTAGTTATAAATAACTATCACAACTTCTCATAATAAAGAACGTGCAAACAGGGATAATAAATGAAATTACCCAACAGGTGTGAGTAATGAACAAAATATACACATGTTACAACAAACCCAACTGATGTTTCAACAAGAGCAACAAGAAAAAATGCGGTGGCAACAGATTCAGCAGCTGAACAGGACTGACACAGCTAAAAACCAGCTAAATAACTGCAGGAGCAAATGGTGTATGGCAGTTTATCAATATGGCAAATAAAAGGAGAATATATTCTCATATTACTTATACAACAGATGAAGAGGAATTAGAGGAAGAAGTTGCTTGAATTCAAGAAACAAGAAGAAAAAAAAAATACAACACAAAACTCACCACTACAGAAGCTGCCAACCCAACAAAACTAACAAATGAATCAGGCACTTAAAGGACCGCCACCAACCATCACAGACAAAACTAAAAAAATGACAAAATATACAAAATCCTACTTGAAAATAGAATAGTAATGGGTCAAGATTCTTGGCCTATAGAGAAATAAAAGTTGACTTTGTGGAACAAGAAGTTTACAGAGACGTAACAAATATACTCAATACAGAATGGAAATGGCATTCCTATGAAAACACACTGGATCACCCTATAAGAGTGATTATAAAAGGAATTAGTGCACAATTCGATAATGAGGAAATAAGAGAAGATCTACAGAAGAGAAAATATAAGATAAAAAGAGTAGAAAACTTATTAAAGAAAACAAAATATACAAATAAAAATATCAAATTTACAGTACATATGCTGATTTTTGACAAAACAGAAAATATTAATAAAAGATATGAAATTCGTGATATACTAGGAATGCGAATGATCGAATCTACAAAACGACCCACACTCATTCCACGATGTAAACGAAGCCAAGAATATGGGCATACACAAGAAATATTGTCATAAGATAACGAAATTTGCAGAAACACTTCACGCAAAAGAATGCAATACACCAAAAAATATACTACCAACCTATGCTAACTATAAATAACAACATCCTGCTAACTATAGAAAAAGTCAAGGATATTGAACAGGCTTTTGATAAAGTCTTGCACCAAGGATTACAACATAAGCTGGAAAAGCTTTTACTAAAACAATAAAGTCTTTTACTGAAATCATATAACCGTAAAAGGTTATACAGAATTAGATGTGGAGATGAGTACTCAGATTTGAGACCAATTAAAGCCGGTGTGCCACAGAACAGTGTTCTGGATCCACTGCTAAATTTATTATACACTGATGACATACCACCAACAGAACAAACTACAACTGCCACGTTTGCCGCTGGCACAAGCATATTGGCAGTTGGGAAAATTATACAAGAAGCCAATGAAAAACTTCAAAAATCTTTCCATAGAATTAATTAATACATGGACACAACGATGGCGCATTAAACTCAAAGAAAGCAAATCTCTATAGATCGCAATCACTTTTAACAATTATACAATCCCGTATACAAATACAGTTAAGTATCTACGTATGAACTTAGAAGCGAAGATAAAATAGGAAGAACACATTAAAAAGAAAAGGGAGGAATTAAATCTCAAATATAGAAAAAAATATATCGGTTGCTACGCGGAAACTCCGAACTGTCGATTCTTAGTCAATTTATGTAAACAAGTTCTTAAACCACTTTGGATATACGGCATCCAACTATGGGGGTGTGCAAGTCCAAGGAACATAGAATTTCATAATAAAGTACTAAGCGGAATTGTCAATTCCCCTTGGTACATATGAAACAGTAACTTGCATAGAGACCTGGGTGTAGAAATGGCTACTGATAAGGTGAGAAGATTGGTTCAAACCCATGAAGAACGGCTTCATGATCACGCCGACATTGCAGCAATCTAGCTGCTCAATCAATTCTATAATCCCTCCCTGTTCCATTATATAGCGCTATTGAACGTATTTTTTGAGTGACTTTGTGACCTCCCAGTTCCACCAACGAACTATTTTAGGTAAGATTGGAAGTCATGACATATTAAGAAAAATTTTTAGATTCTCCGAGTCGACGAGCCCTAAAAGAACAGATAATATAATATACTCTATCTTATCTACCACTTATACCACTAATATATTTGAATATCAACAAATTATGCGTAAAATTAGTTATCTAAATGAACAAAAAACAAGGGATAATTTCTATAATACTGTAACAGATCTATTAAATTTATCAACTCCAACCCCTTTCATCTCTTACCACTAAAGCAATATACCTCGTAAATGCAAGCCATTTTCTTACTTTTATTACAATATAGTATGTGTATAGTCGCACCACAGATCTGTCAGGACGGAAAAAGAGCAATGTAATACTGACTCCCGATACATGATGCAAAGGCGCAGGCGACGACAGACGAGTCTTCGATAGCCGCCTTTAACCTCGCCCAACCAATTACGGAAGTTTTGTACGACTACACCACATTTTAAATCAATACGTAATTTTGTTTGAGAGTGATAGCGCCAACAGACGAAATATAGGTAAAGTGAGTGTCTAGAACTTCCCTAGCAAACAAGCAGTTTCTAAAATCAATACTGAATTTAACTTTTTCACAATATATAATAGCATTAGAACTAGATATTTTAAATGAATTAATCATAAAAAAATTGAGTAGCCTAGTTTTTGAAGACATACTGTCGGGAGCTGCTTAAGGCCATAGACTAATAGAACAATTATTCTCTGTTGATCTTAGCTCGGCTAATGAGCCGTCATAAGACGAAACATATCCCAAGATGGATTGATAGACAAGCGAACAGTAAATAACTGCTGAAATATGGATTTTATTTCTTTTTAGTAGTTAATATTCATAGTAAATAATGAAATAATAACATCACTTTCAAATTTTTTGGCTACCAAAATCCTGAAAACGAAGTATATAAACATATATACAAAGAAACCTCAACTTTTTCGATTTGGTTTTTATTCGAATATAAATACTCAGACAGAAAAATTTACTTGTCCTACAACTAAAAACCAGGGAAAATTCTGATAATACTATTAAAATTGTACAAAATTTATCGACCATCGATCCTCAAAAACTATGGATTATTACACGAGGGCCGCTTTTTAAGTTTTTACAAACAACCACTAGATTGCGCTATTGAGATGCGGCATTACCGTTATTGTAAAATTTGGCATTTGTTATTGTTAAAACAGTGGCACCTCAGAAATTGGTCGAAAAGTTTGTTTACAGTGAGCGATTAAAAAAAAAAACAGGAAATTTCACATGAAGGTTCTCGTTGGATGATTTTTTTATGATTTTAATAAAGGCTTAACTCAACAACAATGCCTCCAGTCGCTTCGTTCAACTTTTGGTAATGAATCACCATCAGAAATGACTGTTTACAATTGGTTTGCAGAATTTCGTCATGGTTGTGCTTCCCTCGGCGATGAATTTCGTGAAGGTTGACCAAAATCGGTTATTGTTCCAAAAAACATCGAGCTGTGCGCAACATGACTGATGAGGGTCGGCATGTGACTTACCGTGAGATAGAGGTATCCTTAGGTATATCGAAGACTGCAGTACACTCGATTTTGCATGTACATTTAGCTGTGTAAAAGATCTGTTCCCGATGGATTCCGCATAATTTGACCGAAACTCAAAAACAGGCTCGTGACAATTGGTGTAAGGAAAGGCCCAAAAAATTCGGTCGAGGGCATGCAAAATCTGTATACAACATCGTAACAGGAGACAAAACTTGGATATATTCATACAAGCTGAAAACTAAGCAACAATCAACTGGGTGTTCCAAGATGAACCGAATCCAACAAAAGTGGTTCGTTCACGAAGCAAATCCAACAAAATCATCGATCGCTTGTTTCTTTGGTCATAGTGGACATGTTGCAACCATTGCTTTAGAGGATCGAAGAACAGTTAATGCTGATGATATACAACAATTTGTTTTCCAGAAGTCATCGATGAAATCAGAAAAAACAACCGAAAACGTCGCATCATTCTTCATCATGACAATGCCAGCTCTCACACAGCACGTCAAACAATTGATTATTTGACGGACAAAAACATCGAATTAATGTCTCACTGCCCGTATTCACCTGATTTATCACCTAACGACTTCTTTTTGTTCCCGAATGCCAAAAAAAAAATGCGTGGACAGACATTTTCATCACCTCAAGAAGCTGTTGAATCGTTCCAAAACCAAAGTACATTTTGAGAAACAATAAAAGGATTTGTACCAAACAATTTTTTTCTTTCATTGTGTATATATATATATATATATATATATATATATATATATATATATATATATATATATATCAAGGATTTTCTACAGCTGACGCTGTCTTCCTTCTCTCAGCCTTTGATTCCATCCATTTCTATTTTCCCAGTCTCCATCTGTTAGACCCCTGTCCTCCATAGCTTCGTCCATATCGTCTCTCCACGATCGTCTGGATCTTCCTCTTTTCTTCTCTCTATAGGGCTCCACTCCATTATTTTCTTTATCCACCTATTATCTTCGCTCCGTCTTATGTGTCCATACCATTTTAATCGTTTTTCTTCAATGGTGTTTATTGCGTTCTCTTTGATGTTCATTCTGCTTCTTATTTCTTCATCTGTTATTATCTCCATACGTGTCACTCTACAATATATTCTCCAATACTCCATCTCTACCGCATTAATTTTAGAGACCTTTATTGGTCGTCCATGTTTCTGACTCGTATATCATTATGCTTTGTATTATTGATTTGTATATGCGTGTTTTGTTTCTCTTTGTAATGTGTTTGTCCCACAGGATCGAATTTAATTGTCTTATGCATGTCCGCGTTTGTCCTAATCTAGCTTTGATCTCTTCTTCTGATGTTGCGTTTTTTGAAATGATGGTTCCTAAATATTCAAATCTATCGATTCCTTTGATTATTGTTTCGTTATCGACTTCTAGATTCTCCGCATTGTTTTTATACAAACTTAATAGGGAGCCCTCGTATGTGTACCAAACAAGAAATCAATATCATCAATATCAGTTCGTTCGAGAGTTACCGTGTCAATAGGTAAGCAGACAAACAAAAGATAAGCAAACGTTTTACACAAGTACAAGATTTCTCTAAGAAGGAAAGTAAAAACATCTCAGGGAAAACAATAAGCTCAATACGATTTTTCAAAAAGGATGTAATATCGCATATCTATAGTAAACAATCTTAATTAATCACTATTCTCCAAGCTACTTATTAAATCAGTCAAGAACAGGAAATATTTAACAATTTTAGCTCCACACTGTTCAAAAAAAGAGAAGCATGGTGTTGTAACATTATTTAATATGTCGTGTGATGAAACCAAGGTGATCTAATCAAACAAACAACATCGCGTGATTTTTCATATTATTAATAAAAATGTACTTAATATTACTCAGTGTTAAGAAATTTATGTTTTAATTGGATCATTTAAACATTGCTTAAATCACAATAATTATGTTAAATTAATATGATTGATATATATATATATATATATATATATATATATATATATATATATATATATATATATATATATATATCACACTACTACAAACCATGTTAGCTGATTTTACTTAGAAAAAAATTTAGTTTGCAGAAAATTCATAAACAAATCAATAGTAAATTAAGAGTTTACGGAATTACCAAGAAAAATCATTCAATCGAAACTGATAAATCAACATTATTTTCATGGATTTAAATATCAGAGGTTAGTTATGCAGGAAGTGAACAAAACACAATTTCAAAGACTCAAACTGGTGGATGATTTTTAACTTTTCATAAACATAATTATAATTTGGTCCAAAATCGTGCATTGTACACTGTGTATCCAGAAATAGATCAAACTTATAATAGAAAATAAAGTGCAAGCCCAATATAATTATTCCAATCATTTATTTCACTTGGTGTACGTTCCCTTAGCTTTAATAAAGTATTTTTAATATAGGTTTATAGGGTACTGTTAAGGGCGTGGTCTCTCGCGATCGCACAGTTTCAATGATGTCTTTGCTTTCGCCGGCAAATAAAGTAGGGGGCAGATAAAAAAAAACTCACACAGTGCTAAATCAGGTGAAAACAGCAATGATACAACATTCAAAAATTCTCAAAATGGCCGAATGATGATCTAGTCAGTCAACTTTGGTTAAAGAGAGGCGAGAACATCGACCGGAAGAATTTGGGAACAATTTGAATAGCATAATAACAAGAATATATCTTGTTAAATTCCAGAAGATTTAATACAATTACTAATTAGTTAGTCACTGTTATGACTTTCACTTATCACACACAAAAACAATACGATTTTATATTCTAGATTAATAATAATTAAATAATGTAACTGAATTAACAAGATACTAGTGAAACAGTAAACATGAACAGGTTGGTTGTACATTTGGCATAATGTGTTTTTATTAGATCGATAAACGGCCAAAACTTAATTAAATAATTAATAAAAGCTTACCAAAGAAGAAAACATTGTTTATATCAATTTGAAAGCAATTTAATTCTAACACAATTTGTATCCCACAAGATCTTAGGGCTAAGTAAGTAGTGCTACAAATGTTACGCAAAACTACCATTATTAAATGTATTGCTTTTAATAAGATTATTTAAAATACGTCAAAAACTTTACAACAGCAATAACAAGTGTTATATGACGATAAGTCGAGCGTAATTTTATATGACTGTAATTCTTATTTCTAAATATACTATAAGATTAACATTTTGGTTTAATTTTGCCCTTCGTTTTTAGAGACGGCATTTTTTTAATTACGTATTACGTAATGATTTATGAACGCGCGAGAATGTGATTTTTTCCCAACCATCACGTCTCGAAACTAATATTGAACTTCAGAAATTTTAAAATATCGATGGGCAACACCAAAAATCTAGAACCAGAAAATCGTTAATGTGACTATGTCTTCTGAGCCTTTTGTTTTTTGTCATAAACATATGTATGTGTTTTGTGAATGTCCTTTTATCTTTTTGTTCTTTATACAATGTTCCATACCATTTCGTGTTTATAACTATTGTTATTCTTGGAACCAATAAATGATTATTATTATTATTATTCTGTACTGAATTTGACTTTCTGACACTAAAAACACATCTTAATTCAAGCATTACAGCTTAATAATTCAAATGAAAAAACATAGGAAAGAAAAATTGTCACAATATTACTGAAACTCAACAAAATCTATCTAATTCGCTCCAATTGCCCTTCTACAGGAAGATTGCGAAGGCTTGGCAGTTTAACAATCCCAAGAGTTTCGGCTGCCATAAATTTGATGAGACCCGTTGGTAGGTTGTAATCAAAGAATGGAAGGAGAATACGTTTCCTCCTTGCGTCGAATGCAGTAATGGAGAATTCCCTCCATTTTTAACCAGACTGAAAAACGTTATTTTTAAAACATAACCTTAAATTAGATTTGTGATGTTTATGTTTAAATATTTTAAGACTAGTAATTCTTAATATTTGATTAATTTTTGGGGTAACATATGTAGAATTAATGTAGCTCAAGGATATCTTAATAGCTATTATCACAAATTAACCAAATAATTGCCTAGAAACATTCCCAAATAATGCATATTGACATATTAATTATTTCTCACAATATTATACATCATACATATGGCGGCCCGTAGCTCCGAGGCGTAGTAGTTGCTTGCGGTGCAGAAGGATTCAATGCCGGCAGGTCGGTATACTTTTATTTAAGTATATATGGCCGCGTACATAGGTAGTAGCTGTTTTGCAGAAATGCAATAATGTCCGTGGCAGCACTACCGCGTTGTCTAAAAGGTGCCGTGAAATACAAAAATGTATCTTTCGGCACTTGGACAACGTTGACGGGTATTACAACATCCCCGCCGATATCCTCAGGATATAAAAAAGGGTTAAAATCCCTACTCAAACGAGGAGATGAACCATAAAAAAACATCGGTCTGTTCTGTTATGTTTTTAACCACTTAAAACGTAATTTTTTCTCTCGGCTGATTTTGACAAATAGTAAGCTCTATGATATTAACAGAAAATCAAACGACTTGAAGATTAAAGAAAGGATCTAGTTAAAATAGTGGTTAAATTTCGGAGTACTAGGCATCCTAGCAAAATTAGTATGTCTATTTCGGGTAGCGATCCTTATAAATGTGGGTGCTGTCCTTTCAACCTGATGACACATAATACGAGCTATATCTTTAACTCCTCTATTTTAAAATAGAAGCAAGACAAGTAATAATTTTTAAATTTATCTCCAAATGGGAATAGCTCCTAGCGACGAAATATAATATAAATTCAGCAGTATCAACCATATATTAAAAGCTAATGGTCTATAAAATTTAAACGTCAAATAAAACTTGATAATATAGCCTTATAAACATTTTTAAATCTTACAACGCCATTTAATTCAGAATTTGCTTAAATGCTCATAATAAAAAACAAATAAATATATAATGTTTAGATTAGAGCAATAAACGTTTTCCAGGATTTACACAGTTTATCTCCTTTTATAAAACTTATAAACTGAGTATAAGTATTCGTAATACTATTCATATTCAGAATGGTAGTAGTAAAAATTATATTTTTGATAATTCTCCTTATTACTCGTCGTTTATAAAGGGAAATAAATTTAAGCGTAGTAAAGAAGGAATATTAGTTCCTTAAATTTCCCTTTGTTTTAACACGCTCTACATCCTCATAGACTTTAGGCTTAAGCGATAAAAACTATCTACAAAATTTGATAAACCCGACCAACGTCCATTTCATCAAATGAATGAACCAAAGCTGAAAAATACATTTCTTCTACGATCATAAACAAATAATAATTTTTGCGTATTACTGTCAGTATGCAAAGTAAGACTTTTTCATTGACGATATTTTTAGTGTTCCATACGGAACACTTACAAGATCACTTCTGTGTCTGTCTCTCCGTCTATCACACCCGATTTTCGCTGAAACTATTTGACATAGAAAATTGAAATTTGGCACAAATATAAGATAATGGCCCCATCAGAGCCATGCAGTTTTGAAAGTTAAATTTTGACTTAAGGGGTTAGTTTTCGGGAAGTGAAAAAAAATTACCAGGTCATCGAGTGGGGTGTCACCACGCCAAAACACGAATTCAAAAATATATATGATGTAATACTTGCGCACACTTTTCTTTGTATTATTTTTAAAAAATTGACAAAAATCGTTGTCCCCCCCCCCCCCCTTATCTCGAAAAGTACTTATCAAAAAATTTTGAAAAAATTCGGAAATATTCTCCACAAGATGTAGATTGAAGGAAAATTATCACGAGTGCATTATCTTTGATAATTTATCTGGTATATATAAAAAAACAAAAATTTCAAGGTCATAAGTTTTCAAAATGTGGCCGTCCGTGACTCCGGTGGCCGCCCGTAGCTCCGTGGCATAGTACCTTGGTTTACGGTGCAAAAGGTCGAGGATCAATCCCGCAGGTCGATATACTTATTTATTAATTTATTTAAGTATATTTGGCCTCACCACATACATAGATAGTAGTTGTTCGCAGAAATGCAATAACGTCCGAGGAAGTACTACAGAACTGTCCAAAAGGTGCTGTGAAATACAAAAATGTATGTTTCAGCACTTGGACAACATTGACGGGTATTACGACATCCTCACCAATATCCTTGGGATATGGAAAAGGAGTAAAAATCCCTACTCAGGCGGGAAAGTTAACGGAAAAAAAAACGAAGATTGGAAACAAACTTTGTTGAAAACTCAGTTAGGGTAATGACATTTTTTATTTAAAAAGCAATCACCGTACGGAACAGTAATTGCAGAAGTCCGACTTGCACTTGGTCGGTTATTTATTTATTTTATATTGTGTTTTGTTAAGACTGTTCGATTTTCTAAGTTCCATTCCCATTACCCTTTTATTTTTGAGACAAATTTTCTTTTTATTTATTAGGTATATATTCAAGCAATGGCTACCAATAATCAAGTTGATGTTAAGCCGAAATTGCACTTGGGCGGTTTTTTTAACGTTACCATGACACCATCCAGAAATATTTTACACTCTAGTACGCACATTATTTGCACATATTGCCAAAATTAATAAGATCTATATATCTAGACGAGTAATTTTTTTTTCAATTTTTTTATATTTTTAAACTTACAAAAATTAGACTATAATTAGACTATAAACAAAATAAATGTTGAAAATAAGCAAATATTTTTTCAATTATTATTCACAATGTTAATATCAATTCTACAAAGAGTACATGAACCAATATTTATTTTTAAACTCGTTAACGTAACTCAAGATGTAGAAGTTAAATTTAACATTAGCATAATTTCCAATTTCTGTTAGTTTGTCTGTTAGCCTATCTGTCCATCCGTTTGTTGCATGCACACATAACTCACAAACATTTTCGATTTGGTACACATATAGTACTGGAAGTGCTAAATAAGAAACCTGTATCTTTGGGTCTTGTTGGATTAATGAATCAATTATCAGTGTAATTTATTTGCAGTCGCCTTCAGTTCTCTCGCTAACACATGCGTTTTAAAAAAGCCCTATTTCACTTATCCCTATATATATATATATATATATATATATATATATATATATATATATATATATATATATATATATATATATATATATATATATATATATATATATATATATATATATATATATATATATATATATATATATATTATTTTGGTTTCATCCATTCTACCTTTTTTACCATTTTCTTTATATTTTAAATTAAATTCTTGATAGCGAAAACTTTTGCGACCCACATGTCAAATCTTCCATATATTGAACTTTTCGTATAAGAAAATAGGCATATTGGAAAGGAAAACAAAGTAAAAGTTTTCCAACTTTTTTACTTTTCCATAATGGAATTCAAAGCAAAAATTCTAAAGTATCGCTTATTGCTATTTTAATGGAGGTTATATAAATATTTACATTTTACCTAGATCACGAAAAATATATTGTAAGAAAGAAACCTATAGTTTTTCAGCAAATGCTGAAAAAAAAAGAGATGATAGGGGTACAGGTCGATATATTTTGTGCGATTGCATCAGTATTACTCCACTTTTCTCAGTGTTTTTGGATTTCAGCGTCGTATCTATACCCCAGTTGGGTAGAAGATGAAAATATAGACTTTAATCAGAGAAAGATTTTTGTGTCGAAGAATTTCTCATATCTATGTCAAGTTTTTCATTATCCCCGGTCGTAACTAGAGGATGGACTGACTAATAAACGAATTTATACTCCCGATTTTCTAACCTGTACGAGTATGGATTAATAAGTCTGGTAATTTTCTACGAAATGGCGGGAAATTTTATTAAGTGTAACGGTTGTGTTCAAAGTTTCAAAGATTTGTTGGCAGCTATCGCAAGTGATCGATGTTATACGTTTCGTAAAAACGGATAAAGACTAATATAATGCAATGATAAAATAGTTTTATTTAAAAAAGTGGACTGCGTTCCAGATAGAAACTGAATTAAAGAAAGTTCATGCACCAGCACTCAAGGCCATTTATTACTTTTTTTTATTTGCATTTTTTTTTGTAAAAATTTGCATAGCAGATATGAAATATTGACACAGATGTATACGAGGCTGGTGCAAAGTCCGAGAGATGGCACCACCGGCGCGTATCGAGGTCATGTTTAGTTAGTAGCATCTCTTGAATGAACGCACACCAAGTTTCAGCCATATTGGTCTATTTCTTTGTGTTTGGCATTCGTGTGAATCAAGGAAGTCGAGTGATTTTCAAGAAATGGACGAAAAAGAATTTCGTGTGGTGATTAAACATTACTTTATGAAAGGCAAAACGCCTCAGGAGACTAAAGAGAAGCTTGATAAACATTATGGTGACTCTGCACCTTCGATTAGAACAGTTTATAAGTGGTTTCAAAATTTTCGGACTGGCCATATGGGCACAAGTGACGCTGAACGTTCTGGACGGCCTGTGGAGGTTACGACTCCAGAAATCATTGATCAAATCCATGATATGGTGATGGATGACAGAAGAGTTAAGGTGCGTGAGATTGCTAGTGCTGTGGGCATCTCGACTGAACGGGTACATAATATTTTGCATAAACATTTGGACATGAGAAAGCTATCCGCAAGATGGATGCCGCGATTGCTCACGCTTGACCAAAAACGGAATCGTGTTGCAAGAATGGTTTGCAGCTGTTCCAGAAGAATCCGGAGGACTTTAAGCGTCGTTTCGTCACTGTGGATGAAACATGGATACATTACTATACTCCTGAGACCAAACAACAATCTAAACAATGGGTTACCAAGGGGGAATCTGCTCCAAAAAAGGCGAAGACCGTTCCTTCGGCCGGAAAGGTTATGGCGACTGTCTTTTGCTATTCGCAAGGGATAATCCTCATCGACTTTCTGGAAAAGGGTAAAACTATTACAGGTGAATATTATTCATCGTTATTGGACCGTTTGAAAACCGAGCTGCAAGAAAAACGCCCGCGATTGGCCCACAAGAAAGTCCTTTTCCATCACGACAACGCACCAGCACACACCTCAGCAGTTGTGGTCGCAAAATTAATGGAAATAGGATTCCAACTCGTTTCACATCCTCCCTATTCTCCAGACTTGGCTCCCTCGGACTACTATTTGTTCCCCAATTTGAAGAAATGGCTGGCGGGACAAAGATTTTATTCAAACGAGGAGGTGATTGCAGACACTAATGGATATTTTGCAGACTTGGACAAATCCTATTATTCGGAAGGGATCAACAAACTAGAATATCGTTGGACGAAGTGTATAAGCCTAAAAGGAGACTATGTCGAAAAATAAAAAAGGTTTACCCCAAACACATAAGTAGTTTTTATTTTTGCACGGACTTTTCAAACCAGCCTCGTATGCTTGCGCTTGTTTCTTTTTAAAAAAATTGTACAAAAAATTGTATTTTGCAGTGAGGAGTATATTTAATTGCCTGACTACTAAAAGAAAGATCGCATATTCCGACAAAGCGGTTGAGTATTGCGATATGTTATGAACGTCCGTTACACAAGTATATAGTAAAATATCAGTGACTAACGGACATAGCTAACCAACCGAAGCCGAAAAAAAACTCCATAAATTAGAGTTTTTTGTAATACTGATTCTGGTTTAAATGTACATCGACATCAAATCAGGGCTACCTGTGTTGGAAATCAATTTATTCGGGAAAAGTTCCCGAACGACTGGCAGAAATGTATTTGAAGTCTGATGTGGCCCTGGGCGTTGAAACTAATTTCTCTGGCTGTAACAATCAGAATTTTACAAAATAGGTTTCAAGAAATTCTTAATTAGCTCCACATATCGCTCCGAATTCAGAGTTGTTGTGGGGCCTCTATTATCCTCAAAGAAAACCATGCAGTTTATTCTACGTGACGATATTACAACCCGAGTCGCTTTTGGATTATTTGGTTGTAAACTTTCCAAACTTTCAATAACGACAATTCTCTTGATTAATGTGGCTGTTAAGGTAGAAATGTTTCTCATTCGAGAATAACTGATTGACCAATGTTGAGGTACATTTTAACATTTGATAAACGAACATGAACCTCTAAGCACTAATCGTTGTCTTAAATTTGTTGCATTAGCGGTATCTTATAGAGGTGCAAACATAAATCTTTACCTTATATATATTATAATGAACTTCTGGATGCATTTACGTCACTTGATCGTTTGTGTATTGAAAGGTCGCAGATTGACACTCGAACGCGTTCACATCTGCGTCGCTTCTGGGTTGCTCTGGCCGCACCGACCGATATTTACTTACAATCAATCCAGTTTCTTCTTCTTCGCCTGTCCGCATTTTCAATTTGAAATTTGAACTTATTTACGGAACCTCGTGTAATTTTCCGATGCTATCAGGGATGTAACTTGTATTATCATACTGTTGCTATAGTCATGGTGAAGCAACATAATTTTTAGTGTATGTTATATTGTGTAGACAACATATTTTTTTTTTAGCATTAAATTTGTCGAATTACGTGCCAACAACACATCATTTGCGAGAAGCGTTACTTTTCTTGTTTAATTCGAAAGTCATCGATTGCTGTCGGAAACCTATTCCATCTATATAAACATGTGAGTATTGGTTTCGACGCTTTAAATGTGGTGATTTCGAGATCGAAGAGAAAGAACGTCCAGGCCAGCCGAAAAAGTTTAAAGATGAAGAATTGGAGGCGTTACTCGATGAAGACCCGTGCGAAATGGAAAAAAAACTTACAGAATCATTAGATGTTGATCGCACAAGCAGTTATATGCACTGGGAATGATTCAAAGGCAAGGAAATTGGATGCTGTACGAATTGAAACCGAGAGATGTTGAAAGGCGATTTTTCATCTGTAAACAACTGCTTCAACGGCACAATTGGAAAAGTTTTTTGGATCGTATCGTAACTGGTGATGCAAAATAAATACGCTGCGATAATCCAAAGCACAAAAAATCATGAATGAAGCCCAGTGAACCATCATCATCCTCGTCAAAGCTGAATATTCATGGCTCCAAGCTTATGCTGTGTATCCGGTCGGATCAGCTGGGTGTAGTGTATTATGAGCTGCTCTAACCCAACGAAACTACTACTAGGGAACCTTACAGACAACAATTAATGCAATTGAGCAGAGCGTTGAAGGAAAAATGACTGCAATATGCCAAAAGATACGACAAAGTGATTTTTCAACATGACAACGCTGTTGGTTGCAAATACTTTTCAAGGAAACACTAGAAGCGCTTGGATGGGATGACTTACCTCATCCACCGTACTCACCGGACATCGCTCCTTCTGATTATCACTTGTTCCGATCGATGACTCACGGTCTGTCTGAACAGCGTTTCCATTCTTATGAGGATACCAAAAAATGGGTAGATTCGCCTCAAAAGATGAGTCGTTGTTTCAACATCGTATTCATATGCTGCCACAAAGATAGGAGAAAGTAGTGCCTAGCGATGGACAATAATTTCAATAATCAGTTTGTAACCATTTTTTTACAATAAAGCGATATTTTTACCGAAAAATTCCTCCAATAATTATTCTATCAATAAATGTATTTAGTATTGATGTTTGAACACAAAAATACATATTTTTTCACCAAATAAAATTTTTAGCAAATTATTTTAGCTCCCAACCTAATTTTATCTACACTTTTATTGAAATGAAAAATGATAGGAGTGAGCGTTGGGCCATCTGCTTAATGCAAAATTCTCAAGGCTGATTTTTATATATACATTGTTGCTTTATTTAACTATGTTTAACATTAATAATTTATTAAGAATTATTGAATGTTTACACAACGCGAACCAACGTTGGCAAAACAGAATAAATTGTCTATTTAGAGTGTTTAAGTTCAAAATAATGTTTGCTGTTTAATCACGTTAAAGTAAAAACAATATGTCAATACTTGCAAGCAAAAATCTTAGTTACAAATGAAAAATTATATAATATCAATCATTGCAATAAAATCTTTGTCATCATTAGAAAACGATAAAGTCGAAAAAAAAACATATTCTAAAAACAGAATATTTCCTTTCAACTTCATATAAATTCGTCACCACCATTCATACATGTGGATCCATTTCTCCGACTCCAGGCTTATTAAATACAAATGCAGTCAGTCCAAATGATCAAAAAACTTTCTATTCTCGTAAACAGATTCTAACATTTGCAATATTGTACATCCAATAATAATTTCGAACAAAGAACATCCTTCCACATGTGAATATATTTTTTTTCTGAAAACTAGAATTTTTAAAGATATACTTTTTTCGAAATGTTACATGCAGGTGAGAATCCGGCCTACGAGGGTTGTATCATAAATACTTGTATGTGTAAAATTTATTTTATTTTTCAGTATAGTCTCCTTTTAGCTCGATACACTTAGTCCAACGTTTTTCTATCTTTTGTATCCCATCTAAAAAATACGATTTCCCCACCCCTTCAAAATAGGCGTTTCAGAAATCACCTTATCGTTTAAGCCAATAAAGTGTTTGGTGTAGTGGTGATATATACTGAGTAGAGCAAAGATTGTAGTTTAATATACAACAAAATTTTGTTTTCATTTATTTATTACTAGGGTGGACCTAAAAATAACGGAAATATATTTATAAAAAAAGGTTTATTAAATTTTTCTACAAACAACTTTTAGTCTCCTTCAAAATATTCTCCATTGGAGCTAATACATTTATCCAATCTTTTATTCCATTGTTCAAAGCATTTTTTAAATTCGTCTGATCCAGTGTCCTTCAGAGCCTGCGTCGTTTTTTATTTCACCTCTTTTATGTCAGCAAAACGTCCTCCTTTCAGGTCTCTTTTCATCCTGGGACACAAAAAGAAGTCGTATGGAGCCAAATCCGGCGAGTAGGAGGGTGAAGCAAAGAGGTCATGCCGTTTTTTGTCAAAAATTGGCAAGCAGAGCCGTGTGGGCTGGCGCCTTGTCGTGTTAGAAGAACCAATCGCCCGACTGCCACAAATGAGGGCGTTTCCTTCGCACACTGTTACGCAACCTTTTCGACACACAAGGTAGAATGCTTGGTACACCGTCTAACCTGGTGAAAAAATTCCGGTAAACAATGCCTTTCATATCAAAAAAAATAAGCATTGTTTTCACATTTGATTTCACCTGACAAGCTTTTTTGGGCAAGGACAATTCACCGTTTTCCATTTCCTGGACTATTGTTTTGTCTCAGGATCGTAATTGTAGCACCATGATTCACCTCCTGTGATGATTTTGGAATAAAAATCGGGGTCCGTTTCAAACTACTGCTTCAGTTTACGACAGGCCTCCAGGCGACACTTTTAAAAAATGACGAGTACACAGAACAACTTTTACAAAAAAAATTTCAGGAGTCTGTTACAACCTTCTATACCGATTCCGCTTGTCAGACTGACTTAGAAAGACTATAACTACATCACCCTAGAAGGCGAACCGTGTACTACAAGTACCAACCTAACCACAACACAATTTTCGTTACTTTTGGGTCTAGCACGCGTGCTACAGGGAAGTCCCTAAAGCGCTACAGGAGCGACACGTGTGTGGAGAAAGCGATTCACGTTGTTCTTGAATCGCTGCAAATTGTACTCGGTGGGAAACATAGTCCTGGGCAAATTATTCCAAAGGGATGATGTTCTCCATATAAAAGACTGCTTGAAGAGCGTTGTACGAGGAGTAACAAGCTGAACCTCATACGGATGTGAAGTATTAGCGCGGCGTGTACTTCTAACATGCACCGCTCTGGGAGGAATTAACCGGGCCACATCCTTCGAACACTTTCCATGAAGATACTTGTAAAATAGGCTCAAGTCGTCAACCATTCCTCGATACTCCAGCGAATCAAGGCCGCCGGTCAGTTCCGGGTCTCCAATCAGACGAACAGCTCTTCTCTGAATAGAATCCAACAAATGCAGTGTATGTTTGGGAGCGGAGCCCCAAACATGGGAGCAGTATTCCATAGTTGGTCGAATTTGAGCTTTGTAAAGAATTAACAGTTGTTGTGGAGTGTAAAGCTTTCTGGTTCGAAATAATATTCCCAACTTTTGAGAAGCTCTCCTTGCTATGCCTGCAACATGGTCATGCCAGGACATATTTGCTCCCAAATTAACGTCCAACAAATTGAGTGACGATGTTAGAGGAATGGAGTGCCCAGACATAACTATGTCGGGTTTAGCAACGTTAACTTTTTTAGAGAAAACTGCCGCCTGGGTTTTTGTAACGTTAAATTCCACTTGGTTACTGTCACCCCAAGATAGAATTTCTTCCAGGTCTTGGTTAAGTTGAATGACTTCCTGCTATCTGCGGATATTCGTCTGAGTAGCCAATGTCCGAGCGTTCAAAGAGATAAGTGTACTGTCATCTGCAAAGCTGTAGATTGGATTCTCGGTCTTTTCCAGCAGATCGTTAATATAAATGAGAAAGAGAGTAGGAGACAGTATGGAGCCTTGGGAAACACCGGCGCTGATAGTGAAGGTGTTAGAAAGAAATCCGTCGACTGCCACTCGTAAAGAACGCTCTCTGAGGAAACATGAGAGCCACAAACAGAACTTTTCAGACATACCATAAGAACGTAGCTTAGCCAACAGCCCATCATGCCAAACACGGTCGAATGCCTTGGATATGTCAAGAGCAACCGCTCGAGATTCTCCAAAGAGTTCAATTGCGTTGTTCCAAACATGTGTTACATAAGTCAGAAGATCACTCGTTGATCTATTTTTTTACGAAAGCCATACTGGCGATCGCTAATAATGTTGAATCCGTCAAGATATTTTAGAAGATGCTGATTGATAGCCTTTTCCATAACTTCCGATATTATTGGAAGCAGTGCGATTGATCGATAGTTATTTGACAAGGTCTTCTTTTATTTTTTAGGTATCGGGTGAACTGTGGCACATTTCCAGCAGGAAGGAAATATTCCCTTTCTGTAGGATAGTTTGAAAAGTCTACAGAAAACTGGTGTTAGTTCCCTCGCACAGTTTTGAGAACTATGGCAGGTATTCCATTAGCGCCAGAACCCTTTTTGGTGTCTAGCTACATCAAAATACGTTTTATGATACGCTGTCTAAAGACAATATCGGGCATCCTTGACTGCACTACGGAAATAGTGGGTGGTGTTTTTCCTTGGAAATCGACAGTAGAATATGAAGCAAAGAGTTCAGCCAACAAGTTCGCTTTCTCATCAGGTGTCGTTGCAATAGAATTATCTGACCGTGTGAATGGTGGTATGGTGGATTTGGTGAAATTTTGACTAACTGCCTTAGCGACTGACCAAAAGGACCAGGAATTGTTGGGACAAGCGAGTAGTTTGTTTCTAATCCGTTAGTTGTGTGCCTCCTTGGTTTCGTCGATAATTTCTTTGCATCTGTTCCTGGCACGAACAAAGATGTTACGATTTTTACTGTACATTAAAGTTAAAATTTGTTAAGGAACACCATGTATGTACATTACATTAGAAATATGCAAAAATATGTACTCAAATTACTTTTAAATTCGTGTTTATTTTTTAAGTAAAAATACCAATTAATCATCTTTGAGAACGTTCGAACCACGTCGATATTTACCATTTATACATACCGCAGGTTTTTGTCATCCTTAGTGTTATGTCACAAAATATAAACTCACAGCTAAAAAATAAAAGTCAACCTGTAATTCTGCTAAAGCAAGAATGATTCATAAATACATTACTGAACATTATTCGTCAGTCGAATAATCATTAGACCGTTCGAAAGCTCTTTCACGATGAAATCATCGTAAAAGAATTTGAGGGGTGTATTAACGTCCGATAGTATTTCTGGTAATAAACTTTTAAGTGCCGTACATTTCCTGATATCTGGTCATTAAAAATAAATAGAACCGTAATGGTTAAAGTGTCTGTTCGATAATTGAGTTCAAATAGAGCTTTTTTATTTTGCGAATAAAAAGATAAACTTTCGATGTAAAAAAGGGGTATTTTTTTGAATACATCAGCCAAACAAACTTATTCCTCTTTACGCGTAACTCGGAAGGATATGTCCAATTGAAACTGATACTTGACAGCCGTTTGAGTGAAACAAAAGTATACTGAGTAGAAACAAAAGTGTTGTTATATGTTTCCTCTAGACATATTCTGTTTTTATAGCACTCAACGCTTCAATATTCAAATTGAACATTCTAGATCGAAAATAGGGTGCTGCTGCTACAACGAAAAGTATGAAATGAATTGTAAATAAACGGACTTTTCTACAACTTAGCATTTAGTTCATAAAATTGTTTAAAAATTGCAGCTTAGGTCAAGTTTAATTACTGACATTAAAAAAAACACAAAATAAGAATTCATATGACAAGTAAACCTAATGATTCAGCTTTATCTCAAGGTTGTCATAGGAAAAATAACGAATTAAACTCTAATTAAATCAGTACTTCAACAGAAGTGTAACAAGTAAAGTTACTGAGTTAATATTATTTTAAATAGTCGGTCAAGTGCAAGTTGAACTTGTTCCGTACGTTGATTGCTTTTAAAATAAAAAATGTTGTTACCCCAAATGAGTTTTCAACAAAGTTTGTTTCCAAACTTTACTGAAAACTGATGACTTGAAATTTTTGTTTTTTTTTTTATATACCAGATAAATTATTAAAGGTAATGCACTCGTGTTAATTTTCGTTCAATCTACACCCTGCGGAGAATATTCCAGAATTTTTTCAAAATTTTTTGATCAGTTCTTTTCGAGATAAGGGGGGGCAGCGATTTTTTTTCCCGATTTTTTTAAAAATAATACAAAGAAAAGTGTGCGCAAGCATTACATTATATATATATATATATATATATATATATATATATATATATATATATATATATATATTACTCGTGTTTTCACAAGCTTTCATTTGACACCACACTCGATGACTTAGTAAAATTTTTTTTTTCACTTCCGATTTCAACCCCCAAAACTAACCCCTTAAGTCAAAATTTAACTTTCAAAACTACATGGCTCTGATGAGGCCATCAATTCCTATATTATTACGAAATTTCATCTTTCTATGACAAACAGTTTCTGAGAAAATCGGGGTGTAACAGACAGACAGAGAGACACCGAAGTCATCTTATAAGTGTTCCTTACGGAACACTAAAAATAGTGTGTTAAGATCTTAAATAATATCCTACGTGCAGAATTTCGATAAAAAAAAATAGTTCTTGTTAGTTCAGGTTAGATGAATTTATTGTCATTGCTAGTGTTCACACAACATTGTATTTAAAATCACATAAAGAAGAACAAAATTATGAGTTACACCGGGTTTAGTCCAGAAAATACGTACAATTATAAAGTCAATCTACATATTCTATACGTTAGATCCACTTTCAGGTTTAATTCATAGATATATATTGGCTTTTGTAATTTTTAAATACTTCACTATATTTTCTTATAATATACCTACTAACCATTGAAAATAAACTCATTGTTAAATTAGGGCACGTTACGACAATATGTTTTTTCATAGGCGCTAGGCGGGTTCATGACAGAAAAGCCCCACATGTGTAAACAGTATACCAACAATCCTAGAATTTGGAATTTGTTTCAAAACTAACGTGGAGTATCTTCTGACTAATGCCTAGTAAGTTAATGAACGATGTTGGTAAAAATACAATGTTTCGATAGAAATACATCAGGTTCTGGCAACATTAACTACCTGGGTGTTAAATTCCACTTAGTTACGAGTATTATCACCCCAAACCAGAATTTATGTCAAGTCTTTGTTAACTTTCGGTAATATTACCGCCAGAGCAGTATGGAATCCTGGGTACACTGGCGTTAACACTAAAGGTTTCGAAAAAAATTATTAATTGCCACTTACACAGGACAATCTCCTAAGGGACTCCACAGCTGGAAACCAAAAGCTTGATACCAAACACGATCCGAAAGCCATGAATATAACAAGCGTAGTCGTTAAAAGTTCGTAACATATGTATCAAAAAAAATTAGGAGATCCACTGTTATTCCGTGCTTACAAAAACCATATTGCTTGTAAATAATATTCTTCTTGATACCCAAAAATATGTTGATTGAACAGACAACCGTATTAACTTATAATGTCTTATATTACAGGGAGTAAATTCTGCGATTCTATAATCACAGGAATAATTTGCAATACTAACATCTATTGAAACCAGATGGAATGTTTGGAATATGAATAAGAAGTTAATTGTACATAGATGCTTGAACCCAGATGCAGCAGATTATTCCAGTTACTACTCTATCAAAGTAATTGTTTTTTAAAGGTTTTATTGCTCTTAGAGAACGTTAAAAAAATTCATACAATGCTTATATCATAATTATAAAAGTGCATCTCATAAAGAAGTAAAAAAACGCCAAATGCAACTCATAATTTGATATCAATAACAATCATTTAAACCAAGGTTATTGTTGTATCAATGTAGTATATTCATCGCCAAACCCACTATAATTTTATTGTATTCGCTACTGAGTAATTGCGCCATCACCTTGTGATTGTTGTTGCTTATTCATCGAAAAATAGATAGCTAAATTTAAATATAATGCTAGTACTATCATTATCGATAGTAAAATAAAAGGGATTGAATCGACGATAATAATAGAACTTCGATGCAAAATATTAAAAACTTTTGAGGAATTTTTTAAAAAACTATGCTCCAATTTGTAAATTTTAGATTTTTAATTATATACTCAATACTATGTTAGATAATCGGATGATAACCTTTCTAGGGTTCCGCACGGAACACTTATGGGATTACTTCGGTGTCCGTCTGTATGTCTGTCACATCCGACTTTCTCCGAAACTATGTATTTGACATGGAAAGTTGCAGTTTAGCCTACATATAGAAATTGATAGCCCAATCAGAGTCGTGGAGTTTCGAAAGTTAAATTGTGACTTAAGGGGTAAGTTTTTAGAGATGAAATCAAAAGTGAATCAAAAAAAAATCGAGTAACGTTTGATAATTTATCTGGTACAACAAAAACTTTGAAAACTATGTACCTTGACAGTATGGTGGAGAGTTTTTTAATACACATTTCAGTACATTACTGCTGCTGAGTTGCGCGTCGGTTCTGTACCCAGATATAATTTTATTTTATTTGTTTATAATTAATCAAATATTTAGGTAGTAAATATTTCTTTTATACTTTATTACTAGATTCTAGATTGAGCTAGATTGACAGACTAGATAGCTAAGATGCAATAACTATAATATATTATTGACTAAGAAAAAAACGTGAAAATACATATTGGATCTTACGATATATACATATCAGGAGCCTAATTAACTTAGCGTAGGTAAGAATTTTATTTTATTTTAAAAGCACTGACAGTACAGAACACTAATTTTGCAAGTTTAACTTGCACAAAAGAAGAAAAGAGTGTTTTTGATCAAATTTTAAAATTTTCTCAGCGAAATTTGAAAGGTAACAATCAATATAGTCATGTAATTAAGCGTAAATAATTTTTAATGGACTAAAATGCTAATGAATCTGCTCTAGGTTCTTCACACACTCGTGTAGTTGGAAATATTTTCATAGAAATTCACATTTTGTTGTAGATGACACATTAGTTATCTGACCACGTCATAAAGAACACCTGATTGCCTTTTTGGATCGCTTCAATTAACAACATTCAAATAGAAGGTTTATTTAGCATGGAAACTAAATCAAATGATATCCTCCTCTTTTCAGCCAAATAAGTGACAGGAAAAAGTAACGGCACGTTGCACGTTGTTGTTTTAAAAATAATCCTGGTCAAATTTTGAAGAGATTTTCGGAGCCAGATTTTAAAAAACCTAACCTAACTTAACCTAACGTAACCTAATCTAAAGTAACATAAAGTAAAATAATGAAAAATTAGGAAATGAAAAGTAATAGCCTCTGAATTTAAAAGCCTGAAAAATAACCAAACTTGACCTAGCCTAACTTAATCTGAACTAGCCTAGCCTAGCATAATAAAATACAAAATAAATATATGTAAAATATATGTAAGGTAAGAAAAGAAAAATAATAGTCTCCGAATCTAAAAGCCTTAAATACAACCTAACGTAACCTTACTTTACTAACCATGCGTATGGTTTCACCTATACAGAGTAGGGATAATTATGTTTTTACCACAAAAATATATCATGCATCAAATTTCGAGAAATGGCATGTGATAAAATGACTCATTCTATACTGATGAGGTCATTATAAGTGAATAAATAATTCATCTGTTTTATTATAATTATAGTCAATTATCAATTATAAACTCCTGGACAAAATTAACGCAACAATCTGAAAATTAATTTATCTTTTTCTTATGTCAGTTTTAAAGTTTATCGAGTATTTGAATAGTAGGCTATGCATATTTTGTTTCATTGTTCATGACAGAAATCAAAACAATTCGTTTAGATTTAGAGTTTTAAAGAATTTTTTAGAAGATAAGCAATTTTCTGTAATAATGCGATAGATTTTCTTTAAAAGTAAGCTTATAAATTGTTCCCTTTTTCAAAGTAATACGTTTTTGTGGTAGACTGTTTTATTTTTGACCCCGAAGAATTAGATAAATGAATCGAACAAGGAATTTAACTGAACACGAGGTAGTGCGAGCCTCGGTTTCATTGGACGAGGGATATTGTCAGAGTTACGTTGCCAATTTGTTAGGCAAACATCGTTCCACAATAGTCGTATGGTAAGACGCTTGAATGAAGTAGGAACTTATTCTAGAAGGCTAGGGCAAGGGAGAAAACGATGCACTAGCGACCTAGATGAACGTTTTATAAGACAATATGCTTTAAGAAACAGGACTGTCACTAGTTCTATAATAAGAAACGAACTCGAAGCTGTTCGCAATGTCACGATTTCTTCTAAAACAGTTAGAAGACGGTTAAATGAAGCTGGATTAAACAGTAGAAGACCAGCCACTGCGCCCTTGCTTACTGGAGAGAACAGAGTTGCCAGGTTACGTTTTGCTCGAAATCACGAAAACTGGTCTATGGATGACTGGAAACAAGTTTTTCTTCACAGATGAAACTAGGGTGAGTCTAAAACATCCAGATGGTCGTGAGCGAGTATGGCGAAGACCAGGAGTTAGGTTTGCTTCTTGCAATATCTCTGCAAGGATTTCATTCAGCGGTGGCTCTGTTATGTTCTGGGGTGGCATCTGCTTTGACGCTCGCACAGAGCTAGTTCCTGTCCGTACCAGATCCATGAATGCTGACTACTATCTTGAGAATATTGTAATAGAACATGTGATGCCCTTCGATCATTTTGTGGGTCCCAATTTCCTGTTTATGCAAGACAACGCTCGACCTCACGTGGCTAGAGAGGTACTCGATTATCTTAATCAAGTTGATATACCGATTATGCAATGGCTACCAAAAAGCCCGGAACTGAATCCGATAGAACATGTATGGGATTACCTTAAGAAAAATGTAAAACGTCATATGCCTGCACCTAGAAATCTAAGGGAACTTGAAAATGCAGTTATCACAGAATGGGAGCAAATTCCTCAAGATTTTATCCAAAATTTAATTAGAAGCATGCCTAGGCGCATAAACGCTGTCATCCGAAGTAGTAGTGTACCAGTTACACCATTAATTTTAGTACTAGTGTCCCAGTTTATTTTTTTCATTATTACATAATTTCAACGATTTTGTTATTAGGTCTTAAGAATCATTTTAATTCGAATCTTATAGAGAAATTTGGTAGCTAATTCACTTTAAAGTATCCGAATAAGTTTTTTCTAACTTTTGGTGTAACCAATGTTCATAAAAAATTATTAAAATTAATTCATTATAGAGATTTGTATGATTTAATATATTGTTGCGTTAATTTTGTAAAGGAGTGTAGCATTTTTCCCCATATTTGATGTAACATTTTACCAAGAAAAAATTGTATTCTATTTAAATTATATTAATATATTTTTACTGTCACCATTTACATTATATATATATATATATATATATATATATATATATATATATATATATATGTATGTATATATATATATATATATATATATATATATATATATATATATATATATATATATATATACTGATGAGCAAAATAATCGACTCAAACGATTTTGCTTCATTTAACACCGATTCTTGAATTTAATTTTCAAACAGTGGTATTATTTTCAGTATCATTAGAATGCTAATTTTCTACTCTTTCCAATAATACCAAAAACATTTGAATTTCCAAAAAATTTTATTGATTAAAACGGTTTAACTCAATAAAACCGTTTTTGCTCGCTCAGCAACGTACTCGTTGCGCGCTGTTCATCCCTATAAAAACACATGTAACTGCATTTTCCTATTCCTTTATCAGAACTTCAAGCCTCAATATCTCTGCTATACCCGCTCACTAATTACGTCATAGGAAAATGGATATCACCCGGGAAGAAACTGCACAAATCATTGCCATATTGCAAGAAAGGCATAGGCAACGTGTAATCGCTGCGCAACTGCACCTAAGCCAGTCAGCTGTCTCCAAGAGACTGGCGCCTTTACACGGAGACCACGATCAGGAAGAAGAAGGTGTACCTCGGAGCGAGATGACCGCGTCATTCAACTTGATGAACAAATTTCTTGTACCTGACCGATATATCAAACTTTTTTTTTTTATGGGTCTAGCACACGTATTGCAGGGAGATCCCTAAAGCACTACGGGAGCGGCAGGTGTGCGGAAAAAAAAAAGCGATTCACGTTGCTCTTGAATCGCTGTAAATTAAACTTGTTGCACTATACAGAAAAATTAATTATAGCACTTTGTACATACATTATATGTATAATACTGTACTGTAAAAAATGTTAGAGTATAAACTCCAGTATAAGTTGTATTAAATGTTACATAAAAAAATTATAAGAAGAGGGTGTTTACTTTACGAAACATAATCCGAAATACAATGCACTTTTTCGTAGTTTCTTCACTGTCAGTCACATCCTTATGAATGACTTAAGAAGTATAGGAAGAAGCATGAAAACGAATAATAACCCACATCCCTAGACACTTATTCCACAAAATTGAATTTGAAACGTAAGATGGAAGAAAATCATAGTTAACACGTCAAGGAGAGGATTTTATATAAATTTTAACAGCGTATCAGGAAAAGCCGTTTCGATTTAAGTTTAGCTGCCTTATCATCACTCATCATCACTTGACCGGCGTTGAAGTCCAGCAGGAGCTCCGACAAGTTCGTAGTCGGGCTATCAGTCATGGACAGTCAGAAGATTTAAAGAAGCTAACCTAACTCAGAAGAGACCAGCTAACGGACACAAGTTAACAGCAGCCTATCGACAAGCGCGACTCAGATTTGCCCGAGAACATGTCGACTTGACCTTAGAGCAATAGCGCTCCATTTTATTCTCCGACAAGTCCCGAATGTTCCTACATAGCAATGATGGAAAAAGACGAGCCTAAAAGAGGCCTGGGGAACGCTATGCGCAGTGCTGTATTACTGAAAAGGCTTACGGAGGAGGTTCTGTCACAGTGTGGGGAGGCATCTTACTGGAGGCGAAAACCAATTTGGGTTTCGTGACTGATGAGATGATGGTGATTGCTTCGTGCTACTGCACGACAATGTGAGGCCACATGCTGCAGCGTCGGTGCGGCAATACCTGGCGGAAGTGGAAATATCCACATTAGCCAGATCTGCGCGGAGTCTTGTCGACAATCCAATCGAACACATGTGGGATGAGCTCAAAAGAAGGGTTCAAGCTAGAAATCCAGCCTCTGCATCGCTAAGGGACTTAAAGGTGCAATAGCGGAAAAGTGGAGAAGAATCCCACAGACAGTGATGAAAAAGCTCACCTGCTCCGTAAAAAAACCGGTTGAAAGCAGTAATAATGGCTATGGAGGGTAATATAAAATATTGATTTTGGTTTTTATCAATAAATTTAATTGTTAAACTTAAAATTTGTTTAATTTTTCCTTTGTCTTATCCCTATTTTTATTCCTTGTTCTCCTTGTTTCCCCTTTCAATCATTTTAGTCAGTAAAAAGCATGAGGTATGCTATGGAATTTGGTATGACTAATTAGTAAGAGAATAGAACGGACTTTCAAATGATAGTAAAAATAGATGAACACTAAATTCTAGGATCCGTATTAAATGAAGCCAAATATCAATATTTGATCCATTCCAAACATTTCATTATGGAGATAATTTTTTTTTTTTTTATTTTTAATTATTAAATGCTACATTTTCCATTCTCATTGTTGTCAATATGGAATAATTATTACTGATATAAAGATTTTTTATCATTACAAACCATTGAATCATTCTAATACAAACACCATCAAATTAATAATAATAAATAACGTACATATATATATATATATATATATATATATATATATATATATATATATATATATATATATATACATATATATATATATATATATATATATATATATATATATATATATATATATATATATATATATATATATATATATACATATATATATATATATATATATATATATATATATATATATAATATATATATATACATATATCAAACATTCAGCAATTCCTTCAATAACTAACGAACCATCGTACTAAGTATAACAATTGTCGATTTGCACAAAACGGAAAGTAAATCAGATCAGGTGTTAACAAAAATTAAAAAATGTATTTAAAAACATCACAAAAATAAATAAATAACAATCAACCTACCGCTTGAGTATCTCCAAATTTTGACCCATCTCGCCTATCCAATGGTATATGATTTGATGGATGATTTCCCATTATTACACAAAAAAAATTAACTCTTAAAACAAATGAAACGTCATAAATACCCCACGGCACCACACACAAACAAAAAAATTACACCGTTTGGTTCCAAGGTGCTCGCAAAGCAGATGTGCTTGAATGCACAGATGCTCAATGAAGGGTGGAACAAATCAGTATTACACACCCGTGTTCGAAGGATCAACTATTTTCTTGGTCGACTTTAACTTAAAATACAATACTTTATATGCACATAAAGTATTTTAGATTTAACAAAAGTATTAGAACACGCTGCCGGCAGAGTCTGTTGAAAGAAAACTGGAAACTGCTGCAGGTACAAGTTTTCTTCACTTATCAATTCAAATATTCTTTCTTTCTCGAATACCAGTCGTCCTTGAGCATTCCTGAGGTCACCACACTGAAAATAGCGTGTCAAATAATGTAAAAAGCGAGATGTATGTATCTTCTGTAGACGAGTTTTTTCGGCAAAATTAATGTCACCACAAAAAATGATTTCCCAGAGTATCCGCTAAAAGATATTAATGAGCCGTAAAGCGAGTAACGGTCATTTCTAGCACCAGAACTTTTCACTTGTTTTTGCACAATTTTATCTTGACCAATATCACTAGGAGTACAAATAAATGCTTTATATAATGTGGAATTTTGAAGAAATTTTTCTGCCAAAACAGATTTTTTAACGCGGAAAAATCACCGAAAACTAGGATCGATCCAACCGTAACTTCTACGCGATCACTGCGACCATCCGGATGGTCTGATGACGGTTAAAGTTGAATGCTGTTCCCACACAGGCGTGTACTAGCGGTTCTGAAAATATCGACACAGGTAAACGTACCTATACCTATGTTGGCAACGTATTTTAATGACACTTACATAGTCCGACTCGAACAAAAACCTCACTAGTCCCTCTATCTGTGACATGGGACCCGAAAACATTTACATCACTGTCTTGCTAGTAACTTTACACGTTCGGTAAAGATGAAGTAGCTCGGGACAGTTCGGAAGACTACCCGAGTATACAACGTGTTTTTGTTGCGTTGTGTACTCGACAAAGATAGAAGCTGGTTTACTAATGAAATGGGTGGGTTGAAAGTATATGTAATATTTTTGAATATTAATATTATTGATGTCTAAATATTGTCAATTTCTATTGACCTAACAATAAACCCTAAAAACAAATTACATAAGACTTTCACTAAAAATCGTATGATTTATTCAAATGGTCAAGCGTTTCTTTTCTAATTGACTATTGATGTCAGTTTAAAACCATTGATGGTAAAAAAGCCAAAGATGAATATCCTTTTATTTATGCGGAAGTAAGTACACCGAATTATGTATGTATGTTAATTACGTAAATAAGTAGACACCATACGTATCCAAAAATGTCAGCTCTCAATCATTCCCGTTTTCTGTCTCTTACACAAGTTTTTTACAAAGAAAAAGTTCATCATTAAATCATTAAAAAAATGAAATGAAACGAATTACTTTGTTATTTGTCACTTATTTTTTATTTATCTGCTACTGCAGTTTCATAGCTTTTCTACATTATCAAGCGCTTGATCATATAGAAAAGCTATGAAACTGCAGCTGCAGATAAATAAAAAATAAATGACAAATAACAAAGCAATTCGTTTCATTTTATTTAGAAATTTATAATGTATTGTCACAAAGTAACGAACACCTCAATTATGCAATTCATTTTACATATTTTTCATTGGTACTGTACAGCTTTAAAATTATAAATCAAAAATATTTTCAAAAAAATATTTTTTTTTTTAAATCGTGTATTTGAAAAATAATACTCTAATAACGATGGTGTATTTATTGATCAGCAACCTCGTATGTCAAATACAGCAATTTTTCAGGAGGCATGAAATACTGTTTCTAGCTAAAAAGTTTCGTTCACGGCAACAGCTAAAATTGATTTAGTGTCTTTTAATTAAATTGCGCATAATAAAACTTCAATAATTTGTTTCAACTGGATGGTTAGTATTAAACCGACATACGAGGTTGCGAATCAAATAAATTTTCATAAACATACGAGGTTCTGCTTTTGACCTACAAGGTCACTGCAGAAAAAATTGCACAAACAACAAACTAACCATTCAACATATGGAGTGATGAGGCTTAAAAAATTTGAATGAAGTTCTACAAATCAAGCTATAGTATGGTTAAAATAAAATTATTTTTATTTTACTTTGTTTAAAAGAACATTAAACCCCAAATTAAATAATAGTTTTAAAAGCAAAAATAGAAAGTCAAAAGTACGACATGGTAAAGTCATAGTAAGTAATAGGGGCAAAACAATATAATCGACTTTTGTCTATATATAAAGGAGCATTAGATTACAATTAAAAAAGTAATTTTAAAAACAAATAAAACTCATTAATATGGTAAAATTAAACGTCTAAACAAGATATCACATCTTGCCATAATTATTAAAATAATAGGGCTTTTTTAAAAAAAAAACCTAGAATTTCGTTTCAGTTAAATAATTAAAAGTTTTCAAAGTTTTAAATAGATATTACAGCACAATACAAAATTTAGTATTGAAGAAAGGCGAAAGCTCAACAGAGAATCCGTAGAATATGGAAGTATTAGTAAAACTATAACAAAACAAATTAGAAAACAGATAAGGCGATATAACACCGAAAAAAATCAAAGAGACAATAGAAAATAATAAAAATATAAACATCTTAAGCAAAATATTAACAACGGAAATGCAAAAATCAACAAAACAAAAAATAAAGAGAACCAGATCATGACCGAGAAAAATGAGTTACTAAAGACGATAGAAGAACTATACGCATCGAAGAAATAACAATATGAACAGGAGGAAAGAGAGAGAGTTATAATAAATATCGACTTAGAAGAGATACCGGAAATATCGGAGAGCGAGGTCTCCGCAGCGCTGGGAGAGATGAAAAATGGACGTGCGCCTGGTGAGAATAGAATAACAACTGAATTGCTGAAATATGGAGGAAAATGTACTATAAAACTCATAAAGTTGTTGCTAAACCAATGTATGGAAGAGAGAAGAATACCGGCGGTATGGGAAAACGAGGAGGTCATTCTCTTACACAAGAAGGGATACCGAGGAGATATTGGAAACTATAGATCAATAAGCTTGTTATCCCACCTGTATAAATTTCTAACGAAAATAATTACTAGGAGACTGACTGCCAAATTGGACTTTCATCAGCCGTTAGTACAAGCGGGTTTTAGAAAAGGTTACAGCACAGTTGATCACCTCTAAACAATGAAAATGCTCATCGAAAAGTGCGAGGAATATATCAGCTGCTCCATTTGTGTTTTGTGGACTTTCAAAAAGTTTTTGACACGGTGGAGCTGTGGGAAATATTGAAGGCGCTACGAGTCGCTAAAATCGACTCACATTATAGAAAATTAGTGGAAAAATATATATCTTAATCCCACACGCCACGTAAAACTAGACGAAGAAAGAAAAACCAACAAAATCCCGATAAAATAAGGAGTGAGACAGGGAGATACTATATTCCCTAAATTTTTCACACTAACCCTGGAAAATATCTTGTTGGATTGGAATGAGAAAGGGGTAAACATAGATGGAAAATTTTTAAATCACTTGCGTTTTGCTGGCGATATTGCCCTGATAAGCCCAGATGAAAACCAACTAGAAAGTTTATTAACCGAACTAGACTTAACAGCAAGAAAGGTAGGTCTGAACATGAATCTAAGAAAAACTAAAATCATTTCTAGAAATCACAAAAAGAATTCAAAATCATCGAAAAAGTGGAATAGGATCAACCTAGGACATCTTATCAAGCTCGGGAAACATAACCACACAGGGGTAATAGGCAGAAGGGTACAACATAGCTGGGCAGCTTTCTGGCATCTGGAACTCATCCTTAAGAACAATGATGTACCGATATCTTTGAAGAGAAAAGTGTACGATTCGTGTGTTCTGCCGGTATTAACCTACGGCATGGAAACCGCAACACATACTACAAACAGTGCGGAAAAATTGCGAACATCTCAAAGAGCAATGGAAAGAAAAATGGTGGGGGTTACTCTTAGAGATAAGGTGTGAAAAACACAGATATTAGAAGGAAGAGTGGAGCAGTGGATGTTATAGATCGCATGGCTAGACTAAAGTGGAGCTGGGCGGGACACCTGGGAAGGAAAAATCCCGAAGAATGGACAGTATGTTTGATTCAGTGGCGACCAAGAACAAGTAAAAGAAATGTTGGAAGATCTCAGAAACGATGAGTCGACGATATAAAAGAGATAGCAGGAAGAAACTGGTACCAGCAAACCAGGGATAGAGGACCATGGAAAGAGATAGGGGAGGCCTATGTCCAGCAGTGGACAAATGAAGGCTGAAGAAGAAGACACAAAAAAAAACAAACGGAACAATTATTTTCTTTTGGTGGATTTCTTCTTGTTCTGCTTCTTTGGTCTTTTGAGAGTTCTATGTGAAATTTTATTTTCCGATTTCTTCTTCTTTTCTGGCTATTGGTGTAGAATATTGTCATAGAAGTCCCACACATGAGATGGTAGAACTTTTTTCAATTCTTGCGAATGCTGGTACTTTACAGCTGATATCTTAATGCGCCCGCTGTACTGTCTGTTATACTCCAAGTTCATAGCTTTCTTCCTTTAGGGCAATTCTTTGAGCTCTTCTGAGAATCTCAGTTTATAATAAATAGAACCATTTTTATATGTATATTGCACTACAACATTAATTGTAGGATCATCATACAAAAGCTTCGTAATCAAGAAAAAACCGAAGATCAACACATTTAACATTGTATGTCGGATTCTTTCTCGACTCCCGAGTGACTGCAAGATAATCATGAGGGTGGTGAATTTCTCTATTTTTAAGCCGCCTTTAGATGGCGGCATGAACTGAGTCTGCCTCCATTTGTGTGTGACCCTTATAAAGGCACTTCTGCTCTATTATGAAATTAGATTTCATGGATAAACGTAGGATAGCATTTCCAAGCGTCTTGTTCTTATTTTAATACACACAGCCGTCTGTCCACAAAATAATTTGGTTTGTCTGAGGCCATTTCTCTATTTCGTTTATCAAAAAGTCAACGATACATGAGGTAAAATTTGAAGCTTTTATCACTCCCTCGGAGATCAATAGCAACAAACTTCACGAGAGGAGAGATTAAAATACGTGTGGTTGTGGCAGCACAGCTTGGTTTTATAGTATAAGGCAGATGCTATTAATGCTAGAGCTAACTTTATCTGCTGTAAGTCAATAGTATAAACTTAACATTCACCTCTCTCTGCTCTCTTCTTGTCTGCCTCGTTTTCATCCCTTATAGTTGATTTGTCATATGCGGTATTTTTTTAAATTTTATTTTGAAACCGTTATTATAGCATTTGACATACAAGGATGTTGCAGCAGGTCGGGCACATCTGTTTGTACAAGAATCAATAATAAAAAAAAAAATCGAAAAAAATGAATATACGAGGTTGCTGATCAACACCATTATCAAGCCTTTTCCCTCATACCTGTTAATCTTTAATAGTATATCCACGCAGTGGTTTAGCGGAGAGAGGAGACATATATATGCAAAGGGTGTTACTTCAACGAAAAAAGAAAACAATAAAGGTAACGCTACTTATAAAGTAGAAGGGCGTCAATCGTTATCCAGGAGCCGAGCCTTATGTTCCAGCATATCTATCTCACAGAGATTATGGAACATTTACCTGACAAAATATTGAAACCGGCCAGTCATAGGAGACAATAAGGCAACCCATATGATTCCTTAATATCTTTAACTAACCAGCAGAAACGAGGAACGACGAAAAATAAATAAAATAAACTTTTTTCTGCGATAAGTATTGCTCAAGATGATGTGCTACATAATATGCCAGCAATCGTCTTACTGAAGAAGACGGACCATAAAACAAAATAAGAATTAACAATAAAATTACTTAATTACTTTGTTAACTGTCACTAAATATATTTGTAGATTTTACAATTGCGTTATCGCGATTTCGTAGTACAAATAATTGTTAAAATGTAGTTACAAATTAACAGACCAATCAATCAACTCTTTAAAATAAGAATGATTTATAATATTTACTATATAAAAGAAAAAAAATCGATCCTTTTTGGGACCACAAAGTTTTACTACTACTGAGCTAAAAAAAAAAAACAGCGAACAAATTCGATGAAAATTTTATCGTCCTTACATACCACATTTCGGTAGTATACGGGATTAGGGTTATAAATTAACAGAAACCCTATGGCTTGTGCTGAAAGAGAATAAATTCACCCCTTAAAAAATTTCTTTTGTTTTGTACTAATGCGATTTTAAATATATTTTAAACCAGCAGAATTTACTTATCTAAATTTAAAAATTAAATATATAAGGGTTAGTTATTTAATTAAATCCCGAAATTAATTATAGAACACATTGAATATCCATAAAGAAGTTATAAAATATTGAGAGAACTGCAAGTTATTAGGAGATGAATTAAAAATGCAAAAGGCTCCACCGTGCAAAACAAATTGAATACGTTATCTAAACCGCGATATAAACATCATGTCTTCTGCATAGATAGCATTGCTCAAGATGTGTTATGCTAAAAATATTGAAATCTTATGTTTAGCATACATCTACTAATTTAGATTCTTCTAGAGATACACATCTATAGCATCTACATCATTTTTATCTTCTTAATTAGCTGATATAGTCTTACTACTTTGGTTATCTTCGTTAGAGGTTACTTTTTGCTCTGTCTTGTATATTAGTTTGGTTATTGGTTTGATAAAAACATTTTTCTACAAAATCTAAATGTTCTCAAAGAATAATTTTATGGCTACGTTTGGGTCGTTCAGAGTAGCTATTGCCTCTCCCATGCTCCTGTTATCTTTGGTTATGTTGCTGTTGTTTTGCGACCCAAAGCAAGGGCTTCTGAGAACTTCTGCTGCACAAGATATTTTGGGTATCCCCTGTAAGAGGCTAGTGTGTGATATGCACATGACTGACATATACAACAAATTCTTCCCTATTTTTTTACAGGTTGCCCAGTTATTCCCTTGGCCATATTTCACATACTTGTGTTTTTTTTTTTTTTTTTTTATGGGTCTAGCACACGTGCTGCAGGGAAGTCCCTAAAGCGCTCCAGGAGCGGCACGAGTGCGGAAAAAGCGATTCACGTTGTTCTTGAATCGCTGTAAATTGTACTCGGTGGGAAAACACGGCGCTGGGCAAATTATTCCAAAGGGATGACGTTCTCCATATAAAAGATTGCTTGAAAAGCGTTGTACGCGGAGTAACAAGCTGAACCTCATACGGATGCGAAGCACCAGCGCGACGTGTATTTCTAACATGCACCGCTTTGGGAGGAATTAAGCGGGCTACATCCTTCGAACACTTTCCATGAAAATACTTGTAGAACAGACTCAAGTCGCCAACCGTTCTTCGATGTTCCAGCGAATCAAGGCCGCGGTCAATTCCGGGTCCCCAATCAGACGGACTGCTCTTTTTTTGAACAGAATCCAACAAATGCAGTGTATGTTTGGGAGCGGAGCCCCAAATATGGGAGCAGTATTCCACAGTTGGTCGAATTTGGGCTTTGTAAAGAATTAACAGTTGCTGTGGGGTGTAAAGCTTTCTGGTTCTAAATAATATTCCCAACTTTTGAGAAGCTCTCCTTGCTATGCCTGCAACATGTTCATGCCAAGACATATTTGCCCCCAAACTAACGCCCAACAAATTGAGCGACGATGCTAGGGGAATGGAGTGCCCCGACATAACTATGTCGGGTTCAGCAACGTTAACTTTTTTAGAAAAAACTGCCGCTTGGGTTTTTGTAGCGTTAAATTCCACTTGGTTACTGTCACCCCAAGATAGAATTTCTTCCAGGTCTTTGTTAAGTTGAATGACCTCCTGCTGTCTGCGGATACTCGCCTGAGCAGCCGATGTCCGAGCGTTCAAGGTGAATGAAGAGACAAGCGTACTGTCATCTGCAAAGCTATAGACTGGATTGCGGTCTTTTCCAGCAGATCGTTAATGTAAATGAGAAAGAGAGTAGGAGACAGTATGGAGCCCTGGGGCACACCGGCGTTGATAGTGAGGGTGTTAGAAAGAAATCCGTCGACCGCCACTCGTAAAGAACGCTCTCTGAGGAAACATGAGAGCCACAAACAGAACCTTTCAGACATACCATAAGAGCGTAACTTAGCCAACAGTCCATCGTGCCAAACACGGTCGAATGCCTTGGATATGTCAAGAGCAACCGCTCGAGATTCTCCAAAATGTTCAATTGCGTTGTTCCAAACATGTGTTACATAAGTCAGAAGATCTCCTGTTGATCTATGTTTACGAAAACCATATTGGTGATCGCTAATAATGTTGAATCGTTCAAGATATTTTAGAAGATGCTCATTGATAACCTTTTCCATGACTTTCGATATTATTGAAAGCAGTGCGACTGGTCGGTAGTTATTTAGCAAGGTCTTCTTACCTTTTTTAGGTATCGGCTGAACCGTGGCACATTTCCAGCAGGACGGAAATATTCCCTTTCTGTAGGATAGGTTAAAAAGTCTACAGAAAACTGGTGTTAGTTCCCTTGCACAGTTTTTGAGAACTATGGCAGGTATTCCGTCAGCGCCAGAAGCCTTCTTGGTGTCTAGCTTCATTAAAATACGCTTTATGATGCGCTGTCTGAAGACAACATCGGGCATCCTTGACTGCAATATGGGAATAGTAGGTGGTGTTTTTCCTTGGAAATCGACAGTAGAATGTGAAGCAAAGAGTTCAGCCAACAAGTTCGCTCTCTCAACAGGTGTGGTTGCAATGGAATTATCTAGCCGTGTGAGTGGTGGTATGGTGGATTTGGTAAAATTTTGACTAACTGCCTTAGCGACTGCCCAAAAGGACCTGGAATTGTTGGGACAAGCGAGAAATTTGTTTCTAATTCGTTGATTGTGTGCCTCCTTGGTTTCGTCGATAATTCCCTTGCATCTGTTCCGGGCATGAACAAAGATGTTACGATTTACGGTGTTAGGATTTTCACGCCATTGTCGATAGGCAATATGTTTAGAAGCAACAGCTTCTTTGCATTTTCGATCGAACCAAGGCTTGCCGTTGGAGGAGCATTTCTTCGAAAAAGGGATGTAAGCTTCCATACCAGCCAAAATAACATCGGAGACCTCCCTGGCGCAGTCAGATGGGTTATCGGATCGAAAACAAATGTCCATCCAAGGGAAAGTTCGAAAGTATTCCATAAGATCTTCCCATTTAGCAGATTTGTAGTGCCAAATCTCGCGCGGCCTAGGCGCCTCTCTGTCACTGATTGGCAGGATACTCGATGTCGAAAGCAGTTTATGGTCGGAAGAACCTAACGGCGGATTTACAGTAACCGTGTAAATCTCCGGATTGGTGGTTAAAAACAGATCAAGAAGACTGGCGAACTCGATCAGGGATCCGTGTTGGTTCGTCAATAAGCTGAGTTAAGCCATAACTGATTGAGAATGATTCAGCTTCACGACCTTGTTCGTCGGTAGTATTGGAATATTTAAGCCAGTTGATATTGTGGACATTAAAGTCGCCCAGGATGGCAATTTCGGCACTTGGATAGTTACTTTGTAAATGATCGATGGTGTCTGCAAGAGAAGCGAAAAGTGTTCGAAAATTGGTATCACTTGGTGGTCGATATAGGATACAGATGAAACTTGTGGTTTGTTGAGTCGTTATTTTTAAACACATAACATCAAAGTTTGGGGGCTCCAGAGCTTCTTCTCGTTGACAAGAGAGGTCGCTTCTGACAAAAAGACAGATTCCAAAGTTACGCCTAAATCGGGAATAGAAGTCGTCGTTTGCGTTACATGTAAAGAATCAATGCCAATACAACTAGTAGTTGTAGCATTGCGTTACATAGGCTCTAGTCTTCAATTCCTACTTTAATCAGTTTCTGAGCTCGGGAGCAGAACCAGGCCATACTCGCTTAAACGTCATTTTTGTGGCGACAGCGAACTTCTTACTATGAGAGAATTCCTTATTTCCTCTTTTGTTACGATAAGATGCGATATGTTCATATGTAATATGTATTATTAGTAAAGGCAGAATATAGATTTTTAGTGTTCCGTACGGAACACTTATGGGATCATTTCAGAGTCTATCCGTCCGGCTGAAACACCCAATTTTCTCCGAAATTATTTGATATAGAAAGTTGATATTTGGCACACATATAGAAATTAACGGCTCAATCAGAGCCGTGTAGTTTTGAAAGTTAAATTTTAACTTAAGGGGTTAGTAATTTAGTTTTTGGAGGATGAAATAGGAAGTGAAAAAAAATTACCAGGTCATCGAGTGGGGTATCAAATGAAATACAAGTTAAAAATATATACTTTCGCGTACTTTTCTTTATGTTCTTTTCAAAAAATGGCCAAAAATCGATGTCCACCATTTGTCTCGAAAAGGACTAATCAGTACGGAAACACTAATGATACTAGTCATTAGTGTTTCCGTCACTAATCATTAGTGTTTCCGTCATCGTCCACGATTCTACACCGTATAGCAAAACAGGGAATAGTGTGGCATTTCGCTAATCTAACTTTTAGTCGGAGTGAGAAATCAGTGAATGTAAATAGTCTTCTCATACTTTTAAAAGATGCTCGAGCTTTTTCGATTCTTGACTTTACTTCGATAGATGTACATTAACCATTGTCCCCAATTATATATAGGGTTCCAGACGCTTCATTATTTACCGATTTAACTGAAGCTGTCTCACTGCTTGTTGAGATTTGCTTATTATCATTCACTTGGTTCTACATATATTCAAGTGGAGACCAGACTCTTCGCTAACCCTTGGCATTCTTTCAACAAGATCTTGAAGTTCATCAATGTTACTGGCCAGCAAGACGGTATCGTCGGCGTATCTTATGTTGTTAATCATCTGGCAATTTATTTTTGATGCTTTTGTTAACTCCCTCTAGTGCTTTATTAAATATTTCCCAGGAGTATAGGTTAAAGAAGAGGGGAGAGAAGACACAACCCTGCCGTATGCCTTTTTTGATCTCAACGTTGTCAGAGTAGGATTGATCTATTCTTATGTTAGCCGATTGTTCCCAATACAGATCTGCTATGATGCCGTTCGTGCCTGACGTTATCAAATGCTTTGGCGAAGTCAAAAAACCATAGGAATGCATCTTTGTTCATATACCTGCAGCGTTGGGTGAGCACTTGTAAGCTAAAAATGGCTTCTCGTGTACCAAAAGCACTACAAAAGCCTAACTGTGACTCGCTGATATTTGCTTCACATTATCTGTAGATTCTACGAGTATTATAAATAACTTTTGTGAAGACCCTAGTGATGTTGTTAATCAAGCTTATTAAACGGAATACATCACATTCTTTAGCGCATCTTTTCTTGGGTATTGTTATAAAGGTTGATTCTAGCCAGTCTTTAGAGGATTCACCTGTATTGTAAATGTTATTAAAGAGATAAATGAGAGTATTGAGAAACTGATCATCCATTTAATATATAGTTATAGTACTTCACCGCAGTTGTTATCAGGACCTGGGCTTTATTATTTTTAAGGGAGAGGAATGGCGTTCTCTATCTCAGATTTCATAATAGGGGGGTCCTGTGTCTGTATCACGTGTTGAGGGTTGTTAGGTCGATCTGATTCAAAAAGCTTACCAATGTCCAATTTCCACGTTACAAGAATTTCCGAATGATCTGAGATGAGGTTTTTATTTGAGTTAAGTATGCTAGTCCTGTTGGGTTGTATTTCCTTTTATTGGTCATTGCTTTTATTTCTTTATGCATATTATGGTAATCATATTTTATTTCATACTCTTCGATTTCATCACATTTCTCAGCAAGCCACTTTTCTTTGACTTCTCTATTTTTTTTTCCTTATCGTGTTATGAATTAACTGATATTTATCTGTTTTTATTTTTGAATCTTCGTCTCTTCTCCATCATATTGATAATGTCTTCTGTTATTCATTCTTCCTTTCGCCTTTTTCATTTTGTTCCATTTATCATGTTCACTAATTGTAGCCTCATTGATCTTTTTTATTTCTTTACTCAGAGAATTCTGAAACTGTTATGTAATAGTACCATTTGAGAGCTCCTTTACGAGGCTGGTTTGAAAAGTCCGTGCAAAAATAAAAACTACTTATGTGTTTGGGGTAAACCTTTTTTATTTTTCGACATAGTCTCCTTTTAGGCTTATACACTTCGTCCAACAATGTTCTAGTTTGTTGATCCCTTCCGAATAATAGGATTTGTCCAAGTCTGCAAAATATCCATTAGTGTCTGCAATCACCTCCTCGCCAATCGCGGGCGTTTTTCTTGCAGCTCGGTTTTCAAACGGTCCAATAACGATGAATAATATTCACCTGTAATAGTTTTACCCTTTTCCAGATAGTCGATGAGGATTATCCCTTGCGAATCCCAAAAGACAGTCGCCATAACCTTTCCGGCCGAAGGAACGGTCTTCGCCTTTTTTGGTGCAGATTCCCCCTTGGTAACCCATTGTTTAGATTGTTGTTTGGTCTCAGGAGTATAGTAATGTATCCATGTTTCATCCAAAGTGACGAAACGATGCTTAAAGTCCTCCGGATTCTTCTGGAACAGCTGCAAACCATCCTTGCAACACTTCACACGATTCCGTTTTTGGTCAAGCGTGAGCAATCGCAGCACCCATCTTGCGGATAGCTTTCTCATGTCCAAATGTTTATGCAAAATATTATGTACCCGTTCAGCACTAGCAATCTCACGCACCTTAACTCTTCTGTCATCCATCACCATATCATGGATTTGATCAATGATTTCTGGAGTTGTAACCCCCACAGGCCGTCCAGAACGTTCAGCGTCACTTGTGCCCATATGGCCAGTCTAAAAATTTTGAAACCACTTATAAACTGTTCTAATCGAAGGTGCAGAGTCACCATAATGTTTATCGAGCTTCTATTTAGTCTCCTGAGGCGTTTTGCCTTTCATAAAGTAATGTTTAATCACACACGAAATTCTTTTTCGTCCATTTCTTGAAAATCACTCGACTTCCTTGATTCACACGAATGCCAAACACAAAGAAATAGACCAATATGGCTGAAACTTGGTGTGCGTTCATTCAAGAGATGCTACTAACTAAACATGACCTCGTGGTGGTGCCATCTCTCGGACTTTGCACGGACTTTCCAAACCAGCCGCGTATATACATATTATGATTGGAAGCTCGTTTTCTGAAACATTTTAGCTTAACCTCAAGTTACAATGTACATTAACACGTAGGCTGAAAAGTTTTTGGTCTAGCTACTTAAAACACATTTTTTGCAAAATTCGACTTTATTCATCAATACAGTCTCCTTCAAGAGCGATACAATCACTCCAACGCTTTTCTTACATTTATACTCCTTTCTTGTAGATAGATTTGTCTGCCTTCAAAATAGGCCTCAGTTTCAACGATAACCCTATTGGAGCCACATCTCTTTTCTGAGGTCTGCGAATAGGTAATAGTCGCTGGGGGCAAAATTTGGAGAATACGGTGGATGAGGAAGCAATTCAAACTTCAATTCGTGCAATTTTGCCATAGTAACCATTGACTTGTGACACGGTGCATTGTCTTGATGAAAGAGCACTTTTTTCTTGTTCATTTGGGGCCGTTTCTTTGCGATTTCTGCCTTCAAATGCACGAATAACTTTATATAATATTCGGTATTGATGATTTTTCCCTTTTCAGCATAGTCGATGAGAATTATTCCACACGCATCCCAAAATACAGAGGCCAAAACCGTCCCAGCCGACTGTTGTGTCTTTGGTAGCTTCGGGCGCCTCTCACCGGCATTGCGCTTAAACAGGTCCAAACAGCGCTCAGAATCATCAACACGTTGTTGTTTTTGGTCCACTCTGAGCAAACGTGGTATCCATTTCAAACAGAGCTTTCTTACGCCCAAATGTTCAAGCAAAATATGACTAACATGTTCTTTTGATATCTTTAGGGTATCAGCTATCTCACGCAATTTTACTTTACGGTCATCCAAAACAAGTTTGTGGATTTTTATGTCTTCCAGTGTAACCACCTCATTTGGGCGTTCAGAGCGTTCAGAATCATTGGTATCTGTACGACCGCGTGTAAATTCAGCCTACCAGTAAATAATAAGTGATTTTCTAGGGCAGAGTCCCCGTAACACTTATCAAGCCATTGTTTTGCTTGAACGGTATTTTTTCCCATCAAAAGACAGTCACGACGACGACACACGAAATTCGATTTTTTGAAAATATCAAGATAGTGCCACTAAAACCACTGTAACTTGTAAAACTAATCGTCGAAATGTCATGAAATTTTGACATTTAGTGTCAGACTCAAAAATTTTTAAGCCTACGTGTTATGTTTGATAATTTATCTGGTATAAAAAAAAACTATGAAAATTATGTTTTTTTGACATATGCTGGAGGTAACTGTAACCTAGTGGCAAGTCGCTCTTTTACCGAGACATAATTTTATTTTATTTTAAAAGCCGTCACCGACGGAACACTAATTGTGCAAGTCCGACTTGCACTTGGCCGCTTTTTATATTACGAGGCATGTTTTTTAAGTAAGTACCGTTTTGGAATTAAAAAAAGACGTGCAAAGATATCGCTATAATTTTATTTTTACATGAAAGCCTGTACCTTAATCTACTTTTCTACATAATTTCCGTGAATATTGAGGCACTTGTCATAACGTGGCACCAGTTTTTGAATACCCTCCTCATAAAATTCTGCCGCCTGACTTGTTAACCACTGTATCACAAATGTTTTGACTTCGTTATCGTCCTGAAGACGCTGACCACCCAGGTGCTTCTTCAAGTGCAGGAACAAATGGTAGTCGCTGGGCGCCAGATCAGGGCTGTATGGAGGATGATCTAGAGTTTCCCATTTAAAAGATTTGATGAGATCTTTGGTCCGATTAGCCACATGTGGACGGGCATTGTCATGCAGCAAAACGATACCCTTACTCAACTTGCCACGTCTTTTGTTCTGGATTGCACGACGCAGATTGTTCAATGTCTCTCACAATAAGACGCTGCATTGATTGTCTCATTACGAGGCAGAAACTCCACTAGCAATACTCCTTTTCTGTCCCAAAATACTGTGCACATGATTTTGCGGGCAGAAATTGTTTGCTTAAACTTCACTTTTTTGGGTGATGATGAATGTCGCCATTCCATGGATTGTTGTTTCGATTCTGGTGTGACGTAGGCCACCCATGTTTCGTCACCAGTAACAATTTGGTCTAAAAAATGTTCACCTTCATTGTGGTACCGCTCAAGGAAAGTCAATGCACTGCCTAAACGTTGGGTTTTGTGCAAATCCGTCAACATTTTTGGAACCCAACGTGAACACAATTTCCGGTAATTCAAGTTCTCGGTCACAATGCGATACAAAACACTACGAGAATATTGAGGGAAGCAGTCGCACAATGATGAAATTGTAAAGCGTCTGTTTTCTCTCACCTTTTCGTCCACTTTCTGCACCAAATCTTCATTAACGACCGAAGGACGCCCACTCCATTCTTCATCATGCACATTTGTGCGGCCATCTTTAAATGCTCTCACCCATTTCCTTACCATTCCATCACTCATAATGTTTTGTCCGTAAACTTCACAGATCTCACGATGAATATCGATCGGTTTTACGCCTTTAGCACTAAGAAATCGTATAACAGCCCGTACTTCACAATCGGCGGGACTCACGATTGTCGGAGGCATCTTAAACACTCAGTAAACAACGTATACAATGAAGAATCAGACTGTAATGGCGTCAGTGCGTAGACATGAGATGTAGGTTACCAGCGCGCATGCGCGGAACGCCGACCCGTATCGCGGCGGCGGCGGCGGAATCGCAAAACGGTACTTACTTAAAAAACATGCCTCGTATTTTACTTACTACTTTACTACAATATTTTATTTGTTTTTAAAATTTAAATATGCTATTGATAAAAAATGTTTATTGATTCTGATGGATGATAATTAGGATTTTATAACTCCAAAAAGCGAAATACTTACTTCTCTTTGCTTTGGCACTTAAATCTTCGTTTTATTATTCATGAAAGCTCTGCTATTCATTAAGATATCGTTTACCCACTCGGATTCAAAATAGACCTCTTTCCTTGATTAATTAAATATTTAGAAAGAACCCCAAAAAACAAAAATTAGATTGCAACTTCGTAATTAGAAAATTGTAAAACTAGAACTAATTATTTAATTATATTATTAGTTAATATTACCTTTTATTTCGTTTACAAGTTACTAAATTAAAACAAAATTTACAGGTGAAATTAACAATAAATTTTACTTCGGTGTCTGTCTGTCCGTCTATCACATCCGATTTTCTAAGAAACTATTTGACATAGAAAGTTGGAATTGATGGCCCCATCAGAGCCGTGTAGATTGGAAAATTAAAATTTTTTACTTAAAGGGTTAGTTTGAAATCGGGAAGTGAAAAAAAATTACCAGGTCATCGAGTGGGGTGTCAAATGAAAGCTTATTAAAACCCAAATTCAAATATATAATACAAATAATAATTGCGCACACTTTTCTTTGTATTATCGTGTAGAATGAACGAAAATTATCACGAGTATATAAAAAAAAAAAAAAATTTCAAGGTCACCAGTTTTCAACAAAAATAGGAAACAAACTTTGTAGAAAACTCATTTGAGGTATGTTTTTTTTTGTGAAGTCATTGATAATTTTATACCTCCGAAACAAAAATTGTTATTTTAAAAGCAATCACCGTACGGAACACTAATTGCGCAAGTCCAACTTGCACTTGGCTGGTTATTTAATAGTGAAATTGATTCATTGTAAAGGTTGTGTTGAGTTCTAAATTATAGTATGTTTTAACACAAATAGCATTGTAAGTACTTGGTAAATTACAAAATTAATTATTTGCAATTATTTTTTTAGTTAATTTTCACATTGTTTATTTATTCCTTTCTTAAATAATATTCAAATTAAACGTTTAATTAACAATTCTTTTAACTTGTTCAATTTAAACTCCTAGTTATAATAGACAATAAATTCATTATAGGAAGGCCGCATAGTACTTAATTTTTATGCATCACTTCATTTAATTTTTCCCACATAACTACAATTACATTCAAGTGCTTTGAATATGCGTAAGTATTAATTAGGACAGTTAAATATACAATTAAATAAATTAACGACAACATATATAAGGAAATCATAAGAGATGGTATGACTAAACTTGAACATTTTGTCGAAACAGTCATTCAAAGTTACTATTAACTTTCCAATACAATGGTATCATTTGATGTACAAGGTGGTCCAAATTGGACACTTTTAAAGGTAAACTCCTTTATCTAAAGGAGTCGGTGTCTGAGGCTCAATTTTTATGATAAACTCAATGGTGAAAACCGCATATCGATATCTAGTACTGTTTCAGATATACAGGGTGTTTTTCAAAAATCTGCATTTTGGAAAAATGTTTTTAATTCTTTTCCTATTGAAAATTTTTCATTTCTGTAAAAAACATTCTCAAAGCACTTTTTCACGTGGATTTCAACAGTGTAAGTTACATTTTTTTTACAACTAATATTTTAATAGTTATTGACGCAGAAATATATTTTTTAAATAGGATACCCTGTATATTTTTCCTTATCCGAATAGAGCTTTAAATTACCCTTCTAAAAATATGGCACACTTTATATTTTGCCTAAATCTACTTCAAAATATAAAAGTTTTCAGTTTTTACCCGAGTTATAAATGCACATTGAAAATTACGAAAAATGGGATGTGATAGTGTGTTTCATACAAACCGGGAGAAAATTCGGAAGCGGCAAATAATTTGTACCACGAACGGTATCCAGAGAGGCGTCAACCCTTCAAGAATATATTCGCTTGATTGCGACATAACCTAGTTAACAGTGGCCAGTTTGAAAAGAAACGACCCAAAAATTATGCATCAAACAGGGATAAGGAGTTAGAAGAAATAGTAGTTTTAGGAACTATTGGAAATAATCTCAACATTTCAACCCGACAGTTAAAAGAATCCACTGGACTACCAAGAACAAACGTAAGTCGTACTTTGAAGAAGGACAAGAAAAGTTCATCACCTTAGAGACCGAGATTTTCAACGTCGTATGGATTTTTGCCAATGGTTTTCTGGAGAATTGTAACCATGTTTCGAATTTTTCATTAAATTGCATTTGGACAGACGAAGCTTATGTAAGCAATGCAGTTACAATTCTTATACGTGGGCACAAGAAAATCCTCAATTAGTTGTGGGGCAAAGAAATCAGGGCAGATTTGGATTTAATGTGTGAGCAGGAATTTTTAGAGGCAGGGTTATAGGTCCATATATTTACGAAGGAAACACTCACCTCTCAGAGATATTTAAAAAATTTTAAAGCAGCAAATAGAACCTCTTGTTGATGAACTGCCGTTAATGGACCTTAGAAACATATTTTTTCAACCTGACGGGGCACCCCCTCATAACGTTGCAGTTTCCAGTAATTTTTTATCGGCCAATTTCGACAATAACTAGATATCCAACCAAGGTCCGAACCGTTAGCCGGCAAGGTCACCGGATTTAACACCCATGGGGGTCTTTCAATCTTCCCCATCTGTGGGGAAGATTGCAAGACCTAATTTTTAAATTGCCGACAAATATCAGGCAAGAGTTAGAAGTCGCAGTGATACAAAGTTTTGCAGCTCTCACTCGTCTTAAATTAATCAACTCGGTAAGAAGTGTCCAGAAAAGGTGCCGCCTATGTGTAAATGAAACTGGTCGACACTTCGAACATCTCTTATAGAAAATTGTTTTGTTTTAGTTTGCTCTACTCGGAATAAATTGTTTTATTGTTGTTTTTTATTTTCTACATAGTTTAAAGTCCTATCGCATTTAGTAAATTTCATTGTACTAATAACTCTTAGAGTTAGTTCTGGGATTTTTTTTTTTTACGATTTGACTGCTGTCGGTAAAGAATTGATATTGCCGCTCCGTCCAAAGCCTACTTCACAAAATGTGCATTTAAAACTCGCGTAAATATTGAAAACCTTTATATTTTGAAGTAGATTTAAGCAAAATTATAAAGTGTGCTATATTTTTAGAATGGTAATTTAAGGCTCTATTCGGATAAGGAAAAATATACAGGGTATCCCATTCAAAAAATATATTCTTGTGTTAATATCTATTAAATATTAGTTGTAAAAAAATGTAACTTACACTCTTGAAATCAACGTAAAAAAGGTGCTTTGACAATGTTTTTACAGAAATCAAAAATTTTCAATAGAAAAAGAATTACAAACATTTTTCCAAAATGCAGATTTTTGAAAAACACCCCGTATATCTGAAACGGTATTAGATATCGATATGCGGTTTTCACCATTGAGTTTATCATAAAAATTGAGCCTCAGACACCGATATCAGTTTTAGTCTATCTCCTTAAGATAAAGGTGTTTACCTTTAAAAGTGTCCAATTTGGACCACCCTGTACAGATATACAGGGTATTCCATAAATAGGTCTAAATTTGTTTAATTCATTGCAGCGTGCAAGAATTTTACAAAAATAATAATTCTACGACTAGCTATATCCAAGGCATTTGATCGTGCTTAACATAGTGGACTGTTGGCTAAACTGCGCTCTTATGGTATGACTAAAAAGTTTTGTTTATGGCTCTCGGATTTTCTCAAAGAGTGTTCTTTATGAGTGATAGTCGACAGATTTCTTTCTAATATCTTCACTATCAACGTCGGTATGCCACAGGGTACCATACTGTGGCCTACTCTCTTTCTCATTTACATTAACGATCTGCTGGAAAGGACCAAGAATACAAGCTACAGATTTGCAGGTGAGAGTACACTTATTTTTTCTTTCACTGTGAATGCTCGAACATCGGCTACTCATGCAAATATCCACAGACAGCATAAATTCGTTCAACTTAACAAAGACCCGGAAGAAATTCTATCTTGGAGTGACAGTAACCAAGTAGAATTTATTGCTACAAAAACCCAGGCGACACACAGTGGGAAATAAGTGGAATAAGCCCTAAATTTCAAAACATTTTTAAATTATTACTGTCAATTTTTATTGTAGTTTGAGTCCCAAAGTTTCTTGCCTCGGCAAGCGTTTTTTCAAAAGCGTTCACAGAAGAATAAAAACGGCTCACAAAATATGCTGAATCAGAGATCACTGCTTATACACGATTTGTGTATGATAATTACCTTAGAGATAATGAACTCTAAATTGCTTATAACAATTTTCAATGGTTTTTTTGTTCTTCAAGGAACTCGTCAAAATTAAGCAATCATGCAGCAAACATGAGTACATTACCATATATATTATATTACCGATTTTTACTTCCATGAAAATGAAAATATAGTGATAGTTTTTTTTTGTTTTCCTTGAATTTTGAAGCCTAACTCTTAATTGCTTAGATAGTAGGTACTATGAGGCACGATTTCCCGCAAAGAACGTCACCGAATGTCATCAAATGCGATTTCAATTGATAGTTCAGTAAACAGGGACAAAAGTGGTCATTTCAGGAAAGAAAATATATAGGGTTTTTCTCAACTATCCTTTATGTTTTTTGGAGTACTAAATCCGAATTTCAACTTTACCACCTCGTAAATGTTGTGCGCTTTGACTAAAATGCAAAAAAACGGCGAAAAAAATGCTCTTTTTTCAATTTTTCGCTTATAACTTGAAATTTTCGATACGAAAATAAACTACATTAAATTTCCAATAAATCATGTTCTATTGGTTTTTTTGTCAGGAAATTTAATGCAATTATTTTTATACTTTTCTCGAAAAGTGCGCAGTTTTCAAGTTTAAACGAGACACTGAAAAAAGAGCTTCTTTTGGCCATTTTTGGATTTTCCTCAAACTAACCTGAATCCACGAGTATTTTTTAATATATATATATATATATATATATAAATATATATATATATATATATATATATATATATATGTATATTCTACGATCGATTCTAAACGCGCTTTCTGTAACATTAACATAAACTTTTTTAGCGTTTGACAGTCTGTAGGGTAAGAATTTTGGAATACTTTTCACATGTTCCTAACTTAGTTTTTCATTCGCGCCTTCCAGTTCAACTATGAACAACCGTATTTTAACTGTTGGTCATATTGTCAGAACAAAAATCATTACTTCTGGTCAGATTTAAAGTTGATCTTCTAGAGTGGAGAGTGAGGAAGTAAGATAGGAGAGCCAATAAGCTAATTTGCTCCAAAATACATCGTCTAAATGCTACAGGCTGTAAAACGTTGAAAAATATTATTAGTGTTCCTACAGAACAATTATAAGATCACTTCGCTCTCTGTCCGTCTGTCTGTCTGTCCGTCTGTCACACCCATTTTTCTCCGAAACTATTTCACATAGAAAGTTGATATTTGGCACTAATATAGGAATTGATGGCCTCATCAGAGCCGTGTAGTTTTAAAAGTTAAATTTTGACTCAAGAGGTAAGTTTTGGGGGATAAAATCGGAAGTAAAAAAGATTTTTTGCCAAGTCATCGAGTGGGATATCAAATGAAAGCTTGTAAAAACACTAGTTCAAAAATTTATAGGATGTAATACTTGCGCATACTTTTCTTTGTATTATTTTAAAAAAATTGCCAAAAATGGCTGTTCCCCCCTTATCTCGAAAAGTACTGATCAAAAAATTTTGAAAAAATTCTGAAATATTCTTCACAAGGTATAAATTGAACGAAAATTATCACGATAATCTTTGATAATTTATCTGATATATAAAAATGAGATTCAAAGTAATCAGTTTTCAACAAATATCGGAAGCAAACTTTGTTGAAAACTCATTTGAGGTGTATTTTTGTGAAATCTAAAAAAAAAATATTTTCAAGGCAGTCACGGTACGGAACTCTAATCGCGCAAGTCCTACTGGCGCTTGACTGTTTTTTTAGTGTTCCGTACGGAACACTTATAAGATCACTTCGGTGTCTGTCTGTCCATCTGTCCGTCCCCGATTTTCTCCGAAACTATTTGTCATAGAAAGTTGAAATTTGGTAATAATATAGGAATTGATGGCCTCATCAGAGCCATGTAGTTTTGAAAGTTAAATTTTGACTTAAGGGCTTAGTTTTGTGGGGTGAAATCGGAAGTGAAAAAAAAATTTTTTTACTAGGTAATCGAGTGTGGTGTCAAAAGAAAGCTTGTGAAAACACGAGTAAAATATATATATATATATATATATATATATATATATATATGCATATATAATGTAATACTTGCGCGCACTTTTCTTTGTATTATTTTTAAAAAATCGCTGTCCACCCGCCTTATCTCGAAAAGTACTTATCAAAAAATTTTGAAAAAATTCTGGAATATTCTCCACGGAGTGTAGATTGAACGAAAATTATCACGAGTGCATTACCTGTAATAATTTATCTAGTATATAAAAAAAACGGAAATTTCAAGGTCATCAATTTTCGGAAAAGATTGGAAATAAATTTTGTTGAAAACTCATTTGAGGTGTGTTTTATGAAGTCACTGATCATTTTTATACTTCCGTTTCAACATTTTTTATTTAAAAGCAATAAACGTACGGAACACTAATTGCGCAAGTTCAACTTGGACTTGACCGGTTACCGGTTATTTTTAGATGCAATGTATCAAAAATTATTTAACTGAAATAGAGACTACGTTACATGGAATAGATTTGTGGCGAATTTAAGATGAGGGCAAATGAACTTCCTCCTGGACCGAGGTTTTTTTTTTTTAAATTTCTTTTTTTAGATAAGAGAGAAAGATAGAGACAAAACCGTAAATCAGCGTCTTTTTTCATGGTCCAACCAGCCGATTTCCGGAATCCCAACCAACGACTATCAGTTTCGAATGCAGGCGCTCTTAGCCCACTACGCTACCGGGGCTCGCTATTGTGTGTGCGCTGAGAGCGCTGAAAAATAGAGAGAGTGCCTATGGCACTCATACTCCGTTATGTTTGTTTTTGGAGTGACGACGAAAAGTAAAATGAGTTTTTTAGAGAATTTTTTTTTACAGCAGTTGAGACTTTTTCATTATTCAAAGACATGAGTCGGTGAGAAGGCAAGTGTTGGTGTGGGTGAGTGTGTGTGTGAGTATGTGTGTGTGTGTGTGTGTGTGTGTGTGGATTATGGCGGTTCCATTATAACGGGGGCGTTAACATTTTCTATGACGGTTATGTTGAAATCGGGATTGGGATTTATGGGGAAGAGGTTGTTTTGGAAAATGGGATTGGGCATGTCGGGAAGTTTTGCGTAAAAAGTCCGATGTCGTTTGTCTATAAATTCGTCTATACGTTCGATTTTTAAGTCCTTGTGTATGTCTGTTCCCCTTATGTACCAAGGGGCGTTCGTTATTCGTCGAAGTATTTTGTTTTGACACGTCTGAAAGCGTTTTTTATTTGTCTTTGCTGTATGGCACCAGGCGTTGCTGCCATACAACATGGTCGGTCTGATCGTTTGTTCGTAAAGTAGCGTTTTGTTTTTTAAGTTCAGTTTGCTTTTTCTGTTTAGTAGGGGGTTTTATAGTTTGTTGTAGAGTCTGTTTGTCTTGTGTATTTTGTCTGTAATGTGTTGTTTTCCAGCATAGTTTTTTGTCGAAGGTGATCCCCAAATATTTTAGGGTGTCCCCCCAAACTATTTGGCGATCTTGTACTGTGACGGGATTTGGTCGACGTCGTCTCTGTGTGTGAAGAGTATCGCTTGTGTTTTTTCTGGATTAGCTTTGATTTTCCAAAGCGTCATCCAGTCTTGTATTGCGTCTGTTTGTCGTTGTAGATGCATTTTTAAAAGTGTCTGATTTCTGTTTGTAGCATATATTGCGGTGTCGTCTGCATATATTGAAAGGGATGTCTGGGGTATTTTTGGAATGTCAGCTGTGAATATATTGTACAGAATTGGGGCTATGGGGGAGCCTTGGGGCACACCTGCTTCGATGTTTCTTATTTCGGAGAGGGACTCATTTGCTTTAGCGAAAAATTTTCGGTTTCTAAGATAAGAACCAATGAATTTTATGAAATTGAGGTTTATCTGAAAAATGTGGTGCATTTTGTATATGAGCCCAAGATGCCAAACTTTGTCGAAGGCTTTCTGCACGTCTAGAGCGATCAGCCCCGTGGAGCTTTTTCGCTGCAGACCTACCGAAATGCAATCGACCAGTCTGACAAGTTGGTGTTCGGTAGAGTGGCTAGCTCTGAACCCGAACTGCTCGTCAGGGATGATGTTCTGTTCCTGTAGGATGTCTTGTAGCCGACATAGGAAGATTTTCTCCGCTATCTTGGCTACGGAAGATATAAGGCTGATTGGTCTCCAGTTTTGAGGGAAAGTGATATTTTGTTCTTTTTTTGGAATCATGGTTATGACTGCTGTTTTCCAGGGCTTTGGGAAAGTATTGAGATTGAAACTGGCGTTTATAATGTCTGTAAGTGAGTCTATTATGTTGTCGGAGAGTTCTTTTAGAGTTTTATTCTTTATTCTGTCTAGGCCTGGAGTTTTTTTATTGTTTGACATTTTTTATTTGGTTTTTTATCTCAACTGGAGTAGTGGAGGGGATCGGGGGGGGGGGGCGGATTTTCGGGTATGTGTCTTAGAATGTGTCTAGCGTCTCTTTCGATTTGCTCTTCACGGTCTATGTCATCGACTACCGAGGCCGGCAACCGTTTGATTTTAAATAGAAATATTCGAAAACGTTTTAAATGACAAAGCTGGTATCGATTACTATGGTTAACCAGATATTATCACATATTTAATTCAAAATTTAGGTAAGCGAAAGCTTCACAATACATACATAATTTAAAAAATTGACCTAAAAATATTTAGCCCATGCTTATTTCTAGTTTTACCTTTTTATAAGGCGATTTTTTTGGTGATTTCTTAAATATACAAAACACACTCTTTTTACTTTTTCCATGTCTGTTTTACGTAACTCACAGTTTTTATTGCAAAAATACTTCAGGTTTGCCACAAAATAACTGCTTTTTATTTTTCAAGTTTATTTTAGAAATCCAGAGATTTTACTGGCGATATTCCCACTGACATGTCTTCTACACACGAACATTGTTAAAGAACTTTTGCATTTGCCCATGAAATAGTCTTAGAAATCAATAATGACCTTAGACCTATTACCCCATTTCGTACATTATTCATAGCGCTAAATGTGTTAATAACCCCGCTAATAACATGTTTTTACTGGAATATTTATTCTTAGGCTAAGAACTATTAAATATTAGAGAGCTACTGTATCAAGTTAACATACAGAAAAACTCTTATGGTCTTTCGTATTCGTTCAGTTCATTTTTTATTTTATTGTCATCATTGTCGCAAGCTTTACACTCCACAACTGTTAATTCTTTACAAAGCTTACATTCGACCAACTATGAAATACTGCTCCCATGTTTGGGGCTCCGCTCCCAAACACACACTGCATTTGTTGGATTCTGTTTAAAGAAGAGCTGTTCGTCTGATTGGAGATCCGGAACTGACCGGCGGCCTTGATTCGCTGGAACATCGAAGAACGGTCGGCGGCTTGAGTCTGTTCTACTAGTATTTTCATGGAATGTGTTCAAAGGATGTAGCCCGCTTAATTCCTCCAGAGCAGTGCATGTTAGAAAGACACATCGCGCTAATACTTCACATCCGTATGAGGTTCAGCTTGTTACTCCGCGTACAACGCTTTTCAAGTAGTCTTTTATATGGAGAATATTAGTGGTGGGCATAATCGCATTATTGCAATAATCGGATTCTCAGGTTATGAATGATTTTGATAATCGGATTATAATTCGAATTAAAAATCATCCCATCCCCTACTACCTTTGATGTTGCGTGCGTCGCTTTATTATAAAATTTAAAATTCATCGGAATTGCTCGATTTTGCCGATTCGCCGAAACGAAACTTGAACTCCAGACATGCCGATTAATTCAATTATTTATTATTTTAGTAGTATGGATGAATCGTCGTTCCGTGAGTATTAGTGTTGGATGTTGACTGTTAGTTGAGTGTTGAATAATTAAAGTTAAAAGTAAAATTTATAAAGAAAACAGAAAATGAGGCCTGGTTGTAACAAACATTCGCTGGAGTGGAACTGGTTTAAAAAAATTAACACTCCAAAAAAAAAATTAATTTTCTTATATACAGGGTTTCAAAATCAAGTCGGTACTATTGCTAACTTGTTTATTTCTGGAGCTGCTGAGGCAATAAAATTAGAAAATTTGTGCCGACCTAATTTTGAACAACTTACCCCAGTATATATGTATAATACAACCAATTAAAGTAAATAAAACATAAAACCCCAAGTAACAAATTCAAATCTTATTTTGAATTTTTGTAATGGCTGCTGGCTGTGCCGTGGCTAGTGGAGTGAAATCGTTTTTAATGTCATTTAGTATAAAATAGGTTATTTGAATTATTTGGTTATCCGGTGCCTGATTTGGAAATTGATAGTAACAAAGCCAACGATGTGGATACAATTCTGTTGTGATCAAAGAGTGTATTTTTGAAAGACTATATTGAGGTGGTGCGCAATTTACTAATATGGAGCGTGCAAGCACTAAGTCCAATCCGTTAAAAATAGTAAAAATAGTACAAAATATTGCAGACTTACTTTTTTTAAAAACAAAATCTAGGTAAATTTTCCTATTAATGGCAACATTGCGCTGCGAGGAGTCCGAATTTGGATGTTTGATTTTATCGCTTCCCAGAATCCAAGTGATTTGTTGATGACTTTTGTTTACGATTTTAGTGATTTTAGATTTTATGATAAAGCGAATTCCGATTATATATAATTCGATTCTTAGGTTTTCATAATCGGCTGATGCCGATTATTTCAATAATCGGATTACCGATTATTTTTAATTCGAATTATCCCATCACTAGAGAATATTATCTCTTTGGAATAATTTGCCCAGGGCTGTGTTTCCTATCAAGTACAACAGCGATTCAAGGATAACGTGAATCGCTTTTTCCGCACACGTGCCGCTCCTGGAGAGCTTTAGGGACTTTCCTGTAGCACGTGTGCTAGACCATAAAAAAATACATCATCATATAGAGAGTGGCGATTTTTTTGCACATTTCCACACCCTTTTCCGGTCATGACATATTTTATACGGTAAAATTTTTTATTCCATGAAAGTTTTTTTTTTGGGAAATTCTCTCTAATTTCTGAAGGTTGTAAAATTCAATTTGTGGTCAATGTTTCTAACAAAGAACTTCTAAATTACATGTTACGGTTGGTCAAATTAGAACGTGTTGCCTATAAGTTGTAGTCGGTAAAAAAAATCATTTTCTTTGAGGTTATTGTTGGCACCCCTGCAAACAATACTTTGTGATAAGTGATCCATTGCTAACATTCATCGTCCATCAGCCGTCCTCATCCACAGCTGGATATAGGCCTCCTCTAAGAACTTCCGCTGATTTCTATCCTGAGCGGTGTAAATTCAATTTCCTGCCACTCTTTTCATGTCATCACTCCATCTTGTTGGTAGACTACCTCTGTTCCTTTTACCTTGTCTGGGTCTCCATTCTATTAGTCTTCTACACCGTCGGTTATCATCCTTTCGAGCTCTATGGCCTGCCCATATCCATTTAGATTGTGTAATTTTTTGAATAATATATGTAACTAGCCCTGCCCGCGGCTCCGCTCGCGTGGACTTGATTTGCCTTTATCGTCACTGCTTATTCGTTATGTTTATATTATTATATAGCTCAAGAGGCCTTAAAGGCCCATGGTTTGGTTACATACTCGTCTCCACTTCTTTTTGTCTCCTGTTAGCTTTTCCCAGTGCGGGATTCCCATCAATTCCAGATCTTGCTTTACTGCCTGAATCCATGTAGATAGAGGTCTACCCTTGCCTTTTCTTCCAACCATTCCTCTTATTAGGGCTTGCTTTGCCTGTCTTTCTTCGTTCATCCTTGCCACGTGTCCCAACCATCTTAATCGCTGGCTTCTTATGATTTGGCTTATAAGGGGTAACGTATATAGGCATTTTGATTCGTAATTTGTTCTTTTTCTCCACAGTCCCTCTTCTTTCCTTCCTTCATAGATTCTTCTCAAAGCTTTCCTTTCCCACACCTCCAACGTCTCCTTTTCTCTTGCATTCAGTTTCCACGTTTCGCATCCATATGTCACCGTGGGTCTGACAAACTGTCGCATATATGTTTTCTTTTGCTTTTCTTGATACATTCTTTGATTTCAATATTGGATTCATTGCCCCCAAACATATCTATCCTTTCGCTATTCTTTCTTGTATCTCCGTCCTTTCTTGTCCACTCTCTGTTAGTGTTACTCCCAGATAATTAAATTTGTCTACTTTTTCAAACATATATCTTTTCCTAAGTTGTTTATTATATCTAAACTTTTATTGTTTTTATTATTCTTCTTCTTTGTAATTTCCATGCATTTTGTTTTTCCTCATATATCTTTAGTCCTCTCATCCTTCCCCTTTCTTCTATCCTACTTATGGCTTTTTTGAGGTTCTCTTTTGCTCTTGCAATCACTGCTACATCATCAGCATAGGCCAAGCATTGGCAGGTTTGTTGGTATATCGTTCCATTGGTTTTTATTTCTGACTCCCGGATAATCTTCTCTAGTACCAAATTAAATAGACATGTCGACACGGGATCCCCCTGTCTTAATCCTCTCTTCACCTTAAACTTGTCTGATACTTTGCCCTCAACCAAAACTCTATTTTCTGTGTCATTCAGGGTCATTCTCATCATGCGAATCAATTTACTTAGAATTTTAAGTACTTCTATGATCTTGTAGAGTCTTTCTCTATTTACAGAGTCATATGCTTCTCTGAAATCCACAAAGACCAAGTGTAGTGCCAAATTTTGTTCTAAGGTATTACCTTGGTTTTGCTTAATCGAAAATATATGGTCTGTAACCGAACTATTGGTACTCTCCCAGAATAGACTCGGCTTTCTCTTCTAGTCTGTTTTTGATCGTCACCACTACTATCTTGTATACCACATCCAGTAAGGCTATTGGTATATAATTAGCACATATAGTTTTTTTTTCTCCTTTTTGTATATTGGACAAATGAGTGACTCTCTCCAGCTCACTGGCATCTTTTCTGTTTCCCATATTTCTTGCACCAACCAGCATATTTCATTTTCCAGATCTACTCCTCCAGCTTTTATCATTTCTACTGTTATACAATTTCCACCCGGGGCCTTATTTTTTTTGGGTTCTGAGTATTCCTCTTATTTTTTCCCTCCTGTCCTTCAGTTAATTTTGCTTCCTATTTCTCATTCAATTCCTCATTTTTTTTATCTCCATTTAATGTTTCTTTAAAGTATTCCGCCCATCTATTCAGCCTTTCTGCTAAATTTCCATCATTTTTCCTACATATTAGCTTTTGTCTATGTTTTATTCCCTTTGTTTTTTATTAAAAAAAAAAAAAACACGTAAATCGGATGAGCGGTTCTCGAATGATAAGCACACTAACGGACAGACAGACAGAGAGGACGTTGCGTTTTATATATATTATATAGATCATTATTATTATTATATAACCTGGCCAGAGAACATATGTATGAATTAAAAAAAAACACGTAAATCGGATAAGTGGTTCTCGAGTGATAAGCGCACTAACGGATAGACAGACAGACTAACAGACAGAGATACGATGCACTTTATATATATTATAAATGTAATAAAATATATATCTATAACCTGGTCAGAGAACATATGTATGAATTTAAAAAATCACGCGAATCGGATAAGTGGTTCTCGAGGAATAAGCGCACTAACGAACAGACAGATAGACAGAGAGAAGTTGCATTTTATATTTATTATAGGTGTAAATTATTATTATTATTATTATTATATATATAACCTGGCCAAAGAATATATGTATGAATTAAAAAAAAAGACACGTAAATCGGATAAGTGGTTCTCGCGTGATAAACGCACTAATGGACAGGCAGACAGACAGAGAGACATTGTATTTTATATATATTATAGATTATAGATATTCTCTGCTACATAATATTGTTCCATATTTAATGGTTTAGGCTGTGTATTGCAAGGAAACGCGCTAGCGGCAAACTTTTTTCCGACTTCACTCACTATTATCGTCACTGCTCATTCCTTATGCTACCTATCGTAATAAAATATAGCCTATAACCTGGCCAGAGAACATATGTATGTTTTAAAAAAAAAAGTACGTAAATCGGATAAGTGGTTTTCCAGTGATAAGCGCACTAACGGACAGACAGACAGAGAGACGTTGTATTTTATATATATATATATATATATATATATTATATATATATATATATATATATATATATATATATATATATATATATATATGTAATGAAAGACTAATATTGTCAAATTTCCACTTTATTTAGTTTCACTGAAACTGTATGACGCGTTTCGCTATACTATAGCTTCTTCTGATACAAAATAATATTTGAGTATTAGTGTTGTTACATTTTTATAAATACCCTAAGGTAGATAACTTGACAATATTAGTCTTTCATTACATTCGTTATGAATTTCCATCAAGTAACAGCCACAACAATTCAAAAGGGATAATATATATTACTTTTGTGCCTTGTCTAATAAAGGGTGTCCCAAAATTCACGCAAGAAATAATTTTGATAGAAAACACAGGTTTTTAATTAAAAATTGAAATTTTTTTTATTGATTCATAAAGTATACAGTATAGGGGTATGTATGGAATAACATATCGGGTAAATGGCCTCCACGGCCTTGCTGGCACATACGCACTCTTTTGTCGAAATTTTCCTTGACCGTTTTACATAAATGTGGCTAAATTGCGTTGATACAGCGCTTAATTTCCTCCTTCAAGTCATGGGGGTCGTGGGCTTGTTGGCATAAACCTTAGACATTAAAAAACCCCAAAGAAAAAGTCCAACGGCGTTAAATCGCACGACCTGGGCGGCCAATTCTGATCACCAAAACGGGATATTACACACGACCAGGAAATGACTCATGCATTAATTGAATTGTTTCTCGGGCTGTATGGCATGTAGCACCGTCTTGTTGAAACCACATGTCGTCCACATCAATATTGCTCAACAATAAAAATACGTTGTTATTTCGTGTAGCGCTCCATTTTTAATAACCCTGAACTGTCAGCTGTCACGCTGTGTTTTTTTATTTTGTTGGCAACACTTTACCATACAAATGGCGCCAAATTCAAATCTTGCGTGAATTTTAGGACACACTTTAGTTATGTTTGTTATTCTATCTCATTGTCCGTTGCGATACTCTCAGTTTGTTTGCTGACTGTTTTGTTAACGTGAGTGTCTCGGAGCCATATGTGACTACCGGCAGAACAATGCTCATAAACTTCCATTTTTAAGCACATTGGCAAATTACCTCTCAGCTTTCAAAAGCCGTCCATCCCAAACCCATACGACGATGTATCTCATGGGTTTAGTTATCTTTGCCAATTTGTAATTCATGACCCAAATACTTGTAATTTTGATCATGCTCCACCTCGCTTTCGTTAAAAATTTCATATTATTACTCGTAACTAGATTAGTTATAAACTTAGTTTTCTGAAAGTTAATATTTAGACCAATATTTGCTGATGTTATTTGCAATTCGGTAAGCATTTGTTGGGCATCACCTAGATTGTCGGCTATTATGACAATATCATCAGCAAAGCGCAGGTAATTTAGGTATTCACGACCGATTTTTTTATGCCTTTTCCATCCCAATTAAGTTCCCTAAAAGCATATTCTAACACCGCCGTATAAAGTTTAGGAGAAATTGTATTACCTTGTCTAATTCCACGTTCCACTCGGTATTTACTTATGGATTCATGGAGTCTTACACTTGGTGTTGCTTTATTATAAATTAATTTAATTAGCTGAGTATATCTGTAGTCTATTCTCATTTGCTGAAGGGTAGACAGTATCGCCAGCAACTCCACGATGTCAAAAGCCTTTTTAAAATCCACAAATACTAATACGAGTGGTTTATTGTATTCTATAGATTTCTCTATAAGGATTTTGATGGTCTATAAATGATCATTAGCACCGTATCCACTTCAAAAGCCAGACTGTTCGCGTTGTTGAGATTGAAAATAATTATAAGTATCATTTTAAGATGAGATCGTCCATCCATGCACTGATTTATTCAAACTCATTCGTCCTGGAGAATTACTACTTTTGCCTAGAATGAATGTTGAAAGTTTAACAGATAATATACCTTAAATCTAGCAAACAATTTTAGTATGAAAGATAATCTTTATATAATATATTGCATAATGGAAATAAAGAATTATGAATAAGTTACCTTTTAGGATCTTTGGGAAATCTAAAAAAACTAACTCCTGTGGAGATACCACATATATTTTTACAAGCACTAACCGCACAACGAAAACTTCCTCTTGACATATTTTTAGTGTTCCGTATACTTATAAGATCACTTCGGTGTCTGTCCGTCTGTCTGTCTGCCACACCCGATTTTTTCTCCGAAACTATTTGACATAGAAAGTTGAAATTTGGTACTAATATTAGGATAAGAGTATAAGGAAATTGATGGCCTCCTCAGAGCCGTGTTGCCTTGAAAGTTAAATTTTGACCTATGGGGTTAGTTTTGGGAGGGTGAAATCGGACGTCAAAAAAATTTTTTTTACTAGGTCATCGAGTAGGGTGTCAAATGAAAGCTTGTAAAAACGAGTTCAAACATATATATAATGTAATACTTGCGCGCACTTTTCTTTGTACTATTTTTAAAAAAAACGCGAAAAATCGTCCCCCTCCTTTATCGAAAAGTACTGATCAAAAAATTTGGAAAAAATTCTGGAATATTCTCCAAGGAGTGTACATTAAACGAAAATTATCACGAGTGTATTACCTTTAATAATTTATCTGGTATATAAAAAAAAAATTTTAAGGTCATCAGTTTTCATTAAAGATCGGAAACAAACTTTGTTGAAAACTCATTTAGGTGTGTTTTCTGAGGTCAAGGATTATTTTATACCTCTGTTACAATTTTTTTATTTTAGAAGCAATCAATGTACGGAACACTAATTGCGCAAGTTCAACTTACACTTGACCGGTTATTTATAATTATTTTCAATTATAACATCAAACGAGTCATTTATTTATTGGAAAATTATTAATAATGAATTTCGGAGCACGTTCTAAAAAGATTCTCCTTGAAATCCAGATTTAAACACAATCCGCAACCGAGCTGGCAGCCATGTTGTTGGTATGATAGGGAACGCATGCGTGATAAAAAACAGGACCTTAAAATTTTCTTGAGAGTCGCTACTGTGTTTTATGTTTACTGTAGTATTACCATATTACCTCTAGGCAATTAGTTCTTTTCTCAATGAGGCAAAATCAATATTTTTAGGAAAAGAAAACTAGTTTTTCTGCCAAATAAAAATATATATGTTACTATATTTCTATTTATGTATTTTATTGTCTTTCAGTATGTGTGTAGGGACGAGTATTATTATATGTATCAAACTTTGTACTATGTGAAGCCTAGAAATAAGAGCTAAAGGTTTCTTTATTCCGTTACCTTATGTTATTAATATCCAGAGTTAGTATTTTACCCCAAAAATCAATGTAGTCAAGGGAATTGTTGCGCTGTTTAACGCTTGAGAAACACTATCTTATCCATAGCTTCTTAGTAAAAAAGCGATGTTTTCAGACTAGTAACACCTGTAATTTTACTTTATTCACATTTCGTTAAATGGAAGGGTCTAAATATTTTATTAGAGGCGTAAAAAATTCTACGGAAAGGGGTTATTGATCTATGAATGCGCCCTAATTTTGAAGGTTACCTTATAAAATTTTTATTCAAAAATTATGGTTTATACAGTTTGTTTTCTAAGTTAGGATATTATTTAAAACCCGTTTAATTTTAGCAAATTTACTCTATAAAAAAGTTAAGTAATAACAAAATACAACCTTTTTAGATTTTAAATTTTGAACTCGTAAAATTTCAATATACTAACTATTTTAAAGCACGTGCCGATTTTTGGCGGTAAAAAAAAACCATCTGCTTGCCTCCGGGAATTTCCCGGGTTCTCTAAGAATATTATATAATATCGTTAACCAAAATGGTGCCCATGGTTGTCTGTTACTGATCTGGATTAGTGTTTTTAATTAAATGTTTTTAATTGTCCTCGTTTTGTAACACCGATGGACATGTTTCCTCCAACAGTTAGTCTTAAGTTTATGTCTTGATAAAGAAACAAATACATCGGATTCGAACGCTTGACAAATAAACAAACTGACTTTTACTTGGCCACTTACAACTGCATCCCCAACAATTTAGCCCCTCCTTCTTACTAGTCAGTTACAACTACCTTCTTCTTATATATATGTATATATATATATATATATATATATATATATATATATATATATATATATATATATTTATATGTTTGTTATTATTATTATTATTATTTCTTTTTTAGACATTCTTGGTTATATATTTTTTGGTGATTAATCCTTGGGGTTTCTAGTCCGTAGATCCATTAATGTGCTCATATATATTAAGCTCTTTGTTAATAAAGTAATAAATTATAAATATTATAAATATTTTTTTCTTAAGTTCAACAAATTTTTAAGGAAACATCAATTTAGAAAGAGAAGATTACATTTTTTATGACACAAAACTGAAGCGGATCGTATACTACTATACGCAGAACTGTTGGCAATTTGGATTTTTAGGAAAAGAGAAAGGAAGATTTTTATTGGTTTTGGTTTTTTATTTATTGGAAACTTCTAGAGATTCGGAAGGCGAGGCCTATAAAGTATTGTTTGTTCTACTGTTTTGGTTCGAAAAACTATAAGTTTCTATTGTAGGATGTTGCAATATATATTACTTAGTTGTTTAGTACGTTTTTACATTAATTGTGTTTTTGTATGTGATACGGAGTTTCAGAGTGGTTTTATTTTTTGCATTCTATTTCTGATATTGTAACATTCATTTTTTCCTAGATTTTAAGACCATATAATGTTACTGATTTTTCACTTTATAATGTACTTCTTTTCATTTTTGTATCGAGCGGTATATTAATCAGAAATTCCAAAGCCGCTCGTTATATAGTGTGCTGTGCGGGTTTGCGACCGAATCTATCGATACGCCGGGATTGGTCAAATGTTTGTGTCCGGAGTTTTGGTTCCGGCGTCGCCATATTACAGACAGAGTGCCCACGGCTTATTTAAGGGTCCGGAGGACGCGAATCTTGGCTTAGAACACCGAGCCGCCGCCAGGCAGTAACATCAAGCCGCCGCCAGGCTTAGTACCCTCAAGCCGCCGAGAGGCTTAGTACCATCAAGCCGCAGTCAGGCTAATTTCCACCGAGCCGCCAAGTGGCGATTTTCCACCGAGCCGCAGTAGAGGCTTACGACAATATCTACGAGAGCCAAGTTAAGCACGAGTTTTTTATCATAAAGCCGTAGTGGGCTTTGTGTGTTTTCTAAATGGAGTAGCTAAAGTAGGCTCTTCTCAAAAGTGTGAAATCGGTTTTGTGTTGCATTGAAGGCCTAGAAGCCCGTAGGAAAACCGTAAGTTACCAGAACATACATCAATAAATATATTCCCCGCAAATAAGTGTTTCAACAGCAATTTGAACTGAAAAATCGCGAAGTGAAAATCACGACTCTTCGATTTCGGGTGTAGTCAAGATTTAGTAGTAAAATCTCTGATTTAGGGACTCTAATTTATAAAAACTACTTTTAGGCTAGAATTTTTTTTGTATTCCTTAAAACTGCAAAGGTTGGAACTTTTATTTTAAATCATGAATAAATTTTCTTTTTTTGTTGATTAAAGCTAGTGTCTCACTGAATACCTATTTTTCTTTTCAGGATTAGAAAAGTTGTACTAGTATATTTCTTTTTAGTAATATCCGTAAAACACTTCAGTATTTTTTCATTTTTTTAACTGAAGTTAGATCCTTTCTATTTTAAAATGAATGGTGCCCAAAAATTTGTACGACTGAAGCTTTTTTTAAAAAAATAGAAAATAATTCCAAAAAGACGTATAACAATTATCTCTTACCCATATTTCTCTACCAAGGAAAACTGAGCTAGTGTTTGTTTAATTTCTTTAGTTCTTTTAAAATCATTATTCACTCAATTCATTCTCAGAAATTAAAAAGAGGTTGCAAGAAAATTGCGCCCAAGCGTGGGAAAAACAATTTTCACAGGGTACAAAATGACGCCGCAAAAAACGACCGAGTGCAAAGGATACAAAATAGCGCTGTCAACGCGGGGCTTTTGGAATTTTATTTTTTAAAGGTTCAGTGTACTAGCTTTCGAACAAAGTAAAAGCTCTAACTTTTCAGATATTTTTATTTCATAATATTTAATTAAACGAAACTACACTATAGCAATAAGACAAAAGCAGGAAATTTGTAGAATTATTTATTTCAATTTATCTGATGGTGGTTTAGATATTTGAATTTTGTTAATCGACTCTAAGATAAGAGATTCCTACTTTTTTCTTAAAAGCTACTTTTATAGTTCAGATTAGCAGATGTGCTGGTTTACTTTAATTTTTGCAGTGTTAGATTTATTTTTGCGGTTAACCGAAGAAAAAACTGTACTTTTTTCTCACCTATGTTTTGCATGAATATTAAAAATACTTTGCTGATATGAAACGATATTTGGAGATTTTTTTGTTGAAAATTCTTAACATATTTGGTAAAAGAATTTTAATACAAGGCAATACTTAGAAATTTTTTTGAAATTGTTGAAGATTTTTTAAATGTTTCGTAAATAAGTTTACATATTTTAGTTGCCTTTACATGATTTTATTTTGACTATTGGGAGCACAGGAAAAATATTTTTACGACTTTTTAAACAATTCTTTTAAATTTTATAATCTAAATACATTTATCATGGAAGCCTTCAATTTTAAAGTCAATCACCTACTGGAATATGAATTAGACTATGAACTGAAAATCCGTCGTACTTTCTCAGAACGTCCGGTCGCGGATAAAAGAAAGATTCTAACGAGGATCTTAAGTAAAGAAATATTCCAATAGATCAGATTGGACTAAATAGTTACAAAAAGTTTCTGATTTTTTTAAGTCTAATAAAAGTTCTCCTTCTCCAGTTAAAACTCCTGCTTCTCCAAATGGTCACATGTCTCCTTTATTCGTGCATAAATATTTAGATAACAGACCGCATATCAAGATAAATCTATTAGGTGTCCATTTTTTCTCGGCTTTATTTGACTCTCGTGCAAATGCCTCCGTTGTAGGTCAGAATGGTATTAAAATTTTAGGTCGTTTAAGTATAAAAAATATGCCATGTCAAAAATAGAAGTGTTACCACTGCAGATGGCAGCCGTCTAAAAGTTTTAGGTACGGTTGAGTTGCCGCTAGTCTGCAATGGTCATTGTTTAGTAATCTCTGCTCTAGTAGTACCTTCTCTATCACATACTTTGGTTTTAGGATGTGATTTTGCACAAAAATTCGGAATTTTTCTAAATTTTAAAGATAATTCGTGGTATCCACAGTCCCTAGAAGTCAATTCTCAAACAAGTTTTAAAGATTGTTGTTCAGAAAGTTCTTTAGAAAAACCTTTTCTCGCGTCTATGTACCCTAGATGATCTCTCGCGGACGGAACGCTTAAAGGCAGAAAGCGTAATAAGCTCTTTCAATGAAATGAGTGGTAAAGATAGGTAAGGCCGAACGAATAAAATCACCATGTCTATAGATACGGCTGATGCCAGTCCTGTAAAGACAAGGCCCTTCGCCATGTCTCCGTACATGTCAAAAGTATTAAATAAGGAGTTAGACGAAATGTTGAAACTCGGAGTGATATCGTCTATGCTTTGACGGAAGAAGAAAGCTCAACGAGGTCAGCAAATTTGATAACTATCCATTACCGAACATCGACAGAATTTTGACATCACTCAGGAATGCTAAGTATGTATCCTCGATAGATCTTAGAAAGGCTTTCTGGCAAATTCCTTTTAAGACAAATCCTCTAAGGAAAAGACCGCTTTTGCAGTAGTAGGCCGAGGTCTATTTCAGTTCGTCACTATGCCGTTTGGTCTGAAGAACGCTGCTCAAACTCAGCAACGTTTAGTGGACGCTATATTTGGTCCGAAATATGAGCTACATATTTTTACCTATCTCGGTGATATTTTAGTAACATCGGAAGACTTCGAATCGCATATTCGCTTACTTAAAGAAGTAAAAGATAAATTGAAAGAGGCCGGACTGACGATAAATTTGAGCAAATGTGATTTTTTCAAACTTCTCTAAAGTTTTTAGGCTATATTGTAGGCTCAAATTCCTTGCGTACCGATCCGGATAAAGTAGCAAGCATGGTTAATTATGCGAGACCTACTAATACTACGGAAGTTAAGCGCTTCGTAGGAATGTGTTCATGGTATAGACGTTTTATTGAGAATTTTTCTACCCTGTTGTCGCCTATTAATGATCTTTTGAAAGGACGAAAAAAAAGGACAATCGATAGATTGGACAAAAGCAGCCGAAGAATCTTTTATAAAGATTAAAGAGCTATTCTAGTGATGCTTCTGATACCGGTTTAGGGGGCGTCCTAACACAGAAAATCAATGGTGAGGAAAGAGTGATAGCGTATGCCAGTAGAACTTTATCAAGGGCTGAACGTAACTATTCGGTTGTTGAAAAAGAATGTTTAGCAGTACTCTTTAACATCGAAAAGTTTCGACCTTACATAGAAGGTGTTCCTTTCACGGTCATAACAGATCATTATAGTTTATTGTGGCTTAATTCTATTAAAAACCCTAGTGGCAAACAAGCGCGTTGGGCGATTAGGTTGAGACAACATACGTTTAATTTAATTCATAGAAAAGGAGTCCACAATGTTATTCCTGACGCTTTGTCAAGAATCCCAGATCATACAGTGGACGAAAACAGTCTTAATGCACAGATTGGCGTAAGAATTGATACAGTAGACATAGATCGTATAGATCCATGGTACAATAATTTAACGCAGCAAATTAAAGAATTTCCTCAAAATTTTCCGCAGTGGAAGGTGGAAAATGATTTTGTGTACAAGTTTATCCCAAACCAGTTGCCTTTAAAAGTTAATGTACCCGAGTGGAAAATACTAGTTCCTAAACCACAGAGAGAGGAAATTATAGACATGTGTCATACTCCTCCTACTTCTGGTCATTTTGGTTTTTGTAAAACTCTTCACAGGGTTCAGGAACAGTATTATTGGCCAAAAATGCGCTTTGATATCTTAAAGTTTGTGAGTATGTGGAGCGTAGAAATCTCCAAATACACTACCTATGGGACTGATGGGAAAAGAGAAAACGGTTAATTACCCTTTTCAAGTCATAGCAGCTGATCTAGTAGGCCCATTTCCACGTTCAAAAAAGGGAAATAAATGGCTTCTCGTGGTTTCTTGCTGGTTTACAAAGTATACCATGCGATTTCCTTTGAAAAGCTCTAAAGCAGAATATATAGAGAAAATTTTGGATAATAATGTCTTTCTAATCCACGGTGTTCCATCGCTCTTGATATGCGATAACGGTACTCAGTTTACCTCTAAGAGTTTTAAGAGCTTAAGTGAAACTTATGGTTTTAACATCCGTTTTAATCCCGTGTACTCTCCACAATGTAATTTTGTTGAACGTAATAACCGAACAGTCGGGACCGCTTTAAGAAGTTACGTTGATTCACATGACACTTGGGATAGAGATATTTCCAAAATTCAACAAGCTATAAATACCGCAAGACACGAAAGTAACAGGGTTCACACCGTCTTTCTTAGTTTACGGCAGACATATACCTCTATCTGGATCGTATTATAAAAATTTAGATTTGGATGTCAATGTTGACAGCGAAATAATTCCGGGTAACAGGGGTGCGTACGCCGAAAATTTAAAGGGTTGAAAAGATATTTTCACCGACGTGCGTAGTAGGATACATAAGGCTTATGAACGGAACAGTAAGTCTTACAACCTTAGAAAAAGGGATTTTGCCTTTAATATAGGAGATCACGTTTGGCGAAAAAATAAAATTCTTTCCAGTGCAGCAGATAAATTCACATCTAAGTTGGTACCTAAGTATGTGCATTGCGTGATAAGAGAAAAGATTTCAGATTTAGTTTATGGTTTGGTTAATTTAGATGGGACTAAAATAGGACGATGGCATATTAAAGACTTAAAACCATTCAATGAACCTAGCCCTAGTGAAAGTTTGTCAGAAGAAGAATAATTTATATTTACATTATCTTAATTGCTTTACTTTATTTTTTTGATGTTGCTCTGTAGAGGTGACGACCTCGTTTTTTTTTGACTGTTATAAAAGTTGAGCAGAGAATAGCTTACTTTTATTGTTTAATGCTAAGGTTTTGGGTATTGGCCATATCCCAAACTTAGGTTGATTGAGGTTGATGTTTAGTATCGACTCAGTTTTAGCGAGCTTGCGAAGGAGTCACACTCAGGGTATATGATAAGACTGGTATGTCGGTGGTCGCGGGATTTGATTTGCTTATGACCCCAAATAATATCCAGTTCTTGACACTTGGAAGCGAAATTTTGATTAGAGGCAATCCAAGGGGATCTTGAGTTAGGACAAGCGCAAGATGTAGCTCGTGTAGTGTGATGTAGAGTCAAAATTTTTATGAGCAATTTCAAAGTTTGTTACCCGAGTGGGTGGATTTCTATTACCTTAGTGGTATATGTTGGGTGCAATTAAGAGTAAATTGATTTTGGTTTATCCAGTGAGTCTAAGACTTGGATTATTTTGATTTAGATCTTCTTCTGAATTGACAAACTGAGGGTATACTCTATTCTTTTCAGGGCCGTTTTAAACGTTACCTTTGAGTCACTAATTTTTTAAAAATTTTTTTGCATAGACTCATAGGCGTATGTTGAGTTTTTTTCGGTATACTATCAGATTGATAGGAAATTGAAGTCCTGCAGGAGAACTAAAGGCTGATCATTTACAGGAGATGAGAGCAGAGTAAGACAGGCGTTTCACAAAGAAAGGATCAAAATCTGATACCGAGATGAGAACCTTGTCAAGAGTGGCTAAGCGCAGTGAAGGAAGATTCCTAACCGAATTTTTAGATTTCCAAGAGGTAATCTAGAAGTTTGGGCTGACAGAAAACGGTTATGCCTGATACCTGTAGCAGTTTCTTCTAGAGGCTATTGTCTAGGGAGACGATTAACACCATGATCGAATATTTTAGCTGTCAACGATGTTTTCTTCTTGTTTCTGATTAAGCTGGAAAAGCTCTTGTCGTTTTCAAAAGTTTTGTTGCGTTGCCACCGGAAAATTGAGAAATTTTTGCTTCATGTAGCTTTTTAAGCTCATTTTCGTAGTTTGGAAATTTCCGTTAGAAGCTTGGTTAAGTCAACCTTGTAAACCTTTTAGGTTGTATCCCATAAGTTATTTTTTACAGGCTGTGATGCACCGGGTGCTAACAGATGCCGTTACGACGTTTGGCAGGGAGTTAGTCTTCCTGAGGAACAGACTGATTGGAAGGGTAGTCTATGGAGGGCGAACGTTTGACCTTTGGGACCTTTAAAGGTTTTGTTACTCAATGGTTATTTTCTATTTGAGCCAAAGGAGAGCCTAGCTACTGTAGTCGACCTCAGCTCCAATTAGCCTATTAGTGGTGACAGGCTGTTGGCAGTAGTGTGTTTCGGAACACCCTATTGATTAAATTTTTTTTTGACTTATGGTGGTGTGGTAGACACCGTTTTAGTTTAGTGGATGCTATAATCTACTCCCTTTTGTTGGTGGACACCAGGGTCACCATTTCCGTATTCTATTGTCTCCACCTTTCAGTATATCGTAGTGAGGTGTTTGTCTCCTGTTATGTGGGATGGATTGAATGTTTTTCGTTGTTGTTCTAGGGCGAGACCAGTACACGAGGGTTCTTCATGCAACTTGGGGAAGCGCAATGCTGGTTAAATTTTATATCTCAGTGTAGCCACCCTGAAGAATGACGGAGGGCGTTTTTTCTGGCTCATGTTTCTAGGCAGATTTGTCACTTTGGTGCGATGGGCTGAAGAGTTGATTGATTAGCTTTTGCTAAGAGCTTTCACCAAGCTCAGTATGGAGTTATCATAACCAAGAGTTTGGGAATTGAACTCCTGTATGTATTTCTGTATATATTTCTGTATATATTTCAGTGTATGTTGGTTGCCTGAGGGCATGTGCTCAAAATGTGTGATTTTGAGTCGTTTTTGTTTATGGACTCCTATATATAGGATTATGACTTTAGGGAGGTCCTATTTAGAGACTAGCTGTCTCACATAGTTGTGCTAGGAATGTTTCCTTGAATGTTAGTTGCGCGTGGACTAATCATTCTGTTCTTTGTGAACATTGCTTTTTGAAGCAGGATCATTCAATTTGGTGAATTTTAGCTTTTATAGCTATTCACTGTGTTTAGAGTGAATTTTAGCTTTTGTAGCTATTCACTGTGCCTATAGTGATATTGTTAGCTTTTATAGCTGCTCACTATGTTAATGGCGAGATTGTTCTTTTAGAACGCAGACTTTGTGTAGTCGAGGACTACTTACAGAGTGCTTTCTTGGCGAGGAGCCGAGGTTTTTTCTGGCGATATACCAGAGTGTTTTCTTGGCGAGGAGCCGAGGCTTTTTTCTGGCGATGTACCAGAATGTTTTCTTGGCGAGGAGCCGAGGTTTTTTCTGGCGATATACCAGAGTGTTTAGTTGGCGATGAGCTGACGTGTTTTCTGGCGATCAACCAGAGCGTTTTCCCTGGCGATTTGAGCATGTCTAGATGTCTTAGGACGTCGACATTGCGCGATAGAGTGCGATTATTTTCTGATGCGACTAGTAGTGATACTAGATTTAGAATGTTCTCTTAGCGGTGAGCTAGAGCATTGATGGCGATTTTTTTCCGAGCGTTTGTCTGGATTTTCATCCAGGTGTTTTTCTTAGCCTTGTGCTAAATGGTCTTACAAGACTTTCTCCTTTTAGTGTTAGTGTTTGCACTAGAATCACTTATTTTTTTGTTTTTCTTTATTTAAGAATTTTTTATAAATTTCTTTTGCTGAAATAGAAAATTTTCAGACAATCCTTAAAATATTTTAAGGGGGTGTTCATACTTTGTTTCAGTTCATTTTTTTTGATTTAGACAAGAGTCTAGACAAAGTTATATTTTTTTTTTTGTTTTGGTAACAATAACAGAGCTGATTCTTTTATATAAGAAGACCGCGATTGTTACTTTGAACAGGTATTTCTTATGTTCATGCAAGGATTTTTATTTACTTTTTGATGTACTTAACCTGAGTGCTTAATTAAGTTAAGGCTAGTTATAAGATTCTTGTGTACATGCAAAGATTTTCATTTGGTTGTCATTGTACTTAATATTAGTGCTTAATTGAATTAAGTCTAGTAGTAAGGTCCGAAGTTTGTAATTTTGTTTTAAGTTCTGACCTTAGTATTAAGTGATAGTGTACCACTTTGTACCTTTTCATAAGTAGCCTTAGTTTAATAGACTAGTGTATCTATTTCTTTTTGGAAGGGGGTAATGTAACATTCATTTTTTCCTAGATTTTAAGACCATATAATGTTACTGATTTTTCACTTTTATAATGTACTTCTTTTCATTTTTGTATCGAGCGGTATATTAATCAGAAATTCCAAAGCCGCTCGTTATATAGTGTGCTGTGCGGTTTGCGACCGAATCTATCGATACGCCGGGATTGGTCAAATGTTTGTGTCCGGAGTTTTGGTTCCGGCGTCGCCATATTACAGACAGAGTGCCCACGGCTTATTTAAGGGTCCGGAGGACGCGAATCTTGGCTTAGAACACCGAGCCGCCGCCAGGCAGTAACATCAAGCCGCCGCCAGGCTTAGTACCCTCAAGCCGCCGAGAGGCTTAGTACCATCAAGCCGCAGTCAGGCTAATTTCCACCGAGCCGCCAAGTGGCGATTTTCCACCGAGCCGCAGTAGAGGCTTACGACAATATCTACGAGAGCCAAGTTAAGCACGAGTTTTTTATCATAAAGCCGTAGTGGGCTTTGTGTGTTTTCTAAATGGAGTAGCTAAAGTAGGCTCTTCTCAAAAGTGTGAAATCGGTTTTGTGTTGCATTGAAGGCCTAGAAGCCCGTAGGAAAACCGTAAGTTACCAGAACATACATCAATAAATATATTCCCCGCAAATAAGTGTTTCAACAGCAATTTGAACTGAAAAATCGCGAAGTGAAAATCACGACTCTTCGATTTCGGGTGTAGTCAAGATTTAGTAGTAAAATCTCTGATTTAGGGACTCTAATTTATAAAAACTACTTTTAGGCTAGAATTTTTTTTGTATTCCTTAAAACTGCAAAGGTTGGAACTTTTATTTTAAATCATGAATAAATTTTCTTTTTTTGTTGATTAAAGCTAGTGTCTCACTGAATACCTATTTTTCTTTTCAGGATTAGAAAAGTTGTACTAGTATATTTCTTTTTTAGTAATATCCGTAAAACACTTCAGTATTTTTTTCATTTTTTTAACTGAAGTTAGATCCTTTCTATTTTAAAATGAATGGTGCCCAAAAATTTGTACGACTGAAGCTTTTTTTAAAAAAATAGAAAATAATTCCAAAAAGACGTATAACAATTATCTCTTACCCATATTTCTCTACCAAGGAAAACTGAGCTAGTGTTTGTTTAATTTCTTTAGTTCTTTTAAAATCATTATTCACTCAATTCATTCTCAGAAATTAAAAAGAGGTTGCAAGAAAATTGCGCCCAAGCGTGGGAAAAACAATTTTCACAGGGTACAAAATGACGCCGCAAAAAACGACCGAGTGCAGAGGATACAATATGTTGACTAGTCTGTCCGACAAACAGGATATTACAGTCTTTACATGAAATCTAATAATAACGTGTTTTTTTTTTGTGTTTAGGCATATTTGATTTTAATTTGCTGCAATTATTTTTCTTTAGGAGTTGATGGCTAACTGTTATATTTTAAACACGTTTTAAAGTTTCTCGGAACGTGTAAGAATGTAAGGCAGTGATATATAGTTTGTATATATATACCAGTATTTTATTCTTGAGGTAAGCGGTCTTTAGAAAAGAACTAAAAAGTTTTTGACACCTTTTTAGCTACGCCAAGCTTTCGAAAATATTTAATTTTCTTCATCAGGGCTATAATTATAATAGATTATCAGTAGTTTTGAGATTAAGAGTAAACAACAACCCTAATTTTATTCATAACATTAAAGTACTTACTGCTAAGTGGTATGTTCAAAATTAACTCTTTGTGGGGGCACTTTTATTACACTTATTCATAAAAAAAAACATGAGATAACCTCGCCATAATCCTCTCTGGGAAAATATAATATGCTTTTACTTCATTTTGTTAGTAGGGTACAAGAATTGTGTGGTTTTAAGGTGATTTTAATTTACCATATAAAGGATTTTTTTGTTATGTTTTATTGTCATTTTTGCTAATTGCAGTGTATTTCTACCTCTTGGTTAGGTTGTGGTTAATTTATATTCGTAAGTAGAATGACGTTGATATTTTGTTTGATTGTGATGAAATTGGAGAGTTAGTAGAATTCAGTGTGATTATTATTACAGAGATGTCAGATATATTGTATGAGTTTTCATTTTATTGCCTATTTCTAATAGATTGGAGAAAATTAAACTCAGAGTTTCAATATCAGTTTTTTTATTGATCGAGTTAGGTTCAAGGTGGATCTCCACCATCTCCCTAAAGATTTCTCCTGCCGAGATTTCTCTCTTTTACATAGGATTTTGCTTTCAACAAAATCAAATTCATGTAAAAATTGCCTACTATGCCGGGAAAGCGCACAAGAGTTCTTTTTTAATCTGCAGTCACTTTTATGGGAAGTGATTCTGTCTTTTAGGATCCTTGATGTCCGTCCTATATAGATTTTTTCACATTGAGAGCAGGGGATGCTGTAAACTACTTTTGAAACTTTTTGTGATGTCATTCTTGTCTTTTAGAGAAGTGAAAATATTGATAGTTTTTTGTATTTAAAAGCTATTTTTAAATTAGGTAATTTGTTTTTTGAAGAGTTTGGTTGTTTTGATAGAAATTTCTTTTATGTAAGGAAATGAGAACTAACATTTGATTCGGTTTTCAGAGAGGAAAGCACTAATATCGGTATAAGATTGTTATTTTCTTGTGAAGGAAGTGTGGTTGAGTTAAATAATAATTTGTTTATTAATTGGATTGGATAGGAGTTGGTGAGCAGAGTGTCTCGAAGTCTATTTAAATTTTTTAGTCTGAAGGACGGATGAGAAATCTTTTCTATTCTTGACCTCAAGCCCAATATCATGTTTATTTTGATTTTAGTGGGTATGTGAGGAATGGAAATTAATGTATCTTCCTGGGTAGGTTGGTTTTGTGTACCAATCTACTATGATGAATTATATATATATATATATATATATATATATATATATATATATATATATATATATATATATATATATATATATATTAATATATATATATATATATATATATATATATATATATATATATATATATTACAAACAATCGGTTTATACACGAGACAGACGATAAAATAAGATAAGGTACTTTCAACGTCTGGGAACGTCTTTTAACTTTTTCCTTAATGAGCCATGTAGAACACGCACCCACCAAATTAACTCATTGGAAGCTTTTTATTTTATCTTATTTCGTTTTCTGAAACACTTTGTTTTTTTGTTTTCGTAACGAAAGCGTACAAATGAAGACAAATAGACCACTTGACCTAAACTAAATGGTTTCAGTTTGAGTATAATCCCTGTGGATTTAGTTACAACTGTGTTAATGATATTTTTCAGTTTCAAATAAGTGTTCTGTACTTAATATAAAATATATTTTCTAAAGTATATTTTTATGTAGTTATAATAAAATTATTGCTCCAAATGTTCTCTACAGTACAGGTGAGTCAACGATAGAGTAAAGTTCATTATCTCATTTGTTTCGGGAATGACGAAAAAATGTTAAATACAATAGTTTTGGGAATGTTAAGGTGTATAGTTTAATATTATTATTGAGTATACAGGGTACGTAAAAAAGTGTGGCCGATATAACATGTTTTTTTAAATGGAACATCCTATTTTCTAATTTATTTTTTAAATTCCGCGTAAAATTTTACAACTTTTTTATTAATAATTTTATACGAAGCTGGTTTGAAAAGTTCGTGCAAAGTCCGAGAGATGGCACCACCGACGCGTATCGAGGTCATGTTTAGTTAGTAGCATCTTTTGAATGAACGCACACCAAGTTTCAGCCATATTGGTCTATTTCTTTGTGTTTGGCATTCGTGTAAATCAAGGAAGTCGAGTGATTTTCAAGAAATGGACGAAAAAGAATTTCGTGTGGTGATTAAACATTACTTTATGAAAGGCAAACGCCTCAGGAGACTAAAGAGAAGCTTGATAAACATTTATGGTGACTCTGCACCTTCGATTAGAACAGTTTATAAGTGGTTTCAAAAATTTTCGGACTGGCCATATGGGCACAAGTGACGCTGAACGTTCTGGACGGCCTGTGGAGGTTACGACTACAGAAATCATTGATCAAATCCATGATATGGTGATGGATGACAGAAGAGTTAAGGTGCGTGAGATTGCTAGTGCTGTGGGCATCTCGACTGTATGGGTACATAATATTTTGCATAAACATTTGGACATGAGAAAGCTATCCGCAAGATGGGTGCCGCGATTGCTCACGCTTGACCAAAAACGGAATCGTGTGAAGTGTTGCAAGGATGGTTTGCAGCTGTTCCAGAAGAATCCGGAGGACTTTAAGCGTCGTTTCGTCACTGTGGATGAAACATGGATACATTACTATACTCCTGAGACCAAACAACAATCTAAACAATAGGTTACCAAGGGGGAATCTGCACCAAAAAAGGCGAAGACCGTTCTTTCGGCCGGAAAGGTTATGGCGACTGTCTTTTGGGATTCGCAAGGGATAATCCTCATCGACTATCTGGAAAAGGGGTAAAAACTATTACAGGTGAATATTATTCATCGTTATTGGACCGTTTGAAAACCGAGCTGCAAGAAAAACGCCCGCGATTGGCCCACAAGAAAGTCCTTTTCCATCACGACAACGCACCAGCACACACCTCAGCAGTCGTGGTCGCAAAATTAATGGAAATAGGATTCCAACTCGTTTCATCATCCCCCCTATTCTCCAGACTTGGCTCCCTCGGACTACTATTTGTTCCCCAATTTGAAGAAATGGCTGGCGGGACAAAGATTTTATTCAAACGAGGAGGGTGATTGCAGACACTAATGGATATTTTGCAGACTTGGACAAATCCTATTATTCGGAAGGGATCAACAAACTAGAACATCGTTGGACGAAGTGTATAAGCCTAAAAGGAGACTATGTCGAAAAATAAAAAAGGTTTACCCCAAACACATAAGTAGTTTTTATTTTTGCACGGACTTTTCAAACCAGCCTCGTATACCTAAATGTAGTTTTTCTAGCATTTCAATTTTTTTAAAAAATACTAGTTTTCAATTTTGTAAAAAATTGCCAGTAACGCCATTGTTTCTGAAGGTGGAATACTCATAATTGGTACGAGCGTTCTATAGAGATGAAAAAAAAATATATATGTAAAGAAATTTGAGTTAGATGCTACAAGGTGTTCAAAATAAATTTATACATTTCGACTATTTTAAATTTAAAAAATCTCAAATTTTTTGAACGGCACCCCCTGTATATTGTTATTTATTCTGATAGATTTTACAAAACCCTCCAACTTTTATTAAAGCACGTCATATACCTATTTCTAATAGTTTTCGATTTATTTTGAATTTTTCAGTTTTTGCCCTTGTTTTTAATACACTATTTTTTAGTACGCTATTGTGAAAACATAAACAAATAGTTAATAATAATTTTAATACAGTTTAACTTATCTAGTGACTAATTATTATGACGTAATAAATGTTCAAAAATATGCCCGTCTACTTGAATATACATGTTTAGTCGTTTTACTATATTATCCTTCATTTTCCTTAGCATAAAGGGCGTTATTGTCTTGCACGCATCCCGTATCCTGTTTTCAATGATCGAGGGGGCCACTGAATGAATCCATCCCTACCGATCCATTTTTTGTGGTAACGATCGTTTAAAAATTCTCGAACTTTCCAGTGGTAATGAACAGGAGCTCCGTCATGTTGAATCCACATTTGTTCCCTTTCAAAGTTTTCAACTTCTTCAATAAGCTGGGGTAATTTGTTTTGCAAAAAATTTAGATATCTAGGCCCGTTAAGCGATTCGCGGAAAAAATATGGACTAATAATCCGAAAATTTAATATTCCACACCATACATTAAGCGACCAATGGTTTTGGTTTTGAACTTCCCGGGCCCAAAATGGATTAACTGTTGAATAATAATGCATGTTATGGCTGTTAACTGCTCCATTACTGCGAAATGTAGCTTCATCAGAAAACATTATTTTAGATAAAAAATTTGAATCGGCCTCTATTGCTCCATTCATGGTGGTACAAAAGTTTACTCGTCATTCAAAATCACGGTCTTGAAATTCTTGGTGTAGTTCCATAAGAAAGGGAAAATACTTGTATTTTCTCATGGTGCGATTAGCCGTAGATTCGGATGTGTCAGATAAGTCAGCTAGTTGACGGCTGCTGGCCTGGGGATTATCTTCAACATGGACTAAAATCTTTATTTCTATTTCCTCATTGGTACCATTCTGGTTTACTACTTTCCGTTTCGTATACTCAACGCTACTACTACCATCAAACCGATCCACTAAGCACTGAAAGGATTTTCGAGATGGTATACGTCTATTCTACTTCGCTCCGTAAAGCCTTACTGCCAAAAGACAAGTTTTTCTCACCTCACCCAGTATATAAATCATATCAATTAATTCATTTTTGTTAAAATCCATAACTATTACTTTTATACGTCACTTACTACAACAAATTACCTACCTACTATTTTTACTTGCTTAATAGACATGTCACAATTTAAGAATGCCTACATTTTTGTTTTGTCTTGGCAACTACTCGTATGATGTTATAGCGTATGTGTATTAAAAACAAGGGTAAAAATTGAAAAATTCAAAATAAATCGAAAACTATTAGAAATAGGTATATGACATGTAAAATCTAACACAAAAAATAATAATATACAGGGTGTGCCATTTAAAAAACTTGAGATTTTTCAATTACTAGGTTTAGGTACATAAATTTATTAATAAAAAAGTTATAAAATTTTAAGCACAATTTAAAAATAAATTAGAAAATAGGATGTTCCATTTAAAAAAACATATGTTATATCGGCCACACTTTTTTGAAGTACCCTGTATACTCAAAAATAATTTTAAACTGTGCACCTTAACATTTCCTAAAACTATTGTATTTAACATTTTTTCGTCATTTCCTAAACAAATGAGATAATGAACTTTACTCTATCGTTGACTCACCCTGTACATATTGTATAATATTCTTTGAAGTATGTTTTTATATAGTTATAATAAAATCATTGCTCCAAATGTACTCCACAGTACATACAAGTTTTCATAAAATAATTTTTCAAAATTCACTCTAAAATTATACAAAATTTATATTTTATGACACATCCCCTCCTATTGAATACAATTAATATCTGAACACCTCAATATCATTTCCATATTCGATAAATTAATGTATGATCGATTCAAAATATTATAACGACCTTCCAGTATTATTTCGTCTTTTTCTATCACTTCTTCTTTTCCATGGTTACGTTTTCACGAAAAAAGTTAGGTGATCGGAAACTATGTCAATTGAATACCGCATTGTTAGGAATTTTTTAGCCAAACATAGATAAAATTGAAATGCAGAGTGCTGACGATGTCAAGAGTTCAATGAACTATGCAAAACTATAACATATTCAAGATTTGTTCGAGTTCTAAGTTCCTTACTGTAACTCTCTTTTTTATTTACATTAACGATCTGCTGGAAAAGACCGGGAATCCAATCTACAGCTTTGCAGATGACAGTACGCTTATCTCTTCATTCACTTTGAGTGCTCGGACATCGGCTACTCAGGCGAATATCCGCAGACAGCAGGAGGTCGTTCAGCCTAAGACAAAGACCAGCAGCAGCAGTTTTTTCTAAGAAAGTTAACGTTGCTGAACACGACATAGTCATGTCAGAGAACTCCATTCCCCTAGCATCATCACTCAATTTGTTGGACGTTAATTTGGGAGCAAATATGTCCTGGCATGAACATGTTGCAGGCATGGCAAAGAGAGCTTCTCAAAAGTTAGGAATATTATTTCGAACCAGAAAGCTTTACACTCCACAACAACTGTTAATTCTTTACAAAGCTCAAATTCGACCGACTATAGATTTCTGCTCCCATGTTTGCGGCTCCGCTCCCAAACACACACTGCATTTGTTGGATTCTGTTCGGGGGGAAGAGCTGTTCGTCTGATTGGAGACCCGGAACTGACCGGTGGCCTTGATTCGCTGGAACATTGAAGAACGGTTGGCGACTTGAGTCTGTTCTACAAGTATTTTCATGGAAAGTGTTCGAAGGATGTAGCGCGCTTAATTCCTTCCAGAGCGGTGCATGTTAGAAATACACGTCGCGCTAATACTTCACATCCGTATGAGGTTGAGCTTGTTACTCCGCGTACAACGCTTTTCAAGCAGTCTTTTATATGGAGAACATCATCCCTTTGGAATGATTTGCCCAGGGCTGTGCTTCACACCGAGTACAATTTACAGCGATTCAAGAACAACGTGAATCGCTTTTTCCACACACATACCGCTCCTGAAGCGCTTTAGGGACTTCCCTGTAGCACGTGTGCTAGACCCATAAAATAAAAAAAAAACTCGTTTGAGCAAGATATTAATATCAGGTCAGTCAATAAGTTTTGAAAGCGAAACCTATCGAGCATCACTTGAACCAAATGTTGAACACCATTTTGAAGCTTCATCTGTCATATGAGCACACCCTAAATTTTAAGTCGATCTGTTTAGTCGTTTATTGTTTATCAGTTGATTAAAGTAGACGTATTTGACTATATTTTAAAAATGGTAAAAAAAAAAAAAAAAAAATCGAATAGTGCAGTAATAAAATTTATCGGCAACTGAAATCCATGCAAAGTTAGTGAAAGTCTTAAAGGAGTCAGCTCCTTCATTTCCAACTACTAATAGATGGACTCTAGAGTTTAAAAGTGGCTGTACAAGCGTCAATGATAACACAGCCCCACAAAAAAAAAATGGGGTATACTTTTGATGCGATATATCAGATCCGTAGTATTTTTGCCCGCTGATCACGAATCCGACGTCAGAATAGTAAAAATTAAGAAAAATATACTCCTAAAAAATTGATTCAAGCTTTTTCATGAATCCAAAGATGTATTAATATGTATTCGGACACGCTAAGCTAATATTCATCGGTTGGATTAAGCCATACAGTTCTGTTTTCTTTCTAACCTCAATAAATCAGACAGATATAGTGCTTCTCGAATGCAAAAACGAATTCAAATTAAAATTCAACCGATGCTTACCAAATTTGGTACACGGGGGTTTTTTGGGTTGCTGATCATGAATCTGAGGTCGGATTTGCAAAATTCAAAATGGCGGATCCAAGATGGCGGACAAAATTTTTGAAAACCAACTGATTCCTACCAAATTTGGTATACAGTTGGGGAATCCTCAAACCTGATACTCTTAAACCCTAAACCCTGAAAACCTTAGACTCCCACACCCTGTAACCTCAAAAAATAGACCTCAATAACCCTGTAACTTTAAAAATGAGACCCAATAAACTCAAAACCAGGACTTTTAAACCATATACTCTCAAATAGTAGACCCTTAAGCCCTAGAATTGCGAAGGTTAGACCCGCGCATAACTTTCCTTTTTTTGGCTGTATCTTGTTCTTTTTTCCGCGAATGGCCTATTCAAAGGCTTTCTGCCCAAACGCTTTTGAGGACTTGTTTCTCTTTTTAGCGACCAGCATTAGTCCGCTAGCATATGGTCATCCCATCGTCCTTGATACCGATTTTCTATGATTTTCAGATCTTGGTGAAAACGTTCCCCTTGCTCCTCACTGTAGTCACCAAGATTATCTGGGAAATCATCGATGTGGGAGTCCAGGAAATGTAATTTTAGATTCATTAAGCAACCTAATGTTTGAAAATTTTTTACCATTTTCTCGACTATTTCTTTGTACTTAGGACTTTTATTATTTCCCAAAAAGTTTGTTGCGACTTCTTTAAAACTAAGCCAAGCAGCTTTTTCAACTTTATTCATGTTAGTAACAAATAATGAATCTTGAAACAATTTTCTTATTTGTGGCCCGTCAAATAGGCCTGCCTTAATTTTAGCTTCAGAAAATTTCGGAAATTTTTTATGCAAATATTTGAAACATGGGCCGTTTGTATCTAATGCTATCGTGAATTGCTTCATAAGTCCAAGCTTAATGTGAAGCGGGAGAATAAGAACTTTTCCTGGATCTACCAATGGTGGAAACAATACATTATTTTCACCAGGAGTGAACGATTCTCTTGTTGGCCAAATTTTTTTCTTATAATGACGTTCCCTGTCTCTGCTATTCCACAGACATTTATAACAGGGATAAAGTGTAAACCCTGACTGTTGGCCAAGCAATATTGTTACAATTTTCAGATCTCCACAAATTTTCCAGTTATGATCAGCATATTTTATTTTTATCAAAAGCTGCTTCATTTTTTCATATTGCTCTTCCATAACTGTGGAATGAGCAATCGGAATGGGAGCGTAAACGTTGGTATTATGCAGCAAAACTGCCTTAATGCTCCGTTTAGAAGAATCAATGAACAGTCTCCATTCTTCAGGATCGTATGAGTTATTTTGAAATTCATCCATTAGACCTTTTACATCGGTACAATATGAAAGTGACAATTCCTCGTCCATTGTGAAATATTTTCGAAATTCTTCATCTCTGTTTCTATAATAAGAAATCGTAGCTTCTGGCTTAAGTAAATGTCTTTTCTTTAAAAAGGAAGCAAGATGCTCTGAACCATCTTTGGATAAGCCTAAAAGTTTTGACTGTGATACGAGTATTGGTTCTGGTTTACGGTTGTATGTATGTATTTTGTAAGAATCGGTTGAATTTTAATTTGAATTCGTTTTTGCATTCGAGAAGCACTATATCTGTCTGATTTATTGAGGTTAGAAAGAAAACAGAACTGTATGGCTCAATCCAACCGATGAATATTAGCTTAGCGTGTCCGAATACATATTAATACATCTTTGGATTCACGAAAAAGCTTGAATCAATTTTTTAGGAGTATATTTTTCTTAATTTTTACTAATTTTTACCTATTTTTTGAGGTTAGAAAAAAATTGAGATGTGATGGCGATATTCTGACGTCAGATTCGTGATCAGCGGGGGCAAAAATACTACGGATCTGATATATTGCATCAAAAGTATACCCCACTTTTTTTTTGTGGGGCTATGTAATCTAAGTTCAGGACATCCAAAAACTGAAGAAACTGTTGTGCAAGTACAAGATATGGTAATAAAAGACCGTCGATTAACCATGGATGATTTAGCTGAAGTTACAGGCGTCTCACATTGATCAATACAAGATGGGTGCCGCATTTGCTAACATTGGAACGAAAACGCACTCTACAGAAACTTTTTAAACAACATTTGGCTCATTTCACAAAGAATAAAACTGATTTTATGCGTCGATTTGTAACTATGGATAAGAGTTGGGTTTATCAGTATGATCCTGAACTGTGACATCAAGCTGCATGGTGGACTGAGCACGGTTGTTCAGCTCCAAAGCAGCCAAGTGGGAATTTTGTTAATTGATTACCTTCAAACCGGTAAATCATAGCAGAGTATTTGGCAAGCTACTGGATGAGAAAAATTCGTGAGAAAAGGCCCGGTTTGCAGAAAAAAAAATCATCTCTCATCATGACAATGCACCTGCTAACAAAGGTGCTTTGGCAGCAGCAAAACTGGTCGGATTAAAGTACGAATTGTTGGAACATCTACCCTATTCGTCAGATCTAGCTCCGTCTGACTTCCATCTGTTCCCAAAACCTAAAAAGATTTCTACGTGGGAAGCGTTTTTCAATAAATAATGAGTTAACAGCATCCGTAGATGGGTATTTTAAAGGACTTCCGGAAAATCACTTCAGATATGAGGTAAATGAATTAGAAAATCGCTGGAAAAAATATGTTGACCTTAAGGGAGAATATACTGAAAAATAAATTTATTTCGACTCATTAATTCATCTTGTTTCCTTTTCGCTTTCAAAACTTATTAACTGACCTTATACAATAGAGTAATAGTAAACAATATAAAACAGAAAGCATGAGGAGAAACACTAAGAGAATTCATGCACAAAAGTAGATAAAATATACATGTAAAGGTCTTGTGACGAAGAGTCCTATTAATTTACACCCATTTACACCCATGTAAGAAACATAAAACCAAAACTTGCCTCATTGAATATACGGAATGTGGAATCCTTTTGAAGTCGTCGTCATTTCCTGTTGAAAGTTGAACTCCGAATAGTTCTGCCGTATTTAGGTTTTATAATGTGGTCTTGATAACAAAAAGTGGTCAGGATAGGAAATGCCTTCAGATAACACTGCGTAATCGGTTTGATAAAAGTACGTATGTTACGTGGTAAATAGTGTATTTCTATGACAGTTTATAAAATGAGAATATTTTATAAACCAATTGAAATTGTTAAAATTCAATTTTAATAATTTACATTGGCATGTATTAAAACTTGATTATAGTCCGTTTGTTTGGAGTTGATAGCACATAACATGGGTTATAAACATTAAAATGTTATAAACCATAAGCGTCCGAAATTTAACTACCAATTATTTGCATTTTTAATTGTAATCACGTTTATTTTCTATTTCAATACAACAGTGCAGCCTTTTTCTCAAAAATATTTTATTATAGCCTGTCCCAAAATTAAGATCCTGACTTTTGCCATTTTAAGTGAGCAATATAAAAATTCTGACCTTTTCTTTATGATAGGTTGCAGAGACGGACTTTTATTCATTAATGCAAATAAATAAAATTATAAGTGTTTTCGGAGATGTTTATTTATAGCTGCATGTAAAAACAAATGGTTAAGAAGTACAAATATACAATTCAAATGAATGAGGTTTACAAGAGGGGACATATTGTATAAATAAATATATATTTTAACTTAAGCCTAATTCGATTTCACTCTCACTGTCATCAGCTGAGGTAATTATCAGTGGTTTTATATTATTTACATAAATAAATGAATCTTCAACTTTAACAACATACTGAATGGAATTCTTCCAGCTTTCACAAGGCAAGGTTATAACTTTTTTTTACTTATTTAACCACTGACACGCTTAAAATAGGAGAAACATTTTGTGCCCTTATTTTTGATTTAACTTGATGACAAATATGTTCAATTGGATTAAACACACAATAATACGGAGGAAGCCGCAAAACAGTGCGTCCCGTTTTCTCAGCCATACTATCACAAACATATTTCTTTTTCAATTTACAGTGTTTCAAAACTTCCAAAAGATCAATTTTTTATAACTGAAATCAAAATAAATGTCATTTTCTAACATATATTCCTGTATTTCCGATTTGGTGTTGGCTGCACTAGAAACCTTATTTAGTAGGCGACTATCGTAACTTGCATTGTCCATAACTATAACACTCTGTTAGGGAACATTTGGTAAAAGGGAATTTTGAAACCAATTTTCAAAAAGTTCTGCGGTCTTGTCTTCATGATAGTCCAAACTAGAATCTTTCATGTTTTTTGCAGATAATAGTAGACAATTTGAAACCCAGCCCTTTTCAGATCCAGCATGCAAAATGGTTATTCGTTTACCTTTATTTGAAGGTGCGTTAGTCTGACATTTTGTACTGCTGTCAACCCACCCTTTTTGCACAGTGTCATGGGTATCGAACCATGTTTCGTCAATACTTTTTTATTTCTTGTAAGCAAGTATATCACAAAATTCGTAATCTTTGTGACTCCATCACCACTTGCCTTTTGATGATTTTTCGGAACGTGAATTCCATTCTTAAAAGAATTCTGTGAAGGGTTGATCGGCCACAATGTATATTGGTCCCATCCTGCACCAGTCTTAATTTTATTTTGTCTCGTGTCGGCACCAACTGCTCTTCATACATAGAATATATTTTTCTCCTGATGACGTCTTTTTCACAATCGTCTACATGATGCATTTGAAAATCTTTCCGTTTTTTCCTGTTCCTGAGTGATGGTTTTCCTACAATACCCTTAATCGTAGAAATTGGGATTTTTGTTAGTTCACTGGTTTCTTGCAAGGCACTTGATTTATTCAAATTTCTTTTTACCAAACTGTCGTAAACATTTTTCACTATTTATTTTAGGTCAAAGGATAAATGTTTTCTCTTGCGATAGCCACTATTGTAATTTCCCCACGGACGCCACATAATTAAAATAGAACCGTTACGTTGTAAATTGTAAGTAAAACTAAAAATAAAAATTAAAAAAAGTTTCTTTCGAATCTTAATGGGGACCTGTGGTCATTAGGCCTATATTATCAAATACTCAAAGGGCTCCAAACCGGGTTGCCAGGTAGTAAATATAAGTAAAAATAGATTCAATATGATTGTAGGTGCAAGTGAGGGCGGTATACAAAGCAGGTAAAATAAAAATACGTTTATCGTAATACCTGGCAACTATGCACAAAACCGTAATGGGGTCGTTTATTGCCCCATTGAAAAAGCAAAAAGGTAGGATCTTTTATCTTGGGATTTACTTTACATGCCTTCTAAACTTTATAATAAGCTATATAAATCAACGCATTTCAAAGTATATTTTAATAAGTAAATAATGAAACTAAAAATGTTATTTGTATGATAAAGGCCTAAACGGGTACAATTAACAATTCTTAAGACCCAGAAATCTATAATGTTATAAAGCTGAATGATAATAAGTACAATAAAATTACTTTTAGCATTTTAGCAGTTATTGGAATATAGTTAACCAAAGTACTGATCGGTAGATAGGTGCCTAAGTACCTGTATGCAATAAAAATATTCTGTGTAAGTATAAAAATAGAGCAAAAACCTATAATATGTTAGTTCATATCAGAACAGCGACGGCTTCAACTTTCAGTTTTGCCCGGGTCAAACTTCGTGGAGTCTGTAAATCTGCATTTTCCCTGCGAGAAAAAACAATGATACTTGACGTTCACGATGCCCTAGAGCATCAACAGCCAACAAGCCAAGTCCGTGAAATTGTGGAAACCTGTCCCAACATGACGGAAGTTGGATCATCAATTATTTATAGAGTCTAAAAGAAAGAAAACGCGGTCCTTGCAACGAACCTCAGAATCGCAAAGAAAAGGAGCCCTTAGAGGTCGATGAAGACTTTTAAAACGCAATAAGAAGAAAAGTACACCATTTTTTTATCTAGAAAAAATACCTACACTGCATAAAGTTTTGCAAAAAATCAAAGAACACCAGGACTTACCAGATTTACAAAAATAGAAATTATGGAAAATTCTTTATAACCTGAATTTTCGTTGGGGGAAAAACACAAAGAGAATCTGTTCTTATCGATAAAACAGAAATAATTAGTTGGAGAAGAAAATATGTACGAATAATCAGAAAATTTCGAGCCGAAGAAAGAAATATTTTTTTATTTAGATGAGACTTGGATTAATGAGGGACACACAGTAAAAAAATTCTGGATTGACAAAAACATTAAGAGCAGGCTAATTATAGCACATATTGGTAGTGAAAACGGATTTCTCGACGGTGGCTTGTTGGAATTCGAATCAACTAAAGATTACCGTGACCGATGTTGTTGAGGAGTTGAGGAGTACTTCCAACAAATAATTGAATGTATACCAGCAGAATCAGTTATAGTATTAGACAATGCTCCATACCATTCTCGATTATTAAAACGACTCCCGACAAATTCGTGAAAGAAAGCAGATAATCTTCATTGGGTAAGAGACAAAAATCTCAAACAGAAAGATGGTATGTTAAATGCGGAACTTCTCAAAATTGCGAAACAAAATAAGACACAGTTCAAGAAATACGCAGTCGATGAGATGGCAAAGGAACGGAATATCACAGTGCTTAGATTACCTCCGTATCATTGCGAATTGAATCCTATAGAGCCTTCAGATTTTGAAGATGATGATTGTTTTTGATTGTAATTAAAGTACTTATATATCGTGAATTGTGAATTTGTATATATACATAGATCTATAGTTTAAAAAATTTTGGTAATAAATGTTATATTTCTATGAGTTCATTTTTAAGATAATTTTATTTATTAAACACTAAAAGCAGGTTGCGCTCGGATAGCTAGGCTACCGATGAACCCTCATTTACATTTTATGACTATTGTATAACACAAGTTTTGTGCCTAAAATAGGGTTAACCCTTAAAAATAATTTAAAACAGGTAATTAAATCCAGTAAAATGCATATGAAATCTCTTTTTTTTGGGCGTGCCGCAACATATTTGCATCTACAATGAGAGAATTCTCCTATCAACTCCAAACAAATACACTTTAAGAAAATATTCTCCATTAGTCCCCACACATCTGGCTGACTTTTTGGACAGCAAAAAGATGGTGGATTCGAGTCGAGCATAGCAGACGTGCTACAGAAAAACCCCTAAAACGCTACAGAAGCGACGCGTGTACGAAAAAAAAGCGACTCGTGTTGGTCTTTAATCGCTGTAATTGTACTCCGTGAGAACCACAGTCCTGAGCAAATTGTACCACAGCGATAAGGTTCTCCATATAAAACTTCTTGAAAAGGGTTGTACGAGAAGTGACAAGCTGAACCTCATACGGATGTCACGTATTAGCGTGAAGTGTATTTCCAGCATGCACCGCTCTGGGAGGAATTACGCAGCCTACATCGATCGAACACGTCCCATGAAAGTAAAATCAAGGATGCAAGTGAGCTTTTGAGAAGCTCTCTTTACTGTGCATGCAACATATATATGTCAGGACATATTTGCTCCTAAGTTAACGCCCAGCAAATTAAGTGACAACGCCATAGAAATAGAGTATCCTGACATGACTATGCCGTGTTCCGTAACGTTAAGTTTTGTTTGTGGTGTTAAATTTTTCTTGATTACCCCAAGAGAAAAATTTCTTCAAATTCTTTGTTAAGTTGAACGACTTGCTGCCGTTTGCGGATATTTTCATTAGATGTTCGAAGGTTCAAAATAAATGAAGAAATAAACGTAAGAAACTTTGAAACATTTGCAGTTATGCCATTGAAATATTTTAACAACTTTTCAGAAGGAATCAATCAACTGCTAAAAAAACTAAGACCTAAAAACCATTCGAGTTCAAATTTGACTTCCTGCTATCTGCAGTTATTTTCATGTGTAGCCGATGTGCAAGCAGTCAAATAAATGAAAAAATAAACGAACTGTCATCTGTATAGCGGTAGATTGGATTTCTGGTCCTTTCCAACAGATCGATAATAGCGAAGGTATTAGAAAGAAACCCATCGACTGCCAGTCGTAAAAAAAGCTCTCTGAGGAAACACAAGAGCCATAAACAAAACCATTCCGATATGCCATAAGAGCATAGCTTAGCCAACAACTCGTCATGCCAAACCCTGTCAAATGCCTTGGATATATCAAGTACAACAATTCGAGACTCTATAATGTTCAACTGCATTATTCAAAACATGTGTGACATAAGTATGGATAGTCGCTAATAATATTAAATCTTTCTAGATGTTTTAGAAGCTGTTGACTTCCACAACTTTCAATATTATTGAAAGCAATGCGACTAGTCGGCATTTGTTTGGCAAGATCTTCTTGCCTTTTTTGAGTATCGGTTGGACTGTAGTGCATTTCCTGCAGGAAGTGAGGTACTATGGCAAGTATTCCATCAGCGCCAGACGCTTCTTTTGTGTCTAACTTCATTAAAATACGTCTAATGACACGCTGTCTGAAAACAGTATCAGGTATTCTTAACTGCACATTGGAAATAGTGAGTGATATTTTTGCTCAGAAATTGACAGTTAGCTATCAAGTTGGCTTTCTTCTTCTCCTCTTGGTAGTAACCTACCAAAAGGACCTCGAATTGTTGATCCAGGCAAGAAGTTTGTTTTTAATTGTTTGATTATATTCCTCCTTAGTTTCGTCGATAATTTCTTTTCATCTGCTCCTGAGACGAAGATGTTACGATTTATGACGTTAGGGTTTTTACGCCATAGTCAGTAAGCGAGACGTTTAAAAGCAACAGCTTCTTTACATTTTCGATCGAACCAAAGCTTGCCGTTGGAAGGGCATTTCTTCGTAAAGGGGATGTCTGCTTCCTTGCCAGCCTAAATGATATCGGTCACCTCCTTAGCGTAGTCAGATGGGACGTCAGATCTAAAACAAACGTCTAACCAAGGGAAAGTTAGAAAATATTTCGTTCCGTTTAGCAGATTTATAATACAAATATCTGGATTAGTGGTTAAAAACAGGTCAAGAAGACTAGCGAACTCTCCGTCATGAACAGGAAGTCGTGTTGGTTCATTGATAAGCTGAGTAAAGCCGCAACTGATGAAAATAATTTCTTCACAGCCTTGTTCGTCGGTCGTATTTGGATACTTAAGCCAGTTAATGTTGCAGACCTGAAAGTCCCTTAGGATGGCAATTTCTGTATTTGAATAATTAATCTGTAAATGATCAATGGTGTCTGCAAGAGAAGTGAAAAGTATTCTAAAGTTAATATTACTTGGTGGTCGATAGAGGCACCAGATAAATCTTGAAATGTCTTAAGTCGTTATTTTTAACCACATAACATCATAGTTTAGAGACTCCAGACCCTCTTCTCGTTAGCAAAAGAGATCGGTTTTTTTTTTTTTTTTTTTTTTTTTATTGGTCTGGCACACGTGCTGCAGGAAAGTCCCTAAAGCGCTCCAGGAGCGGCACGAATGCGAAAGAAAAAGCGATTCACGTTGTTCTTGATTCGCTGTAAATTGTACTCGGTGGGAAACACAGCGCTGGGCAAATTATTCCAAAGGAATGACGTTCTCCATATAAAAGATTGCTTAAAAAGCGTTGGACGCGGAGTAACAAGCTGAACCTCATACGGATGCGAAGCATCAGCGCGATGTGTGTATTTCTAACATGCATCGCTTTGGGAGGAATTAAGCGGGCTACATCCTTCGAACACTTTGCATGAAAATACTTGTAGAGCAGACTCAAGTCGCCAACCGTTCTTCGATGTTCCAGCGAATCAAGGCCGCCGGTCAATTCCGGATCCCCAATCAGACGGACCGCTCTTCTCTGAACAGAATCCAACAAATGCAGTGTATGTTTGGGAGCGGAGCCCCAAACGTGGGAGCAATATTCCATAGTTGGTCGAATTTGGGCTTTGTAAAGAATTAACAGTTGTTGTGGGGTGTAAAGCTTTCTGGTTCTAAATAATATTCCCAACTTTTGAGAAGCTCTCCTTGCTATGCCTGCAACATGTTCATTCCAAGACATATTTGCTCCCAAACTAACGCCCAACAAACTGAGCGACGATGCTAGGGGAATGGACTGCCCCGACATAACTATGTCGGGTTCAGCAACGTTAACTTTTTTAGAAAAAACTGCCGCTTGGGTTTTTGTAGCGTTAAATTCCACTTGGTTACTGTTACCCCAAGATAGAATTTCTTCCAGGTCTTTGTTAAGTTGAACGACCTCCTGCTGTCTGCGGATATTCGCCTGGGAAGCCGATGTCCGAGCGTTCAAGGTGAATGAAGAGACAAAAAGACAGATTCCAAAATTATGCCTAAACCGAGAATAGAAGTTGTATCCAGGATAGAGAAAGTTGACTGCGCTGGTCGGTGAACTGACCTTAGTTTCACAGAGAGCGGGTACATGAAGCTTATTTGTTGGAAGGTGGTGACACTAAATTTATATTCGAATTTCAATCTCGTATATTACAAAAATACACTTTAAAATTACAGTCTCCAAACAGGTAGCTATTTTACCGCCGGAATTTTTTTAACCTGGGAGCTTCATTTTACAATTTCTTTCCCACACAAAATTCGGAAACAATAGTACACCCTTGAAACGTTAAGCTACGCTGTTGCGATAGTATTACATCGAGAAATACCTGGTGGGATCTACCATCTGGATTGTTCTTTTAGTCGCCTTACCCCCACGGGGCATTCGGTGTACACTTGAGATACACCTCTTCTGATATCCTCCAATAAAGTGAAATAGGAATAGGCGAGATGATATCGCTGCGACCGAATAAATAGTAATCAGAGGGTGCCATGTCCGAAGAATAAGCCGCGTGAGGAAGAACATTCTATCCCAAAAGACAGTATAGAAACCCATGTTGTTTTTGCCATATGGGTCCTAGCGTTGTTCAGAACTCAGTCTCTGCTAGTCTCGAATCTAGTGCTAGTAACTAGTATTATACGAGGCATATTCGAAAAGTAAGGGTAGTTTGCTGATATTTAAATATTGGCTGGTCTGAACAAAGTTGTATCCATGCAGCAACATCTATTGATTATTTTTGAAGCCACTGAAGTTATTATTTTAATTCTGTAATCGTTTGCCTGTCGGTGAATGCAGACAACAATGTCCGCGAAAATCGTTGCTTCTGCCAGTTGCGAAGTGCGTACTGTAATTCGATTTTCGATTCAAAAATGGCCGCACAAATGTGCATGATAATGAGCGGAGTGGCAGGCCCAGTATCCAAACCGTTCAACAAGTGGACTAAAAACTGCGATCTGATCGACGATTACACTTGAAACAGTGGCATGGTGGACAATAGTTTAAAGATCACGAGGAACTCAAGACCGCCGTTGTCCACTGGTTCAATTCCCAGGCGGAGAGCTTCTATGCAGAGGGATTAAAGCGCTGGTGCAACGTTACGAAAAGTGCTTAAAAGTGAACGGCGATTATCTGGAAAAAGTACCGTCAATAAAAACTTTTTCTAACGAAAATATTTTTTTATAACCAAACGGCCCTTACTTTTCGGAGATGCCTCGTATTTTGCACGTACATCACAGCATCTTGTTTCCAAGTGCATCAACATAAAATTCCTGATTTCGAAGACTCATCTATCTTTTAATAATATCTGCAGAAGTCTCAACATCTGAATAGATTTTTTGAGTGGCATTATTAGGTCGCTAGTAACCCTTTTTAGCATTTTCGGCATACACTTCACTAATCTGCCAATGAATTTCGGCTACTTTCACATCTCTTCCATTTAAGAAACTAATTATAGCGGATATTTCACCATCTGCGAGATGTTCAATCGTCTGAGCCATTCTAAACACACATAAACAAAAAAACATAAACTCAGATGAATGCTTCCGTGTCTTTGGCTAGCCAATAGATGCAGGTACTCAGTGCGCATGCGCGGAACGGTGACAGTAACGCTGCAGCGGCCATATTTTAAAACAGTACTTACCTAAAAAACGCACCTCGTATGTTTATGACATCTCTAGTTGGATATCAAATTGAGAGGAATTTTATAAGGTTTTCAAATTTATTACTGAATATATATGTAGTAAGAATAATTAAATGTAATACTTACAATATAAAAAAAACCAACCGCACTGCTTAATTAACTATATATAGTTATATAAGATAGCAGTTTTAGAAGTTGTTATTATATTATTATACTGGTTTAGCACAGCAGACAAAGACGATGTTAAATTTTAAGCTCACTGAAATGAGTAAAATTCGAAAATTGGAATAAAATAAAGAGCTGAATGAGTATCCGACAATATATCAAATAGTATGGCAACTTGGAGAACGTCCTCTCTTTTTTATTATTTTTAGTTAACTAAGGAATGGGGTCAAGTTTTCAAATTAGTGCTAGTAAGCCAGTAAAACAGTGAGTAAGTATATATAACATATACTGGGAACCGAAAGTCATATACCTCATGTGTAGTAGAGACCAAATAAAATTGCAGAACCTTTATTAATATAAACTGGTTCCAAAATTACTTAAAAAAAAAAGCTTTCATTTGACACCCCACTTGATGACCTGGATTTTTTTTTCACTTTCGATTTCACCCTCCAAAGCTAACCCCATAACTTTCAAAACTACACAGCTCCGATGAGGCCATCAATTCCTATAGTACTTTCTATATCAAATAGTTTCGAAGAAAATCGGGTGTGACAGACAGACAGACGGACATACACCGAAGTCATCTCATAAGTGTTCCATACGGAATACTAAAAAGTAAGTAAAAAATTATTTAAAAAAAAAATTACTATTTTCCGGACCACTTGAAACAGATTGATGCTTCTTAAAAATCAAACAGATTTAAAATAACGATGTTTTAGAAAATATCTTTTAACGTTTTAATATATTGCCGTTCAGTTTATTTTTATAAGTAGTTTTGAAAATCCAACATGATTAATAAGTATCAAATATAAGAACTCATCAATAATCAATAACAATAAATTGGAGAAATAAGCTGTCACTCCAGCATAGCCGAATTAAATTATACAAAACACTGATTTTATTTATATAACATAATAACCGGTCAAGTGCAAGTTGAACTTGCACAATTAGTGTTCCGTACGTTGATTGCTTTTAAAACAAAAAATGTTGTTACGGTGGTATAAAATGATCAGTGACTTCACAAAACACACCCCAAATAAGTTTTCAACAAAGTTTGTTTCCAATCTTTACTGAAAATTTATGACCTTGAAATTTTTGTTTTTTTTTTATATACCAGATAAATTATTAGAGGTAATGCACTCATGATAATTTTCGTTCAATCTACACCCTTTGGAGAATATTCCAGAATTTTTTCAAAATTTTTTGATCAGTACTTTTCGAGATAAGGTGGGGGGACAGCGATTTTTCGCGATTTTTTAAAAGTAATACAAAGAAAAGTGTGCGCAAGTATTACATTATATATATATATATATATATATATATATATATATATATATATATATATATATATATTTACTCGTGTTTTCACAAGCTTTCATTTGACACAACACTCGATGACCTACTAAGAAAATTTTTTTTCACTTCCGATTTTCCCCCCAAAACTAACCCCTTAAGTCAAAATTTGACTTTCAAAACTACACGGCTTTGAGGAGGCCATCAATTCCTATATTATTACCAAATTTTAACTTTCTATGACAAATAGTTTCGGAGAAAATCGGGTATGACAGGCAGACAGACGGACAGACAGACATACATCGAAGTGATCTTATAAGTGTTCCGTGCGGAACACCAATAATATAAAACAGTATCCTCGACAACAAAAGCATTCATATTGTAACTGATGGAGAAGAGCACAAAACATAATGGTTTTAATTTAATAAATTATACATATATATTTAAAATTCTTAAAAATGAAAGCAACAATTGAGTCACAATAATTTTAAATAAAATTGTCTAATCTCTAAATGAAAATTAATATTGTTTTTACTCGTATCAGTATTATCGATATTGAACGCATTCATATTATATGTGCTGAGGAAGGCCACAAAACAAGGGTGAATTAATGATACATAATTAAATATGTATATTTAAAATTTTAGAACACAAGGTCAGCAAAAGGGCTGTAAAAATTGAAAAAAGCGTCAGTTAAGGGGGACAAAACATTTAGATAGACGAGAATAAATCAATTTTTATTACTTTTTTTATGTGAACATTTTATGTAACATTAGTGGAAATTTAGATATAATTAGTGGTTATTTAAAGCTAAAAAAAAACAACAGGTTTTCTTAAGTACTGAAAAATAGTGAAGTTAAGCCACTGCTTTCTAAAAACGTTGTACAGCGAGTGGTAAAATAACGTAACTTCTGCTCTGAAACCAACAAGTTTTTAAAAACTTATTATTAATAATCATACGGTGTGCGTGAATCTCGAAAAAAAAAATTGCGAAAATGGCATGCATTTAAAAAAAAAAAATTGAGTTTTTCTAAAAATTTTTGAGTTATCTTGCCGTAAAAAATATTTCTTTCAGTAAGTTTTAAAAGTATTAGGTTCAGGATAATACTATTTAGATGTGTGCAAGGTTTCAACGAAATCGAAACTTAAAATACGTTTTGCTCAAAACTGCATTTTTAAAATTGGCGTAATCAATTCCTTAAAAAATATTTGACTGATTTCGTTAAAATTTTACACACATCTAAATACTCGTAACAGTATTCATCATCATCACCAATCAGCCTTTTGCATCCACTGCTGAACATAGGTCTCCCACATCTCAGTACACTCTCTGCTCTCCTGGGCTCTCCGCATCCAGTTACCACAGAGTCTCTTAATAACGTCAGTTCAGCGTGAGGGAGGTCTACCCCTACTATGCTTGTCGATCCACTCCACTCAAGCAGCCTCTTAGTCCATCTCCCATCCGAAATTCAGGCTATATGTTCCGCCCAGTTCCATTTAAGTTTCGCAATGTATGCAATTACATCAGTAACGCCGGTACTTTGACGGATAATTTCAACAGTGACATTCCAATCATTGATCTTTCCATCTTGCGCTGTGTTATTCTATACTTTTTAGCGGTTGCGATAGTTAAGGTTGCAGTTCACTGGAAGCACAGACTGATCAAAGGCCTTCCTTTTAGGCAGATAGTCTTCCATAAGCTGCCCAAGCGAGCGTTAATCTTCTCTTCAATTAGCACGTTTGGTTGTCCCTTGTGATGCGAATCTCATGACCAAGATAGGTGTATTTGTCCACTAGTTCTACCTCTTTATTGCCGACATTAATCTATTCGCTTGGAACCAAGTTTGTCATATATTTTGTTTTAGAAGCAATCATTTCCAACACAACAATTCTTAAAGTTCTTGAAGCATTACCGCAAGTTCTCCAAGACTGTCAGATATCAGAACTATATCATCTGTAAAACGCAGATTTGTCAGACTTTGCCCATCTATTTTAAGGCCTTTTCCTTCCCAGTTTAGTTTCTTGAAACCGTGTTCTAAAACTGCGGTGAATAGCTTAGGCGACATCGTGTCGCCTTGTCTTACTCCCCTACCATTTGATATGGATTTGGTGTTTTCGTGGAGTTTCACCGCCATACAGGCATTTTTGTAGATGTTGTAAATCAACTTTGTATAACGACAGTCAACACGGCAGTCTTGTAACTAACAGTATTACCTAATACTAAATATTTCTAAAAATCATTAAAGAAAGTATTTTTTTACGGCGAAACAACTCAAAAATTCTATGAAAAATTCGAACTTTTTTTTTAAAAGCATGCCATTTCCGCAACTTTTAATTTTTTAAGGTTCACGCACACCATATGAATGTTAATAATTAATACTAAAAAAAAACTTGCTTGTTTCAGATCAATACAAAAGAAGCTAGAGGTTACGCCATTTTACCCTCCACCGCACAACCTTATCGGAAGACTCTGCTTTTTTTTATAGATTTAAAAAATAAATGTGTTAATTTTAGTCTCAAGTAACAGCAAATGATACCTAAAGTTACATTAATGGTATATAAAAAATATAAATATTGACTTATTTTCACCTGCTCACATGTATTACACCCCTTAAACTCTATAAGGGAAAAACATCTTAAAGAGACAACTACCCATGAGCTTGAATAGGCGAAATGATTATTTTTGATCGAGATGTCCTAAATTACAGTCAAAATTTCAGATAGATAGATTTATAAATTCAACATAAATGGTACAAGTTATCGACTGAGTTAGAGAAATAAGTTCTCAGCCAAAAAATTATAATTTTACTAAACAATAAATAACAAAAAAATTATAATTTTTATTACTACTATATAGTAGTATTATCGATATCCAAGGCACTCACGCTCTAACAGAGGCAAAATACAAGGGTGCATATATTGATCAAAAGACAATAAAAAAATACATATTTACCTAAAATTCTTAAAAATAAGATCAGCATTTGAATTATCATAAAATTAAATGCTATTCTATTCAATCTTTAATCAACTATTAGCGAAAAAAAACTAATCATAGAATAAAGTTGGCATAAGAATCTCTTTTGATTAAAATATTACAAATTATATCTTATCAAAGTTTCGTACTGATTTGTAATTTGTATATCCCATCAAAAACATAAAATGTAAAAAAAAATGTCAAATCTCGCAACGCAGTCCTTCAACCACAAAAAGTTGTGAGATCTCATGTAAAACCAAATCAGTTATTTTAGTTAGTATCTGTGGAAGCACCTATTCAAAAACTTTGTCATAAATTGTTATCTATTTACCTGTTACCTACCAACATTTATAGTGACCGTATCAATATTAGACATCTTTATTTCTATAATAAATATATTGACTTGGCAATCACACGGCAACATAATCACATAAGAATAATCTACTATTTCGATTGCTAAGTAAGTCTAAACAGTGCACTTAAGAATAAAGTATTTTAAACAGTAGATTATTCTTATGTGATTATGTTGCCGTGCGATTGCCAAGTCATTATAACAATTTATGACAAAGTTGTTGTATAGGTGTTTCCATAGATACTAACTAAAATAACTGACTTGGTTTTACATGAGATCTCACAACTTTTTGTGGTGGAAGGACTGCGTTGCGAGACTTGGCATTTTTTTTTTTTTACATTTTATGTTTTTAATGGGATCTCATTTCTTTTTGTAGGTAGTCCTCTTTTTGTTTCTTCTCGGGTAATATTTCTTGTACGTCAACCAAGAATTTTCTTAAAGTCCACTCCCTGTCTCTATTGGTTTTTCTCAAAAGCTATGATATAACAATTTTTGACAAGTCTGGACGATACGTGCTTGTAAGTCGATTATATTCAACGATTGCGGACTCCTGAGCTTTGATACTACCATGTGAAAACTGAAGAACCGATGGCCATCAGTGCACTGGTTAGACTTAGCCGCTGACTTTTGTGTATGGTAATAGCATAGGCTATACATATCGGAAACTGTTCGCGATGAACATAAGCTATATTAATAATTTCAAATTTAGTTTTGACTGGACCAAGCTCGTAAAGATGTTCATTATTAAATGTAATATGTATTTCTTTTTATTTTATTTGTATTTTCATGATCAATCTTTACTCCTTGTACTATACCGATAGAACCGTTGACTAAGCCAAGACTCACGTCAATATTTCGTCTTAACATGACTTTTGCTCCTATTTTAATAATTATATTCTCTTCTAGCCCTGTCATGGAAGCATCATCTTCATACTTTTTTATAATTAAAATATACTTAAAGTATTTCACTTAACAATTTTTTAATTACATGAAGTAGGTAAGTATTATTAAACGAATATATTTGATAAATAAAAAATATTATTAAATATAATATATTAATTAATAAATTATTCATAATTATGGATTTTTTAGTGATTAATTAACTTTATACGACGTATTATTTACCGGGACTCACGGTTGACCTTGCATTATGCTATGTATGGCTGAGCGCTGTGCGCTCTCCGTGCTCTATCTCAAAAACGGTTAAGCGTACAAAAAAATGTTTAGAACAAAATTTGTAAAGAATTTTGTGCTCTACAATTTTCGTAATAGATGCAAATATCATTGAAATCATAGGAAGCGACATATTTTCGAAAAAAACCGATTTTTGTGACCTTTGACCTTGAATATCTTAAGACGCGGACACGAGATTTTATGAGACTTTTGAGACAACTTTTAGAATGCAAAAAAAAGAGGTTTATACAAGTTTACAGCTTATTATCTCTCATTCCGAGGTTGACCCTCTTTTTTGGCTTAAGTGACTGTACAATTTAGAAAACCGGACTGAAATTTCGGGATGTGTTTCAGTTTTTCCTTCCTTTATAGGCTAAAAATTAACTAAATTCAAAATTTGAAGTTTGTGTGTCTGCTAGAAGTACCTTAGAATTTTGATGATCGGCGAGTGTGTCAGTGACAAAATTAAAGAACTTCGACTGGCGATAGTTCGTAAACTATAAGGCATAAATAGTAGGTAATTTACGAATATAGCTAGTATAGTATGTCCTCTTGGTCACTGAAAATTCAGGATTCTAGCTTTATCCACAACGAAGTTACAGGAGGGTCAAAAGTGCCGTGAGTGGCCTCGAGAAAACGATGATACGGCTGTGCTTTCTGCTCGACTTGGCGGAGGTACTGCCGTGCCCCCAGATATGTTACCACATTCAGGCATTCTATAGAATGCCTAGGCATTCTATAGAATACTGGGCTCGTTTAGGCAATATATGAAATATTTTCTTTTTCTTTAACTATTATATACTTTGCCTACGTAATCTATAGAATGCCTAGGAATTCTATAGAATGTCCATAAGAGATTAGGTAAAATAGAAAATGGAAGACAAATTACCCTAATACCAAACGTACTGCCGGCAATGTGTATAATAGATATTAAGAACAATCCGAACTAACAGGAGCTTATGTTTTAAGAAGAAGGTTCTGTGTAGTTTCAAGTGTCACACAACAGTTCATCATAAAATAAATAAGTAAAAAAAGACAAATTACCATAATCATATATTTTGTTTAGTCAAAATTACCAATATTAAGATTATCAACTGTCTATGAAAAGAATGCCTAGGGAAATAAAATTAGAGACTTCGGCAATCTGAAAAATCAAACGTTGATTTTATTCGTAAAAAAATACCTATTTTTTAACTTTAAAAAAGATTAGTTCAGGTTAGTTGAAATGAGTTGAGATTAACTTAGGTTAGTTCAGGATAGCTCATATCATAACGTATTGACTCCACCACCACCGCACTCCCCTGCTGCCCGCAATATGAGTAACAGTTAATGCTTACTGCTTTCAATATCTGTTATACACAATGCCGGCTATACGTTAGGTATTCTATAGAATGCCTAGGCAAAGTATAAAATAAGGGATATTTTATACTTTGCCTGAACGTTTTAGACATTCTGTAGAATGCCGGATTACAAGAGGGCCGCCTTTTAAGTGTTTACAAACTAGATGGAGCTATTGAGATACGACATTACCATTGTAAAATTTCACATTTGTTATTGTTGAAAACAGTGGCAGCTCAGAAACTGGCCGAGTAGTTTGTTTACAGTGACCGTTTAAAAAAAAAAAGTTTTGTAAACAAATGAAAATTTCACGTGAAGGTTTTGGTTGGATGATTTTTTACGATTTTAGTAGAAAACTAACTCAACAACAATGCCTCAAATCGCCTCGTTCAACTTTTGGTAATGATCACCATCAGAAAAGACGGTACTTTCGTCAGGGATGAACTTGGTGAAGGTCAATGAAAATCAGTTGTTGTTCCAAAAAACATCGATGCTGTACGCAACATGATTAAAGAGGATTGGCATGTGACTTACCGTGAGATAGAAACATCCTTAAGCATATCGAGGACTGCAGTACATTAGATTTTACATGAACATTTAGCTGAGAAAAAAATATGTTCCCGTTGGATTGAGCATAATTTGACCGAAATTCAAAAACAGGCTCGTGTCAATTGGTGTAAGAAAATATTTAAAAAATTCGACCAAGGACATGCAAAATCCGTATACAACATCGTAATAGGAGACAAAACTTGGATATACGAGGCTGGTTTGAAAAGTCCGTGCAAAAATAAAAACTACTTATGTGTTTGGGGTAAACCTTTTTTATTTTTCGACATAGTCTCCTTTTAGGCTTATACACTTCGTCCAACGATGTTCTAGTTTGTTGATCCCTTCCGAATAATAGGATTTGTCCAAGTCTGCAAAATATCCATTAGTGTCTGCAATCACCTCCTCGTTTGAATAAAATCTTTGTCTCGCCAACCATTTCTTCAAATTGGGGAACAAAGAGTAGTCCGAGGGAGCCAAGTCTGGAGAATAGGGGGGGGATGTGAAACGAGTTGGAATCCTATTTCCATTAATTTTGCGACCACAACTGCTGAGGTGTGTGCTGGTGCGTTGTCGTGATGGAAAAGGACTTTCTTGTGGGCCAATCGCGGGCGTTTTTTCTTGCAACTCGGTTTTCAAACGGTCCAATAACGATGAATAATATTCACCTGTAATAGTTTTACCTTTTTCCAGATAGTCGATGAGGATTATCCCTTGCGAATCCCAAAAGACAGTCGCCATAACCTTTCCGGCCGAAGGAACGGTCTTCGCCTTTTTTGGTGCAGATTCCCCCTTGGTAACCCATTGTTTAGATTGTTGATTGGTCTCAGGAGTATAGTAATGTATCCATGTTTCATCCACAGTGACGAAACGACGCTTAAAGTACTCCGGATTCTTCTGGAACAGCTGCAAACCATCCTTGCAACACTTCACACGATTCCGTTTTTGGTCAAGCGCGAGCAATCGCGGCACCCATCTTGCGGATAGCTTTCTCATGTCCAAATGTTTATGCAAAATATTATGTACCCATTCAGTCGAGATGCCCACAGCACTAGCAATCTCACGCACCTTAACTCTTCTGTCATCCATCACCATATCATGGATTTGATCAATGATTTCTGGAGTCGTAACCTCCACAGGCCGTCCAAAACGTTCAGCGTCACTTGTGCCCATATGGCCAGTCCGAAAATTTTGAAACCACTTATAAACTGTTCTAATCGAAGGTGCAGAGTCACCATAATGTTTATCAAGCTTCTCTTTAGTCTCCTGAGGCGTTTTGCCTTTCATAAAGTAATGTTTAATCACTACACGAAATTCTTTTTCGTCCATTTCTTGAAAATCACTCGACTTCCTTGATTCACACGAATGCCAAACACAAAGAAATAGACCAATATGGCTGAAACTTGGTGTGTGCGTTCATTCAAGAAATGCTACTAACTAAACATGACCTCGATACGCGCAGATGGTGCCATCTCTCGGACTTTGCACGGACTTTTCAAACCAGCCTCGTATTTGTACCAGCCGGAAACTAAGCAACAATTAACTGTTTGGATGTTCCAAGATGAACCGTGATTCGTTCGCGAAATAGTTTCAAGAAATGATCGCTTGTTTCTTTGGTTATTCTGGGCATGTTGGAACCATTGCTTTAGAGGATCGAAGAAAAGTTTTTGTAAAAGTTTAAAAGGTACTCCCCGTATACTTTGCCGGTAACATATACACTAGAAAAAGCGAAAGTCAGTTTAAGAAAGTATTTATTTTTAATACATTTTAAATTATAAAATTTTAAAGATTACCTAACTACTGAGGCAAACCCAAAAATTGTATTCTATTATTTAAGACCGCGATATTTTTATATCACATCAGTTATAACGACAAACTCCAAATTTTACATAACAGTTATGTCAAATTTTCAATAGAGCTCAAAGATATAATCGCATATTTTCGACATTCAATCACCATAACCTGATAAAACTAAACACGTGAAATCAACCTAACTTGTTTTTATATATATAAGATAACACAGGTGCCTGTGTTATCTTATATATATAAAACAACTATTTAGTTAATAGAATTCCATTTAGAAATAATAGTAATACATAAGAAAATAAAATAATTCAGAAATACATCTGATTGAAGTGTGATACAAAACTTCATTTCAATTCATTTGTCCAATAATTTATCCCGTTTGTAATTAAGAGAAACAACCATTTTACAGCACTGTAAACAAAAGAGCGCACAGATGATATTCATACCGAATTTGGCGGAATTACTTGTCTAGTTTTGATTGGCATTGTTAATCCCCACAAATTCTAGTCGCTAAACACATCTTCACGTCTTTTGTTTACAGTGTTGTAAAATGCTGTTTTTCTTAATTCCAAACACACATTTGGCATTTTGCTTATTTATTATTGTTGTGACACAAATAGAATTCTTTATTAGTGTTAATATTATTTAATTCATAAAAAAATATTTTATTTAAATTTTACCGAATATTTATAAAAATTTAATATTATACTTATCGATATCGAACGCATTCATATGGTGTCTGATGAACAAGGACACAAGGCAAGGGTATAAGCAACCGTTACACAGGGCGAGACCGTGGGATAATTCTGTAGCGACTAATAGACGATTGCCCCCTCTTGAATACCTGTTCGAAATTCCCATGCATAATATACATACAATTGTTGTGCGGCCGTTAAAAACAGGGACGAAATGTGTGAAAACAGGGAAAAATGGGATAACAACGATAACTGTTATTGATGGTATTTGAATAATAAAAAATTATAATAGATTCGTAATTTATGGTTTTTTTAAAATGTAAATCAAAGAAAACTGTGTCAATATTAAAAATTGTACAAATATGCACTGTTCATATTGATAAAAACCGAGAAGTCTGATAAAAGTAATCAAATGAATTTAATAATCCAGAAAACCGAATATTTATTTTAAGTTATATAAAAATCAGAGTTTATTCTCATATGATTTCTTGCATTCAATTTTATTAAAATGGAAATGCGGTTTTTTATCAATAAAACATATATCGGGTTTGTACCTCCTCTACTTAACTTTTTTATGATTAATATCGTACCATAAATTGCCTATCATTTAAAATATCGAGTTGTAGTGCTTGTATTTTTAGTGTTCCGACGGAACAGTTATAAGATCACTTCTGTGTCTGTCTGTCCGTCTGTCACATCCGTTTTTTTTTTTCTCCGAAACTATTTGACATAGAAAGTTGAAATTTGGCCTCTCCAGAGCCGTGTAGTTTTGAAAGTTAAATTTTCACTTAAGGGGTTAGTTTTGAGGGGTGAAACCGGAAGTGAAAAAACCATCTTTTACCAGGTCATTGAGTGAGGGGTCAAATGAAAGCTTGTAAAAACCCGAGTTCAAAAATCTATATATATATATATATATATATATATATATATATATATATATATATATATATATATATATATATATATAAATATATATATATATATATATATATATATATATATATATATATATATATATATATATATATATATATATATATATACACATATATATATATATATATATATATATATATATATATATATATATATATGTATATATATATATATATATATATATATATATATATATATAAACTTGATTGGTTTTTCTTGGGTACTTAGGTTCTTTTGGAAAACACAAACTAGTCTATTTGACGTTTCGCCTTATTTTTTTTAGGCATTTTCAAAAATTCTTTATTTTTTAATATTCATTCTAAAATTAGAAAACACAAGGTTAAAATCTTTTAAGTCAAATTACACTTTTAAAAACATATAGCATTTTTACGCACACTCGGACATTTAAAATATTTACACCATAACAAAAATATAAAACAATTTACTAACGTGTATATACCCTGAAAGTCAACTATTTGTGTGTTTGTGAATTTCAAATTCTGTATTTCTTTCAGCATATCGTGTCTCGTATTTTTTACTGATTTTTTTAAAATTTTATTATCTATAATGGGTGTCTTAACGAAAAAACTATTATTGATGTTAAGTATATATACCATTTTGTATTATTAAGAGGATATGCATGCCAGCATGTTTATTTTTTAATCAAATTTGTGTAGATATGACTGATTCCTTTTATGTCAGTCCTATCATTCACAGTGTTTTCATTTTTTTTTATTTCAATCATCTCTTTGATCTGTAGTTTGGCATAATTCCGCTCTTTGCAGAGGACCTTGGTTTCATTGAATTTAAAGTCATGTTTTTCTTCTGCTTCGTGTTTACTAAGGGCAGTGGAAGCATTCCTAGTATATTTGTGTCCATTTAGTCTGTTTTTTAGTAACTGAGAAATCATGCCAATATATTTCTTCGGACAAAAGGTTCAACAGCAAAAAAATTATTATATATATATATATATATATATATATATATATATATATATATATATATACATATATATATATATATATATATATATATATATATATATATATATATATATATATATATAATGTAATACTAGCGCACACTTTTTTTTGTCTTATTTTTAAAAAATAGCGAAAAATCGCTGTCCCCCCCTTATCTCGAAAAGTGCTAATCAAAAAATTTTGAAAAAATTCTGGAATATTCTCCAGGGGGTGTAGATTGAACGAAAATTATCATGAGTGCATTACCTCTAATAATTTATCTGATATATAAAAAAATTCAAGGTCATCAATTTTCAGTAAACATTGGAAACAAACTTTGTAGAAAACTTATTTTCCACAAGGTGTAGATTGAACGAAAATTATCACCTTTAATAATTTATCCGGTATATAAAAAAAAAAAATCTCAGTCAGTCATCAGTTTTCAGTAAAAATCGATTGAAAACTCATTTGGGGTGTGTTTTGTGAAGTCACTGATCATTTTATACTTCCGTAAAAAATTTTTTTCTTTTGAAAGCAATCAACGTACGGAACACTAATTGCGCAAGTCCGACTTGGACTTGGCCGATTTATTTTTTTAAATTTAAGAACATCAATTAAGTATTTATTTTGAATGTTCGTACTTGCAAGGGAAATTTTGGGTAAAATATAATTTTATAACTAAATAGTATGTTTAACATGAAGAAATGACTTGATTAAAAATAAATTACCTACATACCAATTTGAGTTAATGAAATCGCAGCTTTCTTTCACTTAAAAAAAACCTGTGGTTAAAATTACAATAAATGTACAATGAACATTGAAAATCTATTCCAGAATATTAAACTGTATCAAAATCCAATGTTACCCTATTTAAAAACAGTTAAAAGGCTAATAAAAATAGCTTACAATACAAAATCAGTGAAAAAGAATGAGAAAACTAAAAATATACAGATGAAATTTATGAAAAGTACAAATTAATTAAATATGAAACAACATACAGTGAACAGTTATTTTATTTTTTAAGGACGAATGCATTGGGTTGTGAAAAAGTATGACTTTTCAAATCAAAATTCAAACAATTTTTTTTGCATATTTTAAATGAAGTTTACTAAATTAAATCTATGCCGTTTTGGTCGTGGTCTGGCAGAACTATTATACAAGGGCTACCTGTTAAGTTTTCACAAAAACAGTGAAAGAGAAAACAATTTTGGTACAAAACGTTTTATTGTTATTATATTATTATATATATACATATATATATATATATATATATATATATATATATATATATATATATATATATATATATATACATATATATATATATATATATATATATATATATATATATATATATATTTTTTTTTATTGTTATTATATTATTATATATACATATATATATATATATATATATATATATATATATATATATATATATATATATATATATATATATATATATATATGTATATATATATATATATATATATATATATATATATATATATATATATATATATATATATGTATGTATATATATATATATATATATATATATATATATATATACATATACATATATATATATATATATATATATATATATATATATATATATATATATATATACATATATATATATATATATATATATATATATATATATATATATATATATATATATATATATATATATATATATATATATATATATATATATATATATATATATATATATATGGTTGTCACAGGTGAAATAATTAACAATGTTTTCGACATCCAAGGTTCTCAACCACATCCATGTTTTAAATTTGGTTTTTACAATTTTATCTACAGTGTTATAGTGTGTATTTTATATATTTTATGAATTAATCAATGTTTTTATGTACAAGCTACCTACGGCCTTCAGGCTAACTCAACTTCGCACTTCTCATGTGAGTTTTTGACTTTATTATGACTTATATCTTATTCTTGTTCTACACTAATTTTATTTATTATAACAACTTAATGATAACATCATTAATTTAAGTTTGTCCCAAACACGATCAGTGAATATGTTTTGTTATTCTTTTCAGTTCTTGCCCTGAAGAAGGTCCCAATCTAGGACCGAAATATTGGCTTAATGAAAATTGTGTGATCTCTTATCACGCCCTTTTTGCCGAGTTCCCCAACTAAGATTTAATTTTTACGAATTTTGGTAGATACGGCAATCTTTTGCTTTCTTTCTTTATTCTATATATATATATATATATATATATATATATATATATATATATATATATATATATATATATATAGATATCTATATATATATATATATATATATATATATATATATATATATATATATATATATATATGTATATTATATATATATATATATATATATATATATGTATATTATATATATATATATATATATATATATATATATATATATATATATACTCCATTTCCATACGCTCGAACCAATTCTCGAAACATTTTTCCACTCTGAAGTTGGTACCTCAAAAACATGGTTTTGGAAGGATTCAACAGTCTTGAGATGGTGAAAATCGCTGTCTATGCATTTTTTTCTGACATTCGGGAACAAAAAAATGTCGTTAGGCGATAAATCAGATGAATATGGGCAATGAGACAGTAATTCGATTCTCCGTCAAATAATTAACTATCTGACGTGCTGTGCGACGTTTTCGTTGTTTTTCCTGATTTCATCGATAACTTCGAGCAAACAAATTGTTGTATACCATTCAGCATTAACGGTTCTTCGATCCTCCAAAGCAGTAGTTGCAACATGTCCAGTATAACCAAAGAAACAAGAAAATTTTCTTGAAAATACTTCGCGAACGAACCACTTTTGTTGGATTCGGTTCATCTTGGAGCACCCAAACAGTTGATTGTTGCCGAGTTTCCTGCTCATACGCATATATCCAAGTTTCGTCTCCTGTCACGATGTTTTATACGGATTTTACATGTCCTCGGTCGAATTTCCTTAAACAAATTGACACGAGCCTGTTTTTGAGTTTCAGTCAAATTATCCAGAATCCATCGGAAACAGACTTTTTTCTCAGCTAAATGTTCGTGCAAAGTCGAATGTACTGCAGTCTTCAACATGCGTAAGGATGCTTCTATCCCACGGTAAGTCACATGCGCATCCTCTTCAATCCTGTTGCGCACAACATCGATTTTTTTTCGAACAACAATCGATTTTGGTCGACCTTCACAAAATTCATCGCTGACGGAAGCACGACGAAATTCTGCAAACCAATTGTAAACAGTCGTTTCTGAAGATGATTCATTACCAAGGTTAAATGAAGAGATTCGAGGCATTGTTGTTGAGCTAGGCCTTTACTAAAATCGTAAAAAATCATTCAACAAAACCACTATAATAAATGTCAAACTTTACAACAATGGTAATATCATATCTCAATAACGCCATTTAGTGGTCGTTTGTAAAAATTTAAATGGCGGCCCTCGTACATGTTTGTAAGCTTCATCCTGAGTTGCAATCATTATGTGAACTTTTTACACGTTTCCCGTATAAACTTAAAAATATTAATTTTCTAATTTTAATATTTTATAGATATAAAAGTCAAATTTTAATTTAGCATAATCTTCAAGAAAGACGCACATTCAACAGATTCACCATTTTGACAAATTCCCTTAATATCAATGTTCTTTGAGTCTGGAGATGTTAGCACGAAACCTGTAGCCAGGTTATACAGTTTAATAAATAATATGGAAAATCAACAAGACTGTTTCCTTTTGTCTTCTATAATATATATAAAACGCAACGTCTCTCTGTCTGTCTGTCCGTCAGTGCGCTTATCACTGGAAAACCACTTATCCGATTTACGTGTTTTTTTTTTTTTAAACATGCATATGTTCTCTGGCCAGGTTATAGGATATATTTTATTACGTTAGGTAACATAAGAAATAAGCAGTGACAATAAGAGTGGATCAAGTCGGAAAAAAGTTTGCTGCTAGCGCGTTCTCTCGCAATACACTACCTAAACCATTAAATACGGAACAATATCATACAGCAAAAAATATCTATAATATATATAAAATGCAACGTCTCTCTGTATGTCCGTTCGTTAGTGCGCTTATCACTCAAGAACCACTTATCTGATTTACGTGTTTTTTTTTTTAATTCACACATTTGTTCTCTGGCTAGGTTATCTATAATCTTCTATAATATACATAAAATGCAACGTCTCTCTGCCTGTATGTTCGTTAGTGCGCTTATCACTCGACACCCACCTAACCGATTTACGTGCTTTTCTTTTTAAAAACATACATATGTTCTCTGGCCAGATTATAGGATATACTTTATTACGTTAGGAAACATAAGGAATAAGTAGTGACGATAATAGTGAATTAAGTCCGAAAAAAGTTTGCCGCTAGCGAGCTCTCTTGCAATACACCGCCTAAACCATTAAATATGAAACAATATCATGTAGCAAAGAATATAATATCATATAGTATACCAGCCGTGCCCGCGGCTCCGCTCGCGTGAATTTGATTCACCTTTATCGTCACTGCTTATTCGATATGTTTATTATATTATATAGCTCGAGGGGCCTTAGAGGCCCATGGCTTGGTTGCATACTTGTCTCCACTTCTTTTTGTCTCCTGTTAGCTTTTACCATTGCGGGATTTCCATCAACACCGGATCTTGCTTTACTGCCTGAATCTATGTAGATCGAGGTCTACCCTTCTTCTAACCACTCCTCTTATTAGGGCTGGCTTTGCCTGTCTTTCTTCCTTCATCCTTGCCACGTGTCCCAACCATCTTAATCGCTGGCTTCTTATGATTTGGCTTATAAGGGGGGTGTATAGGCATTTTAATTCGTAGTTTGTTCTTCTTCTCCACAGTCCCTCTTCTTTCCTTCCTCCGTAGATTCTTCTCAAAGGTTTCCTTTCCGACACCTCCAACGTCTTCTTTTCTCTTGCATTCAGTTTCCACGTTTCGCATCCATATGTCACCGTGGGTCTGACAACTGTCGTATATATTCTTTCTTTTGCTTTTCTTGATACATTCTTTGATTTCAATATTGCATTCGTTGCCCCCAAACATCTCTGTCCTTTCGCTATTCTTTCTTATATCTCCGTCCTTTCTTGTCCACTCTCTGTTACTGTTACTCCTAGGTAATTAAATTTGTCTATTTTTTCAGTCATGTATCTTTTCCCTAAGTTGTTTATTATATCTAAACTTTTGTTGTTTTTATTATCCTTCTTCTTTGTAATTTCCATGTATTTTGTTTTTTCCTCAATTATCTTTAGTCCTCTCATCCTTCCTCTTTCTTCTGTCCTTCTTATGGCTTTTTGAGGTTCTCTTTTGCTCTTGCAATCACTGCTACATCATCCACATAGGCCAAGCATTTTCAGGTTTGTTAGTATATCGTTCCATTTGTTTTTATTTGTAACTCCCGGATTATCTTCTCTAGTACCAAATTAAATAGAGATGGCGACACTGGATCCCCCTGTCTTCATCCTCTCTTCACCTTAAATTTGTCCTCAACCAACACTCTATTTTCTGTGTAATTCAGGGTCATTCTCACCATGTGAATCAATTTACTTGGAATTTTTAGTTCTTTCATTATCTTGTAGAGTCCTTCTCTATTTACAGAGTCATATGCTTCTCTGAAATCCACGAAGGCCAAGTGTAGTGCCAAATTTTGTTCTAAGCCATTTTCTTGAATTTGCTTAATCGAAAATATCTGGTCTGTAACCGATCTATTTATCCTGAATCCACACTGGTACTCTCCCAGAATAGATTCGACTTTTTCTTCTAGTCTATTTTTGATAGTAACCACTACTATCTTGTACATGACATCCAGTAAGGCTATTGGTCTATAATTAGCACATATAGTTTTTTCTCCTTTTTTGTATATTGGACAAATGAGCGACTCTCTCCAGCTCACTAGCATCTTTTCTGTTTCCCATATTTCTTGCACCAACCGGCATATTTCATTTTCCAGATCTACTTCTCCAGCTTTTTATCATTTCTGCTGTTATTACAATTTCCTCCCGGGGCCTTATTTTTTTTGGGTTCTGAGTATTTCTCTTATTTCTTCTTTGAAGGGTTTGTTTGTCCCCTCCAGCCCTTCAATTAATTTTGCTTCCTATTTCTCATTCAACTACTCATTTTCATCTCCATTTAATGTTCTTCTTTCTTTCTGCCAAGCTTACTGCTAAACTTCCAACTTTTTTCCTACATATTAGCATTTTGTCTTTATTTATTCCCTTTGTATTTTATAAAAAAAACACGTAAATCGGATAAGTAGTTCTTGAGTGCTAAGTGCACTAATGGACAGGTAGACAGAGAGACGTTACGTTTTATATATATTACATAGATTATTATTATTATATAACCTGGCCAGAGAACATAAGTATGAATTAAAAAAAAAACACGTAAATCGGATAAGTGGTTCTCGAGTGATAAGCGCAATAACGGACAGACAGGCAGAGAGACGTTGCATTTTATATATATTATAGAAGATTATAGATAACCTGGCCAGAGAACAAATGTATGAATTTAAAAAAAAAAACACGTAAATCGGATAAGTGGTTCTCGAGAGATAAGCGCGCTAACGGACAGACAGACAGACAGAGAGATGTTGCATTTTATATATATTACAGATATTCTTTGCTACATGATATTGTTCCATATTTAATGGTTTAGGCAGTGTATTGCAAGAGAACGCGCTAGCGGCAAACTTTTTTCCGACTTGATTCACTATTATCGTCACTGCTTATTCCTTATGTTATCTAACATATAAAATATAGCCTATAACCGGGCCAGAGAACATATGTATGTTTTTAAAAAAAAAAGCACCTAAATCGGATAAGTGGTTCTCCAGTGATAAGCGCACTAACGGACAGACAGACAGACAGAGAGATGTTGCATTTTATATATATTATAGATATTATAGAAGATTATAGATAACCTGGCCAGAGAACAAATGTATGAACTCGAGAACAACTTATCCGATATAAAATGCAACGTCTTTCTGTCTGTCTGTCCGTTAGTGCGCTTATCACTCGAGAACCACTTATCTCATTAACGTGCTTTTTTTTAATTCGTACATTTGTTCTTTGGCCAGGTTATCTATAATCTTCTATAATATATATAAAATGCAACGCTCTCTGTCTGTCTGTTCATTAGTGCGCTTATATCACTCGAGGACCACTTATCCGATTTACGTGCTTTTTTTTTTAATTCACACATTTGTTCTCTGGCCAGGTTATCTATAATCTTCTATAATATACATAAAATGCAACGTCTCTCTGTCTGTCTGTCTGTCTGTCCGTTAGTGCGCTTATCACTCGAGAAACACCTATCCGATTTACGTGCTTTTCTTTTTAAAAACATACATATGTTCTCTGGCCAGGTTATAGGGTATATTTTATTACGTTAGGTAACGTAAGGAATAAACAATGACGATAATAGTGCATCAAGTCGGAAAAAAGTGTGCCGCTAGCTCGCTCTCTTGCAATACACCGCCTAAACCATTAAATATGAAACAATATCATGTAGCAAAAAAATATAATATCTGTCTGTCTGTCTGTCCATTAGTGTGCTTATTATTCAAGAACCGCTTATCCGATTTACGTGTTTTTTTTTTAATTCTTAACTTAATATTTATCAAAAAAAATCTATAATACATATAAGACGCAACGTTTCACTGTCTCTCTGTCTGTCTGTCTATCCGTTAGTGCGCTTAGCACTCAAGAACCACTTATCCGATTTACGAGTTTTTTTATATAATACATATGTTCTCTGGCCAGGTTATAGGATATATTTCATTATGTTAGGTAACATAAGGAATAATCAGTAACGATAATAGTGAATCAAGTCTACGCGAGCGGAGCCGCGGGCACGGCTAGTTTATTATACTTATTAGGTTAATTTATGTCAGGTGTCTTAAATGTTAAAACATATAAATTCTCGTTTAATAAAGTTTTTCCTCGCGCTCTGAAAAATATTTGTTATACTTGGTTATAGTGCGAAATTGTGCTAAATGTTCTGTTTTAAGAAAGATCCACTGTTGTTATGTGAATGATAATTTTAAACAAGTCTGTTGCCACATAAATGAAGAAATTAAAGCAAAAGGAAACAGCCTAATCAAAAACATTTTCTTCTGGAAAAGCGGATCATTCTGGCACGCCCTTATCTGTTCTATTCTGATTTCAAATAAGTATCTACAAATTAGATTTAAAAATTTTCACTAACTCCTCCGCAATATCGTCTAAAGCGGCCCGTATATTTTATATACTTCTTTTTATTATGCCCACATAGCATGTGTTAACAAATTCGTTCGATAATACTGGCCTGTTACGAAATTATTAAATAAATATTTACTGCTAAGAAGTGAAAAGAAAAAACACAGAACCTTTATTATTATTCTACCAAAATTCTCACAGAATTCCATTTTATTTATTCTATTGTAAATAGGATTTCGTAAGCTAGCTAGCTCTCTCTTAAAAGAACAAGGGGCCTTAATATAAATTATTTTTAATTTATAGATATTTGTCAAATTTAATAAGCAACTTTTGTTAGAACCTCAAAACCATGAAAACCACAACCTTGGTCTTAATTTTTTTTATTCTATTTATCTTTTCTGTTCATATAATATGGGTTGCCAATTGACTTAAGAATATGGGTCTGATGTTGGAGAGTACGAACCTAAACACGTTTTCTCAACTTAGGATCCTTTAAAACCATTTGCATGAATGTATAGAAATATTTTTAGTGTTTCGTACGGAACACTTATAAATGACTTCGGTGTCCGTCTGTCCGTCTGTCTGTATGTCCGTCTGTCTGTCACACCCGATTTTATCCGAAACTATTTGTCATAAAAAGTTGAAATTTTGTAATAATATAGGAATTGATGGCCTCATCAGAGCCATGTAGTTTTGAAAGTTAAATTTTGACTTAAGGGGTTAGTTTTGGGGGGGGTGAAATCGGAAGTGAAAAAAAACCTTTTTTACCAGATCATTGAGTGAGGTGTCAAATGAAAGCTTGTAAAAACCCGAGTTCAAATATATATATATATATATATATATATATATATATATATATATATATATATATATATATATTTTTCACTAGGCAATCGAGTGTGGTGTCAAATGAAAGCTTGTGAAAACACGGTTTATATATATATATATATAGTTATATATATATATATATATATATATATATATATATATATATATATATAATATATATATAATATATACATATATATATATATATATATATATATATATAAATATAATATATATATATATATATATATATATATATATATATATATATATATATATATATATATATGTAATACTTGCGCGCACTTTTCTTTGTATTATTTTTAAAAAATCGCGAAAAATCGCTGTCCACCCGCCTTATCTCGAAAACTACTTATCAAAAAATTTTGAAAAAATTCTGGAATATTCTCCACGGGGTGTAGATTGAACGAAAATTATCATGAGTGCATTATGTTTAATAATTTATCTGGTATATAAAAAAAAAAACAAAAAATTCAAGATCATCAATTTTCAGTAAAGATTGGAAACAAACTTTGTTGAAAACTCATTTGGGATGTGTTTTGTGACGTCAGTGATCATTTTATATCTCCGTTACAAAATTTTTTTTTTTTTAAAAGCAATCAACGTACGGAACACTAATTGCGCAAGTTCAACTTGCATTTGACCGTTTTTTTTAGTTATAAAACGTAGGCTGAAAAGTTTTTGGTCTAGCTACTTAAAACACATTTTTTTTGCAAAATTCGACTTTATTCATCAATATAGTCTCCTTCAAGAGCGATACAATCAGTCCGACGCTTTTCTAACATTTCTATACCTTTCTTGTAGAAGGATTTGTCTTTGCCTTCAAAACAGGCCTTAGTGTCGGCGATAACTTCTTCATTGGAGCCAAATCTCAATCACGCGAGCATTTTTTTAAGGTCTGCGAATAGATAATAGTCGCTGGGGACCAAATCTGGAGAGTACGGTGGATGAGGAGGCAATTCGAACTTCAATTTAGGCAATTTTGCCATCGTAACCATTGACTTGTGACACGGTGCATTATCTTGATGAAAGAACGCTTTTTTCTTGTTCATTTGGGGCCGTTTCTTTGCGATTTCTGCCTTCAAACACAGCAATAACTTTATATAATATTCGCTATTGATGGTTTTTCCCTTCTCAGCATAATCGATGAAAATTATTCCATGCGCATCCTAAAATACAGAGGCCAAAACCTACCCAGCCGACTGCCTTTGGTCGCTTCGGGTGGTTTTCACCGGCTGCTGCCGATTTGATTCCAGTGTGTAGTGGTGAATCCATGTTTCATCCATCGGCATATATCACATCAAAAAATCAGTTTTATTGCGCTTAAACAGGTTCAAACACCGCTCCGAATCATCAACACGTTGTTGTTTCTGGTCCACTGTGAGCCCACTATACCCATTTCGAACAGAGCTTTCTCATGCCCAAATGTTCACGTAAAATATGACCAACATGTTCTTTTAATATCTTTAAGGGTTTTTTATGGGTCTAGCACACGTGCTTCAGGAATCTCCCTAAAGCGCTCCAGGAGCGGCATGTGTACGGAAAAAAAAAGCGATTCACGTTGTTGTTGAAACGCTGTAAATTGTACTCGATGGAAAACACAGCCCTGGGCAAATTATTCCAAAGGGATGATGTTTTCCATATAAAAGACTGCTTGGTAAGCGTTCTACGCGGTTGTAACAAGCTGAACCTCATACGGATATGAAGTATCAGCGCGACGTGTATTTCTAACATTAACACAATTAAGCGGGCTAGATCCTTCGAACACTTTCCATGAAAAATACTTGTAAAACAGACTCAAGTCGCCAACCGTTCTTCGATGTTCCAGCGAATCAAGGCCGCCGGACAGTTCCGGGTCTCCAATCAGACGAACAGTTCTTCTCTGAACAGAATCCAACAAATGCACTGTGTGTTTGGGAACGAGGGCCCCAAACATGGGAGCAGTATTCCATAGTTGGTCGAATTTAAGCTTTGTAAAGAATTAACAGTTGTTGTGGAGTGTAAAGCTTTCTGGTTCGAAATAATATTCCCAACTTTTGAGAAGCTCTCCTTGCTATGCCTGCAACATGTTCATGCCAGGACATATTTGCTACCAAATTAACGCCCGACAAATTGAATGACGATGCTAGGAGAATGAAGTGCCCCGACATGATTATGTCGGGTTCAGCAACGTGAACTCTTTTAGAAAAAACTGCCGCCTGGGTTTTTGTAGCGTTAAATTCCACTTGATTACTGTCACCCCAAGATAGAATTTCTTCCAGGTCTTTGTTATGTTGAACGACCTCCTGCTGTCTGCGGATATTCCCCTGAGTAGCCGATGTCCGAGCGTTCAAAGTTAATGAAGAGATAAACGTACTGTCAACTGCAAAGCTGTAGATTGAATTCCTGGTCTTTTCCAGCAGATCGTTAATGTAAATGAGAAAGAGAGTAGGAGACAGTATGGAGCCTTGGGGCACACAGGCGTTGATAGTGAAGGTGTTAGAAAGATATCCGTCGACCGCCACTGGTAAAGAACGCTTTCTGAGGAAACATGAGAGTCACAAACAGAACTTTTCAGACATACCATAAGAACGTAGCTTAGCCAACAGTCCATCGTGCCAAACACGGTCGAATGCCTTGGATATGTCAAGAGCAACCGCTCGAAATTCTCCAAAGTGTTCAATTGCGTTGTTCCAAATATGTGTTACATAAATCAGAACATCTCCTATTGATCTGTGTTAACGAAAGTCATATTGGTGATCCCTAATAATGTTGAATCCTTCAAGATATTTTAGAAGATGCTGATTGATAACCTTTTCCATGACTTTCGATATTATTGAAAGCAGTGCGACTGGTCGGTAGTTATTTGGCAAGGTCTTCTTGCCTTTTTTAGGTATCGGCTGAACTGTGGTGTATTTCCAGCAGGAAGAAAATATTCGCTTTCTGTAGGATAGGTTGAAAAGTCTACAGAAAATTGGTGTTAGTTCTCTCGCACAGTTTTTGAGAACTATGGCAGGTATTCCGTCAGCGCCAGAAGCCTTTTTGATGTCTAGCTTCATTAAAATACGCTTTATGATACGCTGTCTGAAGACAACATCGGGCATCCTTGACTGCAATATGGGAATAGTAGGTGGTGTTTTTCCTTGGAAATCGACAGTAGAATGTGAATCAAAGAGTTCAGCCAACAAGTTCGCTTTCTCAACAGGTGTGGTGGTATGGTGGGTTTAGTGAAATTTTGACTAACTGCCTTAGCGACTGAAGTTTGTTTCTAATTCGTTGATTGTGTGCCTCCTTGGTTTCGTCGATAATTCCTTTGCATCTGTTCTGGGCACGCAACGTTACTATTTATGGTGTAGGATTTTCACGCCATTGTCGGTAGGCAAGATGTTTAGAAGCAACAGCTTCTTTGCATTTTCGGTCAAGTCAAGGCTTGCCGTTGGAGTGGCATTTCTTCGAAAAAGGAATGTAAGCTTCAATACCAGCCAAAATAACCTCGGAGACCTCCCTGGCGCAGTCAGATGGGTTGTCGAATCGATAATAGACATCCAAGGGAAAGTTCGAAAATATTCCATGAGATCTTCCCATTAAGCTGATGTGCCAAATCTTGCGCGGCTTAAGCGCCTCTCTGTCACTGATTAGTAATCATATCGAAAGCAGTTTATGGTCGAAAGAACCCAATTGCGGATTTACGGTGGTGTAAATCTCCGGATTGGTGCTTAAAAACAGATCAAGAAGACTGGCGAACTCCCCGTCTCGATCAGGGATCCGTGTTGGTTCGTCAATAAGCTGAGTTAGGTTAGGGTGTCAGCTATCTCAGGCAATTTTACTTTACGGTCATCCAAAACAATTTTGTGGATTTTTTTTTATGTTTTCCGGTGTAACCACCTCATTTGGGCGTCCAGAGCGTTCAGCAACATTTTATCTGTACGACCGCGTTTAAATTCAGCATACCAACAAATGAAGAGTGATTTTCCAGGGGCAGAGTCCCCGTAACACCTATCAAGCCACAGCTTTGCTTGAGCGATATTTTTTCCCATCAAAAAACAGTTTTTAATCAACACACGAAATTCGATTTTTTCCATTGTTTTGAAAATATCAAAAGTAGCGTCACTAAAAACCACTATAACTTGTAAACTCATCGTCGAAATGTCTTGAAATTTTGACACGTATCGTTTGAAGGTTGGTACTTCCTAAAAATCATATGGATTTTTTGAAAAGGGCGACATCTATGTGTCAGACCAGAAACTTTTCAGCCTACGTGTTATACAAAATTAATTATTTTTAAAAGGTAAGCAAGCTAAATTTATAATTCTGTTAGAGTAAAAATTTTTTATTTATTTTCAAGAGGTACTTCAATCAAAATCAAGTTGAAAATAAAAGAGCTGAATAAAATATAGAAAACCATAAAATGAGGGAAAATTTATAGCGAACATAACGAGATGTAAAAGTCATAAAGTTTTATAAACATAATCAAAATTGGCTTCGAAAGATAAATTATACAGATAATTAGATGCGTTTAAATATCCTTACTATCAGCACAGTTGTTACAGCTACTGCCCCGCTGAAAAATACCACATGGCGTGATGTAACATGACATCCTCCATTCCAAGATCTGAGGCAAGCCCAGAATATTTCTTTTCTTTATTACGACACCACAAAACAAAGGATGCAAGTATTCTGAAATGGCTTCAGATCATTGAATGGAAAATGCTAATAAAATACCCACGTGGGGTCTGGCAAGAAAGACAGAAACTTCTTCGGGAAGACACCCCAAATACGTGTTAGACAGAGATAGAAAGGAGATCAATAACAGAGGAACTGAAAGAACCCGCAATGCCTTGCCATATCCCGGCCTGATTTCGATTTATTTTAACTTGTTTATTTTAAAATAAACTTTTAAATTGCACAATGTAAAAAAGGAAAAAAAAAAATTTTACAGTTTTAATAATTTAGCGGTATGTTACGGTCATAAAAACCACAACGAGAAAATTTATTCAATTTATTTTAATATGGGAATATGAAAATGTTGCTCAACAATACAATGAAACAATTACTGCAATTGACGGAGGATTTAGTTAACAGTAAAAGGTTGTCATTGCTTTTAAGTGTGGCCTTGCAGACCGTAAAAGTAATTTTTATTTATTAATGCATAAGATTTCTCAATATTTTCATTAATTCCTGCATATTTTCTGCAAATGGTGAAAATTTTGGAAATTTTTAGCAATTCCATCAATATTATGACTAAAATAGATGTTATCATGGGAAATTCTCTTATCAATAATTCATGTTTTGTTAGAATTATTCACCTGCACTTATCTATTCACTCACCTAAATACTAGAAAATGAAATGCACTTAAAAAATGTTCAAAATTTTGTATTTTCAAAGTAACCGAGTCGTTGAACTACGCGCTTACATTTTTCCCTATCTCAGGCAAAGAAATCACAACATAACGGGATTGACACCTGATTTTACCTGAAAACAATAAAATCTACGGCTTGTAAGTTCGCGATTATGTCTGAACTAGATACACAAGATAAATTCTCGGAGGTGTATCCAACGAACGGATAGGCCCCCACATGCTAAAAAAGAATAGAAATATTTGTTACGTTAATACTAGAAAGAGACCACGTTTCCACGTAAGGTAAAATAAAATATCGACTACTCTCAACCAGCCAACCTAGCATTTTCGATATAGTGCCGTCTTTATTCTGTATATTCCACCGATCGAGAAACGTGAATTATTAGAAAAGGAGAAAATTTGATAACTATTCCTGCTGCCACTGATCCTGCTACAGTTAACTAAGGCGCCACCTATCGGGATATCGTCGGAGTTAAGTATACCGTTAAGTGAGAGTACTGCTGACCTTTCTTTATTGACGAGTTATATTCCTGCTGGAGTTTATTACAGCGCTATCTCGAAAACTTTTTTGTAAGCTAAAATTACCATTAAAGAACATTCCTCTGGGAAATCATAAAATATTTCCTGAAAAGATACGCATTCCGTTGTGTTGTAATGTTTCAATCTAAATCCAACCCTCACGAAAATCCTGTAAATAGTTAAACCTTTCGAGCTTAATTATAGACAAAGAAATTTACATTTGCCAGAATCCTAAACATAACCAATGATTACGGCATCCCCTATATAAAGAATATTCTTAGTAGAAATTCCTTACCCTCGTTGGGTGCACTGAGAACGGGAGCTGACTTATTAGGTAGCCTAAGGCTCCTAGTACTGTTTATATGTTTACCGTTTAAACCTGGTGTTTGACGTTGGCTCTTCTTGGAGTCAAGCCTGATAAGACAAACTAGTTGCCTCTGACGTTTAGCCTACGATCTGGTCAGTGTCAAGATATTAACATTCTAGTGCAATGGAGGGCCAGTACTGATTTATACACACTTTGATCTACGCTTGTACATTGATCTTGTTCAATTTGATTTCATTAACGTCTGGGCGCTTGATTATACTCCTGAAATCTATGTATCTCTGTTGAAAGAGTGTATTCTGATGCACCGCTGAACCATTGACCTTCATCATATATTTGAAGGTTATATTATTGTGGTTTTCTTTGTCTCTGATGAGGATTGGTGGAGGTTGTAGCTTCAGTTTACTGACAGTTGGCCTAGCAGCGTTGCCAAGCTCCCAGTTTCTTTGCTTTTATTTTTTTCTTCATTCTTCATGCCTTTATGCTTTTAAGTTTCAGTTTTACAAAGTCGTTCTGCCCTTTTGACTACATAATACTGTTAACGTCTGTATTTCTTCTCGTTACTTGTTTAATTCGTTCAACCATACATTTAATTTCATGTTACTATGCTCAAACTGACACCAGTTTTCTGTAGACTTTTCAACCTATCCTACAGAAAGGGAATATTTCCTTCCTGCTGGAAATGTGCCGCAGTTCAGCCGATACCTAAAAAAGGCAAGAAGACCTTGCCAAATAACTACCGACCAGTCGCACTGCTTTCAATAATATCGAAAGTCATGGAAAAGGTTATCAATCAACATCTTCTAAAATATCTTGAAAAAATTCAACATTATTAGCGATCACCAATATGGCTTTCGTAAACACAGATCAACAGGAGATCTTCTGACTTATGTAACACATGTTTGGAATGACGCAATTGAACACTTGGAGAATCTCGAGCGGTTGCTCTTGACATATCCAAGGCATTCGATCGTGTTTGGCACGATGAGCTGTTGGCTAAGCTGTGTTCTTGTGGTATGTCCGAAAAGTTCTGTTTGTGGCTCTCATGTTACCTCAGTGAGCGTTCTTTACGAGTGGCGGTCGACGGATTTCTTTCTAACACCTTCACTATCAACGCCGGTGTGCCCCAAGGCTCCATACTGCCTCCTACTCTCTTTCTCATTTACATTAACAATCTGCTGGAAAAGACCGGAAATCCAGTCTACAGCTTTGCAGATGAAAGTACGGTTATCTTTTCATTCACTTTGAACGCTGGGACATCGGCTGCTCAGGCGAGTGTCCGCAGACAGCGGGAAGTTGTTCAACTTAACAAAGACCTAAAAGAAATTCTATCTTGGGGTGACAGAAACCAAGTGAAATTTAACGCTATAAAAACCCAGGTGGCAGTTTTTTCTAAAAAAGTTAACGTTGCTGAACCCAACATAGTTATGGCGGGGCACTCCATTCCTCTAACGTCGTCACTCAATTTGTTGGGCGTTAATTTGGGAGCAAATATGTCCTGGCATGAGCATGTTGCAGGCATAGCAAGGAGAGCTTCTCAAAAGTTGGGAATATTATTTCGAAGAGCTGTTCGTCTGATCGGAGACAAGGAACTGACGGTGGCCTTGATTCACTGGAGCATCGAAGAACGGTTGGCGACTCGAGTCTGTTCTACAAGTATTTTCATGGAAAATGTTCGAAGGATGTAGCCCGCTTAATTCCTCCCTAGCGGTGGATGTTAAAAATACACGTCGCGCTAATACTTCACATCCGTATGAGGTTCTGCTTGTTACTCCGCGTACAACGCATTTCAAGCAGTCTTTTATATGGAAAACATCATCTCTTTGGAATAATTTGCCCAGCGCTGTGTTTCCCACCGAATACAATTTACAGCGATTCAAGAACAACGTGAATCGCTTTTTCCGTACACATGCCGCTCCTGGAGCGCTTTAGAGACTTCCCTGTAGCACGTGTGCTAGACCTATAAAAAAAATCCTCTTTGTCATTTCAACTCGCAAGAACGTCTGTATCGACAAAGAAGACTATTGGCTGCATTGTCTCCAAAAAGGTAGCAGCGGTTTGTGTCTATTTTCGTTTTGCTGTTTGCTTTGCTCACCGTGGTTGCACTGTTTGATATAATGTGGATCAATAGTGCAAGTAATTAAAAGTCAGGGATCTCCTTTATATATCCAGTTTGAAAATTGAAAAGAAAAACACATTTTCAAATATTACACTGGGATTTTCAAAAACATACCTTTCTACTAACACCTGACGTGCACAAAATGATGAACGTCATTTTAAGTCTGGCATTTGTAGTTTTTATATATTCTTTTTGATATAATTTTATTTATTAAACATGATTTACGACGACAAATTGGACGATGATAGAGACAAAATGTTTGAGAATAGAATAATTTATTCCCTGCCAGTAAGATTGGGATTATGGAACGAAGATTTGGCTCTACAAGAGGAAAAGAACAACATAACTGCTTACAAAAGAGACCACTGCCAAATGCTAATACAGAAAACCAAAAAGATGATGCGTAACATCTTAAAACAAACATCTTTAGCTGTTGAAACAGCCTTCGTGCAATATGGAAAGAACTATCAGATCAAAGCTTCCGATTTCACTCAAAATCTTAAATTTACAAAATCCTCAAAAGGACTATATCTTTCGGGGTTGATTACAGAAAAAGAAATCGATACTTGCCAACATTTTAAACACGGTTGCATGATTACAGCATCGCCAATCAAGAACGCCTTTATAAGAAACACTTTTACTCTTGTAGGATGCAAGGGAAATAGAAACCGGTGAAAGTGTTGTTTACGGTGAGGATCTTATGATACAAATAGCTGAAAGTGAGGGCCCTCCTCTGTATGTCCAGTGCGAAAATTCGACTATAGATACTTTCGGAAATCCTTTATTATTACATTTATCCCGAGTACCCGATTGCTATTGCCGTTTTAAAATATTCCATTGGGATCCTCAAAAACGGGTTGAAACAACTGGAACTTCTTTTAGACCTGATACTAGAATCATTATTCAACATTCTGCTTCTGGACAAAACTTGGCGGTTGAAACTCAAAATTGGTTCCCTACTTTCTTTGGACCTGAATGCACTGTCAGTTGCCACACTTACAGGGATACTCATAAAATGGAAACGGCCGAGAATTTTTGGATGCTTGTTAGTGAACCTAAGGTTCAGACTAACTTATTTGTAAAGGCTGCTAAAGGAGAAAATATACCGTCTGATATATTTGAATAGATACAGTTTTAAACTAATACAATATATTTTACTTGTGAATTTTTTTAACTAGAGTTTTACTAGAAGGATAATTATGTTGGGAATGTGGAACTTTGGCACTACACAGTATATATCACCACTACACCAAACACTTTATTTTTGCACTTGACGCGTATTTCGCGAACCATGTTAGCTTCATCAGGAGCGATGATTGACTGTCAATCATCGCTCCTGATGAAGCTAACATGGTTAGAGAAACGCGCGTCGAATGCAACAATAAAGTATTTGGTGTTGTGGTGATATATACTGAGTAGTAGAAGGATAATGTTTAGAATAATTTTATCATACACATTCTTATAGAGTCTTGACTGAATTATTCAACATGTAACAAATAAAATCAAATGAGACCTACTAATACTAACAGTTATTGCTGTAAGGAGGCTTAGAACCTAGCACACACACCAGAAAGATCCTTTTTATCCACTCATCAATTGTTCTCTAAACTACCCTAGCCACCACAGACCCTGTACCTCGTTATGAAAGTCGGACCATCGTCCCACACCAGAATGTTACTCTTTTCTTTTCGAAGCGTTGCCGATCCAGAAACTTCTTACCTGTATCTTCTCAGTGCCTCGCAAGTACAAAGAAAGTGCAATCCACCAAATAACCTGGAATAGTGGTGTCATCCCCCACGCCCAGCAATGCTAAAGCCTTCTCAATCTACAGTGCCCCATGAGAATCCCAACCGCTCAGAGTCTAGCGCATCAGTCCACCGTCTTATTGTTTTATAGCTCCTGATCTATTAATCTAACTTGTTTAATCCTAAATATCTCATTCAAAGCATCGCTTCACTCTAAAATGAGTACCGAGTTCATTCTTAGCTTAGTTGCTTCGAGTGCCTCTGGACTATCCGAGCATATACCACTTACTCACCACACGTGGCTGCCTTCCCCATTGTAGATGTCATGAAGATGACAAAGACTGTGATACCTGTTCCCAATGGGAAACTCTTCGCACATCTACCGTTTATAGATAAATTCCTGCCCCCACTGACTCAATCCCAAACACTGGTTATCCGTCAGTGAAATATTTTAATACACCAGAGCGTCCTGGGTACTGTGAGGATAAAACATGGGTAAAAGACGTACTGAAGCCTACTACGAGTATATAGGCAATCTATGGATATTACTATCACCCACTATATCACTATAAGCCTAATTCTATCTAATGCTGGATATAGACCTTCCCCCTGAATTTCCATCTCAATCTATTTCCAGCTGACGTCATCCATCCAATGCCCGCAACTCTCTGTATATCATCCCGCCATCTTGTTTTGAGACGTCCTACGCTCCTTTTCTGTTCTCGTGATCTCCATTCTAATGTTCGCGCGATCATCGGTCGTGCGTGCTACATGTCCAGCCCATTGCGACTTTCTTTCTGCTACGTGTTCTATAATATCCTTTAATTTCGTTTGTTCACGTATCCACTTGTTTCTTTTTCTATCTTTAAGTTTTATCCCGATCATCTGTCTTTCGTGTGCTCTCTGGGTCCGAGCTAGTTTTTGTATATCGGCTTTATTCAGTGTCTAAGTTTCAGCGCCATATGTTATTACAGGTAGGATGCATTGATCGTAAACTTTGGCCTTTAACTTATTTAGAATAGCCTTATCTTTGAATATATAACTTAATTTCCCGAGTCCGCGCCATCCAAGCCTATTTCTTCTTGAAATTTCATGCGAGACACTGTTTCTCGTCGTAGTATTTTTTTTCCCCAGGTACACATAGGGTGATGGCACCAATAATCGACAATTTTAAAAAGAAACTTAAAAACTAAGAGTTCAATTATTTTTTCTGAATTGGCGCAATATACACATAAACATTGTACTTCCTACCGTTCATTTGACAGACGTCACTAGAATCGACCATTTTGTTTAAATATGGCAGCCGAGTAACTTTGTGTTGTTGGTGTTCTTACAAGAAAATCCATTTTTTTTTTAACGAAATCCTTAAGAAGGTGAGTTGAAATTTTGGGTTATAAAATTTTTACTTTAAGATATATTTAGATTTTCACTGGTTATGTGGCATTGTATATACCTACCGATGATAACATTGTAAAGCTTAATCATGTGAAATTATAACCTATTTGTTTTGTGGCCATTGTTCATTACTGGATTTCACTAACTGCCTTTCTCCAGTTATCAACAAGTGTCGAAACTAATTTTTTTTATGAATGTATTCGATAAGAACAGAATGCGCTTCTTTTGAACATGGTGATATAGGCTGCATTTAAAATAAATCTATACGTGTTACCGTACCAGAAAAGAACAATGTGTCCGTGATCGGCTATTTTATACGTCGATGACTGGGTTTTTTAGATAGCGCCAAAAAAAAATTATGCCCCCGAGCAGATGGAAAAGGCTATTGCTTCTGTGAGGAGTAGAGAAAAAGTTGCAGTTGCAGCCAGACAATTTGGAGTACCTCGAATCACACTCCTTAACAAAATCACAGGTAAGACTCCAATCGGCTGTGCTATGGGACCAAGCAAGATATTGACAAAAACGGAAGAGGATATTTTAGTAAGATGGCTTCTAGCATTGTGTGAGAAACACTTCCCAATTACAAAAGATAGCCTACTAGATAGTGTGCAAAAAATTATTACAGAGCAGAAAAGACAGAATCCCACACAAATAATAGACCGGGAAAGAAATGGTTTCAATCTTTCATGAAACGACATACGGAATTAGTGCAAAAAGTACCTAAATAACTAACCAAAGCTCGAGATGATGTAACAGAACAGGACATAAGGAATTGGTTTCTGGAAGTAGAAAACTATTTAATTGAAAGAGGTTTACAACATATTGTCAAAGATCCAAGAAGGATCTATAATACTGATGAAAGTGCCTTTTTTATCGCCAAAGCAAGGCCGTGTGCTTGCAAAAAAAAGGAGAAACACATTTGTACAGCGCTTATGGTGACGAAAAAAGATAATTTAACTGTTTTATTCACCGGGAATGCGGCCGAAGAACTTGCTCCTCCAATGATAGTCTTCAATTATGAAAGGATTCCGTCCAATATAGTATCCAGTGTACCTGATGGCTGGAGAATTGAAAAATCAGACAGTGGTTGGATGTGTGGTAGTACATTTTATGAGTATATAACTAATATTATTAACCCTTGGCTGGAAAAAATGGATATTGAAAAGCCAGTGCTATTCTTTTTGGATGGCCGTCGATCTCGTCTTACCCTACATTTGTCAAACTGTTGCTCAGAGAATGGAATTAAAGTTATTGCATTATATCCCAATTCAACTTATATCCTCCAGCCCATGGATTTATCGGTATTTAGGCCACTTAAAGTGGCATGGAAAAAAAGCCATTAACAATTGGAAAATGGACAATCTTGGCAAAACACTAAGAATAGAAAATTTTGCTTCACTTTTGCAAAAAGCTGTTGCACAAATTTCGCAAGATTGCATTAAAAATGGCTTTAGAGCAGGAGGCCTGTATCCATTCGGACCCGATTACATTGATTTATCTAAAATCAAACACCGTGCACAGACAACATTCAATAAATTTGATCTGGCACAAAAAGATTTTATAAAAAATTTAGAATCAGAAATTGAATTGAATTTATTTAATAAATTGTATTATGAGAATATATCATCGATGGACGACTCCCTGCCTAATGAGGACACGGCTCTCTACATAATTTGGGCAAAAAATAAGTCGGAAAATACACGTACTTGTTGAATTTAAGAAATAGCAAGATTTTTGACTATATAATTTGATATTGATGTCGAGTATTTTGTAGACACGATTTATCACACGAATTCCTTTTAAATATGATATGTTTTGATTAAATAACATTATAATGCCTATTTTTTCATTTTTCTTCGTTAACACTCCAAAACCTCCATTCCCTCTCCCTGTTCCTGTGTCAAAACCAACTTGAGAGCGTATTTAAGTCATTTGGATTGAGGGTCGATCAATGTCGATTACTAGGTGTTAATTAGTGGTGAATGTCGATTACTGGTTGTTGAACACTAGATTTCGCGTGTTCATTACTGGAGATTACTTTTTTTCGTTTATTTAGTAATTTACAAATCAACAATTTTAAACCTTAGCAACTATTCTTGACAATGTCGGCTACTATTGTCAATTTTAACCAAGTTTTAAAACCATATATTTTTTTTAACTATAAAGTCGCAAACTTCCTTAAAGTGTCGATTATTGGTGCCATCACCCCAATTCTTAACAATTTCGAGAGCTGTTCCTTCCAAATTTATAACTATGTTGTTATTAGTGTTAGTTAATATTTTTGTCTTACTTTTATTCATCTTAAGACCAGTTATCTTTGAGTAGTAATTCATTTATCATTTTTTGTAACTCATGTGGATTACTACTGATGACTACAATATCGTTGGCGAACCTTAGATGACTCAAATACACACCATCTTTCTTTAAGCCTTTCTTTGTCCAATCTAGTTGGCGGAATACGTCTTCTAGAGCTGTAATAAATAGCTTAAGAGACATTGTATCTCCCCGTCTTACGCCTCTTCCTATACATATTTGTTCTGTACTAGGTTTTATGAAAATTTTTTCGTTTTAATATATATCTTTGAGTAGGGTAGTGTATCTAGAATCAATTCTACAATTGTTCAAGTCGTTAATGATTGCCCACATTTCGACAGAATCAAAAGCCTTCTCATAGTTTATGAAGGCTATGTAAAATTTGAAATTGTATTCATTCTCTAGGATATTTCTCATTGTCTGCAAGAGGTCACATGTGTTATACCAACTTTCTGATATCTCCCTTTTTGTATAAAAGTATTACTTCTAATGTACGCCACAATGTTGGTATTTTGCCAGTTTCTAGACACGTGTTGAAAAGTTTGACCAGTTTTTGTTTTAAGTCCTCTCCGGCCTTCAATAGCATTTCCGATAAAATACCATCAGGGCCTGCTACTTTTTTACGCTTCACTTCCTTCAGCTTCAAGAGGAGAAGAAAAATGAAATGCGAAGCTCACGTAGAATATTTAAGAAATGTTAGTGTTAAAATAAAACATGGTTTTATTAAATTATTTTTATTTATTAATAAAAATGTAACAAAACAATAACAAAAACAAAATAAACTTTTCTAAAAAGATTTTTCTAGTAATTTCATATTTTTTAAATTAGACAGAAACATCCAGTTCTTAGTATATAATTTATTACGTTATCATAGACTGTTTTAATGTTACATTAAGTTTTTAAATGTTGTAATAAATGAGTAATTGTAAAGCTACGAGTGTGGTTCAATATGTAGCCTTGTTTGAAGACAGATGGCGTTGCTAGGGCAAGTTGATATTACCATCGTGTGCTGTCATCTGATAGATGACACCAATTCGTAGGTTAGTTTGCATTTGGCAGCCATTTCAGTAAGTAGTGTAACATGTTTGTCGCTAAAATAGAAAAAGTGCAGTATCGTTCAGTAATTCGCTTTTTGGTTTTGGATGGGAAAACATGTGTGGAGATAAAATCGAAATTGAATGCTGTTGATGGGACCCTTCGCCATCCATGATAACAGTCAGATATAGGTTCAAAGAATTTAGACGTGGTCGAACACCGGTGTTTAATAAGGTTCGTCCAGGATGCCCATCAGATGTGGTTACCGAGGAAATCAAAAAGTCCACGACATGATTCTCGATGATCGTCGAGCGAAAGTGCGCGAATTAGCAGAGGCCATAAGTATGTCGATAAGAACGATAATTAATACTGTACAAGATAAGTTGGCTATGAAAAAGTGCCGCGATTGCTCACCATAGGCAACAAGCTTTCAACTTCGAAGCTGTTTGGAGCAATCTAAGCGAAATCCGAAGGATTTTTAGCGTCGAGTTGTCACCGTCGATGAGAACTGGATTCATCATTGTACACTCAAAATCAAGCAACAATCAAAATAAGGGGTTGCTTCCGATGAATCTGCTCCAAAAAGAGCGAAGACGGTCCCATCGGCCGGAAAAGGTATGGCGAAGATTTTTTTGGGATGCAAAGGGCATCATGCTCATTGACTTCTTAGATAAAGGAAGAACGATCACTGAACTATAGTGAGTTATTGGACCGTTTCGACAAGAAATTGAAGGTAACACGACCCAATTTAGCGAAAAAGAAAGTGTGTTTCACCACGACAATGCTCCAGCACATTCATCCGGAGTTGTCATTGCCAAATTGCGTTATGAATTGCTGCCGCACCCCCCGTATCCGCCCGACCTGGCTCCCTGCGATTTCTTCTTGTTCCCAAACATGTAAAAAATGGCTCGTGGGAAAAAAATTCAGCTCAAATGAGGAGGTCATCGCACAGACAGAAGCGTATTTTGGGGAGTTGGACAATTCCTATTTTTTAGAGGGGTTAAAAAAATGGCAAGGACGTTGGGAAAAGTGTATATACCTAAAAGGGGACTTTGTAGAAAAGTAAAAAATTTGTTTTTGAATAGAATCGTGTCTTCAATCCTAACACGGGTAGTTATTGCACCACTCTCGTACTATGACAGGTTAATTTATTGTTATGCATTTAAGCAAACTAATATTATTTATGTTTTTTAATTATCAATTTTTAAGTACTACCAACGTTGTGCCTATTTATATAGGACAGTGATAATCAGATAATAAAATGTATCACAGAAAATTAAGGATATCAGCTAAACAACAGCAACAACAAATGCACATTTCGTGAGAACTGAAAATATAAAGAAGAGAAACTTACTCGCTAAGCGGACGACAATTTTTAGCAACCTTTTCTGCTGTAATAAAAGTACGGGGACGTCAAAAATAATGAACTTCCCCAGGGCGTGTAATAATATTATCTTACTCATCTATGAGGGCCGAGATTTGAAAGTTAGGGAGGGAGCCAATAAATGCATACTGAGATTTCTATAATTGACAAAAACCTGTATCTCATTTTACTATAGCCTTAGTTCTAGAAAAAGAAAAAGGACACAGATAACCTGTCCCTCTTCCTGAAGAAAACTATATCAAAGTGAACGATCACACGAAACATTGTCAAATGGCATTTAAAATTAAGTTTGGCCCTAAAATAGACATATTGTTACATTATTTCACGGTTGTGCTAAACTCTGCCAACTTTTTACGTTTTATTTTTACGTATTTGCTTCGGGCAAAGAAGCAAGTGGCGCCGCCAGACATCAAAATGTCGCACTTTCTACGACCAATGTTTACATTGATTCAAATGACAAATTGATGTTTTTTCTGTCCAATTTATTATTTTCTCGATAAAAAAAAACAGTGCACAGCGTCATCATTCAGGCAAAGTTCAACTGTTTTTCATTTTAAGCTAGTTCCCATAGTGCGAGGTTAAAATATCTCAAGTTAAATCAGATGTTTCCCATAATTTAGTTCTAAAAAAGACGTTAAAATATGGAAGTCGTTTTGAATACCCGCTTTTCACAAATTGTGAATAATTTTCATTTTGGAAATGAAACTCAAAAAAAAGGGTAAAGTTCTGGTTGCTGCCGAGCACGTAATAAATATGAAAAAAATATCAATTAGATGGAACATCCGTAATAGTCAAGGCGTTCGGCCTTGGTAACGGTGACTCCATACAATGTGAAGTTACACGTAAGTAAAAACAAAAAAAATCGAAGAAATAACTATTTGAAAATAAATAACATGAGTTGATAAAGAATTCCAGCTAAAAAAAAACCCTTAGAATTACCGTCTGAAAATTCCACCTGGTATTTTGGATGGCAATTTCCATATGGAAACTCAAGGTGGATTTTTTTTCAGCCGGAAAAACATAAAGCACAGAAAATGAATAAAGAATTGTTGCAGCTTGACGAAAACCGGGTAATAACAGGTATCCACTGTACTTGTGTTGCTGAGGCTTTAGTGCGATGTAAGCATACTTATGCTGTCATTCATTATCTCCTGATGATCGAGGATTATCACAAACCAGTATCGAGCAAGAATGGGGCAGGCCATCGGTCAATCAAATGGACAACCAAAAATATTTAGGTGGCAAATTAATATTGGAGCTTTTTCATGCCAAACCATCGAGTTCACGCCGTGGTACAAACATCCCGGAAGTGGTGTTTAAACCAGAATATTTTGCCAATATAAATTTTGCGATTCGCGTAATTTTAACGAAAGAACAATCGACTTTGGAGTAGCGTCGAAAAAGAGAACAAATGGAAATTCTGAGCCGTAAAATACTGTATTGGGTGAATTCCCTTTGCTAGTTTGACAGCCAACTACACAACACTTCTCTCCGCGACTTTTTACTGATAGTTTATCCATAATTGTTAACACAATACCGCGAATACAACAATCTTTACCATATGACTATTCGGAGAAAGTACGAATTTCCGCCACCGCGCGCGCTGCTAATCTTCAGACAGTAAACTCCGCCTCTTTGCCCGAAACGATACGTCATGCGTAAGTCTGAAAAACGATATTTCATATTTTAAGCAGCCTTTCTTTTCCTTGTAAAATTTAATACGAAAGATAAAAATGCATAACTAAATGTATGGAACGTAAAAGATCAATGAGGATTTTCTTATGCCAAGCCCGCTGCCCGAACACATTAAAACACATATTTGTGCCCCTTATCGTAAACTATTTTAACCTTCCCCCACAATGGCGACTCAATGGGGCCCTTATGAGCTAGACAGAGCCAAGGAATTCTCGAGCATTCAGGCTGGATGACATGGAAACACGATGCCTGCAAACTTAAGTCAACTGCGTCTACCTCTGACAGCATTAGCAGTAAAAAATTATACCAACCCAACCTAAAATTAAGACCAACAAAGAATAAAATACTTAAAAATAATCCCGATGGTAAAAAAACACAATTAGAACATGGCCTCACAATACACTTTACCGTATGATAGTGAATTTTGGTTGATATAATTTTTACTGTTTTGGAAGCGTGCTCCTTGCTTCAAAGTTACTAAGTCTGTATAGAACACTCGACGCTTCCTGGCCTACGTTTAGATGATGAGTTCCGATAGATCGAAGTGCACCATAGATTCACATTGGTTAATGAGCGCGTCCGAAAGAATGATTTTTGGCGCTTCCGTACTTTTAGTATAGTAGAAAATAATACCAACAATCGTCGCCCGCTAGCCGCCAAGTTTTTTTCTCCTTTTTAAAGATCACTAAACCCTTTTTTAGCAATTACTCAGATTACATATCATGTTACAAGGACTCAAGTAATTTATGCAATCCACAGTAAAATTACACTCCAATTACTTTAACCTAAGAATAATGCCAAAATGAATTTTAATTAGCTATTCAAAATTGTAACTGATTTGCTAAAACTACATAGTATAGTATATCGACATTACAAGAACTGTATGTTTCTTAATTGTGATTCGATATTAGATTATCAGAAAAATAAATGGCAAAATTTTAATAAATATCAACAATAATTTCTTTACTAAGAGAAGTCTTCTGATTTTTATCTTACATATTAATTTCTAAAGTTTCCGTAGCAATCTATTCAGTATACTTAAATGAATATACAATAATTATTCATATAAACAGAGAAATAACAGTTAGGACCTGTCACTAAAAATGTTTTCATACAAAATAGTACTAATGGTTAAAATTCAGACAAAATGACACTACATTTATGTTAACGGACCATTGACCAACACCTAGTCGGAGCACGAGAGGTTGCAACAGGGCTTTTCTATACTACCGAAATAAACGCTCAAAAGACCATCGTGTCTAAGTCCGAAAACACATACTAGATGGAGTTCTTAACCAGGTAATGCATATTCATTCTATTTATCTTTAAACTATTAGCAACATATGCATAATCGCACAGACCGTCGCGCAGTAAGTGATTAGCAAGTATTCACCCAGCGCGCAAGCGCGCATTGCAAGGAAATGTAAAAGTGACGCGAGAACGTTTTATTTATTGAAGCGGTCGTTTTATATTACAGTGACAAAATATTGTATTTTCGATGATTCTACACTGCGCCGTAATAGAACGACAATAAAAATTAAACAATAATAACGGAAACGTAGTGATTATTATTATTAATTGATTATTCACTTTTCCACAGAAAATTGTTGGTGTATGTTATTTTTATTACGTTTTAAAACGTTGAACTTGAATATTAGCAGCCATAATAACTGACATAAAGTATGGAAAAGCAAATCAAACGGCAGAAGTACAGAGAAGAATCAGACTGGCATGGACAGCATTTGGCAAACCAAGGAAAATACTAACCGACAAAAGAATTCCTTTGAAACTAAGAAAGATGGGACTTGACCGATGCGTTCTACCGGTTAACACCTAGGCGGCCCAGACATGGACACTGACTAAGAAGATGATAGACCAATTGAGTAAAACACAGAGAGCAATGGAACACCAGATGCTAAATATAAGATTACAAGACAAAATCAGAAACGAAAGTATAAGACGAAAGACCAAAGTGGGATAAAGATCCAAACAAGATGGAAAGATGACCAGAAAAGAACGGCTGGTTTAGGATGGATCAGAAACACGCAGAATCGAGAGGGATGGAAAAAGGAAGGGGAGGCCTATGTCCGACACTGGATGGAAGAAGGCTTATTAGATAGATAGACAGAATAGCTGACATGTACCAGTGACTTTGATACACACGTATTAATATTATATTATTGTTAGTTTTTTCTCTGCTTACATAAAATAATATTTATATAAATTTCAAGATTTTAACTTTCTTTTTTTTATTTATTTTTCATCTTAAAAATAGACCACACTAGTGTGTATACAATCTTTTCCCTAAAAATAAATATTACCTATCCCATATATCATCCATAGCATTATCAATAACAAATTTATCAGGAAGAACCTTCAACATTTTCATGGTTTGTAAATAAAATATAATTTCAGTGGTAACAAGTCCATGTTGGGGCCCTCCATTGTTGATAATGTTCATTTTGAGAATCTGATCTCGTATTCGAGTTTTGAAGTTTTTGTGTATTTCTTGGTATATGTCACTGATCTAAAAATTAATTAAAAAAAAATCTTTTAACAGAGTAATTAAACAAAAAGTTTTATTTTAGAGGCATTATATTCTTTGTCGATAATTTTTTCTAATCATGTTCTTTGTTTTAAAAAGGACCTAGTAAATTCGTTTAGCTAGAGAGGTGAGATTATCATTTATGCCTATGATACAAACTTAATGGTTTGAGAAAGCAACGTTAACAGAAGTTTGCTTTCCTCTCAAACTATTACACAGGTCAACATTTGATCTAAAAAAAAACACTCGGAGCGGTATGGTCCTTATGGGGTTTTTGGGGTCGCTGATTACGATGAGCGGGTTGGTTAACCTTCATCACATCAGATTCAAGGTCATTTGAAGGTCAAATAGAGAAAAAACCGTAGGAAAAATCTGAAAAAATTCATGTGTATGTTTTTGAGGTCCCTGAGTCCGAATCCGTAGTTTGTTTGACCTTACGCCTTTTCCCAGAGGTCATTTGAAGGTCAAATAGAGAAAAAATCGTGGAAAAAATCTGAAAAAATTCATCTATTATTTTTTTAGATCATTCAGTTCAAATCCTGCATGATCTTATGCTCAAAAGATATACGGTGGTCATTTTAAGTATCTTTGTATATATATTTGGAGTTTTACTTTAACAATAAAATGCTTTTTCATTCCTCGCGAAATTATTTATTCTCTTCTTTTTTATAAATTTAGCTTAGTCTCGCTTTAAACTCCAGTATTAAGGTGTAGTTGCACCCAGGGCACCTCCACGTGGTGACGGTGGGCAACGGAGTTGTCTCACTATCCGGCGAAGTCCCTGGGTTACGGCGTTTATCCGTCATGGCAACTACTCCTAAAAAAATTACGAGACAGGGTCCCGGAAACCCAGAATCGGCGGCTGGTCAGGGTGGGAAAGCGGGCCCGCAGGCGTCGTCATCATGCGACCGTAGCTCTACATTGGTGGGAAACTGGGCCTCTGTAGAGTCAAATGCTACAAGAAATTCGTCATGTTCCATTAAACTCGACAATTTTTGTGTTGTTTGTGGGGAGTACATTCCACAAAAGAAATTCATGTTTTCAGATTCGTTAAAAGTAAAATATCACCAAATTTATCATATTGATACAAGCTCATTGGATAACTCTTACACACCAAAATCTATATGTCATAAATGCCGCAATGTTCTATATAGAATTAACAACCAGGTATTTTCTCGGCCAATGATATGGAGACCCCCAACAGACCGTACCACCGACTGTTACTTCTGCTTAACAAACTTGAAAGGGTACAACCGAAAGAATAAGGATTCTATTTCATATGCACGTGTAACATCTGTGACTTTACCAGTTCTTATTGAAACAAATTCTGATCATATCATGGAAATTAATGAATTGGGACAAGAAGTGGTAACTGATGAAGATATGCCAGATGAAACATTCGAACACGAAGAAAGAGAAAATTTCAGCACAGAAGAATCGGATGTTGAGGAAAATTATATATCGGGAGCCGAAATATTTAATCAAAACGAATTAAGTGATCTGTGCAGAAACTTGGGACTCTCGAAAGATAGATCAGAGCTTTTAGCATCTAGGCTAAAAGAAAAAAATTGTCTATCCACAGGAACAAAAATTTTTGTCTATCGTTCGAGAGAACGTCTATTCAGTAAATATTTTACTAAAATGAATAATCTAGTCTACTGCCATAATATTGAAGGGTTAGTGCATGAATACGGTATAGAATACACAGCAAGTAATTGGCGACTGTTTATAGATTCTTCAAAAAGAAGCTTAAAAGCTATCTTGTTACATAATGAAAATATTTATGCCCCTTTACCAGCCGCTCATTCTGTTGTATTAGATGAAGAATACCATAATTTTGAGTTGCTATTGTAAAAATTGAATTACGATCAAAACCAGTGGGAACTTTGTGGGGACTTAAAGATATTTACAATATTACTGGGACAGCAATCTGGAAACACTTCTTATCCGTGCTTTATTTGTGAGTGGAATAGTCGGGCTCGAGATGAGCATTATGTGAGGAAAGACTGGCCGTTGAGACAAGAATTAATTCCAGGTGAAAAAAAACATCATAGGTCCAAGTTTGATATCAACCAATAAGGTCCTACTTCCACCTTTGCATATCAAACTAGGTATTGCAAAGCATCTTGTCAAGGCCATGAGCCGAAACGAAAGTCTTGCTTTCATGCATATTTTTAAAGTGCTACCTAATCTTTCTGAAGCTAAAATAAAAGAGGGCATATTTACTGGACCACAAATAAGAGACCTCCTAAAAAAATGATGCATTTGAGAGGAAAATGAATGCCAAAGAAAAAGCAGCATGGTAAAGTTTTAGAGAGGTGACGACTAAATTTCTTGGAAATCATAAAGACCCTAATTACAAAAATATTGTTGGAAATTTAGTACAAAATTATAAAGAAATGGGGTGTTTAATGAGTCTGAAACTGCATTTTCTCCATTCACACCTTGATTGGTTCCCTGAAAATCTCAGAGATTTTAGCGAAGAACATGGAGAAAGGATGCACCAAGACTTGAGTGAATTTGAAAAAAGGTATCAAGGTGTTTGGGGGATAAACATGTTGGCAGATTATTGCTGGAGCCTGATGCGAGAATCAAATAAATCTCATAAAAGAAAAGCAAGTCGAAGATCATTTCACGAGAAACGAAAGCGTTCTCGTTTAGAGTAGTACTTCAAACATGCTTTGATAAATACTAAAAGAAGCAAACTCTTATGCTTAATTCATATTAAATACTGACTGCGCGATTTCGAAAATCTACTTGGACACTCGAGACTCTACGAAGTATGAGCCGAATCATTTTTAGTAGTTAACTTACGCATTGAGGTATTATATAAGACAATATGAGAGTATAAGTAGATATAAGGATTACTGTACAAGTAAGTTATTGGGTTCAAAGGTATTGGGTATTAGAGTTTCTTTGTCGACAAGGATTAAGTATTGAAGTATACAGATTAAGGGTTACTTGATAACAAGGTTGTTCGACATTAGAATTATTAATTTGAAATGTATTGGGAATTGAGTTATAAAACGAAATTTAAATATAACATAGCGCACAATGTTTCATTTATACCTCAAGAAACACAGTCGGGCTGGACTTTAAATTTACTAGATATATGGAACGAACATCGAGAGTACAAAAATTAGGTCAAATTTTTTTTTAGGTTTTAAAAGTCTATTTCACAGTCACAAAACTAGTCAAAATATTTGTATAGTCTATTTTTGATATGAACAATATTTTAAGTTTTACTAATAAGTACCTTTAAACAGTATTAAAACATTTGCTTGCATCAGTCTACCTGCCATTATTTAGCTTATATTTCACATATTAATTCCCTTGTAATGACCGAGCAGTATAAAAGACATTTTTGATTGTGATATATTAACGTAAATGTAAAATGATATGTATAAGATATAATCAATAAAAATGTACCGTAAATTAACCTCTGTATGCTTCGCAAGTGTACGATAAAAACAAAATTTAATTTAACAATGCAAAATGACATATTTTTCAAATAAACATAAACTGATGATGAAATGACCTATAATGACCTCTGAAAGGCGATTTTTTCTCTATTTGACCTTCAAGTGACCTCTGGGAAAAGGCGTAAGGTCAAACAAACTACGGATTCGGACTCAGGGACCTCAAAAACATACGCATAAATTTTTTCAGATTTTTCCTACGGTTTTTCTCTATTTGACCTTCAAATGACCTTAAAATGACTTCTGGGAAAAGGCGTAAGGTCAAACAAACTACGGATTCGGACTCAGGGATCTCAAAAACATACGCATGAATTTTTTTCAGATTTTTCCTACGGTTTTTTTCTCTATTTGACCTTCAAATGACCTCTGGGAAAAGGCGTAAGGTCAAACAAACTACGGATTCGGACTCAGGGACCTCAAAAACATATGCATGAAATTTTTCAGATTTTTCCTACGGTTTTTTTTCTCTATTTGACCTTCAAATGACCTTGAATCTGATGTGATGAAGGTTAACCAACCCGCTCATCGTAATCAGCGACCCAAAAACCCCATAAGGACCATACCGCTCCGAGTGTTTTTTTTTAGATCAAATGTTGACCTGTGTTATTAATGAAATGTAGGAATCGTGCATATGGACTAAATAACACATCATATTCCATACATTTCTATCATAAAAACTTCGGCATGGAAAGAATTTATGTACTAAAAAGGGATTAAAAGACAAAGAAACAAACTAATAATAGAAAATTTCCTAGTACTGCAGACTTAATTCAGCGCTAAACATAACATGTGTAACAATTTTTATCTTATTTTGCTACTCTCCTAGCACTTTATTTTTGCATTCATCGCGCGTTTCGCTAACCATATCAGCTTCATCAGGGGCGATGATTGACTAAAGCTAAACTACAAATCTACCCTACTTATACTTAGCCTAACACCTGAATTACTCAGGCGGAACTAATAGCATAGCCGAGGCCATCAGTTCCGGTCAAGTAACCATTATCAGCATTATAAGGAATAAGCTCTCTGTCTTTATTTAAACTACTTTTACATTTTATAATTTCCATACTTTCGTATGCGTTCGACAATCTCCTATCAGATACATTTTTAATTAATCTTAGATTATCTAATGTTACAGTATGATCAGCTTCAAGGGAATGTTCGACAATGCTAGACTTTTCTGTTCTACTGTATTTTAAATATGCTAAATGTTATTTAAATCGTGTTTTAATTGACCTTTTAGTTCTCCCAACATACTTTTTGTTTGGTTAACTTGTTTACTAAGTCGTCGTCATAACCGTCATATAACTCTAGTTATATTTCTAATACGATTCCTTTCATTATTGAAGTTTACTCCATTCAGAGGAAAAGTGAACAACCTATGAACTACAAGGTCAATTTTAAAACAGGATTTAAAGAACATTTAGCACATTTAAAATACAGTAGAGCTGAAAAGTCTAGCATTGCCGAACATGCCCTTGACGCTGATCATACTGTAACATTAGATAATCTAAGATTAATTAAAAATGTATCTGATAGAAGATTGTTGAACGCATATGAAAGTATGGAAATTATAAAATGTAAAAGTAGTTTAAATAAAGACAGAGGGCCTATTCCTTATAGTCCCCTCTACTGGTTACTCGCCCCTGCCATTAGTTCCGCCTCAGCAACTCAGGTGTTAAGCTAAGTATATATAGGGTAGATTTGTAGTTCAGCTTTGGTCAATCATCGTCCCTGATGAAGCTAACATGGTTGGCGAAACGCGCGTCGAGTGCAAAAATAAAGTGTTTGGTATAGTGGTGATATATACTGAGTAGTGTTATTGTGCCAAAGATTCCACATTCCCGACATATCTTATTTTGCTTAAAAATTAGAGATTGTACAATTTGAAACAAGTTATTTTTTAAAGTTTTAAATATGAGATGTGATAATTTAATTACCGTAACGTACCTTAAAAAATGTACATGTGGACCCATACATTAGTAGCTACTATCACCTGCAAAGTACTCTTCATGTAAGCATCTTTACATGAATTTAAATGCTTTTGAGCAGCTGTCTCGCATTCTCTTGGATATCAGGTATAGATTTATAAATGTTCGCCCCTCTCGGACAGCCTTTAATTTGGGACGTAGCCAGAAAAGTGAATAAGCAGGATGATCTAATTTTTTTTATCAGAAAGTCCCCTCCCAAGTCAACACGCGGTGGCTTGGCGCATTGCCATAATGGACCGAAACTTATTGGACAACAGTTCGATTCTTTTGCTTTGAACAGAATGTTGTGTCGGCAGTCCTTCTAAACAGAATTTTGTGTCGGCAATCCTTCTAAACAGAATGATTGGTTGACTGCTTGTTTCTGTTTAGTAAATTCTTGATAGACTATTTGATTGTGATCGAAGAAACAGATCAGCATGATCTTAAACTATCCCTCGATTAATTAGCAATTCAGCTTTAGGGTCATATTGCATCTTGAACTCTATTAACATTAACGTTCGTCGTTGTTTTTGGCTATCCTCTTCGACGTGCTCATAGCATCTTATCGATATGCTAGTTGCAGCAGTTGTAACGTTTCAAAAGCACATTTTTGACATCAAAAGAATAGACACAGACATTCGCAAGGGCTAACTAACAACTAATTAACAACTAGCTCTATCAGCTTGAAATTTACGCACTAATTAGTGAAACATGTTCAAACATGAATACTCATCTATACAAATGCGTCAAGTAAGAATGTGTCCGCGATAATTCATTTTTTGTAGATGCGATACTAGCGATTCAACAAAAAATTGGTTAAGGGAATCTTTGTCTACGACGCATTTTAGTAAAAGTATTAGTCGATTTCGAACTTTCGTCGAAATCACGTAAAGTCCAAAATGAGTCACTTGTGTGAGCGTCAATTCGAGGCATTTCTTTGTTCCCATCCAAAGGGCCTAAAATGACACATTTCGCGGCCGCTAAATATATTAAAAAGTCGGTGTCGTTTGTGAAGTGGGTCAATCATTTTCACGAGACGAAAAATATCGATGACTTGCCAAAACGTGGCTCGGTAGGCAAAGTCACTCCGAAAGTCGAAAAAAAAAAAAACGAATCATGTAGTTGTTTTCACGGGACCCGAAATTGACTCTGCGTCAAGGAGCGGCAGAATTAAGTAAATCGGGTTTGAATGTGTCCCACGAGACCATTCGACAACATCTTCGTGCTCATGATGTCAAATTCCAAAGTACGTTGGAGAAATCTTTGCTGGGTAAAAATCACGTCACAAAGCGGCTCCCTTGGGCCCACGATAAGATACTAGGGTGGCCCTCATAATCGCCTGACGCCAACCCTATTGAAAACGTTTGTTCTCTTGTAAAAAGAAAGCTCGGAGGGCAGACTCTAAGGGCTTTGACTCAGCTGTCTCGAGAGATTCGAAAAATTTGAAAATCATTGCCGTAGTATGAAGAAAAATCTCGTTGACAGCATACCTCGAAGATGTCAGACGGTTATTGATGCAGAAGGGAGAACTTACTAAGGTAATTGCGCCGTTGTTAGCACACCAAAGAATACATCGATGGCAAAAAATGTTCTCGAAACACATTTTTTTAAGAATATGAGCGGTCATGTTCTTACTTGACAGACTGTAGATGACACTGCGCGGCTACTCCGGGAATTAAATTGTCACACCTCGTACATTAAATAAAAATACTTTACCTGTTCCTCTGGTAACACAGAACTCACAGCCTCATGCAGCTTAGTCAAATGTCGTGAAATATTCCTAAACTGCTTACTCGGAACCGGAGGCTTAGCCTCCCAATCATTCAACTGATCACCTAATAGCGTATTCATTATCGACAAAATTTTAGACTCTAACTGCTGAATGTGATGCCCGATATCTTTCTCAACACTATCAAAACTATTCAAATTATCACCTGATACTGCTTGGAAATGATTTCTGATGTGCGGAATCATCCAGAGTACAAGTTGTAAAGATCGGGAAGTTAACGCTAGATTAGTACTAGTAATAGTTTTAAGTCCAGCTGTCCGTAATGCACCAGCACCAAGCACTAGTTGACATGAACGTGAATTAAACGTCCGTAAAAGATCTGCTAAATTTTCTACCTATAACTGGAGCTAATAGTTGTAAATCGTATGCGCATACGCAGTATTCACTCACTAAACGAATAAGAATTAACACTGTACCGACAGTAACGTAATCTTGAGTTCCAACTTTCAATGCGGGTTGAGGTTTACTAATATATTTACTGTTCATTTCTTCTTCGGTGGGACTGCCTGGTAGAGATTTAATAATGTCTCCCAGAGCTAGTCTGTCGACCAGCATTTGGATTTCCGTAGGCACTTCAGCAGACTTCCACCTGTATGAAAAATTATCAAATAAACATCACATAAAAAAAGAGAGTGCATTCTTAACACAATTTTCAAATGTTTGCGCTGTCAAATTATCGATAGTTCTTCCCTCATAAACACAAAGTTCTAAAACTAAATAAGCAGGATTTCTGTTAAAATTAGAAATAATAGAAAAATAACATAATTTTCCCACTAAAAAGGACATATAACACGATATACCGGGTATTATCCAATTCATTGCATATATTGGAACTGGCGCCTCCTTGTAACAAGACCGATTGCAAAAGATTCACCTTAAATAACGGATCTCCATAATAAAGGAAAAAATTAACTCTAAAGAAATGTTGACATGAATATTTTTTTCACGCCGCCACTGGTGTACCATACAACTGCACAATATCGCCGAGCGTTAACCAGAATGTCAAATTCAAATTCAAAAAAGCTTTATTAATACTCAATAAAATTTACAAGGTTGATTTATAGTTTTTTGTGTTCAATGAATAGTGTGCCTTTTAGTACATTCAACCACTGTTCTGCAAAGTTGGTATACCAGTCGTTTATATACCCGATAATCTTTCAGTCATTTCCAGATGTTTATCCTTTAATGACTATTATTATTTGTGTTTTTTTTTTTGTGAAGGTACTTTGGCTATTGTTATTAAAATTAGAGTAATTTTTTAAATTAGGCTGCTGGGAAAAATTTATAATAAAAAACTCAGCTTGAACCAGAATGTAAGCTTACACAGTGTTGTTCACATTTGAATAAGTTTTTTCTAAACAAAATTATTAATAAAAAATATTATAAAAATGTTACCTTTTAAAATAATTACTTCCTGAAACCAAATATTAATTTATAATTCAATATTTTATTATAATAAGGACAAATTTTAACACATGTATCCGCTAAAATTGTATTTGCTTCATTCTAAAAAGGATAGCACAATAAATAAATTATTGGGGTGGATTTTAAAGTCGTTCACCTAGTTTGGCTTTATTTTCTTCCACATAAAAAATTTTTTCTTTGTTATTGGCGGCCGGTGGTGGCATCTAAGGATTTTTTGGGCGCCAGCTGCGTGTTCATAGCTTTTTACTTCAGTATTGTAGAGCTAGTGGAGATTTGGGTATCTCCTATTATTTTTGTTATTGGCGTCTTTCTTTTTCTTTTGATTTCTTATTTTGTTTATTGACGTCTTTACCTTCTTTAGTTGTATTTTCTTCAGCTTGGCTGCAATGATTCTTCCAACATATTTCTGTAAGGACTTGATGTAATTTCCACAGTTTGTTGTATAGTGGGCATCAAGACTTTACAATTTTTTTAAAGCTTTAGCGTTAAATCCCTAAGTAGGCGGTTTACTATTTAAATGTAGTAATCTATTCGGAGACATCCGGTTGTTGAGTAATTTGCTTGTTTTCATTTTTGATAATAATAGAAGCGTCTTGTAATATCGATGTGTTTTCATTACTTGAGTTTGTTTGAGAGAGAGAGAGCATTTATATTTCCAGTAGCTTTAAATAAATGTTTGGAAAAAAAACGTTTTTGTCCACGGGCCAAACTCCAGCCGCTTTAAATCCGTTCACAATGGGATCAATGATAGCAGATCTTTAGTAACCATCTGCAAATAAACTTGAAACTTGATATTATGTCACTTGCCAACCTAGATTTGTCCTCAACCATTTTTCTGTTGCTTGAATATAATAACTGCTCATAGGTTTTTAAAAAAAGAGACGTCCAGTGTCTAAAGCCGGTGAGTAGTAAGACCTGGCAGTCGGCATTATTATTCCATAGCCCTTACTATGTTCAACTCTTCCAGGTTCTTCGAATGTGTCGTTATATTTCCATCAAACAGAAGTAACACTTTATTTTCAGGGGTTAGCTTTACTACGCTTATAAAATGTGTAATACAGCCAGTGTCTGAAATGGTGACGACACGCTCAGACGGTGTGCCATTCCCCAATTCTGTTTCATTCTTTTGAATATAAGCACTGGCGGTACAAACTATCCAGCCACACTGGCACAATAAAAGGTTGTCGTATTAACTCCTCTCTGATTGCGCCGATTTGTTTTCTTCCTTTTTAATCCTAAGACTTTTTGCGTTTTTTTTCTGAACAGTGAAAAAATCCACTTTCAACAATATTTTTTGTAGACGAAAATGTATTTTTATCTACGATTTTTTTCAAGCTGAGAGTCGATTTTCTCTATTCTCCTCTATTTGAAAATTAGCTGTTAAGAGGCAATGATCCAGTCGTTGTCGCATGTTAGCAAAGAATTACTTCTTTTAAATGTCGGCGTTTCATGGGCAGGTTAACTTTGTAAATGATTTGGTAAAATGCAGTTTTACTCCTTTTTTAAAATTTTTCAGAAATTGTCGAATTTGAAAAAAAAAAGTATTGAATGTACTTCTATATGACCCCACGAATCACCCGTTTCAATATATGCAGTGAATTTCATAACACTCTGTATATAAAGCCTACACAGCCTAACCTGAACTAACCCCGTACATATTTAACTATAAACATGCTAAAAAATAGACAACCAAAACCACGGAACAGGTCTCATGACACTATTGACACGAACGATCCCCATTCGTTTCACCCTCTTTCCCTGAAGCGACATCACTTAAAACTATAGATTTCGTTTCTACTTCACGTATTATATATGTGTCAATTATGGAATCGATATCTTATTTCGTTCGTTAGTTATCGTACCAACAGACCGACATACAAACAGACCAACCGAAATACAAAACTATGTTTTGGTGACCTCAGGCCTGAAGCGTGAACAAATGTTAAATTCTGGGAGGATTTTAAGTTTAGCAAGGGAAGTTAAAATGTCAAAAAAGCATTTAGGTATTAACTTAAACCACTTAGTGCAATGATTATATACAGCAAAAAAATATTAAGGAAATATAATAGTAAATAAAAATAATATAAAGTTGTCACAAGAGCACAGTTTTTTAACATAGTTTGAATACAATAGAAAATAAAACTACTTACCTCTCAGCATCTAACAAAGAGCTAATTTATTCTTCCTCTGATGAGTAAACTTGTGCACATAATTTCCAGCTTGTATTTTAAATGCAGCCTTTAAAGCTGCACTTTGTCTGCCACAAATTTCTTCACATAAGTTTGTAAACTCTTCTACAATCTTTGCAAGATCAGCAACCTTCAAGTAACAAAATGAAATGTAAATAAATTGAAAAGTAAAAACCATTTAGTAGATTAGCAAAAAGACAGTTTATTATTACGTAAACGTATCTAGCAAGGTTCAGCGTTACTGCTGATAGACTTGTTTAGTAACTATAGGTAGTATTCTTTACTTTATTTTGTTCAAATTCTTAGAATTCATTTATCCATACTGATTAAAAATGAAATGATATCCGAATGCTGTACCTGACTAGTTCACTAATGTTAAAAAATATATGAAGAACAGCTAATCTTGAATTATTCATTTTAATTAACTAAGAAACACTGCAAGGGTTTTCTTTTTTTTATGGGCATAGCACACGTACTGCTGGCAAATCCCTAACGCGCTACAGGAGCGACGCGTGTGCGGAAAAAGCGATTCACGTTGGTCTTCAATCGATGTAAAAACTCATCGGGAAACACACTCCTAGGTAAATCATCCCAAAGGAATGAGGTTCTCCATATAAAATACTTTTATGAAGGGTTTTATGACGAGTAACAAGCGGAACTTCATACGGATGTGATATATTAACGCAACGTGTATTTTTAACATGAACCGCTTTGGGAGGAATTAAGCGGGCTACATACATCGAACACTTTCCATGAAAATACTTGTAGAATAGACTGAAGTCGCCAACCGTTCTCCAATGGAGTTACGGCTACTAGTCAGTTCTGGGTCTCCAATCAGGCGAAAAAAAAAATAAAAAAAACAGTTCTCTTCGGAATAGAATCCAACAAATGCAGTGTTATGTTCGTGTGCAGAGCCCCAAACATAGAAGCAGTATTCTATAGTTGGTCGAATTTGAGCTTTGTAGAAAATTAACAATTGTTGTAAAGTGTAAAGCTTTCTAGTTCGAAATAATATTTCCACCTTTTGAGAAGCTCTCTTTCCTATGCTTGCAACGTGTTCATGCCAAGACATTAACTGTGGGGTTCAGCAATGTTAACGTTTTTTACGCACTCGCAGATGATGTAGTATTGATTAGCGAAGATCTAGAACTCAAAAATATGCTGGAACAATCTAATCAAACTTCACAGAAAGTTGGACATCAAGAAAACAAAACTTCTAAGCCCGCAAAACACAAAAATTAAGATCGGCACGGAAGGGATCGAGCGAGTGAAAGCATATATATACTTAGGACATAAGATTAGATTGGATAAGGACAAACAGCGGAAATACCAAGGAGAGTTGGTCTCAGCTGGACTGCATTTCAAAAACTGGGATTCATTCTAAAACACAGACATATCCCCATGACCTTAAAAAGAAAAGTGTACGAGAGCTGCATACTTCCAGTAAGTACGTATGGGCTGGAAACCATGGCCCTTACAAAAAATAGTCTTTGTCGACTCCAACGTACTCAACGGACCATGGAAAGACAGACGTTAGTTATTAGTTTACAGATATCAGTGAAAAAGTGGGAAAATTAAAGTGGCAATGGGTGGTGCATATGGCTAAAACGAATGATGGTAGATGGACAACAAAATTACTTAAATAAAGAAGAGAGCAGACGAAGTGTTGGAAGACCAATGAAAAAGATGAACTGATGAATCAGGAATGCAGTAGCTGGCTACACAGGATAGAGCCAATTGGAAGAAACTTGAAGACGCCTATCTCCTCCAGTGGAGAAGTAATGGCTTGTAAAGAAGAAGAACGTTTTTAGAAAAAAACTGCCACCTAGGTTTTTAAATTCTACTTGGTTATCGTCACCCCGAGATAGAACTTCTTCCAGGTCTTTGTTAAGCTAAACGACTTACAAATCGTTTTGATTTGATATTCAGCTTGATAAGGTTAGTTCAGGTTATTTCATTATTCCAAAATCGTGCATCTTCAAGTGGTTTGCGAGCCGGGGGAATAAAACCAAATCATAGGGACTGACATCTTGCGAATAGGGGAGTTAGTGGACGTCAGGAATATCTTTTGTGTCCAAAATTCCGGGCTAGAGATTGCCGTGTGACATGGGGCGTTGTTGTGCAACAATCTAACTACATTCGAGCTCTAGCCGCCGTCTTCTTCGACATTTCAAGGGCTTCAAGATAGAAAGTTTGATTGATAATTTATTCTGAAGGTACAAATTTCCTATGTATGCTCCCTTGACCGTCAATTGGCTTAATTTTCGACTTGCTCATTGGCTTGATTTTCGACTTGCTCATTCTCGCTTTCTTAGAGCGAGAAAAGTTGGCAGTGTGCCTTTCCTAACGTTGACGTTTGGTCTCGAGGTTGTATTCGAAACTTAACGATTCATCACCAAAACACACATCCCTCCGATTGGCCTGGGACAATCCTGACGCATATTCTTCTCATGTTCAAGTCCTGTGTTAAAATATGATGTACAGTAAACCGGTTCAAATTTAACTGACTTATCGGCTCGTTTGCAGCATTGCCAGTCTTATTACTTTTTTGACACATTACCTACCTACAGGCATAACGGCGGAGAGCAGACTTTGGAAACCTAAATTCTGTAATAATTTTAATATAGCGTTAGTTCCTGGGACTTTTCTCTTTTCTTTATGTTGGCTGAATAGCTTTATTTAACTGAGAAACGTAACACAAATAAGAAAGGTGCTAAACACGCCTACTAAATAACGGATGAAAAGATATAAAAAATTACCTGATGTGCTGTGATGGCATTTTTTATCACTTTGCGTGCTAACAAGTGCCGCTAGTCGCTCGTTGCAGTAGTCACAAACAGATGTCAGTAAGATTTTAAGTTTACTAGTAACTTGCGCATGGTCTTCCTGCGATAAAAAGTGTTCACTGCCAGAAGAAATTTCCGGGTTTTGTATCAGGCCGGCGCTGACGTCTGCGGTTTCTTTTATAATGTCACGTACTGCTTTCACACCCTGTATATTAATTTTCCTACAAAAAGGCGGAAATTATAGTTTAAACTTAAGTATTTAAGAAGAACATTTTCTAAATAAAAAGTCTATCAACAGAAAAAGAATGTCTGTAAAACTAATTAATTCATGTTCTTTTGTTGAATAAAGTAAAAAAAAAAAACCAACCCATAAAAAAATTTAATTTTCAAACATTTATAGTAAAAAATGATAAATGAAAAAATCTCCATTTTATATCAACCCACAGTCATTTATATGTAACCGGTAGGTTTCCGGTACTTTTCTAAGCGAGCGTTGATATTATTGCACGTGCTCAGTACATCGTTTCCATCATCGCTCACTTGTATCAAATCCTGCCGGATATTTTCTTTTAACTGACTGTTCCAGGGAGCGAGAATTATTACTACAAATTCTAGTTTTGGAATATCCCTACAACAAAAAATCCATCGGGATCAAATCAGGGCTACGTGGAGGCCAAGTTTTGTCCGCTCTTTTAGAAATCAATTTATTCGGTTTGAAGCGTGTAATGACGCCACGTCTAACTGAAACTAGGTTCTCTGGTTCAGTCGGATGTGGCGTCAATCACAATTTTGTAAAGCGGGTGCAATGAGGTTCTCAATCATCACATAGCATTGTGAATTAACAGTTGTGTGGCCTCTGTTATCGCCAAAGAAATACGCACCAATTATTTCACTCCCCAGGTCAACACTTTAGGCAAAGAATTCTTTTGATGCTTTAGTTTTGGATTTGTCAGATTCCAATAATGCAAGTTGAGCCTCTGAGCAGTATTAGTGAGCTATAATTCTTGCATCAACTCTATCTTGTAGATGAAATAGATCTCTACGAAGAAGGTGTTCTATCAAAGTTGTGGGCCCATTAATGGGCCTTGATCGTTTGCATATTGAGAGGTCGGGATTCTCGCGAATTACAATCTGTCAAGTGTCCGCGATAATTCATTTTTGGTAGATGCGATTCTAGTGATTCAACAAAAAATCGGTAGAGGGAACCTTGTCTACGACGAATTTTAGTAAAAGTATCAGTGAATTCCAAACTTTCGTCGAAATCTCGTAAAATCCAATATGAGTTACTTATTTGCACGTTGCACAGTGATTCGGCAAGAACATGCTAGCGGGACAATATTCATGACGTAATTTCCAGGAACCACTGATAACGACTTGTAAACAACCCCCCCATTTAACGAATTCCAAGAATTAATTTGTTTATCACCTCATAAAGGTATCTTATTAGGGGGTCAAAGTAACCCTTATAAGAGAGGTCATTTTCATTTGCAAATCAGTTGCATTTTATGCACACTTGTGATAACATATTTTAAAATTGGTAGCAAAGTGAAACGAGTTTTTTTGTGATGGAATATTCTGTATAAATATGTATACTTTTGGTGTAATATCAATTTGTAAATGTATAGATAAATCCAGCAAATTTTACATTAATTGTAAACTTTAAAAGTAGCAACTTTTTTATCCACATATATCCACCTAGATTTTTTCTATATGTAATACCTACAACATTCAGGCACAGATTCATATATATTATAGACCCCAAAAAGGCCCGAAAGTAAAATTATTTTATTTTTTTCAGAACGAGTCGTGACTATGACGAAAATGGAGTTTTTTGAAGAATGGCTAAAACATGACAAAACTGAACGAAACAGTGGCATTTTTTATTATATAAGTGAAAAATTCAATATGTCTGATGTTTCTGACGATCCTCTAAAACGACTCAAAATGAAAATATCAAGCCTTTCAGCAAAATTCAATCAAAAGTGGACTTCTTTAAAGTGTAACAAAGAAATGTTTCTAATCAAACATAAAGATTGGTTAGAGGGATCCGGAATCGAAATAAAGATGTGTATTAACCAGCCGTGCACTTCAACATCATCAGCGGCTCTTTCTGTAGGGCGACCCAGAAAATCATTTGAAGACTCATCAACGAAAACGAAGAGACGGAGAGTAGAAGATCTTTTGGAATCGCGAAGTGCAAGTGAGCTTATTACAGCAGCTGAGTTAGCTACTCGAAAAGAAGGGCATCGAAGTGTTGCTAAACAGATCCATAACGTCGCGGTCAGTGAAACTAGAGAAAAGAATAAGTGTTCTGAACAAAGTCGGCAGTTAACACCAGACGCTTATTATGTGGACTCGAAATCGACTTCTCACTCATATAAACAAACAAGAAAATGGACAATGAAAGCGGGACATCAAGTGTATCCATCGTTTTATAGTTTAGGTAAGTCCAAAGCTTCTTGTTGTCCTTGTGACGAATATATTTCTGTGACTGAATCTCGAGCTGAAATTAAACTTCACGCGATTTTCGATAAAACGGCTGAACGATTAGTTAAAGCTCAGACGGAAGTCATTAGAAGTGTGTTACCTCGTTCATATTATACGTTGGTAAGCAAATGGGGCTGTGATGGGAGTTCGGGGCATAGCACGTATAAGCAGAAATTTGAGAACACTAACGCTACAGACGAATTTTTGTTCGTATACTCATTTGTCCCTTTGAGACTGCTTGATGGCGAAACTGTGATCGGGCAAAATCCAAGACCTTCCTCTACTTTATATTGCCGTCCTATTAAGTTTATTTTTGCCAAGGAGAGTTTACGAAAGAAGAAACTTCTAAAATTTTAGATGAAGTAAGTCAGCATCTTCCAACATTATGTAACGTTGCTGGATCTCAAATCTCTGTTAAAACACGATTTGTTGTTGACAATGACTGATGGCAAAGTGTGCAATGCCTTAACAGACACAAGTTCAACACAAAAGTGTTATATTTGCGGTGCCATCCCGTCTACTATGAACGAGGAGTCAAAGAAATATCCCAGCAACGAAGAACGCCTTGCATTTGGTTTATCTACTTTACATGCATGGATCCGCACGTTTGAATGTTTGCTTCACATCAGCTATCGTTTAGAAATAAAAAAGTGGCAAGTCAGGGGAGATAACGACAAAGCTATTGTGAAACAACGCTCACAAGAGATACAAAAAGTGTTTAAAGATCGTATGGGTCTCATTGTAGATAAACCAAAACCTGGGTATGGTAACACAAACGATCGAAACACAGCACGTAGATTTTTTTCCAAAGCTGAATTGAGCAGCGAAATTACAGGATTAGACGTAAACCTTATTCGTAGATTTCATGTAATTTTAAGAACTTTGTCATCGGGATATGACATAAATTATATAGAATTCGAAAAGTTTTGTGTTGATACTAGAAAATTATACCTTGATCTGTATTCGTGGTATTCCATGCCCGTTACTGTGCATAAAATTCTTGTACACAGCGCGGAAGTTATAAAGTCTTTTCTTCTTCTCATTGAACAACTCTCCAAAGAAGCCCAGGAGGCAAGAAATAAAGACTGTCGTAGATTCCGTGAACGGCACACCAGGAAGCGGTCACGTATTGCCACAAATACAGATATTTTGAGAATGCTTTTAATTACGTCTGATCCTGTATCAACTCGTATAGAGAATTACCGCGAAGAAAATTTACTTCTTTGCCATCGGAGGTTCTGCAGTTGATTATCCCACCTTCATTGCCATCCGAAACACCATCAGTAAATCATCATCACGAATTAAATGAGGAGAATTATTTACTCTCTGAATATTCTACTGAATGGGAGAGCGGTGATGACGACTCATCTGGTGATTAGTAGGTTTAACTATTTTTTTATTGTAATTATTATTCTTATTTTATTGTGTGTTGTAGTTGCTTATAATTCATGCCTTAGTATATAAGTTATTTAATATTATATTTCTTTTACTTATACACCTTGTTATTGTAAATAGATATATAGATACTGTTATTGTACTAATTTATTTTAAAAGAAATAATATTTTGTAAATTAATAAATGTGGGTACTATCATTATGATTTTTATTTTTTTCCTAGAAATTTCTTTGTAAACAATCATGATTGTGCTTTTCACACATAATGAGTAGGTAGACGTATGTAGCTAATTAAAGAACAATTAGCGACAATAGTGAACAAATGAGACACATTAGTAAACCACTTCCGTCTTGCAGCTACATATTTCGATTAATACACATACAGTACACATTTTTCGACTTTTTTTTTCTTAAAATAGCTTAAGATACCTGGAATATACATAAGCAATTGAAATAAGTGAAGAAATAATATTGTCCCGCTAGCTTGTACTAGTCGAGACACTGTGCGTTGGTTCGAGGCAGTCCTTTTTTGCTTCCATCCAAAGGGGCCTAAAATGACACATATTAAAAAGTCGGTATCGTTCGTCAAGAAATAGGTAAATCGTTTTTTTTAACGACACACAAAAACTGTCGACGACTTGCCAAAACGTGGCTCGGTAGGCAAAGTCATTCCGAAAGTCGAAAAAGAAATCGTGTCTTTGTTTTCACGAGACCTGAAATTGACGCTGCATCAAGGAGCGACAAAATTAAGAAAATTGGGTTTAAATGTATCCCATGAGACCATTCGATAACATCTTCGTGCTCATGATGTCAAATTCCGAAGCACGTTGAAAAAAACCTTTGCTGGGCGAAAATCACGTCGCGAAACCGCTCGCTTGGGCCCACGATAAGGTACTAGAGTGGCCCTCACAATCGCCGAACACCAACCCTATTGAAAATGTTTGGTCCCTTGTAAAGAGAAAGCTTAGAGGAAAGACTCTAAGAACTTTGACTCAGTGGTTTCACGAAATTCGAAAAATTTGGAGATCGTTGCCGAAAATCTCGTCAACATGCCTTGAAGATGCTAGGCAATTATTGATACAGGAGGTGGCTGAACAGCTTACTAAGATGCATGGTAGTTAGCACACCAAAGAATACACTGATGGCAAAAAGTGTTTAAGGACAGACTGTAACACTAGAACGCACTTTTTGATGTCTTTGATCTTCTTGCCCGAGATTTACTTAAAGTTGAACCATTTTCTTCAAACTTCTGCACCCATTTTTGAATCAGTTTTTTACTTACATGCCACTGAGCGCGAAATTTTCGCCGCGCGATAATCGTGGAATTATTATCTTTATATAACTCCAGCATATAAAAATCTTGTGCAAAACGCTTAAAAAATTTAAATTGGTTTATGGTACACTCTGGATTTACCCAGCTATTATAGTTAAAATAAAAATTGCTGTCATAATTACTTAAATCTCTATTGGTATCACCGTTAAATTATCTTGCCAGTGAAGTCCCATTACTGTAATTTGATTAAAATTACATTAATCTGATGAGTTTTCTACAAAGGGGACAGAAGGAATAACAGTACATGTGCTCGTAAAATCAATAATTTTTGAAGAAAGAATATTGTATTAGAACTGCTTAACTGCTTGAAAGATAAAGATTCGAAAAAGAAGGCCTTTTGAAATTGCTTTAAAATTAATATTTCAAATTGCTGAAAAATATTAGAAGCATTTAAATCTTAAGAAACTTAAACAATTAAAAATAATCACTCACCCAGAGCTTCACTGCCCAACTTCAATACTTTCAACCAGTGAGCAGAGTCCATAGTTGGGGCCACCTCACCAGATCCAGTCAGTTCATTTAATTCATCTTCAGCGTCAGCTAACTGCTCAATCATTAATTGTTTTAATAAAGCTTGTGCTGCTGTAACAGCCTCTTGCTTGTAAATTTCTAGAAATTGTAAATGACTTTGCCTTAGAAGACCCGCAACTAAACTTACCAAGCGTTCTTGTTCTAGAACACCTAAAAGCAGAGGAAATAATGATTAAATTGTTATAATTCACACCACTGCTTTTTCCAAAATTTTGACCTTTATTAGGTTAGTTCCCGATAACTTTCTTGAAATATCCAATATCCCCTTAAATATATGTTTAGAACAGTAAAATTAGTTATACAAATGTCTTTGTCAGCGATAATCTAAGCTCCAAAGCGATAAAAAAATGTAACAAATTGATATCGAATACACAAAAGATTTACTCATCTCTAATATTAAGGCACTGGGTCTATGAGGCGTATCGTGATAGACGCGAATTAGACGTGACAAAGCAAAGACATACACGTTAATATGGTCCGCTTTGTTTTTGATTGTTTATACGAAGCTGGAGCGTCGCATAAGCGTTAAAGCATATGAACTGCATGCCTCCAGGTGTCCTGTAATATCAGTTGCTGAATATATTGTCTGTTTGAATTAATTTTGAAGGATTTCTCGTTAAAAATGTCGCTTTATTGTAAAAAATGGTTACAAATTAATTACTCAAAGTATTGTCCATCGCTAGCCACTACTTTCTCCTATCTTTGTGGCAGCATATGAATACCACGTTGAAAGAACGCCTTATCTTTTGAGGCTATCCACGAATCGACCCATTTTTTGATGTCCTCATAAGAATGGAAGCGGTGTTCAGACAGGCCGTGCGCCATCGATCGGAACAAACGATAACCAGAAGGAGCAATGTCTGGTGAGGACGGCGGCTGAGGTAGGACATCCCATCCAAGCGCTTCTGGCGTTTCCTTAACGGGTTTTGCAACATCTGTGTCATTTTTCCCCCAACGCTAGGTTCAATTGCGTCAATTATTGTCGGTAACGTTCCCCAGTAATAGTTTCGTATGGTTGAAGCAGCTCATAATACACTACACCCAGCTGATCCCACCAGATGCACAGCATAAGCTTGGAGCCATGAATATTCGGCTTTGGCGACGATGTTGATGGTTCACCGGGCTTCACGCATGATTTTTTGCGCTTTGGATTATGGTCACGTATCTAATTTACATCACCAGTTACCACACGATGTAAAAAAAACCTTTCCGATTGTACCGTCGAAGCAGTTGTTCCCACGTGAAAAATCGCCTTTCGACCTCTTAGTTTCAATTCAACACTTAATTTCCTTGCTTTTAAATCATTCCCAGTGCATGTAAGCTCTTGGTTGTGCGATCAACTCCTAATGATTCTGCAAGTTCTTTTTCGATTTGGCACGGGTTTTTATCAAGTAATTCCTTCAATTCTTCATCTTTAAACTTTTTTGGCTGGCCTGGACGTTCTTTGTCTTCCGTGTCGAAATCACCACTTTTAAAACGTCGAAACCAGTACTCACATGTTCTTATCGATGGAATATAATCATCATAGGTTTCCGACAGCAATCGATGTCTTTCAGTAGTGCTTTTCTTCTAATTAAACAAGAAAAGTAACGTTTCTCGCAAATGGTGTTTTGTTGACACGTAATTCGACATATTCATGGCTCAAAAAAAAATATGTTTGCATTTCGGCAAAATAACATATACTAAAAATTAAAGTCTAATGATAGGGCTTCACCATGAATATAGCAACAGTATGCCCCGATGCGATCTAATACAAGTTACGCCCTCTCTTAGAAATCCTTCAAAATTAATTCACATTCCTTATATATTACACACATTTTTATTAATTAAAATAAATTTAGTGGCTCACAATGAACGATCAAATAGTAACATTTGCTACTGTGTGATTATTGAACGTTTATATAACAAGATTTTAAGAGAATATGTCATCTGGGGAGATGTAATAGGCAGTTATCGAAAATATTCTTTTAAATTATTCTGCTCCCGACAAATTTTAATTTGAATTAAAATCAGGTTTTCAGGTCGACTATGTATGGCATCATATCCGAACTCCGAAGAAGACTCTATTAATTATTTAAGATAGAGAATGTGAAGGACCCCCATAGTTGTTCAAAAAGCCCAAGAATTTACCTCAGAGGACCCAGGGCTGTTTTCGAGGAAGCTGGTAACAATATTGGATGCGAACGAGGCCACCATTTGCAAATTGCAGAAGACGATCCACGCAACAAGTCCTGTGTGACACAAGAACGACAGATGGTATCTGAGGCTGCCAAAATCAAAGAGTTACTCAAAGCAACTTACTTTCGCTTTTTAAAAAACGAAGCTGCGAGTCATAAACCAGATGGACGACTGTTGGCTCACCCGCCAACTGGAAGGTGTCAGCTAAGACGAAGTTTCTGGCAGGTGCGTACGTTCTAAGCGTTATATCAGCGAGAGTGACATCATGCCGCTGTATTTCTTTCGAATGAGGAAAATTTAGCGCCCCCATATACGACGAGATGTAGAGTAAGCACTTTCCTCTAATAAATTGCATAATCGATAATCCAAAGGATAAGGAGTCACAATAAACTTTGGGTAAATTGGTCGATAACTAACGTAGTCTTGTTGTAATATCTGTTTTTTTCGAAAACAAGGTATGGTTTATAAAGGGCTTCATTATTTTTCCTAAAATATCATTTTGATAGTTTACTGGACGGGTTTTAGCCCCTTGCTGATAAAATTGCAGTCGAATAACACCCTCATAAGGTACGCCTCACCAAACCATCACTGAAGTTGCTTTTTTCATGAGCATAGTACATGTGCTGCATGGAAATCCCTAAAGCGCTACAAGAGCGACGCGTGTGCGGAAAAGCGATTCACGTTGGTCTTGAATCGCTGTAAATTTTGTACCCGGTAGGAAACACAGTCCTGGGAAAATCAGTCCGAAAGGATGAAGTTCTCCATAAAAAATACTGCTTAAAAATGGTTGTATAAGGACTAACAAGGTAAACTTCGTGCCGATGGGAAGTATTAGTGCGACGTGTATTTCTAACATACCCCGCTTTGGGAGGAATTAAGTCGGCTACATTCATTGAACACTTTCCATGAAGGGGTTACATCAGAGGTGTCAAACTCAATTTTGCAGAGGGCCATATATTAAATTTAGAATGTGTAGGCGGGCCAGATTCAAATAAAAAAAATGTACTGAATTATTTAATTATATAGTATATAATATACGGCTCTAAAAAACATGATTCTTCTTTCTGTGACACATTGCGATCGCGGGCCTTATTGATACGTCCCGGGGGCCGGATGCGGCCCGCGGGCCGTATCTTTGACATCCCTGGGTTACATGGATTTCGAAGGCTAAAAAAAAACATATTTTCTCCAATTTATTTTTAATATAATAAAAGATTTATTTTATTCACACTTTTAAGCATATAAAAGAACAACATTTAAACAATATTTTCTGAAATTTTCATTCAAAAATTTTGAAAATTCAGCTGTTGGGACCTGATTTTCGGAGACCTCTTGGAAAAAAGTATCCTTGCGGTAGGCAGGATAACTCATGATAGCTTTATCTGAAATAAATATTTTTTGTTAGTATAGCTCGTGATTGAATGAAGGATTTTAAAAAAATCGAAATTTGAATTTTTGGCAGAGTTGTATAAAAATGGTACAATTTTTAGTAAAATTTATACTACTTATTGCCTTGTAAAATAAATTGTGTGGACATTACTAATGCAGCAGGATCTTTGCTTTATGGGGCTGGAATCGATGATTCTATGTAAGTTTAAAAAAAAAAAAAATTTCTCCGTTTTATTTTTACTTAAAACTTTAATCGCTTTTTTCTCAAAACTCTTTTTTGAAGTCGGTAGGCACGATTTCTCAAAAACTAATGCACCGATTTCATTAACATTTTGTACGCTTCTTCTAGTGATTAGATGAAGGTTTTTTTTTTTGCTTTGATCCAAACTTATTTTACAAGGCAATAAGTGGTGTAAATTTTACCGAAAATTGTACCTTCTTGTATACAAAAATTCAAATTTCGATTTTTTTAAATGCTTCATTCAATCACAAGCTATACCTACCTGCTAACAGAAAATATTTGGTTTTTTGATTTCAGATAAAGCTATCATGAGTTATCCTACCTACCACACTTTTTTCCAAGAGGTCTCCGAAAATCAGGTCCCAACAGCTGAATTTTCAAAATTTTTAAATAAAAATTTCAAGAAAATATTTTTTAAATGTTGTTCTTTTCTATGCTTAAAAGTTTGAATAAAATAAATCTTTTATTATATTAAAAATAAATTAGAGAAAATATGCTTTTTTTAGCCTTCGAAACCCATGTAACCTCTGAAAATACTTTTAGATGTAGAATAAACTCAAGTTGCCAACCGTTCTTCGAAGTTCCGAAGAATCAAGGTTGCTGATCACTTCTGGGTCTCTTTTGAATAGAATTCAACAAATGCAGGAGTGGAGCCCCAAACATGCAAGCAGAGAAGTTGGTCGAATTTGAGCTTTGATAGAATTAACAGTTATTCTGGAGTGTAAAACTTTCTAGTTCGAAATAATATTCCCAGCTTTTGAGAAGCTCTTTTTGCTGGATAATGACCTCTTGCTCCGTCCATAATCTTTTGTACAACTTCCTGAGAGCATGCATAAACTCTATAATTTTGACTTAAATTTTTTTTCTATACTAAAAGTCTAAGTCAATTATCTAGTACTTCTGAAATATGTTCCTATTCTAAGGTCTTCTTTTTTGGGCATTTTTTTGTTTAAAATACTCCTTAAAATCTGTAGAATACAAGACTACTGTCCTTTTTACAAAATACATACTCTAAGTTTACCTGCCAAGCCTTTTTCCAAGCAAGTACAATAGCGCGCAGCTGACGCTCGAGCCTGCCTTAGGCTGTAATAGTTTCAGAACCTCCACTACCATTTCTTCGAGCAGCTGTTAAGTAAACACTCAATAGAATGTTGGTGTTAGTCATTCTATACATGAGTTTAACCTTTATTTCGGCCGGAACATTATGCTAAGCATCAGTTTTTCACAATTATTTTGTATTGAAAACTTTAAACTGAAAACCATGTTTTCAGAATTGGCAAACATGATTACTCAACAACTAATAAACGGATCGACTTAAAATTGATCATACTTTGAAAATTATAATTAAATTCGATATAAATATTCAATTATTTGAAAAAGATTGTTTAAACAATTTTTTACAGGTCGTTTTTATCAATTTTTTTTTTTAAAAATTGTTTTTTTTTTTTCAATTGTAAAAAAAAAAAATTAATTTTTGTATTGATTCATATAGAAACTGTGGGTATGTAGATTACAAATTAACTTGATTTTTCAAATTGAACGATTTTTTTGCAATCTTAAGGTTGCACACCAATCAGGGTGTACGTGTGTTTTTTGTATTCTTTTAGAGTTGTTCTAATATACTAGAAAGTTTTATATTTATTTATGTATGGCAAATAAAAGAAAATATTTTTTTTTTGCGCTGAACCAGGATCCTCTTAATATGAGCGATAGTTCATTGTCACTACAAATCGAATCCAATACGCGCTTAAAACGAAACGCCTTATGTGCATAATACCTATCTCTTAAAATACAAAACTTTCTAACAAACCTTCATTTGTATTTAGTGGTCGATGCAGATCCGCCGCAGCATACCTTTCAAATTCTGTACTTAACATTTTGTCAATTAATTTCGACATTTCTTTAAGCTGAGACGGTAAATGACGTAAGCTAGTAATACCTGCTAGTTCTTTTGCTAATACCTCTTGTGTACCTGAAAATATGAATAATTTATTTACAATATATTCCTACTGATCTGGCAACAATTCAGAACAGGCATACATTTATCAGAGTAATTGTATTTTTATCGAGTAGACAAGTAATCATCAAGTTGCTGTGAAAAAACTACACTTTTAAAAAGCAGCAAGGACAATATGAGGAGGAGGAGGATGTTAGATAAATCACATCGATAGCGCAGATTATTTAGAGCCATACACCATTCAGAACAGGCATACATTTATCAGAGTAATTGTAATTTTATCAAGTAGACAAGTAATCATCAAGTTGCTGTGAAAACTACACTTTTAAAAAGCAGCAAGGACAATATGAGGAGGAGGAGGATGTTAGATAAATCACATCGATAGCGCAGATTATTTAGAGCCATATACCATCGGGATTTCTCTGAAAATAAAAATGGTACTATGCACATATTTGTAGCACTTTAGCCTTCAGTAGTAGCATATAACCAAGGTAAAAGGCAGGAAACATGGGAGATAGAAAAATACAAAGTTCACAGGTCAGGTCTGGCAAACAGGTTTAATTTGAGTTGATGAAGCAAAGGCGCTTCGGATTAGGTTAGGACTTAATTTGTTCTAGTTATTATGCAAATAAAGTATTATTTATTTACTGATTTATTTATTCCTGGTTCATGGTTTCAGTCGAAGTCACAACTTCAATATATTGCAGATAAAAGTAAAAGGCAACCGACGATGTCGGTTGTTGCGTCAAAAATGTCTAATGTTTTCACTGAAAGTACCAAGGTTCTTGCAAGCCTAGCCTGTATTTTCAACCTCTAAACAAAGATAATATAAGGGGAATACAATACAGATTTAAATCAAATATATAGTAATTAATGTTCAAAAACAAACTTAATTTTTCAGATCAATTTTTAGATAATTTTTTTAAGTTTTAATTATGTTATTGTAGGCTTTTCAGTAAACTATTATAAATCAAAAGACCATCATATAACATCGATTTTTTTCATAATAACATAATTACTATAGTATTATTATTATTTGTAATAAATTAATTTGTCTGATATTTTGATTACGACATATTTTGTATCGCCTGATAATTTCTGCAAATTGGCTCCCCTTTCCGATCTTAATAGTGTAACCCAAGTAGATATACTCGTAGAATTATCTCCTATCTGCATGTTGGTATCCTCAGAGGTCATTAATTTAGTTTTTTCTTTAATTCATTTTAAAACCTACCCTTGCAGATCACATTCAGCTGGTTTAACACTTCCTATAGCTAATTGGTATTGTGAGCTATGTCGTCTGCAAACCTAAGGTGCCGTCGATGTTAATGCCCTTCTCATCTCAATTTAACTCCTTAAAGACGTCTTCAAGGGCCATTGTAAACACTTTAGGTGAGATAGTATCTCCTTGTAGCCCTCCTTTTTTTAATGGTATGTTGTTAGTGACAGTTGTGACAGCATTCGTCAGGCATTTTAGAACTGACTAAATTTCAACAGGATCAAATGCCTTATGAAAATCAATGCAAAGGCAAAATGTATTGGTACCTTACATTCTGTACATTTCTCTATAACAGTGTGCGTACCGTGTAGAGGTGATTAATCATGCTAAATCCCTTTCTGAAGCCCGCTTGTTCCAAAGGTTAATAGAAATCTAGCTTTGCTGTTAAGCTATTTATTAAGATTTTAGTGAAGAGTCTATATTAGTACGACAGAAGGGATATGAGTATTATCGCCTTTCTTAAAGAGAAGAATAACCTCCGAACTACACTATTTTGTTGGAGTTTTGCCCTTATGGAGACATTTATTTAGTAGGGCTTTTAATATACTTGTCAGAGATTTGCCACCCAGTTTCAACATTTCAGAGTTATTTTATTTTTACTAATAAACACAAAAGTAGATTTTCACAATATCAAATAGATCTATAAGTTTGTAGCCATTTTATCAAAATTTTGTAATTGCATTTTATTTGTTCCTGAATATTAATTAAATATTCTCAAAATAAATAATACTTGAGTCGTCAGCAATACATTCTAGATTACTCTTTATTTTACTTAAGAAATAAAATAAAAACTAAGAACAAGGTTTGTAACTGCAATTGCCCATTTTAAGAAAATGTAATCTGTAAATATACTACCTGAGATTAATTCCAATGCTCCTACATAATCAGATGAGCTAAGTAACAATTGTAATGTGGGCTGTGTTTGTAATACTGTTGACATCAATTTTAATTTATCCACTAAGGCAGCATAATTATTCTTTGATCTAGCTGATGCTAGAAGCCTAAGAGCATCCGTGGTTAGACATTTATCCACTTTCTGAACTTTAGAACGCAAGATTCGTACCTAAAAACAGGGTAAATTATATTTTCAGAATATTTTTTTCCTATATTTTTATTATCAGTACTACATAAAATGCATTAACATTACCTACATTTATGATATTTCAATGGTCTTTGTGTAACCTTCCCTAAATATAGTACGTAATATTATAGAATGTATAAATCGCTAGATGATCCATTACACTTCATATTCAAGCCTACGCGGGGCCATCCTTTTGACGCTGTTGTTTACGGCAATCGACGATCTTAGTCTTGCTGATGCTCTTGGGAGATGAAGAATGATAGCCTCTCAAAATATTTACAACTTAAAAAGGTACATTTCTTATTTCTTGCTAATTTGATCTAAATTATTACCTCTGTTTTATACAGTTGTGTCATAAAAATTGTGGAACTGTGCTTCAAAAAAAATATTTTATTATTTTGTAAATATTGAGATCATTAGAACGTGTTGTGGGACTCAACTGATTGCTCTAGAGCATGTCTCTGTTCCCATATATGTAGTACACTTCATAATATATATTGATATTAACGGTGATATTTTCTTGTTCCTAAAAGTATTTCTGTATGTTTCTTGTGGTTTAAGTCAATATCTTTAACCAATTACGTGCTTTTTTTAAAACAAAAACTCCCCTGATATTTATTGCGTGTTCCTATAAAATGATATTTTAGGCCTTGTGAACATAGGCTAATGCATAATATATCCTTAAGAGTCTTGCCTGGTTCACTATCTGACAAACCTTAGTAAAACAGACTTTATACCGTCTGTAACATATATAATCCAAGTCTTCTGGTGCAATTGATTTTCCAAAAAAGTGGCTAAAAATTGTGTTCTATGTTTCCTTCTATAGTTGATAGGTTTAGTTTTATACTATAACTGTTATCATTGTTGCCTCTTCCTTTCTAGTTGTATGTTAGATTTATAAGCAAAGTTTGCTATAACCCTTAAATTTTAATAGGCTTATTATCTCTTTGTCCAGCTGTTAAAATTTAAGGGAGTTTAGATGGTTCAAATTGTCATGGAAAATTTAAACCTAATCATTTACTATTTACTCTAATAATAACTTTTAAAGTTCTTTATAGTCAATTGCTTCTTGTATACAAGCAATGTGGGTGATAAAACAAGAGAATAAAATAAAATTAAATTATTAATCAACTACAAAATTTGTGCAAGTATAATTAGGCTGTACTTAAAAATTCAAAATTCGATATTGCTTTATAAGAATTAATAATCATCAAAAATGTTACCTCATTTGTTGCTACTCCCATCTGCTCCATAATGGTATCATGGGAAGTCATAGCATGAAAAAAGGCACCAGATTTTTGTGACACCTGTTTTGCTATTTGCTCCTCTACTATGTCAAGGTAATGACTTAGTTCCTCCTGTATGTCATGCTCTGACTTTGATTTGTTTTCAAAAACTTCATTAAATATCTAGAAAAATATTAAGTTACAAAAACGGTCACATTTTGACTTAAAAAAAGCCTGATGTTTTGATATATAAGTATTACTTTGTTAATATTAAACTTTATGATGCAATATTGTCTCACAAGTTTGCCATTTTCTAATTTTAAATAAATATAAACAGTATGTCAGATGTTTAACTTAAATATATATACTAGGCTGGTTTGAAAAGTCCGTGTAAAGTCCGAGAGATGGCACCACCGGCGCGTATCGAGATCATGTTTAGTTAATAGCATCTCTTGAATGAACGCACACCAAGTTTCAGCCATATTGGTCTATTTCTTTGTGTTTGGCATTCGTGTGAATCAAGTGATTTTCAAGAAATGGACGAAAAAGAATTTCGTGTGGTGATTAAACATTACTTTATGAAAGGCAAAACGCCTCAGGAGACTAAAGAGAAGCTTGATAAACATTATGGTGACTCTGCACCTTCGATTAGAACAGTTTATAAGTGGTTTCAAAATTTTCGGACTGGCCATATGGGCACAAGTGACGCTGAACGTTCTGGACGGCCTGTGGAGGTTACGACTCCAGAAATCATTGATCAAATCCATGATATGGTGATGGATGACAGAAGAGTTAAGGTGCGTGAGATTGCTAGTGCTGTGGGCATCTTGACTGAACGGGTACATAATATTTTGCATAAACATTTGGACATGAGAAAGCTATCCGCAAGATGGGTGCCGCGATTGCTCACGCTTGACCAAAAACGGAATCGTGTGAAGTGTTGCAAGGATGGTTTGCAGCTGTTCCAGAAGAATCCGGAGGACTTTAAGCGTCGTTTCGTCACTGTGGATGAAACATGGATACATTACTATACTCCTGAGACCAAACAACAATCTAAACAATGGGTTACCAAGGGGGGGAATCTGCACCAAAAAAGGCGAAGACCGTTCCTTCGGCCGGAAAGGTTATGGCGACTGTCTTTTGGGATTCGCAAGGGATAATCCTCATCGACTATCTGGAAAAGGGTAAAACTATTACAGGTGAATATTATTCATCGTTATTGGACCGTTTGAAAACCAAGCTGCAAGAAAAACGCCCGCGATTGGCCCACGAGAAAGTCCTTTTCCATCACGACAACGCACCAGCACACACCTCAGCAGTTGTGGTCGCAAAATTAATAGAAATAGGATTCCAACTCGTTTCACATCCCCCCTATTCTCCAGACTTGGCTCCCTCGGACTACTATTTGTTCCCCAATTTGAAGAAATGGCTGGCGGGACAAGGATTTTATTCAAACGAGGAGGTGATTGCAGACACTAATGGATATTTTGCAGACTTGGACAAATCCTATTATTCGGAAGGGATCAACAAACTAGAACATCGTTGGACGAAGTGTATAAGCCTAAAAGGATACTATGTCGAAAAATAAAAAAGGTTTACCCCAAACACATAAGTAGTTTTTATTTTTGCACGGACTTTTCAAACCAGCCCTCGTATATATATATATATATATATATATATATATATATATATATATATATATATATATATATATATAATTCACTTGAAAAAAAATTCTAATAAATAATAATAATAAACAATACATTACTGAACATTAATATTGTCAGGAAAGTGGTTTGCTCTCTTTCAAGTGTGTATATAACATGTAGGATGAAAAATTTCTGGTCTAGCTACTTAAAACACATTTATTTTGCAAAATTCGACTTTATTCATCAACATAGTCTCCTTTAAGACCGCTTTTCTAACATTTTTATATCTTTCTTGTAGAAGGAATTGTCTTTGCCTTCAAAATAGACCTCAGTTTCGGCGACAACTTCTTCACTGGAGCCAAATCTCGTTCCCGCGAGTATTTTTTCGAGGTCTGTGAGCAGCTAATAGTCGCTGGGAGCTAAATCTGGAGAACACGGTGGATAAAGAAGCAATTCGAACTTCAATTCATGCAATTTTGCCATCATAACCATTGTCTTGTGACCCGGTGCATTGTCTTGATGAAAGAGCACTTTTTTTCTTGTTCATTTGGGGCCGTTTCTTTGCGATTTCTGCCTTCAAACACACCAATAACTTTATATCATATTCGTTATTCCCTTCTCAGCATAGTTAATGAAAATTATTCCATGCGCATCCCAAAATACAGAGGCCAAAACCTTCCCAGCCGACTGTTGTGTCTTTGGTCGCATCATAAAAAAATCCTTTTTACTTCGCTTAAATAGGTCCAAACAGCTTTTTCATGTCCAAATGTTCATGCAAAATATGACCAACACGTTCTTTTGACATCTTTAGGGTGTCAGCTATCTCAAGCAATTTCACTTTACGGTCATCCAAAATAATTATGTTTGGGCGTCCGGAAAGTTCAACATCATTTGTATCTGTATGACCACGTTTAAATTCAGCATACCAGTAAATGATGAGTGATTTTCCAGATATATATATATATATAGTATATATATATATATATATATATATATATATATATATATATATATATATATATACATATATATATATATATATATATATGTACATAAAAATCGAATGTTACTGTATTAAGATTGTTGTTGTTATTTACTTTTGTACAGTTAAATGCTTCTTTTCCTCAAAGGTTACTGGTCACATATAATAATATTTTTTTTGAAAATAATATTCTTCTTCTTTCTTTATCAAAAATTAAGCCAGCGAAATATTATTCTTCTTCTCTTTAATCAAAAA
>CM032456.1:170860304-170952825 GCA_019049505.1 Pachyrhynchus sulphureomaculatus
TTAAGCGTGTTTCTATTATTTACCGTTCTGAAGTTATGGCTTCCATATGTCAGCTTTTTGGCCAAAAATTTGGATTTTTTCAAGCACGGGTTAACGTCATTTAATCGAGCTCAAATTTCGGCTATCTCAATATCTGGAAAGGAGAATCGTTTTGTGGGGTCCAGACGAACAAGATTCCGACATTTTTTTTCCCCCCTCTATGAGATCCGGTCACTCTAATATATATATATATATATATATATATATATATATATATATATATATATATTATATATATATATATATATATATATATAGCAAAGTGTATTAATTCAATTTGGATGCGAGCAGCAGACGATAGAGTAACGAAAAATACAATCTTCGCTTTGACATAAAAAGAAAAGATAGTTAAAAATGTAATAACAGAAATAAAAAGAAAAAACGCCAAGTGCAAGTCGAACTTGTGTAATTAGTGTTCCGTACGGTGATTGTTTTTAAAATAAAATAGAATTCTTAAATAGGCTAAGTTAATTAGGTCCCTGACATTTATATATCTTAAGATCCAATATGTATTTTCACGTTTTTTTCTTAGTCAATAAGGTATAAATAATAGCTATAGCATCTTAGCTACCTAATAGCCAATAAATCAGTCTAGCTCAATCTAGAATCTATTAATAAAACTGTAAAACAAATATTTACTACCTAAATATTTGTTAAATTATAATCAAATAAAATAATTTTTGTTTGCCTGGGTACCTATCCCTTGGCCACCAGTGTGTGTACTGTTGAATATATTAATAAAATCACCACCATGTTGTCAAGCCAATTTTTTTTCTACCAGATAAATTAACAAACGTAATATACTCGTGATTATTCAATCTACACATTATGAAAAAATATCTCAAAATTTTTTCAAAATTTTTTGATCAGTGCTTTTCGAGATAGAGGGGAGCAGCGATTTTTAAAAATAATGCAAAGAAAAGGATGCGCAAGTATTATGTCGTATATATTTTTGAACTTGTTCACAAGCTTTCATTTGACCTGACCTGGTAAAAAAGTTTTTTTCACTTCCGATTTCATCCCCCAAACTAACCCAAGTCAAAACTGAACTTTCAACACTACACGGCTCTGACTAGGCTATCAATTTCTATATTTGTGCCAAATTTCAACTTTCTATGTCAGATAGTTTGAAAAAATCGGATGTGACAGACAGACAGACAGACAGGTGGACACCGAAGTGATACCATAAGTGTTCCGTACCGAACACTAAAAAGAAGAAAGGAAAAGTTTGTTATTGGTGCTATAAGGGAAAAAGATATTGAACAAGGAATGCGGCATCGAGATACATAAGATATAGTTATACGGGATTGTAAATGCACCAAGATTACTTTAGAGGCAATAAATTCTTCCTTATTATGTCCTTGAATGTTAGGTTGAAGTGATAATAGCCAACACTGCATAAGGAGTTTAAAAAAGTGCTAGATCTTATGAAAATGATTTTTAAAATTTTTGTTGTCTATGTTGTTAGTATAAGTTATCTTGGATATGCCACGTCGTACTGTATTATTCAGCATCAAGGTTTCAATCCAGTCCAAAAAATTCTTTTACCATTCCATACATTTAAAATGTTCCCATACCATTTATGCCACGTGAAATTTAGTTAAAGCTCTTTGTTCTACGTTATAATTCATACAATAGAATTTTTGACTGTTAAATGAAATATCATATCTTAATCATCATCTTTCACACTTAAATTTAAAGTGAAAATCGGGAAATGATACAGCTTCAACTTGTAGATTACGCCACCAGTTTTTGATATACGGCACCACACCGAAAAATTAATTTTCGCACTGTAGTACTTATTAAATTCCAAGTTCCAAGTTATCTTCTAACGAAATAAAAACATTTGCACACATTATCAAAGATGTGCGTTAACATGAATTTAATTTGAGATAAATATTAAATGATTTTGCATGCCAATCGTCTTATTGCCATTTTACTTCAATATCACGAAGTTGAACATGAAAATTTGTTTGTTAATGTAAAGGTCAGGAGAATAAATTAAAATGTTGCGTAAAACGAACTTCTAATTTATTAATAATAATTTTTTTTTTGATATGTATTTATTGCAAAATAAGTAGGGCCACATAATGACATTAAGGTGACAGGCCAATATCAGTTTAAAAATAAAATAAATCATAAATAATATAAAAAATTTCTCTCAATGTAGTCATTAAGAATTTTTAAAAGACATCGTAAAGACTGAATTTTCAAAGAAATCAAAACTCGTTTACAATTAAGGCCAGAACTGTTAAATATTTGATACATTCATGCCTTCTTCTAACGGAGGTTGGCTAGTACTTCTCTAAATATTTCTTTGTCCCTCGCAACATGAAACAACTCCCCCCACATTCATGCCGGTCCATTCTCTGATGTTTCTCAGCCAAGACTTTTTCTTTCTTCCGACACCCTTTCTACCGTCAACTCTTCCCTGCATGACAGTTTGCAAGAGTGAATATTTGTCGTTTCTGAGTACATAACCTAAGCAGGATGTTTTTCGTACTTTCATAATTGTCAAGAGTTTTCTGCCTTGGCCTATCCTTCATAAAACTTCTTCCTTAGTGATCCTAGTTGTCCATGGGGTTTTTAATATTCTACGGCAGAGCCATATTTCAAATGCTTCTAGCTTCTTAGTAGTGTATTGCCTCAACGTCCATGTCTCGACTCAATAGAAAAGTTGGGACCACACGTAGCAATCCAGGGAACGTAATCTTACAGCGAGGGATAAGTTTCTGTATCAGAACATTGTCCGGAAGTTTAAAAGTGATTTTCTTGCAACCTCTATTCTGGGTTTAATTTCAGTGTCTTGGTCAATGTCGGATATGATATAGGTACAGAAATATTTGTACTTTTCTACACGTTCTATTTGTTTTCCTTCGAGGAATAATTGGCAATTGTTGGATTGATGTTTAGAAACGACCATAAATTTTGTCTTTTCCGTGTTTATCGTCAGACCCATTTCGACATTTTCTCTATTCACGTTGTCCACCAATGTTAGCAAGTCCTCTATCCTGATTCGTTCACTTCGCTTCCTTCTGAATAAAAATAAATATTTGGTGGTTGGTAAAAAAGAATTATTGCTGTTAAGTTTTCTTTATTTTTATACTGTTTTCCATAGATATTTTCTAACAAGTTCATCCCTCGAGCTGCCAACAGGTGAAGGAGATAAGTTTATAGTTTTATAGTTTTCTTTTTGGCAAATCAGGTAGGGCTAACTACTATTACACAAGATTAAATAACATGACTATACGTTTGATATGTACATGCCACCTAATTATCTTAGCCTGTTATAGATAAGAAATTTATATAAGTGTACAAGATCTTTAAGATATCTGAAACTTGCTGCTATGAATCTTGATATATTACATGAACTGATGCTAACTTCAAAACTAAAGCTAGTCTAGTTCAATGTTATGTATAAGGGAAAAGGGGTCTGAGGGTCTTGGGTAGAGTATTCTGTCGTTAGGGTGTGAGCAATAAGCTTCTCTGAAGGTAGGGTGGGAGTGGTGGATGGCATTGTGTAAGAATTTGAGATGAGCGTTACGCATGAATGCCTGGACTTTTTATATATTTTTTTATGGGTCTAACACACGTGCTGTGGGAAAGTCCCTAAAGCGCTACAGGAGTGACACGTGTGCGGAAAAAGCGATTCACGTTGTTCTTGAATCGCTGTAAATTGTACTCGGTGGGAAACACAGTCCTGGGCAAATTATTCCAAAGGGATGATGTTCCCCATATAAAAGACTGCCTGAAAAACGTTGTGCGAGGAATAACAAGCTGAACGCGTGACGTGTATTTCTAACATGCACCGCTCGGGGAAGAATTAAGCGGGCTACATCCTTCGAACACTTTCCATGAATATACTTGAAGAATAGGCTCAAGTCGCCAACCGTTCTTCGATGTTTCAGCGAATCAAGGCCGCCGGTCAGTTCCGGGTCTGCAATCAGACGAAAAGCTCTTCTCTGAAAAGAATCCAATAAATGCAATGTATGTTTACGAGCGGAGCCCCAAACATGGGGGCAGTATTCCATAGTTGGTCGAATTTGAGCTTTGTAAAGAATTTCTGGTTCGAAATAATATTCCCAACTTTTGAGAAGTTCTCTTTGCTATGCCTGCGACATGTTTATGCCAGGACATATGTCCGCTGTCTGCGGATATTCGTCTGAGTAGCCGATGTCCAAGCGTTCGAAGTGAATGAAGAAATAAGCGTACTGTCATCTGCAAGCTCTAGGCTGGGTTTCCGGTCTTTTGTAACAGATCATTAATGTAAATGAGAAAAAGAGCAGGAAATAGTATGGAGCCTTGGGACACACCGGCGTTGATAGTAAAGACATACCATAAGAGCGTAGCTTAGCCAAACATGGTCGAATGTCTTGGATATGTCAAGAGCAACCATTCGAGATTCTCCAAAGTGTTCAGTTGCGTTGTTCTAAACATGTGTTACATAAGTCAGATCTCCTGTCGATCTGTGTTTACAAAAGCCATATTGGTGATCGCTAATAATGTTGAATCCTTGAAGATATTTTAGAAGATGCTGATTGATAATCTTTTCCACGACTTTTGATGTTATTGAAAGCAGTGCGATTGTTCGGTAGTTATTTGGCAAGGCCTTCTTGCCTTTCGGCTGAAGTGTGGCACATTTCCAGCAGGAAGGAAATATTCCCTTTCTGTAGAATAGGTTGAAAAGTCTACAGAAAATGGGTGTTAGTTCCCTCGCACAGTTTCTGAGAACTATGGCAGATATTCCGTCAGCGCCAGAAGCTTTTTTGGTGTCTAGCTTCATTAAAATACTTTTAATGGTACATTCTCTGAAGACAATATCGAGCATCCTTGACTGCACTGTGGGAATAGTAGGTGGTGTTTTTCCTTGGAAATCGGCAGTCGAATTTGAAGCAAGGAGTTCAGCCAACAAGTTCGCTTTTTCAACAGGTGTCGTTGCAATAGAATTATCTGGCCGTGTGAGGATGTGTTGAGTATGGGTATGTGGGATGTATATGGATGTGTGAGGATGGTTGGCATCTGGAGGTGGCCGTGGATCTGGGTGTTGCAGACGAACCATGGGGCGTTTGCGACAATCTGGATGTTGGATCTATTGGTCTGTGACGGAACCGAATAAGTTTTTGAAAGCATTTGAAAAGAATTTGAAATAAATTTAAAAGTGACATTGATTATCAAATTTTTGGATATCCGGATTGTTCAATTTAATATATCACACTGAAAGCAAATGATTTAATAGATTCTACACAATATAACTTACTACAATGGAAAGCAATTCAAAATATATAAAAGAATGGCAAGAAATGCGTAATATCATGATTAGTGTGCGTGTGTCAACTGAAGACAGAAATTTCCATATTATGAATTTCAAATGAATCAGACCATGGACCACAATTTTTAATGTTCCGTACGGAACATTTAAAAGATCACTTCGGTGTCTGTCTATCTGTCTGTCCGTCTGCCACACCCGATTTTCTCCGAAACTACTTTACATAGAAAGTTGAAATTTTGCACTAATATAGGATTTGATAGCTCCATCCGTGTAGTTTTGAAAGTTAAATTTTGACTCAAAGGGTTAGTTTTGGAGGGAAAAATCGGAAATGAAAAAAAATTACCAGGTCATCGAGTATCTTTTTTAAAAAATTGCCAAAAATCGCTGTTCCTCCCTTATCTCGAAAAGTACTGATCAAAAAATTTTGGGTATAGATCGAACGAAAAAGTGCATTACCTTTAATAATTTGTCTGGTATATAAAAAAAAAAAACAAACATTTCAAGGTAATCAGTTTCCAACAAAGATCGGAAACAAACTTTGTTAAAAACTCATTTGGAGTGTGTTTTGTGAAGTCATTAATCATTTATACCTCTGTAACAAAAATTTTTATTTATATTTATATCAACGTATGGAACACTAATTGCTCAAGTCCGACCTGCACTTGACCGGTTATTAATATTATTAAGACTTTATCTCATAACTTTATAAGTACCTGATTGTTTAGCAATCTGTATATCGAGAAAAAAATTGAACACATTTTGTTATTGAAAGGTTTTAATATTATATGGTCATATTACCAAAGAGAGTAATCTAACACTGTAAGTACGATCACTGAAAATAAGGAGCAATTATCAAAAATCTCACGAAATTGGAAATCTATTGAAGTAACTAAAAATAACACAAGTATTTATATTCAAATTCTTTGGTGGCGAAAATGTTCTTGAAAAGTCTCGTACAAAACAAACTAAATAAATTTTTTTTTGCAATAACCAAAAATGTATTTCTTAACATATTCTTCATTGACTTCAATACATATGGTACAGCCAGATTGCAATTTTTTATTCCCTTAGAAAAAAAATCGTTTTGAAACTGAAACATTTACAGTACAGATAACATCTTCATTCGATGAAAATTTCTTCCTCCAATTTTTAAGGTTAGGAAATAAAAATAAATCACTTGGGGCCAAATCTGGAAAATAGGATGTGTGGGAAACTATTTTGAAACCCAGCTCATGCAGTTTGGCCATTGCAACGGCCGATATGTGAGCAGTCGCACTGATAAAGGAGCAGTTTTTTGCGCGCTAATCTTGGTTTCTTCTTTCGGAAGGTAGTTCACCATTAGCATCCTAAAAAACTGACGCCATTACTTTTCCAGCCGACAGAATTGCCTTCGCTTTCTTTGGGGTTGGGTGGGATTTTCTCCACTGCTTCGATTGTTGTTTTGATCCTGGAGTATAGTGGTGAACCCAGGTTTCGTCCATTGTCACAAACCTGTTAAGAAAATTTTGCGAATCAGCCTCAAACATCTCCAAACAGTCGCGAGAAATCGTGAGTCGAATTAATTTTTGTTCAACTGAAAGCAATCTGGGGACCCACCTAGCGGAAACCTTGGAAAATCCGAGTTTGTTGGCAATGATGTTTTGTGTTCGTTCATACGAGATACCTACAGTGTCTGCAATCTCCCTGATAATTAATCTACAGTCTTTCAATATGAGATCTCACCCTTTGCCGATGTTTTCTTTAGTCGTAGCCGTCGTGCGCCGGCCGGAGCGAAGGTTATCTTCGATGCTCTCTCGTCCACGTTTAAATTCAGGAACCCATTTTTTCACAGTAGTATATGACGGAGCAGATTCCCCTAGTGTTCTTTTCATATCATCGTGAATCTCTATTGGAGTTAATCTTTTTTTAAACAGGTACTTTATGACCGCACGTTGTTCAATTTTTTCCATTTTTCCAAAAACGCTGCACTTGGTCTCACTAAACTCGTTCTAACCTAAAAACCACAAATTCTACAGCAACAAAATTTTATACTGTGACAACTAAAGAAAGTATGAACTTATTGAGGATACTATAACAAAAATATATAATTATTTTTTGGTGAGGCCGCGAACTTTTGAATCCATCCTCGTATTATCTTATAATAAGGTGTCGGTTGTTTTAGCGTCAGTTTCGGTATCTGTCTGTCCGTTTATCTGTCTGTCTCTCCGCCTATCTGTCTGTCTGTCACACCCGATTTTCTCCGAAACTAGTTAACATAGAAAGTTGAAATTTGGTACTAATATAGGAATTGATGGCTTCATCAGAGCGTGTAGTTGTGAAAAGTATTAAATATTGACTTAAGAGGTGACTTATGAAATCGGAAGTGAAAAAAAAAAAATCAGTCATCGACTAAGGTGTGAAATCCCACAAGAGTTTATATAACTAGCCGGGCCCGCGGCTCGCTCGCGTGGATTTATTCATACTATCGTCACTGCTTATTCTTATGTTACCCCTCCCATTATTTCCCTTATTTCTCCTTATCTCCCTTATCTCTACATAATTTCCATTATCTAGACTTATCTTGATCATATTATTTCTCCTTATCTCCCATTATTTCTCCCTATTTCCCACTATCTCACCTTATTTCCCAATCTAGGCTTACTGGACTTATCTCCCATTATTTCTCCTTATCTCCCATTATCTCACCTTAATTATCTAGGCTTATATCGAATTATATAGAACATATGTATAAATTTATAAAAAACACATAAATCAGATAAATGGTTCTCGAGTGATAAGCGCACTATCGGACAGACAGACAGACAGAGAGACGATGCATTATATATATATATATATATATATATATATATATATATATATATATATATATATATATATATATATATATATATATATATATATTATATCCTTTGCTACATGATATTGTTCCATATTTAAGGCCTTAGGTAGTGTATTGCAAGAGAACGCGCTAGCGGCGACTTGATTCACTATTATCGTTCCTGCTTATTCCTTACGTCACCTAACGTAATAAAATATATTCTATAACCTGGCCAGAGAACATATGTATGTTTAAAAAAAAAGCACGTAAATCGGATAAGTAGTTCTCCAGTGATAAGCGCACTAACGAACAGACAGACAGAGAGAGACGTTGCATTTTTATATATATTATAGATATTCTTTGCTCCATGATATTGTTCCATATTTAATTGTTTTAGCATGTTTAAAAAAAAAGAACGCAAATCGGATAAGTGGTTCTCCAGTGATAAGCGCACAAACGGACAAACAGACAGAGAGACGTTGCATTTTATATATATATTATAGATATCCTTTGCTACATGATATTGTTCCATATTTAGTGGTTTAGGCAGTGTATTGCAAGAGAACGCGCTAGGGGCAAACTTTTTTCTGATTTAATTCACTATTATCGTCACTGCTTATTCCTCATGTTACCTAACGTAATAAAATATAGTCTATAACCTGGCCAGAGAACATATGTATGTTTAAAAAAAAAGCACGTAAATTGGATAAGTGGGTCTCCAGTGATAAGAGCACTAATGGGCGGACAGACAGACAGACAGACAGACAGAGAGACGTTGCATTTTATACATATTATAGATATAGATTATTATTATTATATAACCTGGCCAAAGAATATATGTATGAATTTAAAAAAAAGACACGTAAATCGGATAAGTAGTTCTGGCGTGAGAAACGCACTAATGGACAGACAGAGAGACATTGCATTTTATATATATTATAGATTATAGATATTCTCTGTTACATAATATTGTTCCATATTTAGTAGTTTAGACTGTGTATTGCAAGAGAACGCGCTAGCGGCAAACTTTTTTCAGACTTCATTCACTATTATCGTCACTGCTCATTCCTTATCCTACCTGTCTAATAAAGTATAGCCTATAATCTGGCCGGAGAACATATGTTTGTTTTAAAAAGAAATGTACGAAAATCGGATAAGTGGTTCTCCAGTGATAAGCGCACTAACGGACAGACAGACAGACAGAGATACGTTGCATTTTATATATATTATAGATGTAATAAAATATATATCTATAACCTGGTTAGAGAACCTGTATGAATTTAAAAAATCACGTAAATCGGATAACTGGTTCTCGAGGGATAAGCGCACTAACGGACAGACAGACAGACAGAGAGACGTTGCATTCTATATATATATATATATATATATATATATATATTATAGATATAGATTATTATTATTATTATATAACCTGGCCAAAGAATATATGTATGAATTTAAAAAAAGACACGTAAATCGGATAAGGAGTTCTCGCGTGATAAACGCACTAATGGACAGACAGACAGACAGAAAGACATTGCATTCTATATATATTATAGATTATAGATTATAGATATTCTCTGCTACATAATATTGTTCCATATTTAATGTTTAGGCTGTGTACTGCAAGGCAACGCACTAGCGGCAAACTTTTTTCCGACTTCAATCACTACTTTACGTCACTGCGCATTCCTTATGCTACCTATCGTAATAAAATATAGCCTATAACCTGGCCAGAGAATATATGTATGTTTTAAAAAAAAAAGTACGTAAATCGGATAAGTGGTTCTCCAGTGATAAGCGCACTAACGGACAGACAGACAGACAGACAGACAGAGGGACGTTGCATTTTATATATATTATAGATGTAATACTTGCGCACACTTTTCTTTGTATTATTTTTAAAAAATCAATATTCCCCTCCCTTATCTCGAAAAGTACTCATCAAAAAATTTGGAAAAAATTCTGGAATATTCTCCACAGAGCGTAGATTGAACAAAAATTATAACGAGTGCATTACCTTTAATAATTTATCTGGTATATCAAAAAAAAAAAATCAAGGTCATCAGTTTTCAATAAAGATCAGAAAAAAACTTTGTTGAAACCTCATTTGGGGTATGTTTTGTGAAGTCATTGTTCGTTTTATACCTCCGTAACAATTTTTTTTTATTTTAGAAGCAATTAGCGTAGGGAATACTATTTGCGCAAGTCCAACTTGCACTTGACTAGTTAATTACCTTAGGTTAGCCTAAGGACGCTCCTCGCTGATCCAAGCTTGGAACTAGCATCAGATCTGTTATATTACTCAATTCACCCAATAGCATTGAAGGTGAACTTACATACCAATGTTGAAAGCGATATCGCATTCTGTTCGAGAGTTATCGTGCTAACAAACAGACTGGCAAACCAATAGAGATTGAGAACTAAACGTGAAGAAATGCAAACATCTCGAAGTGTGATTTTTTCACGAATATAATATTTTTCTAAACATATCCTATTATTATAATACTTCTGCAATTATTTTCTACATGTTTTTTTGTCAGCGTAATTTTATTTGTTTTTTGTTTTTATAGAGTTCGTGATCTTACTCAATTTATGTGCCAGTGAAGTCACACAGTTATATGTGAAAAAAAAATTTGTATATAGGGATGTGTCAGTAAATTTCTCCTAATGAAAACAGTGATAAGATTTCTTTTTCATTAAAATTAGATTCAAACTGCCAACTATTTTTAATTTTGACAATGTTAAAAAATAGCATGACATCTTCGTCAAGATCTGTATAGTATAGACATATATGTAATACTTCTGTAGGGCTTGATTGAAAGAGAAGTGTGTCGCCGTTAGTAGAGCCTAGACTATCGTTTCTCTCTCGCACCCTAGCTCAGAACCTCTCAAGAACGGCGTGTGCGTTATATAAAAACATGATAACTCTGTGCGAGTTCCCGGAAATTATATATTGTATATCAGATGCGCGTTGGCAAGCATGCATGCGCGTTAGCAATCTGTTCTCTTCTTGTTTCTCTTTAATGACACTCGCTTGGCTTACAGGATAAGATAGGGTGTTAGCTATATAGCAGTATTACATATATGAATTCATCCAAATTTAGGTGGAATAGTAACATAAAAAAAAAAAGCACTAAAAGGACAGAAACTTTTTCAATATTATTGTGCGCCTGTGGAAAAAATTATCGCATATATTTGTAATATTTGGATATTGACTTATTAACAAATTAGCTAACACGGTAATGATAAACTGTGACTTGCGATATCTAGAAAAAAGATAGCATTAAACAAAACATGAATTTTTAATTTAAATTTTTTTTTGGGGATTTTGATAAGTTCAGTCAAAATTTTGCCGGTGGCCACTTAAAATGTCGTTCTGGAGTACCGGTGACTACGACCATTTTACGGTACTTCTATTTTTACTATTATTTTTAGTTACGTTTTTATACTATTATATTTATTGTGTCATCGGTACTCAGTATATATCAACACTACATCAAATACTTTATATTTGCACTCGACTCACGTTTCGCTAACCATGTTATCTTCATCAGGAGAGATGATTGAGTGAATCATCGCTCCTGATGAAGCTAACATGGTTAGCGAAACGGGCGTCGAGTGCAAAAATAATATGTTTGGTGCAATGGTGATATATATTGAGTAGTGTCATTGTGCGAAAAATTCCACATTCCCAACATAGATGTCATCGGTGTCACAAGAGGGAAAAAATACAAAAATTATCAAAATGAATTTTCTTTATTTTTACGTTCTGGATATTACTTTTTCTATCTTGAGGGTAATTACAAACGCCAATGTGCATTTATATAAAGGTTTGTAATATGTATTTTTGCAACTTAATGATTTCAATGCAGTTAGGAGTTAATTGAAGTTTAATTTTTCTAAAATTTAGATCTAAGTTACATCATGATATAATGCTCTGGGTGTAAATTATAAACTAAAAATTTTTATGAAACGTTTATTTTTTATTCACAAAGTTTGTTTCGACATATTGCATGAATTAATTTATTTCTAATTTCACAAAAAATTTTGAAATTAGTTGTTGATATCTTGAACCTACAGGAGTTCAAGATTGGATATTTACTATTAATTACAGGACCCACTATAGAATTTTGTAAATATTTCAAAATATAACACGTAGGCTGAAAAGTTTTTGGCCTGACACATAGATGCCGCTCTTTTCAAAAAATCCATATGATTTTTAAGAAGTATCAACCTCCAAACGATACGTGTCCAAATTTCATGAGATTTCGACGATTAATTTACAAGTTACAGTGGTTTTAGTGATGCTACTTTCGATATTTTCAAAACAATGGAAAAAATTGAATTTTTTGTGTTGATTAAACATTGTTTTTTGATGGGAAAAATACCGTTCAAACAAAGTAATGGCTTGATAAGTGTTACGGGGACCCTGCCCCTAGAAAATCACTCATCATTTACTGGTATGCTGAATTTGAACGTGGTCGTACAGACACAAATGTTGCTGAACCCTCTGGACGAACAAATGAGGTGGTTATACCGGAAAACATAAAAAATCCACAAAATTATTTTGGATGACCGTAAAGTGAAATTGCGTGAAACAGCTGACTCCCTAAAGATATCGAAAAAAAAAAAACGTGTTAGTCATATTTTGCATTAGAAAGCTATGCTCAAGATGGGTACCGCGTTTGCTCACAGTGGACCAAAAACATTAACGTGTTGATGATTCTGAGCGCTGTTTGGACCTGTTTTTAAGCGCAATGAAAAGGATGTTTTCATGCGATATGTAACAATGGATTAAACATCCACCACTACACACCGGAATCAAATCGGCACTCAGTTGAGTGGACAGCAGCTGGTGAAAGCCGCCACAAAACCACCATAATAGCGATAAAAAACTTCTCTTATAAGTTCCTAAATAAGGGAAATCGTTATTCTTAATAAAGGTTTTCTTATTCTGTTTCAATATTGCGCAAGCTCCAGTCCTTATATTTAATTTCTTCCCTTTACTACTGCGCAAGCTCCAAATGGTGGGCGCATGCTTCATAAAGATAAAGACAGTGGCCTACCATAATAAGCGTTGCAAAATCTCTCTATTATCACAACGTTGTCGTTATCTAAAAACTATGGAAAAAGTTAATTTTTATTTAAGTAGCGAAGTGATCTATAAAAGTATCTTGCCCCAATCCCATATTTTACAGCTTTTAAATGTTTTATATACGCCCTGTTAAAATTTCTACAGATATCGCACTTGCTTGCCCTACAATTAGTTTCAAGTAGATAGATATACCGCTGATAGGTGACCATTTTTGAGTTTTTGGTAAGCCAATAGTCTTTAAGAAGGACAGCAACCTTTCCTTTGAATTGTCCTGATACGCTCCTGGTCCAAAATTAGTGGGGAGAGTTTATCTTGCGCTTATGTAAGCCATAATTAGATGAAGAGGTGATTCTTTCACTTTAATATGTTTGATTATAAATACCTAATTAATAATAGCACTACATCAACACATCCTCGCCGATATCTTCATAATATAGAAATACCCGTAAAAAATTTCAGTTACAAGATAAATCCCCTTTTTATTTCCATTATGGGCCAATGAAAATAAAAAACATGCGTATGTATTTTTAGTATGTGATTATCAACTTATAATCAATTATTAATATTTAATAAATTAACCAAAACCGGAACGATAAACTGTGACCCTGCGATATAAACAAAAAACAAAACACGAATTTTGAAATTAAAAATTGCAACTTAACACGCACTCAAGAAAGCTACACAGTGTTCTTCAATATAAATCATTCTTTTTACTTTTCTTGCTAAAGGCAAGTATTTTGTTCGTGAAAAAATCACACTTCGAGATTTTTGCTTTTCTTCACGTTTTAAGATTGCTCGATCACGAAAAATATAGTCACTCATTTCCACCGATCGGTCTTCCTGTCTCTTGGCCCGATAACTATCGAACAAAATGAAATATCAATATCAACTTTGGTACAGAGATAACATCCAACAAGGAGATGAAGCCTATAGTTTTGGAACGATATCGCTTCAGTTTAAGGAGGTAAAAAAGGTGGGGGTCAATGAATTTTGATTAATTTTGAATAATAAACAAATTCAAAAATTTTTTTATTAATTACAAATTTATACATATGTACTTAGGCTTACAAGTTTGACTTATATGGTATAAATACAATACATTGAGTGACATATTCATTTATACAATAACCTTTCAGTTATCAGGTGTTTTGCCGAGTGGTAGGCGCTCGTACCGTTTTGGTATTTATCGCATCATTTTCAGATATCTTGACAGGATGGTGTTGTTTGTTATTAATTAAGTCTTTTGTTGTTTATTGTTTTTTTTATTATTTTTGTTTCTTTGTATTTGTTTATCTTTCTGTTGGGAAAAATTAAACAAAAAACCCAACTTGATTTTTGAAGGTACGTGTGCAAGCCAGTCGCCTTATATTGTTACTGTTTGCATTCGCTCTCTTTTTTCTCTATCTCTTTTACGCGTCTGTCATTCATTCATCCTTTTCGCTCATTCCTTCTTAAGTCATTTACTTGCATTATTTACATTCTTTATCTATTTATATATGATTTTTATAACTAATTTTAATTTTTTTTTTTATGTATTTTTACTTCACCTTCAAGCTACCGGCGTATCTGATATTCTGCACCATTCTGGCGCAGTATACATCAATACAGGTCTTATTATTTGCTTTATATTGTCAATTTATTTTAAAAGCTGAGCTGGGAATTAGGTGCTATTAAGTATAAGTTTTGCATAGCAACGAAGGCTTTTCACAATGTATAGTTGACGTGCAGATGAAGTTTCAATCTTCAATCACTAATGACACTCAGGTACCTCAGACGCTTTCTGATAGGTATCTGAATACTACTCAGTATATATCACCACTACACCAAACACTTTATTTTTGCACTCGACGCGCGTTTCGCTAACCATGTTAGCTTCATCAGGAGCGATGATTGACTGATGAAGCTAACATGGTTAGCGAAACGCTCGTCGAGTGCAAAAATAAAGTGTTTGGTGTAGTGGTGATATATACTGAGTAGTATCATTGTGCCAAAGATTCCACATTCCCAACTTAGGTGTCTGAATGTCATTAATTTTTATTGGTTCGGGTATTTTTTTATATTTGTATACTTTTTAGTGATAACTATTCCTTCACACTTGTTTTCGCTTAAATTAATTTTCCATTTCTCCAGCCATGGGGCTATTATTCTTAAATGCGCGTAGATGAACGCATTATCTACAAAAAAAGGCCTAGTTTGATTGACGAATGTGTTGGAAAATCAACCATGAAAAGATTATAGAGTTTGGATGCTATAACAGTGCCCTGCAGAACACCAGATTTAATTTGTTTTGTGGTAGATAGAGAATTGCCTACCCTTACCCTAAATTCCCTTCTAGCTATGTATGAATGCAGTAATGTCACTACATAAGGCGGTAGATTATGCAACGCCAGAAGATTGTAAAGTGGTGCGTTTAGCTAAACGGTGTCGAAGGCATCACGGATGTGAAGGGCTAGCGCAACAGTGCTCTGCTGCATACTTATTTTATTAAGTGCTGCACAACAGTGTTGTGCCCACCCTTGAATCCAAATTGTTCGTTTTGGCATTTATAGTCTATCTTGAATATCTTGTTTAATTTCTCCAATATTACCTTCTCCACCACCTTTGCTAGAGAACTGAACAGTGATATTGGTCTGTAGGAGTCCACTCTCCCCGGTTTCAGAAGAGGAACTACCACAGACCTCCTCCACTGCTCAGGGAAGTGTTGTGCGTTAATTATGCAAATAAAAATTTAGAAGATTTTTTTTGGGAAGGTTTTTTAGTAGTAGGGCGGGAATCTCATCCAATTCCGGCACTTTGTTATTGGAAGTTTCCTTATTATATTTTTGAGTTCCGCGGGACTGGTATGTAGTTTTTTCCACATAGACGGTGGGGTGGGTATTTTTTGCACACCGATTTTCGAACTAAATTTGTTACATCTTCCTGTGTAGATATTGAGTTTGGAACGCCACCATATACTTTTTCAAGTGAGTCTGCAAAAGCATTTGCTTTGTCTATATTTATTCGTATGATATTTACTACTCAGTATATATCACCACTACACCAAACACTTTATTTTTGCACTCGACGCGCGTTTCGCTAACCATGTTAGCTTCATCAGGAGCGATGATTGACAGTCAATCATCGCTCCTGATGAAGCTAACATGGTTAGCGAAACGCGCGTCGAGTGCAAAAATAAAGTGTTTGGTGTAGTGGTGATATATACTGAGTAGTGTCATTGTGCCAAAGATTCCACATTCCCAACCTACGTATGATATTTGCTAGTGTTATTGGGTCATTGTTATTTTTGGTTTTTAATTAATAATTATAGTAAAACATATATGGGATGTGGGAGAAGTTACTTCCGATATATGGTTTTATAGGTCTTTTTGGAGTTTGTGAAGTCGAAGAATCTAGAAAGTAAAATATTTTTTCATTACTTTAATTTAAATAGGGGAAGAGGTAAAAGAGTGCTCAAATATTGTATGGTTTCAATAGTATGATTTGAATTTTCCAAGTTTTTGGTTGCTATATATATTTATGCAACGTATAACAGGTGAAGAAGGCGGTTAGAAGGACGATCTCGTATTTATTGTGCTATATGTATTATTCAAAGTACTTTGAGTCAAGAGAACGAAACATTACTTTATTTTTTTGCTATTTGTAATATTAATAGGGGTAGAGGGTGAAAGGAATGGGAATCATTAAATATTGAATAGTTTCAATATTATTATAAGAATTTTGCCTAGTTTTTGTAGTAAAAGATATATAAAAAGAGAAAATCATATTCAGTACCTATTATAGAACTACATGTTTGTGAGCAAACTACTGGGTAAATCAATTTACCAATTTTTTGTACTTGGTAAAGTAAGTAATTTATTTTAATGAGTACCATAAACTGTTACAAAAAAAAATTTTTGTACTTGGTAAAGTAAGTAATTTATTTTAATGAGTACCATAAACTGTTACAAAAAAAAAACTCCAAAATCTTAGTGAACACACTGTATTTATATTTCACCTATATTCTTTCTTAAATCAAATAATATTCATAGATTAGCCGATGACACTCACTATTTCAGCTGCATAAAATGCCACTAAATTAGGTGATATTCCCTTAACTACCCTGACTCTCTAGATATCGTAAAAATAACAGGCAACAAGTACTTTCTATTATAATTTTTAGCTGTGGTCATATGACTTCTTTTATTACTGTCACTTTTGACTGACCAAATTTGTAAACGGAAGCTAGTAAACTGACAGAAAATAGTATTGCTTCTACTTGCAACCTTAAAATTACTATCAGTTAAATTAATAAACAACATTTTACGTTATTTGGCTGTAATAATCCATAAATAATTAAAAGTAAAGAGATTCGACATAAAAATGAAACTAAAAACCTTGAATTAACAAAAATTGTAGATAATAAAGTAAACTTATCTGTTCTGGAAGTAATTTGCTAAAAGAGTCGTATTGCGTTCTAAAAATCTTTTATGACATTTAATATTCTTTAAGCTTTATTCCTAATAAGAAACAAGCTTTGTCAACTGTTAGTTTTGTATGATAATATCATTCATGGATAGTATTTAGATGTGGGTGAGTTGCTGAAAATTTGTGTCTAATTCGAAAAAGTTTAATACAGTAAGTGCTAATTTAGGAGTTTAAAATAGTTTCCTATATGTTGACATCTACATCAATTGCTGATTACGGGACTACATTTCTGAACAGCTTAAATTTTGACCACCTAACTTTTTAGATATTGAATAAATTTAGAGCTGAATTTTTTCAGCAAAGTGTTATATATATATATATATATATATATATATATATATATATATATATATATAAATATATATATATATATATATATATATATATATATATATATATATATATATATATATATATATATATATATATATATATATAATATATATATATATATATATATATATATATATATATATATATATATATATATATTCTCTGTTGAAAATATGACGTACAAAAGTTATCACCACTATGCTCCCTTATTTGAAGGTTACACTTCAATTTGTTAAACAAGGACTAGTTATTTGTCATTTCTTTTTACTTTTTTAATTGTAAAAAAAGTAATACTTGCATAGTTTTTCCTGATATTACCAGGAACCCCATTTAGAAATAATTTTTTACCTTATTTTAAGAAAGTTTCTGATTTCCTAAGGGCGCTATTTGCTTCAATTTTTTGAACTAATTATAAAAACAACCAAAAGTGTGTGATTATAGTAAAAGGTAAATCTTGTTCCGTGTAATTCTATTCTTTTAATAAATGATTCATTTTCGAGTGTGGATATTAATAAATAAGATATCTTGTATGTTATATTGACGCTTTCTTATCAGCTGTAAAAATATATTGCATTATTTAAGTTTAGTATACAATTAAGTGTAGATGTAACATATCGTATAAGAATGATTAACACTTGAAACTCTGGCCATATTATATTTTGCCTATTTTTCATTAGTTACAAGACGTTATTTATTTTTAAAATATGTCGATTAGATAGTTTAGATTTTCAGTCTCTAGAAATTCTTCGAAAACAATCCAAATTGATAAATGCATTCTATATAAACCTAGAAGAAATACAAGATTCTCGGAATGTGATTTTTCACTACGAAAATACTTCCAGTCAGGGCATAAAATAAATCAATGAGAAAATTGAGTAGAGTTCAAAAATTATATGATAATATATAAAATGATTTCAACAAATGAAGGTTTGGTCATACTATGTATATATACCAGTCTTGGGTTTAAATGGTACCACTATGTCATACGAGAACAATGCCAAATACCTAGGTATGACATTGGATGCCAGACTTAGGTGGAAAGTAAACGTAAAAAAGAAAATAAGTGAACTAAGAATAAAATATAGACAACTCTATATCTAATTATCAATAAAAAAATAAGATCGTAATCTACAATCAGATATCAAAGCCGATATGCCTATATGGCATAGAACTATGGGGTTTCACCAAAGATAACAATATAAAAGTTATACAAACCTTCCACAACAAGGTACTACGTAACGCAGTAGATGCACCTTGGTATGTACGCAATACTGACTTGCATCGAGGTCTAGACATTCCTACGGTTAAGGAAGAGATTAAGAGGTTCGCCAGGAAACATGAAGCCAGGCTACATCTACATGTAAACACGGAGGCTCTTCAGCTACTGGATAGACAACACATCGTTCGTAGACTGAGGAGGTCCAAACTCTTCAAGCTTGTGTAAAGTGGCTGAGTAAAAGCAGAGTATAATCCGTGAGTGAGAGTGTATATAATAGCCAGAAAAATCTACCGCACATTATTGGATGAACTATAGATGATAAATATTTAGTTTTAAGAGTATCAGAAGTATATTAATGGTTGGTCCAAGAGACCAGTTTTAATAAAAGAAAAATGTGATTCTTGTCCAATCTATCTAAAATATTGCATACTACCATAAATTGAAATTTCAAACGCATCTTCCTAATAAATGTTTTTGATTTTTTAAGAAACATTTGCACTTTCAACTTCAGAAAATTCAAATAATTTTCCAAACGATAAATGACAATTGCTATTGCAGAGTCTTTTTAGTGTTCCGTACGAAACACTTATAAGATCATTTCGGTGTCTATTCGTCTGTCACACTCGATTTTCTCTGAAACTATTTGACATAGAAATTTGAAATTTGGCACTAATATACTAATTGATGGCCTCATCAGAGTCGTGTAGTTTGGAAAGTTAAATTTTGATTTAAGGGGTTAGTTTTGGGGAGGTGAAATCGGAAGCGAAAAATAAAATTTTTTACCAGGTCATCGAGTAGAGTGTTAAATGAAAACTTGTAAAAAAAATGAGTTCAAAGATATATATAATGTAATACTTGCGCACACTTTTCCTTGTATTATTTTTAATAAATTGTGAAAAATATCTGCCCCCCTTGTCTCGAGAAGTACTGATCAAAAAAATTTTAAAAAATTCTGGAATATTCCCCACAAGGTGTAGATTGAACAAAAATTATCACCTTTAATAATTTATGTGGTATATATAATTAATAATATATATTCAAGATCATCAGTTTTCAGTAAATATGGGAAAAAACTTTGTTGGAAACTCATGGAGGGGTCTGTTTTGTGAGTTCACTAATCATTTTATACCTTCATAAAAAAATTTTTATTTTAAAAGCAATCAAAGTACAGAACACTAATTTCGCAAGCCCTATTTGCACTTGGCCGGTTATTTGGGTTTTAAGTGATGCAGAATCCACTTATAAAGTTACTTTTTGTCTAAATTTATTAATAAAGAAAAATCTCATATGTCGCATACTTTCTGCTAGGCACTGGATAGCATAATAATTTGTCATGCTGTAATAAAAGATAAAAATAGAGTCTGAATTTAAAAAGAAAAATATTTTCAATAAAGTGTACAGAAACTAATTCTAAAGAGGAATTTCCAAAACATCCAAATAACAGCATTATTTCATAACTGAGAAAGACGTCAAAATGTTGATTAATATTTTGAAATCGGCTATAAAAAATTTACGTAAAAGAAACACTGAACTCTGTCTAGGTTTGTTTTTATTTATTTATCATAACTATCATTTGTCTATCACAGATGTTTTCCTAATAGATTAGCAGATTTTAAAACATTTTGTACATTTTTATGAAACAGTTGCTTGTGTTGCTAATGCTAAGGATCTGAAAATATTAACATATGTCGCTATTAAAATGTCCTTTTAACTCCTAGATACATGATGCACTCTCTCATTTCTTGGTAGTACTTATTACTTAGTACACATTTTCAGTTCACATAAATTTAATAATATGATAAATTTATCGTACACATTAATTTCATACTTTTCACGTACTCCCAATACTTAAGTCATTTTTTTTCTGATAGAAACAAATATTTTGAAAAATGTAGTTCCACTTATAAACTCCCGGTAGAATTTTCAGCCAGATGTCTTAGATATGACTGATATATTGTTTCAAATATGTAGTTATTTTTTCCCTACTATAGGAAATGACAACTTTTTACATTACATATCGAATATTTATTGATCTAATCTTCCATAAAATATTACTATTTGATAAGCGTTGGTGTCACTGAAAATATAAGTTATGTTGGTCTGATGCGTGTTAGTTTGTTAACTGTCGAAAAAAATGAGTTACTTACTTTCTCGTCTGAGTAGGTCACAGACCTGTTCTACTTCGTTATTAAGCGTCTTGTGATTCGGATGTCCAGCTGTATCTCCATCTCTTTGGTGGTCGTCCTTTTGGTCTTGTTTCATGTGGTTTTTTGTTCATACATATTTTTATCATTTTCGTATCTTCCATCCTTTGTATATGTTCACGCCACTCTCTTCTTCTCTTTCTTTCCCATCTAACTATATCTTCTATCTTGCATTGTTCTCTTATGGTGTTGTAACTCACTCTGTCTAATAAACTTTCTCAGTATTTTCATTTCATTTGTTCTTAATAGCTGTTTGATTTTGTTTGTGTCTGCCCGTGCTTCTATGCTATAAGTCAGTATGGGTCTAACGCAAGTTCTGTATATTCTTGTTTTTGCTTTTACACTTAGATCTTTGTTTTTCCAAACTACATCTCTGAGAGCCCCTGATATTGCTGCTGCTTTATTTGTTTATTACCTCACTTCTTCTGTTATATCTCCGTAGCTAGTAATTATTACTCCAAGATATGGGAACTTCATTACTTGCTCTATTAATTTTTCATTTATTTCTAATATACACCTTACTGGTTCTTTAGCTACTGTGATACATGTTGTTTCGTCGATATTGACCTCCATGTTGTATCTTTCTGCTACTTGTTTGAATTTATAGAGCAGTCTTTGTAGACTGTGTTCCGATTGTGATATTAGAACAATATCATCTGCATATCCCAATATCTTTATTTATTTATCTCCGAGTTCGTATCCATCGTTGACTAGTTTTACTTCCTCGATGATTTTGTCCATTATTATGCCTAATAGTAACGGGCTTAAGCTATCTCCCTGTCTTATTCCTACTTTTATACTTATTTCCTTAATTCGTTATTACTTCTTATTTTTATTGTGTTGCCGTGATTGAGTTTTTGGATTATTTGTGGTATTGGGTACGGAATTAGATCGTTTATTAATTCTAATATATCTTTCAACCTGGCTCTGTCGAATGTTTTTCTTAGGTCGATGAAATATGCTGGTTTCTGGTATTCTACAGCTTTTTCTCTTATTTGTCTTATTGCAAGGGTAGCGTCTGTTGTTGATCTGTTTTGGCACAACTTTTGTTGCTCGTCGCTTATGTGTATATTGATTTCTGTTTCACTTTTCAGAATACTTCTGAACACTTATGAGTTACTTATTCCAGATTATTCTCGAAGTAGGAAATGATCCTATAGTTTTAGAGCAACATCACTTAAACGAAATAAGGTAAAGCGCCGAAAAATTTGTGTACAGTTTTGATAGAATTATAAAAAAAATTTGTAGTTATTTGTTGAAATAATGAAAGAATTTTAAGATCAATTATTAATAATTAAGTATTTAAGCAGCTACGAGTATGGGGGATGAGCGTGTTGATTTCAAACATGTCATGTTATATTTGCCTTAGAGCTGAGAATTAGACACGGTTCAAGTTTTTTTTTATAATAAATAGCCCACCTTAAAATAACTAGAATTTAAAAGATTGTTTTGTAATGCCCGGATTAAGTTATCCTTTAGTGTGAAAAAGTAAAATTCCGCAAGTATTTTACGACTGCATATTTGTTAGAAAAGTACCGTGTAAATTACTTCACAAATTCTTTATTATTAATCATTCAAGAAATTGACTTAAAATTTGTAACTTGTTATCGAAACTAACTCAAAATACTTTGAAAGTGACGTAGTCCTATTTATCATTATTGACAGCATTTCGAAACACGATCAGCTGATCCATTTCAGTACAGTAGTGACGTTAAGCAAGCAATAGTTTCTTTTAATTTTGGACTTGGAACGGATAAAAAATAATGTTAATTTTTTGTTTCATTAATTTCGTTTGGGTAAAAATGGATGTTTGTGACTTAGCAGTATGTACGAATACAGTTCAATATGAAGCTTTCGGGTAAGAATTTTTACAGTAACTTACGAACAATTGTAATACTCAATTGTATTTCAAAGCGTAAAATAAAAGTATACATTGAAAATAAGAAATTAGCTTGAATAATACACCACCATATATTATTCTGTCTTACCCCTTCTGAAGGAAAGCTTTTTAGTTCCTTGTAGCATAAAAGAAGTAATACGAAAATAGCCAGAGTCAAATTAGATGCCAGGAAATTGACATTTAAAATATTATTGGTAAAATAAAAAAAAATTGTATAATTATAATATCGCTCACGCCGGACTTAAAATAATATCATTTGAAAGGTTTTCATTTAAAAAAACGAGTTAATTCTTCATATATAGCCTGATATTTGGTAGATTTTTGGTTTCTGTTTTTTTCTTGTTAAACTTATATAATTTGTAAGAATGTTTAGGCTGTCGTGTTTTCAGTTTTTATGGAAAAAAGAGCAGAAAACTATTGCCAAACATTTTTTTTTTTATCATTCGCCTCCCCGCCTGAGCAGGGATTTTACCCTTTTTCATATCCTAAGGATATCGGCGAGGAGGTCATAATACCCGTCAACGTTGTCCAAGTGCCGAAACATACATTTATGTATTTCACAGCACCTTTCAGACAACGCGGTAGTGCTGCCAAGGACGTTACTGTATTTCTGTAAACAACTACTACCTATGTACGTAATCAGGCCTAATATACCTAAATGAACTAATAAATTCTTCTGCACCGCAAGCAAGTTCTACGGCACGGTCCGCCACCATTTGATATATACTATTTATTTCATTGAGAATATTGCAATAGTATAGAATACATCATTCATTCGTCAAACGTTTCATGATGTCATATGCCAATTAATTTAATTCGAAAATATGTTACACAGTTCCACGAATATTAGCCAACATGATTTAAAACATTTCTGTAAGAAAAAAATATTTTTGCCGAGAAATGCTCCATAAGAATACAAGTGGAAAATTTAGATGAAAACAAGAATACTTTGCGTAATGACCAATTGATAAAGTTCATTGAAACATCTGTCTATGTGTATAAACAGAAATTTTCCTATTCATCAAGATTATTTATTTGTAATTTTATTTAATTACTAATTGTATAAGTATCACTTTTAAATATCTCGATAAAAATTTTAGAATTCTTGTCATTTATTGTGGTTTTTATGAGAATTGCTAAATCCTAGAGATTTTTAATTTCTTGCACTCCATTTTTTGAAAATTGTAAATTGAAACAATATTAAAAAATGTTAAAAATAAATCCATATAGTACATGTCCATGAATGCATTTGTTTTACTAATCAGTATCATTACCTCAGCAGACTCCTTAAAAATATTAAAGAATTAGAAGTTTTATTTGATATATTTTAGGCAAGGTTGTAGTTTGTCCTCCGTGGTATTTAATATATATATATATATATATATATATATATATATATATATATATATATATATATATATACTAGCCGTGCCCGCGGCTCCGCTCACGTGGACTTGATTCACTACTATCGTCACTGCTTATTCCTTATGTTACCTAATGTAATAAAATACATGCCATTTTTTTCCCCTTATCTCCCATTATTTCTCCTTATCTCCCATTATCTCTACATAATTTCCATTATCTAAACTTATCTCTGCTCATCTCCCATTATTTTTCCCTATCTCCCATTATCTCACCTTATCTCCCATTATCTAGGCTTATCTCGACTTATCTCACAATATTTCTCCTTATCTCCCATTATTTCTCCTTATCTCCCATTATCTCACCATAACTCCCATTACCTAGACTTATATCTGCTTATTTCCCATTATTTCTCCTTATCTCCCATTATTTATACTTATCTCCAATTATCTCACCTTATCTCCCATTATCTAGGCTTATCTCGACTTATCTCGCGATATTTTTCCTTATCTCCCATTATTTTTCCTTATCTCCCATTATCTCACCATAACTCCCATTACTTAGACTTATCTCTGCTTATCTCCCATTATTTCTCCTTATCTCCCATTATCTAGGCTTATCTCTGCTCATCTTCCATTATTTCTCCTTATTTCCCATTATCTCACCATAACTCCCATTACCTAGACTTATCTCTGCTTATCTTCCATTATTTATACTTATCTCCCATTATCTCCCATTATCTAGGCTTATCTCGACTTATCTCGCAATATTTTTTCTTATCTCCTATTATTTCTCCTTACCTTCCATTATCTCACCATAACTCTCATGACTTAGACTTATTTCTACTTATCTCCCATTATTTCTCCTTATCTTCCATTATTTATACCTATCTCCCATTATCTAGGCTTATATCATATCATATATACATATCATATGTATAAATTTATAAAAACACGTAAATCGGATAAGTGGTTCTCAAGTGATAAGCGCACTGAAGGACAGACAGAGAGACGTTGCATTTTTATATATATTATATTGTTTGCAACATGATATTGTTCCATATTTAATGATTTAGGCAGTATATTGCAAGAGAACGCGCTAACGGTAGCCTTTTTTCCGACTTGATTCACTATTATCGTTACTGCTTATTCTTTATGTTACCTAACGCAATAACATATATCCTATAACCTGGCCAGAGAACATATGTATGTTTTAAAAAAAAAAGTACGTAACGCACTAACGGACAGACAGACAGACAGAAAAACGTTGCTTTTTATATATATTATAGATAGATAACCTAGCCAGAGAACATATGAATGTTTTAAAAAAAAGCACGTAAATCGGAGAAGTGGTTCTCCAGTGATAAGCGCACTAACGGACAGACAGACAGAGAGACGCTGCATTTTATATATATTATAGATATAGATTATTATTAATATATAACCTGGCCAAAGAATATATGTATGAATTTAAAAAACACACGTAAATTGGATGAGTGGTTCTCGCGTGATAAACGCACTAATGGACAGATAGATAGACAAAGAGACATTGCATTTTATATATATTATAGATTATAGATTATAGATATTCTCTGCTACATAATATTATTCCATATTTAATGGTTTAGGCTGTATATTGCAAGGGAACGCGCTAGCGGCAAACTTTTTTCCGACTTCATTCACTAATATTGTTACTGCTCATTCCTTATGCTACCTATCGTAATAAAATATAGCCTATAACCTGGCCAGAGAACATATGTATGTTTTAAAAAAAAAAAAAGTACGTAAATCGGATAAGTGGTTCTCCAGTGATAGTCGCACTAACGGACAGACAGACAGACAGACAGAGAGACGTTGCATTTTATATATATTATATATAGGTGTAAGTATGAAATACGGATTTCAGACAACAGATGGTGCACCAATGCAGTTTGTGCTATAAAGATTTGACACTGCGCCATTTTATTGTGTCATCAACAAGTGTCAGACCCGCACGAGTGATAAATTGGAAAAGTGTGTGCATAGTGTTGTGTTCAATATGTCGAAATTTATACCAAACAAAGAGCATTCGCGGACAGTATTAATTTTTTGTTTTCATTTGAAGAAAACTGCTGTTGAATCATACCGATTACTTCTAGAAGCTTACGGTGAACATGCTCCATCGCAAGATACGTGTGAACGATGGTTTCGGCGTTTCAAAAGTGGTGACTTGGATGTTGCAGACAAGGAACGTGGAAAACTGCCAAAAAAATACGAAGATGTGGAATCGCAAGCATTGTTGGACGAAGATGATTTGCAAACACAAAAACAACTCGCCGAGCAATTAGGCGTTGTCAACAAGCTGTTTCCAATCGGCTACGAGAGATGGGGAAAATTCGGAAAACCGGTAGATGGGTACCACATGAGTTGAACGACAGGCAACTGGAAAAGCGCAAAAACACGTGTGACATTTTGCTCGCTCGGTGCAAAAGGAAGTTGTTTTTGCATCGTATGGTTACAGGGGATGAAAAGTGGATTTATTTTGAGAATCCCAAACGCAAAAAATCATGGGTAGACCTAGGGCGCACCATCCACATCGACCGCAAGACCGAATCGCTTTGGCAGAAAGACGATGCTCTGTGTTTGGTGGGACCAGAGGGGCCTGGTCTATTATAAGCTGTGAAAATCTAAGGAAACGGTTAATACTAAACGTTACCAACAACAATTGACCGATTTGAACCGTTCGCTGCTTGAAAAAAAGCCAGAATATCGAAAGAGGCAACACAAAGTCATTTTTCTTCATGAAAATGCTCCATCACATACGGCAAAACCAGTTCGCGACACATTAGAAGCACTCAGCTGGGAAGTTCTACCCCATGCGGCTTACTTACCAGAATTGGCTCCTTCCGATTACCACTTGTTTGCATCGATGGGTCACGCACTTGCTGAGCAGCGCTTTCTTTCGTACGAAGATGTGAAAAAATGGCTCTATGAATGGTTCGCCGCAAAAGGCGAAGATTTTTACTGGCGTGGTATTCACAAATTGCCCGAAAGATGGGAAAAATGTATAAAGAGCGATGGAGCATACTTTGAAATAAAACACTTTTTATCATTCTTCCGAATTTAACATGTTTTTTTTAGAAAAAAAATCCGCATTTCATACTTGTACACCTGGCATATATATATATATATATATATATATATATATATATATATATATATATATATATATATATATATATATATATATATACATCCACTGTGGTGGTGAAGGGAAAGTCCATGCAAAAAAAAAAATATATTTCTGTTTTGTAGGTAGCTTTCCGAAGTTAAGTTTTGTCGAAAAACAATAGGCCAAGAAAATGGGTTTTCCATATCCACACGTTCACTTTAAAGTAGTTGTGTTTTTTAGTTTCTAATACAAAATTTAGATTTTTGTATACCCACCATCTGCAATTCTGTGAGCTAACTCCATTAGAAGAAAATGTAGCCCCGTCTATAAAAAGGATGATTCTGTACAAATGTTTGTTTTGTTCCCTCTTTCCTCCCTCCCTAAAACAAAAATATAGTCGAGCATCGTAATCCCTTTCTCGCAAAAAGTGAATAAATTTTCGTTTGTAAACACGAAATTTATTTTTTACTTAAAGTCGTCTTGATCAACCGCTCTAACATTCCAATTCGTGCACATCCTTCAGAGAGCGCCATTGTTTTTTCGTTAGTAACAGGCCTATGATGACGATCTTTTAATCGCCTATCTACACAAGCAAGTTCTCTAAAGAGATTTAAGAACCGTGCCACAATCAAATGATGCCAGGATGCTATTCGTTAAATATTCTAGCAGTATTTCGCGAAATTTGACAATTATCACCACATATTAAAATAATTTCAATTCGTTCTTGAAGAGATCATTTTTCAGCCATTGTACTCACATACAATTTGACAGATACTAAAATTAAATGACATACAATACAAACATAATTCTTTTGTTTCATCCATAGCTATTACTTATGAAAAGCTAAAGTAAAATTGCATTATGTTATTTACGGCAGGTATGCAATAAATTATTAGGAAAAGAGATGCACTATTTTGCGTTCATTTAGTTTTTTTATTTTCGAGACCTAAAAATATTTTAAATTTTTGGGGAAAAATACTTACTTAAACATTGTGAATGAATTGGAGTAATTGTATAGGTAGCATATCAATATACGTGAATACAAATTAGTACTGTAACGAAAATCTCGAAAACATTCAGAGTATTAAAATAAATTTATCGTTCGTTAATAAATATTAATTTACTTGCTTTACTTTATGTTTTGCAAAAAGTTATGTCTCTAGAGTTTCCTTTAAAAAACAAAAACCTCAAACTGGAAGTAATAAGCTAAAAATATTTGTTAATTGTCCATGCATAGGGGTTTTCACAAAATTCAGTATTTTTTAATTATTGATTGTAAAACAAGTAAAACATAAATTAAAATCAAAATATAAATGTCTAAATTCGATCTAAAAAATATATTTCAAATTCAAAAAAAATAAAATATCCTTGTGATTCCTACGACCATAAAATAAAATTCCAAATATTTTTTCCTTATAAATGTTTTCGATATTTTTACAAACATAGTGAGTTTTGGACTTTAATTTTTAGAAAATTCAAATAATCCGCCAAATAACAAAAGATAACACAAGGCAACAAAAAAATATTTTTGTTTTGGTGCCTGGGATTTTAGAGCTGATTTTAACTATATTTGGGACGCTAAATCTATACATGCAATCCGTTTTTCTCTATCAGCTCTACTTTTTTAGATACATCAACTTATCTACCAATGTGGTTTTTATTCAGTATATTCATTTATGAGAGTTCTAAAATTATTATATATTCATTAATGTAGGTACAATGGTTTTATTGTCAGTCTGTAATTGAGTAAATTCCAGGTAAATCTATAAATAGTGGAACCATTGCCTATCAGGTACCTGAACTGACCCTTTTAATCACCTAACTCGGGTAAGTCTCGTCAGTTTGTGCGTTCTTACTAATGAGAGTAGATCGAATTCGGCGTGTTATTTTATGTTAAGAAAAGAGTGTTTTTGTGTTATTGAACAGAATTAAAATGAGTTCAGGTTCCAGTTCAAGAAGAAGTTGTGTAAATCAACCTGATGTGTTTTGCTATATATGCGGAGAATACATGTTTCAACAAAACAGACAAACTATTACTGACTTTGTAAAGCGAGCATATCTTGGATACTTTGGAGTTAAGCTTGGTGATCAGGACAAAACGTGGGCCACGCATCTCGTATGTAAAACTTGTACAGAGCATTTACGGCAGTGGACTACCGGGAAAAGAAAATGTCTAAAATTCGGCGTACCAATGGTTTGGTGAGAACCAAAAAACCACTTCAATGATTGTTATTTCTGTTTAGTAAATACTAATGGAATCAATCGAAATAACCGCAGTAAGTGGACTTATCCCAATTTAGACTCGGCAATACGCCCTATCCCGCACTCAGATGAAATACCGATTCCAACATTTCATCAGCTACCACATATCTCTGATGACGAATATTTTCCCTCTGATCGCTCTTCTGATGCTAATAAAAGTTCTGATGCTAATGAAACTAACAGTGACTATGAGGGGACGTCATCAGTTCCTCAATGCTTCAATCAAAATGAATTAAATGATCTCACCAGGGATCTCAATTTATCGAAAAAAGCTTCTGAAGTACTGGCTTCTAGGTTGAACGACAAAAATTTACTGGAACAAGGAACCAAAATTACCTTTTACCGTACAAGAGAAAAAGATCTGCTACCATTCTTTTCTCAAGAAGACAATCATGTATTTTGTCACGAAATTATGGGACTTTCTGAATATATTCCAGATGATTGGCGCCTATTTATTGACAGTTCAAAGCGAAGTTTAAAATGTGTCCTTCTACATAATGGGAATAAATATGGTTCAATACCACTAGCTCACTCAACGAAACTGAAAGAAGAATATAATACCATAGCTTTGGTCTTGCAGAAGATAAAGTATTACGAACATCAATGGATGATTTGTGTAGACTTAAAAATGGTAAACTTTCTTCTTAGGCAGCAAAGTGGTTACACGAAATATCCGTGTTTCTTGTGCCTCTGGGATAGTAGGAACAAAACACACCACTGGGTTAGAAAAGATTGGTCTCAAAGAGAAAACATGGACGTTGGGGAATAGAATGTCATTAACGACGCTTTGGTTGAAAGAGAAAAAATCATACTTCCTCCGTTACATATAAAGTTGGGCTTAATGAAGCAATTTGTAAAGGCTCTTGATAAGAATGGGTCTTGTTTTGCATATATAGGGGTAAAAATGCATCAGTTGAGCACAGAAAAACTCAAAGCAGGGATATTGGACGGCCCACAAATAAGACAATTAATTAAGGATCCTGCCTTCATAAATTCAATGAATCAAGTTGAACGAGAAGCTTGGACATCATTTGTTGCAGTTGTAGAAAAATTTTCTAGGCAAACATAAAGCTCAAAACTATGTTGAAATGGTTAACAAGATGCTTAATAGTTTCAAATCCTTAGGGTGCGATATGAGTATTAAAATACACTATTTACACAGCCACTTAGACCGTTTTCCAGAAAATTTAGGAGACATGAGTGAGGAACAAGGTGCAAGATTTCACCAAGATATTAAAGTTATGGAGGACCGCTACCAAGGAAGATGGGACATGCACATGATGGCAGATTACTGCTGGAGTTTAAAAAGGGACTGTTTAAAAAAACATTCAAGAATGTCGCGGAAAAGAAGCTTTCCAAGTGTTGAGTGACTATTTCATTTCTTCAATGTTTTTTTTTTGTTTGAAAGTACGACATAATATTGTATTTTGTATAACTAAAATAAAAATTTCGTATCTACTTTTGTTTCCTACACTTACGGATTTGAGTTACAATAATGTAACTTATATTTCTCTAAAATTGTATATCTTAAAAATTTGAGCTCCTAGGTACAAATGAATACGTTATTTGAATTCAGGACATCAAATTGATATAGAATCAGCTCAAAAAACCTCGACACCAAAACAGCTATTCCCCTGTGTAATCGGCACTGCAAAATAGTTTTTTCGGTTTCAATCTAATATATATATATATATATATATATATATATATATATATATATATATATATATATATATATATGTATATATATATATATATATATATATATATATATATATATATATATATATATATATGGTTCAATGTAAAACAACTGAAAACGGACTAAGGTCCATATTTTAACAATCTATCCACTGTTCCCTTATTTGTCAAACCCATTCCGAGACGCGTTTTGGCGTATCACGGCTCATCAGTCGGGCTAGGATCGACGAACAAGAGGACAGAAATTTCTGGTAAGTACTGACTTAAGTAAGTCAGTACTGACGGCCAATAATAGGAAGATATAACGCATACCTTTTATTTGGTACTCCATCCAGTACTAGCTTAAGTACCAGAAAATTCTGTTCGCTTGTTTGTCAATCCTAGCCTGACTGATGAGCCGTAATACGATGAAAAGCATCTCGGGATGGATTTGACAAATAAGAGAACAGTGGGTAGACTGATGAAATATGGACCTCAGTTCGTTTTTAGTTGTTTTACATTGAAGCAGATATGCTTCAGGGAGGGGATCCCTCGAAAAATTGCTCTACCTGCAGTGAAGTATTGGCAGTCTGTAAACCACTCTGTCGGCATGTATGGCTATAACGAGTCAGCCTCTGATGGTCTACCAAATAGGACGTATGCGTTATATCTTAATATATATATATATATATATATATATATATATATATATATATATATATATATATATAAATTAGGCCAAAAATTTAAATACTGTACTGTTGATAAAGCTGACTATCCTATTCCTCTAATTTCTAGAGAAATTTGAATTACCGTTTAGTTGTTGACCATTGCTTAACTATCTTCACTATAGTTTTAATAACTTAGCAATAATTGTTTAATTTTTTTTCAGAGCTTTCCAAGATAGTACATGGAGTCATCATACTTACCTCAGAATAACCATAAAGTGTACGAAATCATTCGCTTGATAGAAAAATTCTACTCAGTAATACTAAACATTACCATATTTGTTGACGTATATCACATCGAAAGTCCTGGTAATGGCTCTTGACTTCACCGCTGGATGTCTGGGAGGTAAAGCTATCAAAATTAGGAGGATGATAAAGTCTCCTACTTTAATCCCTCTCCCCTCTACACACTATTTCTGTTAAAAGTAAAAATAATGGCAAAATAATCCATCTTTCTAAACGGTATGAATCCCAAAAAGGGTATAAAATACGACTTATTTGAAGCAACCCTTTTAAACCTACACCTTTAAGCTTTTTAATAATTATTGATAATTATCTTTAAGATTTGCTTATAATTTCAACAAACGAGGACCAATTTTATAATTAAATTGAAACTATACGAAACTTAACCACGTCTAGCCCTTTCACCTCCTTCCCCCGATGTGATATCATACAACGCAATAAGTTCCTTCCCTACTTCAGGTGTTATGTGTATAAAATTTGAAATCGATATCTCATTTTGTTCGAAATTTCTCGTACCAACAAACAGGTAACAATGGAAACTGGAAACAACGTTTCCGTAATCTCCGGAATCTGAAACCTTGGATTTATTCAGTTGTTCATATCTGAAAAGCTGATTTTTTCGTGGTATAATTAATGAGATTAAATATTATAACCTAAAACCTTAAGAATCACTTAAAATTTTTAGGTTGTGCTGGCGTTGCTGTTGGTCATCCACTAGACACAGTGAAGGTATGTCTGCAAACGCAAGATTCACTGAATCCAAAATATCGAAATACTTTCCATTGCCTTCAGTCTATCTTCGCCAAAGAAGGCATAAGAGGCATTTATAGAGGAGTTACCAGCCCCTTATTAGGTAACAGCAACAATATTTTACTATCAAAAATTCGTGTAAGTTCTGTAAAGTATGATATATCGCTGAAAATTATATGTAAAACATCGTCGTTATACAGGAGAGTATCATGTGTTACATTAAAAAGTTAATTTCTAAAATATTTATAGTAAAAAAATTGTAGTCCTTTGCAAATTATTTTTGATCTCACAATTTCTTAGCCGTTATTTTCTATTCATTGTTCTAGGTAGTGAGGACTATTAAAATAAACTTTAGTTTTGAGATATTCTTACAAAAAAATTCACAAGTTTCAAATTACTGATATGTGGAGACAAATTTATGTCACAATGAGTGTCAGTTGCTTTTAGTTCTTACATTATCTACATCTTGTAGGGGCGCAGATATAACTTTTTACAAAAAACTCGTAATAAACTTCGGGGTACATTTGCCTCAATTCATGTTTTGTGTATTGAAAGGTCGGGATCAAATATCTATCTTGTTTTTTAGTCTCCGACTTTCTTCATGTATCATCGTGAAGTAGACAATTTCAGATTTTGAAAGGAAGCAACGGAACAATGCCATCAGGGAACTAATATAAACTAACCTGAACAAAATGAGAACTTAAGATTTTATTTAATTGAAGCGAGATTTTATGAGATCTAGAGTTGATTAATTAGTCCGTTACGTTGTGACAGTACATTTTAACAATAAAATTAGTAGCAAAACTACATTTTCAAATGCTTAACTGAGACTAAAACAGATTTTTTGTATGCATTTTTATATATTGAAGTGCTATAAAAGTTGGTAAAAGACGGAATTTCCGACGTCTATTTGACTATTCATTAAATTTATGTTATGGTTTTTTGCATGTCTGTAAATTTCTATAGATTCTAAGAAATTAAGTTTTGGCCCTTTAGGGGCTGTTTGGAGTATTAATAAACAAGTAATATTAGGAAGTTTCTAAAAAATGGTTAACAAAGTGTTTTTTTCATTTTTTAACCTGTAAGATGCATTATGTTCTGCGAATCTTGATTTGAAATTCCGTCTTGTTTGGCCTACATAATAGCCATTGCATTCTTGACACTTAAGTTTATAAACTCCAGAATTATTAGTTTTATCTTCGGCATTGAAAAATATATTTGATAATTTTTGAGCGGGTTTTAAAGCTATTCTTGGTTTTTTGGCTCTGAGAACTTTACGTAAACCAACCTTTTCAGTTGGACTCAATACACTCTAACTCTCATAAACTGGCAGCTTATAGATCTATGATTCATAGAGCCTTCACTATTCTTCTTAGTAAAAATAATTTAAAAAAAAGAACCGGACACAATCAAAAATATAGCATTCAATAACGGCTTTTAATCTAAAATAATGAACACCCTAATAAGCCGTAAACAAAAGCAAATCACCTTCAGCTTAATTTATCCCATAAAAGAATACCAAAAAAGAAAAATACTCATACCCCTAATATATATTTTACAATATATTTTTCAATGCCAAAGATAAAACTAATAAACATAATAAATCAGGAGTTTATAAACTTAAGTATCAAGAGTGCAATACCTGTTACGTGGGTCAAACAGGACAGAATTTTAAAACAAGATTTGCAGAATATAATGCATCTTATAGGTTAGAAAACGAAAAATCATACCTTCCTAAGTATTTTTTAGAAACTGACCATCCATTTCCTAATAATAATTGTTTATCAATACTCCATACATCACCTTCAGGGATGTCAAAGATACGGCCCGCGGGTCGCATCCGGCTCCCGGGACGTATCAATAAGGCCCGCGATCGCAATGAAGAATCATAATTTTTAACAACCGTATATTATATACTATATAATTAAATAAATAAAATGTTATAATAATTCAGTACATTTTTTTTATTTGAATCTGGCCCGCCTATACATTCTAAATTTAATATATGGCCCTCTGCAAAATTGAGTTTGACACCTCTGACCTAAAGGGTCAAAACTTAATTTCTTAGAATCTATAGAAATTTACAGACATTCAAAGAACACATAAATGTCGGAAATTCTGTCTTTTACGAACTTTTATAGCACCTAAGATACCCACATCCTTTCATTATATAAAAAGAAATAAAAAAAATCTGTTTTAGTTGTTAGCGTTTGAATATGTAGTTGTACTACGAAATCACGATAACGCATTTGTAAATCTTTACAAAAATATTTTTAGTATTAGTTTATAAAGTAAATAAGATTCTAAAGGCCAGTAGAAATAAAGTTAAGAAAATGGAATAATAAAGATTTTAACGAAGTATGCTGTTATATTGGAGCCAGTTTTATTATAGTATTATCGTCAATCAAGTCAACGCAAAAATACATTCTCTCGAAACGCATTTTTGCGAAAATATCTTAGTTTTTGTTAACGTAAACGATATTACTGAACTCTCGCCTAGTGTTCTAATCAACTATCTGTAGACCATCAAATCTTGCATTCTAATTTATTCAAGTTGTCGGAGTAACAATCTGATTTATGAGTTGCCTGTCAACTTAGGATATTTTTATATACTAAACTATGAGATTCTATTTACATGATATATTCATACATACATATACTAAAATGAAGGAGATTGATTGGTGAAAAATGTATATTTTTTACATCTTAATTTAAGGTGTTGCTGGAATTAATGCCATAGTATTTGGTATATATGGAAATACTCAAAGATATATGAAAGATTCCGATTCACTAACATCTCACGCACTGGCTGGTGCGACAGCTGGATTTGTCCAAAGTTTTATTTGCAGTCCAATGGAGCTGGTCAAATCTAGAATGCAGGTATGAAAGACATAGACATAATTTAGCTACCAATTAGAATCTAAATAGTTTAAACTAATTTCAGCAGGTCATTTAGTTGTATATAGCATAGATACAGTTGACGAATGGCATTATACCATTTAAATAATTAATCGTTTGTTCTTTTTTTTTCACTTTTTTCTACGAGTAAGTGAGTATTATCTAGTGATCATAAACAAAACCTTTGTTCTGCAAATGCCATTCAAAGGCTGCCGCCTGTTTACTATATATATATATATATATATATATATATATATATATATATATATATATATATATATATATATATATACTCCTGGACAAAATTAACGCAACACCCTGAAAATTAATTTATCTTTTTCTTATGTCAGTTTTAAAGTTTGTCGAGTATTTGAATAGTAGGCTATTTTGTTTCGTTGTTCATGACAGAAATCAAAACAATTCATTTAGATTTACAGTTTTAAAGAATTTTTTAGAAGATAAACAATTTTCTGTAATATTGCGATAGATTTTCTTTAAAAGTAAGCTTATAAATTATTCCCTTTTTCAAAGTAATACGTTTTTGTGGTAGATTATTTTATTTTTGACCCCGAAGAATTAGAAAAATTAACTGAACAAGGAATTTAACTGAACACGAGGTAGTGCGAGCCTCAGTTTTATTGGACGAGGGATATTGTCAGAGTTATGTTGCCAATTTGTAAGGCAAACATCGTTCCACAATAAGTCGTATGGTAAGTCGCTTGAATGAAGTAGGAACTTATTCTAGAAGGCTAGGGCAAGGACGAAAACGATGCACTAGCGACCTAGATGAACGTTTTATGAGACAATATGCTTTAAGAAACAGGACTGTCACTAGTTCTATAATAAGGAACGAACTCGAAGCTGTTCGCAATGTCACAATTTCTTCTAAAACAGTTAGAAGACGGTTAAATGAAGCTGGATTTAAATAGTAGGAGACCAGCCACTGCGCCCTTGCTTACTAGAGAAAACAGAGTTGCTAGGTTACGTTTTGCTAGAAAACACGAAAACTGGTCTGTGGATGATTGGAAACAAGTTTTCCTCACAGATGAAACTAGGGTTAGTCTAAAACATCCAGAGGGTCGTGAGCGAGTATGGCGAAGACCAGGAGAGAGGTTTGCTCCTTGCAATATCTCTGCAAGGATTCTATTCGGCGATGGCTCTTTTATGTTCTAGGGTGGCATCTGCTTTGATGTTCGCACAGAGTTAGTTCCTGTCCGTGCGAGATCCATGAATGCTGACTACTATCTTGAGAATATTGTAATAGAACATGTGATGCCTTTTGGTCATTTTGTGGGGCCCAATTTCCTGTTTATGCAAGACAACGCTCGACCTCACGTGGCTAGGGAGGTACTCGATTATCTTAATCAAGTTGATATACCAATTATGCAATGGCCACCAAAAAGCCCGGATCTGAATCCGATAGAACATGTATGGATCACCTTAAGAAAAATGTGAAACGTCATATATCTGCACCTAGAAACCTGAGGGAACTTGAAAATGCAATTATCACAGAATGGGAGCAAATTCCTCAAGATTTTATCCAAAATTTAATTAGAAGCATGCCTAGGCGCATAAAGGCTGTCATCCGAAGTAGAGGAGGCAACACACGCTACTAGCGTCCCAGTTACACCATTAATTTTGCTACTAGTGTCCTAGTTTATTTTTTTTCATTATTACATAATTTCAACGATTTTGTTATTAGGTCTTAAGAATAATTTTAATTCGAATCTTATAGAGAAATTTGGTAGCTAATTCACTTTTAAGTATCCGAATAAGTTTTTTGTAACTTTTAGTGTAACCAATGTTCATAAAAAATTATTAAAATTAATTCATTATAGAGATTTGTATGATTTAATATATTGTTGCGTTAATTTTATCCAGGAGTGTATATATATATATATATATATATATATATATATATATATATATATATATATATATATATATATGTATATATATATATATATATATATATATATATATATATATATATATATATATATATATATACATATATATTTATTTTATATATATATATATATATATATATATATATATATATATATATAAATATATATATTTAAGTACATACATAAAGTAGAAATGGAGCAATATACACTGCAAAAATAATATCACAGCTAGAATATTAATCAGAAAATGTAAAGAATTTCCTAAAATAGTGTTGAAAAAGAAGAAGTATAAGTGCTTATACATTTTTCTTTGTTCTATAGGTAGGCGATATCAGTAGAGATCCGCTAGACTGTTTGAAAAAAATCTACAGAAACAGTGGATTAAAGGGAATATTCAGAGGTTTAAATTTGACAATTTTAAGAGAAATACCAGCTTTTAGTACTTATTTTTTCACATATGAGATTTTGACTCGAAGAAATGATGGTTTGCCTGTATCCACTCTGTCAATGTTGTTTGGTGGTGGCATAGCAGGTGAGAAAATTTAATATTTTTGAGTCTACTATGAATGCAAAAGTAAATTCAATTAGCAATATAGCATAACTATAGAAACAGTTTATTTTTTAAATAGTAAAATTATTTTCAAATTAATTGGTTTTTCATAGGTAACATAATAATTTGAAAAGTAATTGTATATTTATTGAAATTTTAGTTTTAATATCATGCGACAGGAAAGCCTCAAATCATAAAGTTGTTCAGTCATTACTACCCTTGAAGTTGTTAAGTAATTTTTTTTTTGTGGGTAGTCTATAATTACATCCCTTTATATAATAAAAAAATAGCCTAATTTTCAAACACTTTGATTCCAAAAACCAAGAATCCTTAATATGTTTAACTATAAATAGTATTATTTACAGTTTGTTCATTATCTCAACTAAAGACTGGGAGAAATTCTTATACGAGGGTGGATTAATAAGTCTGATAAATTGCTACGAAATAGCGGAAAATTTTGTTAAGCGGCATAACTGTTGGTAAGCGTAATTTTTGTAACGTTTGTGTTCAGGCAGATGCAGTGCAGACAGACAGATGCAATGCGTAGTTATTTGTTGGCAGCTATCGTAAATAATCGGTGTTTCGTGTCGTAGAAATGAATAGTTAAGTATTGTGCAGTAATAAAAACATTTTTAGTCAAGTGAACTGCGACTCTGCACCAGCACTCAAAACCACTTATTACTGGATTAATGAATTTAAAAGTGGCCGTACGAGCACTGCAAATGCTGCATGTTCAGGATGCCCGATTGAGATTTAAGCTTCGTGAAATTGCTGAGAAGGTAGGTATCTCATCTGAACGCGTACATAATATCCTGCATGCAATTTTTAAAAATGAAAAAGCTGAGGGTACAATGGATGACGCGTTTTTTGACTTCACAACGATACACGAGGAAGGACATTTCAAAATCGCATTTTAAAAAAGTTGCAGTGAAATCCGACGTCTGGCGTCGTTTTGGATCCACCTTTATACCCCGGAAGTAAAATGGGAGTTAAAACAGTGGGTTAGTGAAGGTGAAAGTGAACCGAAAAATGCGAAAACATTTTTATCGGCTTAAAAAGTAATAACATCTGTTTTTTGAGAGACTCACAGGGTGTCATCATCGCTGACTCGTTGGAAAAAGGTAAAACAGTGACTGGCTCTTATTATGCAACATTATTGGGCCGTGTGCATAGTGAGTTGAAGCCAAAGCCACGAAGATTAAAGCGCAAAAAGAGATCCTTCAGAAGGACAATGCATCTACTCACACATCGGCGGTTGCAATAGCAAAAGCGCACGAGCTGGGCGCTTCGAAATAGTTTCCTACCCACCCTATTCCCCAGATTTGGCCCTTGGGGAAAGAAATTCTTGTCAAATGAAGGTTATCTGTGTTGTGAATAAGTACGACGCAAAATTTAAAACATTCTTTTTCTGAAAGAATAAAAAAGAATAGAATCTAGCGGGACCAAATGTATTGGGCTCAACGAAAGCTATTTTATGTGTAAATAAATTTTTATTTTTACAAAAAAGAGGTATTTACCTTGTTTTTTACAAGACTTTTCAATCTACCTTCGTAATACTATTGAAACAATACAAAATTTTTCAACCCCCACCTTCCTTCTCTTAAAGCGATATTGTAGATTACTTTACCTACTGTAAGTATTATGCCAAATTTGAAATTGTCTTATTTTGTTCGAGAGTTATCGTGCCAGCTCACGGACAGACAGACAGATAGACAGATAGATAGTCAGACAGCCAGCTTGAGAGACATATCGACGGAAATAAGTGACTATGTTTTTTGTGATTTAGGGATCCTGTAATATCGGGTCTTCCATTAAGGACTTGACAACTTTTTTTTTAAATAAAACGCAACCCATTTGAGACATTTCGAAAATTTTACTATCGGCTTGAAGTACAATCAAAACATTTATGTATGGAATTCGACTTCATTCATATGTCTACTACGGGCACGTTTGCAGCAGTCAATTCGTTGAACCCAATTTTCGATGACTCGGCCACACATTTCGACGGAAACGGCCGCTATCTCTCTTTCAATATTGGCTCTGAGCTCCTCTAACGACGCAGGTTTGTTAGCATAGACCAATGATTTAACGTACCCCCATAAAAAGAAATCTAGAGGTGTTAAATCACACGATCTAGGCGGCCATTCGACGGGACCATTTCTCGATATAACACGTTCACCGAATTTAGATTGCAATAAGTCGATTGTTACACCCGCTGTGTGGCTTGTGGCGCCGTCTTGTTGAAACCACATATCATTAATGTCTAGCCCATGCAATTGATCAAAGAAATAACGTTGCAACATGCCTCTGAAGCGATCTCCATTGACTGTAACGTGACGGTTATTTTCATCAACGAAAAAGAACGGCCCAATGACACCACCGGCATGAAAACCGCACCAAACAGTAATTTTTTGTGGATGAAGTGATGTTTCTTCAAGCACATGAGGGTTTTCACCTGACCAATAACGCGTATTTTGTTTGTTGACTAAGCCGTTTATCCAAAAATGCGCTTCATTACTAAAGATGATTTTGCGATGAAATTGGTCATCTTCTTCCAACATTTCTAGAGCTCAATTCGAGAACGTACGTCGGTTCATATGATCGAGTGGCTTTAGTTCTTGAGTTAACTTTAACTTATAAGGGTGCAGGGCAAGATCCTTTCGCAAAATTCGCCATAGTGTGGTCTGAGCGATGCCCAATTCTTGAGAACGCCGTGAAATCGACTGTTTTGGTTCGTTTGAGATGGACGCTTGAACGGCAGCAATATTCTGGCCACTTCGACCAACCCGTTGTCTCACTGGCACGGGAACATCCAGCAGCGAATATGTTAACACAAATTTTTTCACTAGACTATGAATTGCTTGTCTACTGGGACGAGAATTACGACCAAAAATTGGCGTTAACGCTTTTAAAGTTGCAGTCACCGACTCCAAATTTTGGTAGTAAATTTTAATTATTTGTAAACGTTGTTCGTTCGTGTACTTCACCAAGATGAAAATGTTGACTTTACTGAATGTTTTGACGTTGACAGTTCGGTGATTGGCTTAAGGGTGCGTTCACAGTGAAATTTCAAAGTTGTCAAGTCCCAAATGGAAGACCCTTTATGAAGAAAGGCCAAAAACTCGGAATGTGATTTTTTCACGAATATAATACGTTTCTTAATAACAAAGATGAAAAATAAAATCTACGTAAGATTGTGTGGAAATTCATTTTGCGAGTTTCGCGAAAAGTAAAAATTTTGTCAAGTTGAGACTTCGTAAAATGTAATGCAGTGTGAGTCAACGATAAAGTAAAATTCATTATGTCATTTGTTTCGGGAATGACGAAAAAATGTTAAATACAATAGTTTTACGGAATGTTAAGCTGCACAGTTTAAAATTATTTTTGAGGATACAGGGTACTTCAAAAAAGTATGGCCGATATGTTTTTTTTTTAATGGAATATCCTATTTTCTAATTTATTTTTAAATTCTTCGTAAAATTTTATAATTTTTTTATTAGTAATGTAACCTAAACCTAGTAGTTTTTCTAATATTTCAATTTAAAAAAAAAATACTAGTTTTCAGTTTTGTAAAAAAATTACCAGTATCATCAAACCGTTCCATTAAGCACTGAAAACAATTTCTAGATGGTATACGTCTAGTAGAGTTTTACTGGATGACGAGGTTCTTTTTAATGAAAAATCTTACCTCTATTTCCCCGGTCATCGAGTTTTAAATTATCTGTTTTTAAAGTTGAACTTTGTACTGTATAAGAGGGCTCTTTTTAAAAAAATCTCCCTCCTCCGATCACCGATACTGAGTATGTTGTATTGTAAAGGGTATCAGTTTTAGGAGTGGAAGAGAGGTTTCTTTTTGCCATCAATTGTTTCCACCCCCGGTTGTCAAATGATATTCCTTCTTCGTCGATTGGCTCCCTTCCTTTTAGAAGTACCTTCGCTTTTGGTGTTATCTTTTTTCTTAAAAATTGAGCTTTCTATCCAGATGCCTCTCCCTCGCTCATTAAAATTTAGTGCGCCACTGGCATTAAGTTAAAAAAGGGGTTGTTTATGTTTCTCTTAATTGTTTTATTAATGATACAAATTTATGACCTACATATGTAAGTGACTAATTCTAGCGATGCGAGAGATGTTTGCATGCCTAGCGCACACACTTGCAGGTTTAAACATACTTGGTGAAAAATTTTATAGTACTAGTTTTTAAAAAATATATCATCAGGAGTAGGTCTGTTGACTTTTATGTTGTTGTATCTAGCAAATTTTAACAAAGCTGCTTCTGATATTAAGTTATTTATGACAGCAGTTCTATTATATAGGATCTAGGACTTTAAACACGTATGCATAGACAATGGTTATGAACTGTGAAAACACTTTGTCATTTAGTGAATTTTCGTGTTTCGGCAGCATAGTTTTTGAAGAAGTATTAAGAAGTTCTTTATTATTTTAAACTATATTTTAAAAAGAGATGCACAAACAATACAGATTATAAATGTTATTTATGTATCTACGGGAGATGAATTATTAAAATAAAAGTTGTTTTTGTGGATTCTAAACTAGATTCTAAAAATCTGATCCAAATTTCGACTTTACTGTGTATCATTTGTGGCTCTATAGTATAAAAAAAGTAGGTGGAATTATAATCAGAAAGGTTGAGATGGGCAAGCAGCTATCATTAGTTTGGAGAACTTTATAATAACCTAAAATTTTATTTGTTTTTCATAAATCCATCGCACCATATGCATTATCTACAAACTAGTAAGGGATCAGTGATTAAAGCTCTAACAACAGACAACTAAACATGACTTAAAAAATAGAAAATAACTATCCTTGTAAACAATATTGGTATTATAGTAACAAAAAATTAATAAATATGCATATGCATACAAAATACGAGAAATCTTAAGTACCTGGGCGACTTAATCGACTCTAGACTTTATTTAAAAACCAACACAAAATGCTCTCGTCGCACTATGGGACAGAATCATGCGTACCGTCTCAAAAATCTGTAACTTTGTCGTTGATTGAAGTAAATAGCTGAAATTTGGTACGTAGTATCTCTAATGTATATACTATCAAATAATGGTACATTCGTTGTTAATTTTTAACCGCGTGTATTTTTTTTGTTCCTTTTTTTTTGTTTTTTTTTTAATGTTTTTTCCAATATTACTCCGCCATTTCTGAACCGATTTTAAAAATTCTTTTTTTGTTTGAAAGGTATTGTTTGCAGTTGGGTCCTATAAATTTTTTTTAGAAAAATTAATTTTTGAATATCTCCGCCATTTATAAACCGATTTTCAAAATTCTTTCTTCTTTTTGAAAGAATTTGTCAACAGGCTGAACACATAAAAAAATTTCGCAAATCGGACGGATATTTTGTCCGTCCAAAATATTGATTTTTAGATAACTCTATTGAAAATTTATGAAAATCGGAGGGAGGAAGTCGGTTTTCTTTTTTGCTAGAATTATTTTATTTATAAATATATAAAAAAATAATACAAAAATAAAAATGACACTTTTTCATACAAAAACATAGTTTACTTAACTTATTGAATGATAACTATACAGTTTAATGATATACACTATTATTTCGTATTTTTGTTAATATTACATATGAAAATAGCATATAATAAATGACAAATATCTATTAATCCACTACATAAAATAGAAAAAAAAAATTGATATACAAACTACAATTTAAATATCTAAGAGGTTCTTGGCTTCATCTAACAGTTCCTTGGCAACAGTGACTGATGGTTTTCTGATACTTGATATGTATGGGTCTGATGTAAATAAGACCATGAAATACGTCTTCCTTCGTTGCGGACCTAGAGCACTTTCTAGCGTGACATAATCTGATATTTTTGTAATCTTTATTACGAGATTCTTGGGCATCCTCAGATAAATGACCAATAGGCAGAACAGCAAAATGTCTAATTATACTTTCCCCATGTATTAATATCTTATGTACTGAAGAAGGCATGTTATACCACATATATTGTGTAACGTACAATTGTGCAGTAGCGCGAGTATATTCATCAAATTTTTTTGGATTTACAGCAATACCGCATGCCAAAGTCTGAAGAATAACATAAAACCTTTTAATAAGATCCTCATTAACTCCTATTATTTCTGAAGAGCAGTAGTAGTTCTCAAAAAAACGTCGAGCTGTATTGCCGTCATTGCTATTTCCACTTCTTTGCCGGGGTTTATCACCATGCAATCCCATTCGGCTTCGAAATAGACTTTGTACAAGTTTTTTCTTGTCTTCTCTACTTTTTTTATCTTCCGGAGTTCTCGCAGCCCATTGTTTAAACGAAAGCTCCATGCATGCAACGTCGACAAACCGTACTCGTAAGCATTCATATTATCTGGCTTTGATTCAATCTTCTCCAAATTATTCATATCCCTTGGTTTAGCCCCCACACACCGTACACACAGCTCTAGAACTTGTGTCAGTTAGAACTTGTGTAACTTTTCCATCCACCATAGTTAAGAACAGCTCGTGACTTATTTCAATTAGCTGGTCCCCCATGTGTATCTCAGAAATTTTCAAATTATTAATTTGACCCCGAATATCACCGACCACCGAACGGGTTTTCTCGGGCGTTTCTTTTGCAAATTCCATCAGAATTGGTCGGCAATATCGAATAGAAGAGCATGCCGGATTTTGCCAAAGAACCTCTTTTGTTTCTGTATCAATCAGCTTTATTGGTACCAAAGAAGCTATAAATAAGTTTGCATCTGAAACCAAGTTACTTTCATCTGTTAAAATTTGTTTATATTCACTTTGTCCCGATGAACCATCACATCCCCATTTGGTAAACAATTTAAGATTTCTTCTTGTTGGGTTGTAAATATTTTCAATTTTTTAAGATACGGGCAGTAGTGTGATCCAGCAAATCTTGTAGATTTACTTTAGCGCCTGTATCGGTTATTTCAATGCTGGAGTGTGGAGGATAACACAGTTTTTTTGCGTTTGTTAATATATTATATGACGGCAATATATCGAAGTTTTTATTAATCAGACTTGCTCGAAGTAATCCGTATTGTGATTTCGAAAGATCTAAATCAGCAAAAAGACTTAAAGCCTCATCCGCCGTAAAATATGTTGCATTGCGAGTTTCATGCGACAATTTTTCTTATATGATATGATATGATTTCCAATAACAGTATTTCCACCTTACCTAAACTTTAATTTAGGTAGTAATCCATCTTTATATATAAAACACAAAAAATGTTTCTACCTACCCAAGGCAGCTCTACCAGGTAGTAGCCGTTCGGCAATAGCAACAAAGCCGAAATCATCATGTATTTTGTTGGTAGAAAATTCACCACATTGTCAAAAATCACGAGAGCTTCTCTCAAAAAACAACCACTTTATGTATGTATGTAGTTCATTCTCTCAAAAAACAACCACTTTATGTATGTATGTAGTTCAATGCGGTAGTTTGTAAACAAAATTTTGACAACTTGCTGGGATGTAAACAATAGTCACCTGTTCTAGTGATATTACCTGGTAAAGCTGTCTTGTACCTACCTACCTACCTACATATCTACCTGCCTACCTATGTCCGCTATAGACGCTAGTAGACAATATTATTTAACAATACAATGTCAGAAATAATCTATTTTTCGAAAAATCTCCTGAATCAAATCTTAAAATTTTTTTTTTAATATTTTGCATTTCCCTCCCCATCAGGTATTTTTCGTCCCATTTAAAAGGTTGCAAATTCGGGCAAATTTTTTTTTTGCCTTGACTTTTATATGAGCTGCTCTATGTGATGGTATCAAAATTAGGACATCGGCAGACATCGCTAACTGTCAAAAGTCTATTTAAAGTTTCTAATAAGGTTAGGATATTAGATACTGCAAAAACAATCGTGTACCTCTCTAGTTTTTACATAAATGCCTACTTAAATGCTTTTTAAATAAGGTACTTAATAACCATTCTAACCATATATCACACTTACATATTTGCATTGAAAATAATGAAAATATGACCATTTAAACTGGTGCAATTCTGTTCTACATAATCGACATTATTTTGAGCGTCAACTTGCAAGTCAAGTTTTATTAAGAAAAAATGAGAAATAATCTATTTTAAATTCCATATAATATGTATTAGACATTCAGTTAGATATGTGCATTAACAAAATATTCAATATCGAACATTCGCAAAACCTATTTTTGAGACGGTACGCACGATTCTGTCCCATAGTGCGTCGTCTTGAAAAATTTATATGCTCTAGTCTTGCTGCCTAAATCTCCATTAAATCCCCAAAACAAATTTATTATTTATAATCAAGTAATTAAACTAGTGCTGATTTATACCGCACCAATTTTCTGGAGGATGTCAGACGCGCAAATGGCACAATTAAAAAGCCTTCAAAAAATGCTTAGATATAACCTCGGAGGGTAGATAATGTATGGATAGAAGGACTGCATGATACAGCGAACACTAAAAAAATACGAGATTATGTATTCGAAGTATCAAACAAATTTTGTAGAGTGCAGTTTTCTATTAATTATGCAGAAATAAGGAAATCCTATAAGGTCAAATATAAACCCACATATTGGAGGTTAATAATATTGTTGGAGGACCCAGCATCAGGGTAGAGAGTAAACTCTTAAAGAACAAGAACAAATCAGAGTGAGTGAGTGTGTAATTGAGACAGAGAAAGAGAACCACAAAAGAAGAATGTACGGAAAAAATGAATCGCAAAATGTATTAGATGAAAAATAACCAACGCGAAATACTTTTGTATCAGTAAAACATCCACCAATATGAGCACTTTCTTCCTAGAAATTCTTATTCTTCTTCTTTCGATGCCTTCTCCATTCAACGGAGGTTGGCGATCACCCTATTAAGGGATCTCCCTATCCTTTGCAACATGAAACAGTTCCTCCGTAATCATTCATTCTCTGATGATTCTGAGCCATGACTTCCTTTTTCTCCCAACTGTGGTCCAGGAATTTAATTTTTCGTTCAAAATTATCTACAGGTCTTAATTTGCAACGGATTTTGATAACTACTCGTAACTGGATTTCCAGAAAGTCTCTCGAAGCAGATTTTTTAGTGTGGCCAATTTTTAGTTATTTTACTACCATTTTTGAATAATTTTTAATAATTTTAATAATAAATCGCTGTGATTTCTTCTAACCAATATTGTAAATCTGGCTAAAATGATGATAATAAATGGTCAAAATATGTTCAAATAATGGAGGAAAAATGGCTGTTAATTCACCTTGCGCCCTTTAGGTCTTGAAACAACAAATTTCAGATTATATGTATAGAGAAACATAAATTCCTTTGATTTGTTCATTCAAATATTGCAAATTTCGAAAAAAATACTAAAAATTGTCTAAAAAATATAGAAAAATAACCAAAAATTGGCCACAATTCAAAAATCGGCGTTGAGAGACTTTTTGGAAATCCAGTTAGCAGTATTAAAAAAAGAATTATCCAAATTGGTTGGAAATTAAGACCTGTAGATAATTTTGAACGAAAAATTAAATTCCTGGACCACAGTGCAACGGCCCTTCTACCGTTAACTCTTCCTTACATTATTGTTTGGAATAACGAGTATTTATCATTACATAACAAACGACCCAAATATGCCATTTTAAGGAGTTTTCTTTCTTGGCCTGTCCTTCTTAGCGCTTCCTCGTTGGTACCTCCTAATCTCAGAAGCAGATATAAGTTTTTATCACAGAACCCTGATTTAAATTTCATGAATGATCTTGGTACTTTTATCTTTACACGGGTTTCTTGATCTTGATTGAATTTTGAATTAATGTTAACTCTCAAATTTAGAATTAAGAGGTAAGACTCTGAAAAAAAAAGTTTAAAGGTTGGATTGGATCATCGGATATAAGTGTGGCCGCAATATAATTAATGGAAAGTACGTTTTTTTTCTGTTGTTTTTGCTTTTTGTTTTCTGAGTTTTTCTGTATCTACTGCCACTGTTGAGCAACCAATAAATTTTCATTTTTTTTAAATTTAAGTTTATGTATTTTAGTATAGTTTATTATAATTGTGTATAGTTCTTAAGGATTTTTGTCCACCAGTCCTATTGTGCAGATAACTTGTGTTATCTTTATAGGTATTGCATATTTTTTATTAAATTGTAATAAGTCTGGTTCAAATAAATAAATATCACATAAATATCACATAAAATATTTATATTTTTCCACCCTTTCAATTTGTTGCCCGTTGATAGTTAGTTGTGGGATATCAGTAGCTTGTTTTGAGATTATCATACATTTAGTTTTATCCGTGTTAATGTCTAGTCCCATTTGTATGCATTCGTTGTATTTAGAATTTACCAGTGCTTGTGAATCTTCCATATTTTCTTCCAGAATTACGGGGTTCTCGTCAAATATCTCACATTATTTATGATCTTGGCACCAATTCTCACCACTTCGGTTCTCTCTCACAGAGCTTCTTTAAAGATAGCTTGAGCATATAGGTTGAAAAGCGCCGGTGCAATACGCAGCCCTGTCTGACTCCAGGGCAATAGATATATTATTTGTTTCCACATCATTCTCCCTACCTACTGCTGACTGATTCCAGATAAAGTAGTGGAAATACAGACTAAATAATTACTCATTCCAGTTATGCTACTCCCCGCGCTCGTGACAAGTCGTCCATGTAGGATAGAGCATTCTCACCATAGGGTAGGCTCATACTGCAGATAGTATCTTCGTAAATACCTTTTTATTTGTTCATATATTTTCGGTTTATTTATATTTAGTATTAAATTTGTTTTTATTTTCTTGTAGGTGTGGTGTCATGGGCCATAGTCTACCCAGTTGACGTATTAAAATCAAGATTTCAAATTGACGGTATAACAACAACACAATATACCAGCTCTTCTGACTGTCTAGTAAAAAGTGTTAAAAGTGAAGGAATTTCTTGTCTCTTCAGAGGTCTCTCGCCAACTCTACTAAGAGCATTCCCAGTGAATGCAGTCACATTCACAGTAGTCACGTGGACAATGAAGCTATGTTCAGAAGTTAACATTAATGTACCTGAGACAGTGAAAGATACTGAGGCGATGTTTGGGAAATATGGTGATGTTGTGATAATGAGCACTGCCGAACATGCTGCCTATGCTGCATTATAAAATATTACATTTTGTTTTTGTTGAAATACACTGGAAATAAATAGTTTTTTGATTAAACTGTTTATATATTTTTTGGTACCTAATCAGACTGATATTAATGATTTTTCATCTTCTCTTTACAATTTTTTAAACGAGTTCGATAATTCTACCTGGAAGACAAAAATACTTTATTGCGTTGCCATACAATCAACATTAGTGCGGTATTAATTGCCTACCACTCAAGTTTACGAATTTTTCTCAATATTTCTGTAAGCTTCTCCATAAACCATCATATTGTAAAGATCGACGCAAGTTTTGCACTTAAGAAGAAACTTATTAGATCAAACTTAACATTGAAAATTCGTTAGCAATCACAAACTTATTATGACTATGACTAACACAAAATATGTTGCATTCTCTCTTTCGAAATCTAACTTTAACACGAAGAAAACACTTACGAGGGTGGCTTAAAAAGTATTGTAAAAACAAGGTAAATAGGACTTTTTTGGTAAAAACAAAAAATTATTTCTCAAGATAATCTCCATTGACTTTAACGGTAATGCTACTCTAGAAAATTTGAAAAAAATCAACATTTTTTTTGGCTTAAATGATGCTTCAGGGGCTTAGAAATAAGTTACAAAAGATTTTATGGAGATAAAAAGGTTATAAGTGTGTATTTTATCAATTGCACGTATTTGTCTCCCAGAGCTCTCCAAACTCTCCAAGAGTTTTTATGCTTCTTAAATAACTGTACCTTTCTGAATATTGAAGAAATCTGTTTATCTACAGAATTTAAGTTCATCTAGATGTCACTAAGTTGAATCAGTTGTATATAAACCACATAGTATTTGCTAGTATTAGTATATACATCGTTAAAGACACGCTGTTCGCACGAGGCTTTTTTTTTTCGTTATTGAACTATTGTTAATATGGGCAACAATGTACCATAAGCTTTCGACCGATGATAAGCCACAGCATGATAAATGTCCATCTGGCGAAAAATTATGATGCCTTTGGCACAGAGCGAAGACCATCAATTCCTTGGCTACTTATTTGCATAAGCTAGGCCAGCTTCTCCGCATCTCGTTTTCAATTCAATAAAGCCAATTTATGAAGAACTTAGCAGAGATGAACTCCTCAAAGCTGCATTAGTGGATTCACGCAAAACAGTAATAAAAGCTTCAGTGCGACAGTCGATAGCTCTTATATCTGTTTCGAGTGGCAAAGTTGTTTTGGATATCGCAGCAAATATAACTGTATGTGTTTACATCGATAATTTTACCAATATAATGAAAATTATGAAACTATTAGGCATAGAAATTGGGTTAAACTGTTACAATTTCTGTATCAAGTTTTCAGAGCGATCGCTGACTAACACAGCAAAAGAAGCTCGACTGTCTTTGAAATATGAGAGAAAAGAAAAGGAGGAGAAAAACATTAATTTAGAAGGCCAATTATATGCTGTAGGCATCGCCGATTAGAGATATCTAGAAAATTTATATAAAAAAATAGCACGTTTTTTTTAAAATAAGATTTTTCAAACTGCCGGAAACATAACTTCTTCAAATTATCACCGATTTATTTGAAATTTTACCTGTACCTTCAAAATTACATTATCTAGCGAAGTACGGATTTTACAGTTTGTTTTGAACTTTTTTTATTAACGATTTTTTACCGAAAAATGTAACACTTTCTTCAAACATGTACATACTGCCTATGCTGCATTATAAAATATTACTTTTTGTTTTTGTTGAAATACACTGGAAATAAATAGTTTTTTGATTAAACTGTTTATATATTTTTTAGTACCTAATCAGACTGGTATTAATAATTTTTCATCTTCTCTTTACAATTTTTTAAAGTTCGATAATTCTACCTAGAAGACAAAAATACTTTATAGCGTTGCCATACAATCAACATTAGTCCGGTACTGATTGCCTACCACTCAAGTTTACGAATTTTTCTCAATATTTCTGTAAGCCTCTCCATAAACCATCATATTGTAAAGATCAACGCAAGTTTTGTACTTAAGAAGAAACTTATTAGATCAAACTTAACACTGAAAATTCGTTAGCAATCACAAACTTATTATGACTATGAGTAACACAAAATATGTTGCGTACTCTCTTTCGAAATCTAACTTTAACACGAAGAAAACACTTACGAGGGTGGCTTGAAAAGTATTGTAAAAACAAGGTAAATAGGACTTTTTTGGTAAAAACAAAAAATTATTTCTCAACATAATCTCCATTGAGTTTAACGGTAATACTACTCTAGAAAATTTGAAACCAATCAACATTTTCTTTGGTTTAAATGATGCTTTAGGGACTTAGAAGTAAGTTATAAAGGATTTTATGGAGATAAAAAGGTTATAAGTGTGTATTTTATCAATTGCACGTATTTGTCTGCCAGCGCTCTCCAAACTCTTCAAGAGTTTTTATACTTCGCCCTACTTAAATAACTGTACCTTTCTGAATATTGAAGAAATCTATTTATCTACAGAATTTAAGTTCATCTAGATGTCACTAAGTGGAATCAGTTGTATATAAACCACATAGTATTTGCATAGTATTAGTATCGTTAAAGACACGCTATTCGCACGAGGCTCTTTGTTTTCGTTATTGAACTATTGTTAATCTGGCCAACAATGTATCATAGGCTTTCGACCGATGATAAGCCACAGCACGATAAATGTCCATCTGACGGAAAATCATGGTGCCTTTGGCATAGAGCGAAGGCCATCAATTCCTTGGCTACTTATTTGCATAAGGTAGGCCAGCTTCTCCGCATCTCATTTTCAATTCAATAAAGCCAATTTATGAAGAACTTAGCAGAGATGAAGTCCTTAAAGCTGCATTGGTGGATTCACGCAAAACAGCAATAAAAGCTTCAGTGCGACAGTCGATAGCTCCTACATCTGTTTCGATTGTCAAACTTGTTTTGGATACCGCAGCAAATATAACTGTATGTGTTTACAACGATAATTTTACAAATATAATGAAAATTATGGAACTATTAGGCATACACATTGGATTGAACTGTTACAATTTCTGTATCAAGTTTTCAGAGGGATCGCTGACTAACACAGCAAAAGAAGCTCGACTGTCTTTGAAATATGAGAGAAAGGAAAAGGAGGAGAAAAACATCAATTTAGAAGGCCAATTATATGTCGTAGGCATCGCAGATTGGAGGTATCTAGAAAATTTATATAAAAAAATAGCAAGTTGTTTTCAAAATAAGATTTTTCAAACTGACCGGAAACATAACTTCTTCAAATTATCACCGATTTATTTGAAATTTTAACTGTACCTTCAAAATTACATTATCTAGCGAAGTACGTACGGATTTTACAATTTGTTTTGAACTTTTTTTATCATCGATTTTTTACCGAAAAATGTAACACTTTCTTCAAATATGTACCATTTATAAAAAAATCAATATTTTTTAATTTTTCTTGTACTCCCCGAGACAATCTTATATAGAACTCAAAAAAACTTTTTGTTCCAGTAAAAAATTGGAAGAGGAATCTTTCCAGCCGCAAAGTACTAATTATAAGATGCGTTTTCCTTTAGTCAGCACTGGTGCCGCCATTTTATAAAAAAAATTGTTTGAAAATTTTGAAATGTATATAAAGTATTTGAATAAATTTTGGATTGCGTTCACAATATTTCAAAAAAAAATTGTGAATATCGGGCTTTTTTCTTAGCTCTAGAGTGGCATTACCCGTTAATATATTTGGTACAGCGAGATTTCAATTTTTTTATTCTCTCAGAGAAAATATATTTCGAACGTGCATCATGCTTGTTTACAGTACTTTCCCCCAAGCACAGCTCGTACACCTTTGCCATTGTAACGGCAGGTGCACTATCGTGGTGAAAGAGCACGTTGTTTATGCGCTAATCTTGGTCCGTTCTTCTTCAACTCACTATGCAAATGGTCCAATAGCGCTGTATAATAAGAGTCAGTCACTATTCTAGCCTTTTCCAAATAGTCAATCATGATGATTACCCTGTGCTAACCTACTGTTCTGACTGCCGTTTTGTCTACGGGGTGGAATCCTGGAACCGACGCCAGGAGACATTCGGATTACGCTGAACCTTTTCCAAACACGATTTTGAAATGTCCTTGCTCATTTTTTTAGTTTGAAATCAACAAACTCAGCAACCATAGGGCACTCAGCTTTTTCATTTTAAGAACTTCATACTATACACCATCTCAGCAATTTCACGAAGCTTAAAGCAACGAGCTTCCATCCTTCCATAAATTTTTTTCGGCCATTTCTTCAGAAAAACTTCAAATGGGCGTCCTGAAAGAGCAACATCTGCAGTGCTCTTACGGCCAAGTTTAAATTCATTTATCCAGTAATAAATAATCTTGAGTGCTTGTGCAGAGTCCCCATAAACTCCCTCCAGTTCAATTTCTATCCGATCCCTTACGATAGCTGCCAACAAGCAATTGCATGTTGCATCTGTTTGAAATTGTGAACACAATCGTTACAAAAATCACGCTTACGAACAGTCATGCCGCTTAATAAATTTTCCTGCTATTTCGGACTTATCAATCCACCCTCGTACATGCATATAAGCTAATTTGAAATAACAAGTAAATAAATAACTGCCCAGGTGCAAGTCTTATGGACTTGCTTAATTAGTGTTCCGCATGTTATACTATCAAAACTTTAAAGAAAATTATTTTCTAAAAATGGAAAAATTCCAGTTACTAAAAAAAAAAATAAATAAGAACAGAAAAAAAATTGGTACTCTTTTTAGTATTTTGGCTAAAAGACATAACTTAAAAGATCCTACACTAATTGATTTAAAGTAATTAGATTTCGAGGTCAAAATCCCTAAGGCACTCCATTAATTTATTCCAAATTTTATTGGGTCTATTTACAAGGGTGGATTGATAAATCTGGTATGAGTCTCTTGGTAAGCGTGATTCTTGTAACGGTTATGTTCAAAGTTTCAAACAGATGCAAAGCCCAGTTGTTTGTTGGCAGGTATCGTAAGTGATCGGTGTTACAAGTTTCGTACATATGGATTAAGTCAGTGTATCGTGCAATGATAACATAGGACTGGATAAATGAATTTAAACATGGCCTTCCGAATACGACAGAAGCTCTACGTTTAGGCCACCCAATTGAGGTTTTTTCTGAAGAAATGGTCGATAAAATTCATGGTACCTTGATGGAACATCACAGCATTAAGCTTTGTGAGAATTGAGTGCACGTTGAGTGCCGCGATTGATAACTCCAAACCAAACAGGCACGAGGAAGGCTACTTCAACATCGTATTTAAAAAAGTGCATCGTAATCCGAAAGACTTCTAGCGTCGTTTTGTGACTGTAGAAAAACGTGGATCCACCATTACACCCCGGATATCAAACGGCAGTCAAAGCAGAGGGTTGATGAAGGTGAAAGTGCACCGAAAAAAGCAAAAACAATCTTATCGGCGTGAAAAAGTAATGGCAACTGTTTTTGGGACTCACAAGGTATCCTCATGATGATGACTATTTATAAAAGGGTGGAACAGTGACTGGCTCTTATTACACAACGTTATTGGACTATTTATATGGTGAGTTGAAGCAGAATCATCAAGATTAGCGCGCAAAAAAGTGCTCCTTCACCAGGACAATACTACTGCTCACACATTGGCCAATGGAGTTGCATAGGTGCACGAGCTGGGCTTCGAAATAATTTCCCACTCATCCTACTCACCAGTCTTGGTCCCAGCGACGTTTTGGTTTCCTCGCCTCAAATTGGGCTTTGAGGGGAAGAATGAGAAGGTTCGAGTGCACTGTACGAAACAAATTTTTGTTTGACGGAATAAAAATAATCTTAGAATTTATTTACCTTGTTATTTACAAGACTTTTTAATCCACCCTTGTACTATTATATTTTGAGAGATAATTTGTTAAATATGCAGATTAAAAGGTGGGCTCTAGAAAGAACAATGATAGTTTAATTTTATGAACACGGACACAAAAAAAACATCATTTTCCATGACATACTAAGCTTGTTATCGAGGACGAGATCCTCATTAACATATATGGAGTGAAGAAAGTATAAAAATTTTATTTGATTTTTATCCATAAAGTTTCCGTTTAAAGAAAAAAGGAAGTACATTTGCATAATTTGAGAATTAGACCTAAATCTCCCTTTTTTATTTAAACAGATTTTCCAGATAATTAGTTTAACGTCTACTCTTTGCATGTTTTGACAAAAATACGTACAAAATATGTTTTTCTCTTGGTATAAATTTTTTTTTGTAAAGTATATCTGAAGTAATATAAAAATATTTCGAAAATCATCAATTTTTATAGAAATAACCGGCCAAGTGCAAGTTGAACTTGCGCAATTAGTGTTCCGTACGTTGATTGCTTTTATAATAAACATTTTATTACGGAGGTATAAAATGATCAATGACTTCACAAAACACACCCCAAATGACTTTTCAACAAAGTTTTTTCCGTTCTTTACTGAAAACTGATGACCTTGAAATTCTTATTTTTTTATATACCAGATAAATTATTAAGGGTAATGCACTCGTGGTAAATTTTCGTTCAATTTACACCCTGTGGAAAATATTTCAGAATTTTTTCAAAATTTTTTTGACCAGTATTTTTCGAGATAAGGGGGGACAGCGATTTTTCACAATTTTTTGAAAATAATACAAAGAAGTGTGCGCATAAGTATTAGATTATATATATTTTTGAACTCGTGTTTTTACAAGCTTTCATTTGACACCCCACTTGATCTCCTGATAAATTGGTAAAAAACTAACCCCTTACGTCAAAATTTATCTTTCAAAAACTATGCAGCTCTGATGAGGTCATCAGTTCCTATATTACTGCCAGATTTCAACTTTCTGTGTCAACTAGTTTCGGAGAAAATCGAGTGTGACGGACGGACAAATAGATAGACAGACACCGAAGTGATCTTATAAGTGTTCCGTAGGGAATACTAAAAAGGTTCGAAAAAGTAATATTCACTGTATTTTTCCTACGTTTAAAAATCTTGCCTTAAAGTGAACTGATTTTTTAAAATAAAAAAATAAATATATTTAGTTGATAACGCATTTCAATACGAATTCGATCATATAGAGCAGAGGTTCCCAAATTTTTTTTCTCGTGGACCACTTTCAAAATTTTACTGGTTTCGGTGGACCCCCTGCTGCTACATTTCTACCATACTGCCAAAAATCGTCAAAAAATGTGAAGATTAGATCTAACGATGGAAATTTGCGTCGTGGCTGAGTTCCAACCCTAAATTCGGAGTGGTAAAAATAAAAAGAAAAATAAAGATTTTCTTGTGTTCTATTTATTAAAATAATATAATTACAGACTTAATAGAATTAAAATTAAACATTAATAACGTACCGTAACTTCAACAATGCAAATCAACAATTAAAAAAAAGTAGTCATAATTTTAATGGGAGGATGTACTTGATGGATTGACAGCAAATTATCAATATTTGGCTTCAGTTTTGTAAGGAATAACCGCAAATCTCCCCGTTCTGTGATGTTCAATCTGCTCCTTTTTTTTAATAGGTTTGTAACGACACTAAAACTTTTTTCGACAAGGTATGACGAGGGAAACGCTATCAAAAGTTTTCTCGCAATTTCCCACAGCCCAGGATATTTTTCGGGTATTTCTGCCTGCAGCAAAAATGTTTGATAGCCTTTTTTAAATTTTACCTTCAGCTCTTCATTGGTGCTAAGCTCAAGTAGCTCCTCTTGTAATACCACATTCGCCACTTCCATTTCATCAAATGGATTTATGATCCATGGTGGGATTTCCATCGTCAGAATATCTTCAAATCTATTTTTGAAGTCATCATGCAGGGCATTTAAATGTAGAACGTATGCCTGAATATCTTAATCAAGACATTCTGCCTGTGACAAGTTTGGAAACTGGAAGAATTCGCGCCGACTAATATTTTGGTTCAAAAATTTCAATTTTCCAAGAAAAGCCGAAATTACACCCTTTGTTTTTATTAAATTTAGGCTGTCCCCTTGTAACTGCAAGTTAATGTCAATAAATTTTTTGAACAAATCTGTCTGCTTTCAATTTGATCAGGTTTTCTTTTAAATCTGGATCTTTACTTTCCAGAAACTCTAAAACTGATTCAAAAAGTGAGTAAAATCTTGTTAAACATGCACCTTTCGACAACCAGCGTACTTCAGTATGTAAGAGCAATCGTTGGAAGTCTTCATCATTTTCGTCGCACAATTGTGCAAATAAACGGGTATTCAACGCATTGCTTCTTATTTTGTTAACTGCTTTAATCACAAATTGAAGCGATTGGTGCAATCTATCACTCAAATTTTTCGCTACCAGGTGTTGTCGGTGGATGACACAGTGAATTGCAGTTACTCTTGGTATTATTCTTTTAAGATGGCTTATAAACCCACGATATCGCCCGAAAATGGCAGGAGCTCCATCTGCTGCCACCGAAATAATGTTTGTAAATGGAAACGATTTTTCCTTAAAAAATCACTCAGGACATTAAATATTGATTCGCCTTTAGTGTCCGCCTCCAAAGTTTTCGCGAATAGCAGCTGTTCATGGATTTCTTCGTCCATAACAAATCGAACATATGCCAATAATAATGCTTCATTACCAGGTAAAGTTGACTCGTCCAGTTGAATAGAAAAATGAGTTGTTTGCAGATAATTACACAAGAAGCTTTCAATATCAGAGGTCATTTCATCAGTACGTCATTGTACAGTGTTGTTACTCAAAGGAATTCTTTTGAGTACGTCAAATGGAGGTTTGTGCAGAACAGTTTTTAAAACCTCTTCAACAGCGGGTAAAATTAACTGTTCTCCGATGGTGTGCGGTTTTCTAGATTTCGCTATAAGCAATAAGATATTGTAAGATGCCCGCAAGCCATCACCGTTACTTTGAGACGTTAAAGCGAACATATTGTGCACGGTGGGTCTCTTTTCATATTTTTCCTTCAATGTTTGAAAATATTTGAAATCTTTACCTATTTTATCAGGATGACACCTTCTTAGATGATCTTCGAGCTTCGATGGTTTCATAGAGTCATTGCTCAAAACTTTGTTGCATAAAAGGCATATGGGCAATCGTTTGTCTGCCTTTGATGGAAGAAAACCAAATTTCAAATAACACTGTACTGTCGACATTTCTTCTTAGATTCAGCCATGTTTCGTATCAGTTACCTACCTGTAAAGAAAAAAATGTTTGTTTTAGTAATCATAAGGCGACTTTAACAGGTTATGGCTATTTTAACAGAATAAAATAGGATTAATTAATTATTGAAATAAAATATTTTTTGATTAATTATATTTTGATACATCTCTGTAAATTCGAGAGAAAATACTTTTAAGGAATATTTTGACATCAAAACTCCGCGATTTTAATGAATTATTTATTACTTTGATGTACGTTACGAGTGGTACATAAAGACACGTACAATTTATGAAAGTATATTTAGTCATTTAGCATTACCAACTACGAGGGCACTGAAATATGTACAAACATGCAGGTCAATCATATATCTCTCCTTTAGTGAATCACCACAGTCGGGTAAATAAATAATTTTATAATAAAAAGTACTAAAAGTTCAAACTTTCTCGGCTTTCTGTTCTTTTATAGAAGTATCGAATAATGGCCCTATTCAGTATTTAATTTTTATTACGTACCTACTACACGCAAACATAACAAATATAATATTATTACTATATAAAATAAAAGTATATATATAACAAATAGGTAGGTATTTACTTTTTCCGGCACTGGCAAACACTGACATCGATTCACTCACACTTTTCTTTTCAAAATTCCTGAAACTTGGCATTCGTATTTATATTGGTGAAGAATTAAACAAGTTCATGCAAGATTGCAAGCACAGCGCAAGTCGTATTTCGTCCCTTTGCACGTCTGAACGGGTTGCGTTGCGGGCGGGCGTCTCGACGCGCGTTGTACTGAATATCGAATATGCAAGTTTTTACAAGTAACAGTCGCCGACCTTCTTAAAATACACTACTCAAAAAAATTAAGGGAGGTTTTTAAAACAAGGGAATTAATGCTAAATAAACAGGCTATCTGATCCATATGCCGGCCTAACTGAAAAAATTTTTTTCAAGCCCGTGGACCAAAAAAAAAAGCAAAATATTTGCAATATATTTTTTTTTCGCGCTATCTGTTAGGATTGCATGAGAACCGTAGCTCCTAAAAAATTTTAGCCAAAAAATCTGAAAATTAGAATCTTAAAGCTTCAAAATGCTTTTTTTTAAAGTCTCAATACGACCATTTTTCACCGAAATACAGCCCGTCAAAAATCACCGAAAAATTTGGAATTTTTTTTTTGCTCCCTTAATTTTTTTGAGTAGTGTATTATCTGCCTACATTGATAGGTAAAGCCAAGCCAACATTTTTGTTCTTTACTATCGAAACCAGATAAATTTTCGTGGACCCCCACCCCGATTTTTTTTTCACGCCAACGTAGACTCCCGTCGAGTCTTCCGTGGACCCCTGGGGGTCCACCTGAACCACTTTGAGAATCACCGATATAGAGTTTTTGTGGACCTAGCTTTAACAGTTCTCCTTATACTAAACAGAAACTGTAACAGAAAATAAACGTAAAGAGAGATAGTTTATGAGATCAGTAAATTTAATTTCTACCCAAATAGTTACACTTAACCCGGTAGTGCTGTTATAGATACTATTATATTTTTACAATAACTAATACCTGTCTCAACAACAGCACGTAGTTTTTTAAGGAAAGTTATTGTAGATTAACTTAGATTATCGAAAGTCACTATTCCCAGTTAAATAGACCAACTATTTACTGATTTAAATCTGATATCGGTATTTTAAACAATAAAAAGTACAATTTCCAAAATTTATTTTAATTTATTATTTTATTTTAACTTATTATTTTATTTCATTTCTGATGCAAGAGAGGTGTAAATTGCCATGATAATACGACATGTACATGTATTTAAAAAACATGGTATGGACACATCCAAACAGTTAAGGCCCTCTTACCAAGATCAAATATATCGTCAACATAACTGAATTCAAATTTAACAAAACAATAGTAGCTCCAGACAACTCACTATTTGCAATATTTTAGGTACTCCGTTTACACGTGCAAGCAAACCCAAAGTGCGTTATAAGAAAATATGGCCTCCATTGGATGAATTGCATGAAAACACAAGAAGGACAATCCAGTGTGCAAATCACACCAGAGAACACCCAGAAAACTACAGGGAATGCCCTAGGTGACATCAACAACAACACAGTTCATAAGTGGGGCTCAGGACAGTACCAGATTGACTTCCATCATTAACTACAATAATAACATGGGATACGTTAGCTCAATTCTCGACTCAATCTCAACTCTACTAGGAAAATACCATATTCTTCGGCAACATACAACTGCAAAATAGCTTCAACTTACTGTATATGCCAATGATAAGAGAATGGGACAAATTATACTTGTACATTATAAAACCCAGTAATGACCACATTATTAGGATAAAGAAAACCTAAAACTAGCTTACGAAGGTTGTTCTAAAAATGGTCGGCCTAATACGGAAAACTCAAAATTAAAGAGATTTTTTTTATTTTTCTACATAGTCAGCTGGCAGACTAATACATTTAGTCCAACGACTTTCCAACTTGTTAATACCCTCCTAAAGTAAGCATTCGTCTCACCTTTAACTTCATCATTCGAAGTAAATGTTCGTCCAGCCAGCCATTTTTCCATGATTGGAAACAAAAAATAATGGCTGGGAGCCAATTCTGGCGAAGAGGGTCAATGTGACAACATTTCGAAGTTACACTCATGCAGTTTAGCAGCAACAATCAAAGTGCATTATCATGATGAAAAAGCTCTTTCTTTTTTGTGAGATGGGAATGTTTCGCCTGAATAGCATCACCTAGTTGGTCCAGTAGTGAAGCATAATACTCCCCGGTGATGGCTCTATCTTTCTCCATGAGAATTTTAAATATCGTAGCAACGACTTTTCCTGCAAATGGAACCGTTCTTGCTTTCTTGGGCGCACTTTCTTCTGCTAAGACCCACTGTTTCGACTGCTCCTTCGTCTCTGGCGTGTAAGGATGAATCCATGTTTCATCTACTGTTATAAGACCTTAAAAAAATATACTGGAATTATGTTTAAACAAGTCCAAACACTCTTGAGAAATGTTCATTCGAATGCGTTTCAGCGAGCAGAATGCTTTCTCATACTCAAAACACTGTGTAAAATATGGTAGATGCGGCTTATCGAAATGTTCACAATGTCAGTGAGCTAGCGTACCTTCAGTCGGCGATCATTTAGTGTGCTAATATGAATATTGGTCACAAGCTCGTCGATCGTAGATGTTTTCGGGCATCCTGAGTGCTTATCATCTTAAATGGATGTACGATCTCGTTTAAATTCAGCAGCCCACTTTTTAATCATCGAAAACGAAGGGGAAGAAATATTTAATGTGTCGTTTAACTCTTTTTGAATATCCACGGGAGTTAAACTTTTTAAAATGATGTATTTTATAACAGCTTGTACTTCGCTTTTATCGATTTTTTAAATATTGATCAAACTTGTTTGTTTACTGCAACAAAACACACTTGTCTGAAACCTCACAGTACGCCATTTAGTAGATAACACTGAACAAATATCATAATAATTTGGTCATCTTAATGCCATATCTCCGTCAGGACGAGAACTTCTGGAATGGATCTTCTGACTTATGTAACACATGTTTGGAACAACGCAATTGAACACATTGGAGATTCTCGAGCGGTTTTCGACCGTGTTTGGCACGATGGACTGTTTGCTAAGCTACGCTCATGTGGTATGTCTGAAAAGTTCTGTTTGTGGCTTTCATGTTTCCTCAGAGAGCGTTCTTTACGAGTGGCGGTCGACGGATTTCTTTCTAACACCTTCACAATCAACGCCAGTGTGACCCAAGGTTCCATACTGTCTCCTACTCTCTTTCTCATTTACATTAACGATCTGCTGGAAAAGGCTACTCAGGCGAATATCTGCAGACAGCAGGAGGCCGTTCAACTTAACAAAGACCTGGAAGAATTTCTATCTTGGGTGACAGTAACCAAGTGGAATTTAACGCCACAAAAACCCAGGCGGCAATTTTTTCTAAAAAAGTTAACGTTGCTGAACCCGACATAGTTATGTCGGAGCACTCCATTCCCCTAGCATCGTCGCTCAATTTGTTGGGCGTTAGTTTGGAAGCAAATATGTCCTGGCACGAACATGTTGCAGATATAGCAAGGAGAGCTTCTCAAAAGTTAGGAATATTATTTCGAACCAGAAAGCTTTACACTCCACAACAACTGTTAATTCTTTACAAAGCTCAAATTCGAACAGCTATGGAATACTGCTCCCATGTTTGGGACTCCGCTCCCAAACATACACTGCATTTGTTGGATTATGTTCAGAGAAGAGCTGTTCGTCTGATTGGAGACCCGGAACTGACCGGCGGCCTTGATTCACTGGAACATCGAAGAACGGTTGGCGACTTGAGTCTGTTCTACAAGTATTTTCATGGAAAGTGTTCGAAGGATGTAGCCCGCTTAATTCCTCCCAAAGCGGTGCATGTTAGAAATACACGTCACGCTGGTGCTTCACATCCGTATGAGGTTCAGCTTGTTACTCCGCGTTCAACGCTTTTCAAGCAGTCTTTTATATGGAATAATTTGCCCAGCACTGTGTTTTCCACCGAGTACAATTTACAGCGATTCAAGAACAACGTGAATCGCTTTTTCCGCACATATGCCGCTCCTGGAGCGCTTTAGGGACTTCCCTGCAGCACGTATGCTAGACCCATAAAAAAAACAAAAAAGACTCTCGTAAAAGAGAAGAATACGTTCTTAGACGCCATCACGATAAATGTTTTAATTTCTTCGTTCTTTAATTCTTTTAAAATTTCTGAAATTCATTAAATTTTTAATATAGTGATAGAACCAAACTTACATTTTCTTTTTTTACTACATTTAGCACTAGAACTTCATTATAAGAGTTGTAATTTTGACAAGGTAGTTTTACCAGTTATTATTATCTTTAGTGCCAATTTTGACTTTTTTGACATAAACATTTTATTTATCTTTCAAATAGTTTAGTGCAAAATTACTAGTGTTAAGTCTTATTACATGTTTAAAATTAGGAACACTTGCAATAACTATTCACCGCCATCGCAGCAGATATCGAATTTCACCGTCCAATGTTTACCATGAAATGGCAAACGTTGATGTCTGTTTTAAGAAAACAGAGTTTTGGTTGGATCAGGTTCAAAAAAGAAAACTTCCATTGAACACCAAATATTCATGCATAGGTAATTTGCTTATGAACTTCATTTAGGGAAAATAAAATATCTGGTATATTATTCTTTAAACTGATGTTTTTTTGTTATATCACTATTACTGAAACTATTTAAGTAATACAATTTATTTGTCTCATTTTCACGCTTTGTACGAAATTATCTATAGATATAGATTTAGCAAACAATAACACTCTCATCTACCTTTAATTAAATCAAATTAATAAAAAGATATGGCTATGTAGTCTGGTGATTATTGGTTACTCTCTTCGTAATACTGTATCTAAATTTAATTTTATTCTGCACTAACAATTTCTTATGCAGCTTTTAAACCTTGAACGAAATTAGTTTTTCAGGAGATAAAACTAAACAAGTAATCAGGTGGCGAAGAGAAAAATAAAATTAGTTTCATTCCATCACCCTTCTAGTTTCAAAACTATCATGCAAGTGATATCAGAACAAGGACAAGCTATTGTTTCCTTGAGATCTTCATTTCACTAATAATTTGGATCAACTGCAAACACTGTCAATAATCTCAGTGACCCAAACACTTTGCTCTTGTTCAATCATACATTTAGAGATTTTTTGAGATTAGACACTTTTTAGAGCCTCAGTCTAGCTTAAACTAGCTGATAGCTTCGTACCTAACGATGAAGAGACTTTAAGTCAGCTGAACTCTAACCTAAAACCTTCATGACTCGTTATACTAGTAATGTAGAATATCAAAATATTATTTGTCAACTTCCTGTTTATTTTCATATTATTGAACACAGCTTTTTAAATCAATAATCTAAGGTTTAATTAATGGGAGTAACTGTAGTAATAATATTAGTAGCAATAATGGTAGTGATGATAGTGATAATGGTAGTAATAATAGTGGTGGTAAATGTAGAAACTAATGTATTCAAAAGTTGAGCTTTAATTTTTTCCCAAATTGAAAGATAACCGTTAATGCTAGATATCATATATCGTCAAATTGGTATTGAAAAGTTCAATTATTAATACGATGTTCTATTGAAAATAACAAAGTTGAATAATATTATTGATATTTCTGTATTTACCTAATTTAATTGAAACAATGGTTTTTGCATAAGTATTTTAAAACCTGAAGGGGAACTATGAAATGTGACCTGTAAATAAGTGTAGGTAACTTATAACACACTTCGTTACCTCTACATTTTTTAATAACAAACCACAAACCAAAATAACTTGTTCTTATTCAATCAATCATTTTTGACATTTCACCCTCATTTTTTTTGATAATCATCCACAATCTAGACTAAATTACCCGTGTTTTTCTTCTCTTGCCCAAATATTTTACAACCTGGCTCGGAACAATGAAATGGGAGAGACGAATCCAATTGTGGGCAAACCCATGGAACTAGGCTCGGGAAGATGTATGAGTATCCAGGCTATGCAAGCTCTTTTTGAACTAAAAGAAAGTAATCAGCTATGTGATGCAACGATTATACTCGACGATGGATCGGAGATACCGGTTCACAGAGCTATTTTGTGTGCTTGCAGTGCATATTTTAGGTAAACATATAGCTTTAATTCATCCTCGCCCAAATTTAGTTATCTTCCAATGTATATTAGAATCATCAGTGCATAAAAGAAAAATCTTTTAGTATTAAAACTTCGTTATATCATTTATGATTTTTTTGCGATAATTTACACTGAGCTGTTATCATTTAAAAATATTTTTTTGTTTTTCTTTATTTATTTTCTTTAGTCAGTCATTTATTTTAATTTGTCTGTCTTTAGCAAATTTTATAAATGAGTCTGAAATTAAATGAAATGAGTTTGAAAAGGGGTCATCCCCATTTTTTTCAAACTTGTCAGGCGAAACAAAAAACTCTTAAAGTTCCATGCATTATTAGTTAGGGTAACGTAGTATTTTTTTAGATGAAATAGAATTTTCAATGTATTTTTTTTAAAAACTGTATTTTGACAAATTAAAATAGTAAAAAAAAGTTAAAATTGGATTAAAAAAGATATATAGATATTTAAAACTTTTCCGGCTGTTTTTCCGCTGTTGGTGTGGGCCACTTGTTAATTTTATTCCAGAAAACTTTCTTGTCGTTAGAAATGTACTAATACAGTTTCCTAATGCCTTACATTTTTTATATTAATAGGAAGTTTTCCTTGATAATGCATTCTTTCTGGGTCTTCACTCATAAAAATGATTTCGTAAAACTTGTTGACAGCAAATTTAGTCTTTTGCTCTTTGGAAATTGGCTTTCCTTAACTTTCCTGTGACAGAACTTTCTTTTTAAAAATATCTGACCACCAATTTTTAAATGCAGCTAGGATAATATTCACGATCATAACGGCGTATTTTTCTCTTTATTGTTACAAAATCACCGTCACAGTCATTGAAAGAATGCTCACCTTGAGGAAAGTAAATATAAATCTTAGGAAATCTTTTCATCAGAACAAGAGCTGAAAGAAACCTTATTACGGTCTTGTTCCTGTTCTGTTCCGGACAGCCATCACAAAACAGGTGGACCTCTTCGACCTCCTCTATAATGTTCCGTCTGATGTAATGCTCTAAAAAAATGCAAACTTAGTCTGGTCCTTTGTGAGCCTAGTCTTCATGGTATGAGTAAAAGGTGACCATTTCTGTTTTAAGATCGTGGATACAAAACTCGAGGACTCACAGTTGTCTATAATAGAACACCTCCACAGGTAGAGACAGTAGAAGGTTTTGCATGTAATCAAAACATATTCCTGAGGTTGCAGGACGCGTTGCGAGACAACATTTACCAAGAGAGCTTGTTTAGACAGAAGAAGGCGGAGAATACGAATATTTAATTAAAAATATCATACTGAGTGGTATAAAAAAGTTATGACAATCGCGCCCCTTACAACTTACAACAAAACTGTGAGCTGATTTCGATTTTTCATCTCAGAAAACCTCTTAGCACCGAATCTTGTACAAATAGTACAATTATTAAGAAAGCTACTTAAGAAAAACTAAAATAATAGTATAACTTTAACACCCTGTATCCCAAAAATTACGAACCTTTGGTCTAAGTTAAGTTGGGTTAAATGGTCATATTTTCATCCCAGAAATCCACAGTAACGGAATACTGAGACATCCTGTATATTTACATTTGCGAGTTTATAATTTTACAAAATCTTAATAAAGAAAAATCTTAGTACATCTTTATAATTCAACATTCCTTGGCCAATGAAGTGCAAGTAAAAGCTCTATTAAAAGTTTTCCCTTAATTATTGTATTACTTGTATTCGAAAAGGTCTTTGCCTTTTTTTTTTTTAATATCTATACTCAAATAAATTATCACTGATCACTGAATTTAACGTTAACCGATAACTTGGCTCGCTAGAACTGTTCTTTTGATTGTTTTTATACAAAAGTCATGCGGCTTCCGACTTTGTTTATGTGAAATTCCTCTGAAAATATTTAATAAAAATTAATATTCAACTATCTTTTTAGAGCCCTATTTACAACAATCTTACACAACAAGGAAAAAAACAGGGTCCATCTACCAGGAATATCTTCAGAAATGCTCCAAACTCTACTAGTTTACGTGTACCTAAGAAAGTTAGACCTGAACGACCGAAATGTATATTCTATTCTGATAGCTGCAGATTATTTAAGTATTTTAGGTGCTTTAGAATTGTGTGCTAATTACTTAGAATCAATTTTTAAACCAACAAACTGTATAAGCATTTTAGCCTTTGCGAGAAACCATTTTTGTCAGGAATTAAGTCATAACTGCTGGAAATATATAATGAGAAATTTTGCACAAATAGCAGCTCAGAGTAGCGAGATATTAACATTGTCTTTAAAAGAACTTCAGGAGATTATAAATTCTGATGATCTAAACGTCAAAAGTGAAGAAACTGTGTGGGAAACTATCTTAAGGTAACAAAAATAGTTATTAGTTGATATATAAAAATCGTAATTATACCCGACAAAGAAAAAATTAAATCCGAACGCGAGATCCGCTATGTAATTTTTTATCAACGGTATTTTGTCGCACCCCTAATGCATCGGTACAACGGTGCTACCTTGCCATATTTTTTTATTGGGTTATGGTCTAAGAACATTAATGTAACTCGATGCATGAGCGACTTGTTACGAAAGTCGTAACCTAAAAGTATAACCTGGCCAGCGTCAAACTGTATCTGATCTCAAGATGTTTATTGTTACATTTTTTTTTAATGATTCAAAGCACCTTCATTTTTTATTTAAAAAGAAACTATACCATAGAACCAAGGAATATTCATATTTAGATTTATTGGACATCTGAATAAATAGAAAATAAATGTTTAAAACGTATATTGTTATATTGTCTTTATTGAATACCAAGATAGGCAAAGCCTCTTTCTTACAATTTGGAAGTATAAAAAATAATTGCTAATATTGAATGTATACTGATTCTATCTTAATCTAAGCTCTTATACTAGTGTTCCTATATTAACTTAACCTAGGAAATGTGTTTGTATATACATGAGTTTCTTAATGCTAGGACTTAAAACTAGGACTAAAACTACCTTAGTCTAAGACTTACGCTAACTTAAACTAGGACGTAACATTCACTTAAACTAGGACTAATTTAAACTTAACCTAGACTGACAATCTTCATATCACGGCGGGCGAGGGGTGTCATCGTTTTCGTTCGAGAGCAGCGGGTCGGACGGTCTCGGGAACTGAGGTGGGAGTCGGAAGGCGTCCTGATGCACAGGTTGGAGTGCTGGGACGCCTTCTCCAGGAACTTCTGTTGGATTCAAAACGTAAATTTTTCTAGTATTACCAAAAGGATTGTTATCATATAATTAAAAATTGTGTGTGTTGCACAATTGGACCCGAACGAAACATCTGGCTTGACTTCACTGAATATATGCGTGGCTTGTTACGAAAGTCGTAACCTTAAATATAACTAGGCAAACGTCAAAATGTATCTAATATTAAGACGTTTATTATTAGTTTTTTTCTTTAATGATTCAATGTATCTCCAGTTTTTATTTACTATATCAAACTATACCGTAGAAGCACGGATTATCTTTTATTTTTATGAGTCTAGCACACGTGCTGTAGGGAAGTCCCTAAAGCGCTCCAGGAGCGGCATGTGTGCGGAAAAAGCGATTCCCGTTGTTCGTGAATCGCTGTAAATTATACTCGGTGGGAAACACAGCCCTGAGCAAATTATTCCAAAGGAATGATGTTCTCCATATAAAAGACTGCTTGAAAAGAGTTGTACGCGGAGTAACAAGCTGAATCTCATACTGATGTGAAGTATTAGCGCGATGTATATTTCTAACATGAACCGCTCTGGGAGGAATTAAGCGGGCTACATCCTTCGAACACTTTCCATGAAAATACTTGTAGAACAGACTCAAGTCGCCAACCGTTTTTAGATGTTCCAGCGAATCAAGGCCCCGGTCAGTTCCGGGTCTCCAATCAGACGAACAGCTCTTCTCTGAACAGAATCCAACAAACGCAGTGTGTGTTTGGGAGCGGAGCCCCAAACATGGGAGCAGTATTCCATAGTTAGTCGAATTTGAGCGTTGTAAAGAATTAACAGTTGTTGTGGAGTGTAAAGCTTTCTGGTTCGAAATAATATTCCCAACTTTCGAGAAGCTCTCCTTGCTATGCCTGTAACATGTCCATGCCAGGACATATTTGCTTTCAAATTAACGCTCAACAAATTGAGTGATGATGCTAGGGGAATGGAGTGCCCCGACATGACTATGTGGGGTTCAGCAACGTTGACTTTTTTAGGAAAAAACTGCCATCTGGATTTTTGTGGCGTTAAATTCCACTTGGTTACTGTCACCCCAAGATACAATTTCTTCCAGGTCTTTGTTAAGTTGAATGACCTCCTGCTGTCTGCGGATATTCGCCTGAGTAGCCGATGTCCGAGCGTTCAAAGTGAATGAAGAGATAAGCGTACTGTCATCTGTAATGCTCTAGATTGGATTCCCGGTCTTTTCCAGCAGATCGTTAATATAAATGAGAAAGAGACTAGGAGACAGTATGAAGCCTTGGGGCACACCGGCGTTGATAGTGAAGGTGTTCGAAAGAAATCCGTCGACTGTCACTCGTAAAGAACGCTCTCTGAGGAAACATGAGAGCGACAAACAAAACTTTTCAGATATACCATAAGAGCGTAGCTTAGCCAATAGTCCATCGTGCCAAACACGGTCGAATGCCTTGGATATGTCAGAGCAACCGCTCGAGATTCTCCAAAATGTTCAATTGCGTTGTTCCAAACATGTGTTACATAAGTCAGAAGATCTCCTGTTGATCTATGTTTACTAAAGCGATAGTGGTGATCGCTAATAATGTTGAATCCTTCAAGTTATTTTAGAAGATGCTGATTAATAACCTTTTCCATGACTTTCGATATTATTGAAAGCAGTGCGACTGGTCGGTAGTTATTTGGCAAGGATTTCTTGCCTTTTTTAGGTATCGGCTAAACTGTGACACATTTCCAGCAGGAAGGAAATATTTCCTTTCTGTAGGATAGGTTGAAAAGTCTGGGGTTTTATATATATATATATATATATATATATATATATATATATATATATATATATATATAACTATATATATATATATATATATATATATATATATATATATATATATATATATATATATATATATATATATATATATATATATATATATATGTATATATATATATATTGTGTGTGCGCGTTGTCGGTCCTGTGGACCGACAACGCGCAGCCAAAGCCGAGCCTCTATTGGCCAGATCCGCCCGACCAATAGAAACACCCCCGAGTACATAAAACCGGCTTACTCAGGGCCAGTCTCGACATTCAACGCCAAGACACCGACCAGTGATCAACGCTTTGAAAAAGATGGATGAGATTCCATCGAAACGTCAGCGAAACCGTCCATCAAGGGACTTCAAGCTAACACGGGATACCCGAAAAACCATTACTACATTTCACACCCGTGAGAACATTCGTCAAAACATATATATATATATATATATACATATATATATATATATATATATATATATATATATATATATATATATATATATATATATGTATATATGTATATATGTATATATATATATATATATATATATATATATATATATATATATATATATATATATATATATATATGTATATATATATATATGTATATATATATATATATATATATATATATATATATATATATATATATGTATATATAAGTATATATACATATATATATATATATATATATATATATATATATATATATATATTCTTAGTTTTTGAGTTTTCTTGGCAATTTTTTAAGGTTCATAAATGAGAAAAGTACTTCTTGAGGTTACATTTACTACAATACGTTTCAACCAAATTATCTTGGTCTTCATCACTTGTATTTATAATTAAAATAATATATGTATACATGAGCACATGGAACTTACTACAGAAATTAATAAAATTATGAATTTATACAATATGTTAGTACCTGTATAATAATAGAATTTTTCATGTTTGTTTGATGAATAATGAAAAATCCTTTTTGGGTAAGTCCATAATTTTAGTAGCAACGAAAGCTATTAATACCTTTGCCGTCTCTCTGCTGACGTTATTCTTTGGTGTTATCCGAAGGACGGCCACAATATTGGGAGAAATTAATCGTCTTATATAAACGAATACGAACCAACATATCTTGTAACATTAGAGGAAGAGGGTTAATACATATTACTGAACTACACTGAAAACAAATAAAAGATCTACAAACTTACTTTCTCAGCGTGCGTGAGAGAAAACTACACAAAATAATAGTAAATGCGGACAAAGCCTATAGACCCTTAAATCTCAGTAACACACCTTTACAGAACACTGACGGTAACACTTTCATACAATAAAACTAGAATAATAGACAAAAAAGCATTCTATGGTCAACTTTAAAATATTATGCAGCAACCATATACAAACAAAAGGCCATGGACAGCTACATCCTGAAACTGAAAGATTTGTATTAGCTATGCAATATCAAGTAATAGGCACCCTAAATTATTACAAATAAATGTCCAACATGCCAACTTTTTCTTGAAACAATAGACCATGTAATTAGTAGATGCAAACTCCTTGCCGCACAGGCTACACCGAAACACATGACAGAGCAGCAAAAAATACTGCATCAAGAAATAGTATCAGCTAAAACCAATCGTAGAAAACGACAACATAAAGCTATACTGAGCCATCATACTATATACAGATATATTGTATATAATAGAGCTGATATTACACATTCATTTAAAAAATTACATACCTTATAGACTTTGCTATATCATGTGACAGCAACCTAAAACAAAAAGAAGAAGAGAAAATAGAAAAATATAAATCGCTAGTTATCTAAGTCAAAGACCATTGGATACCAGAGAAGGTCAAGATCATACCACTTAATCGCATCGCCAACAAGAATCACCTCATTTATACAAGATATGGAAAAACCATACATATCTACATCCATACACACAATCATTCAAAAAGCTGTGGTACTGAAAACATGCAATTCGGTGGAAAAAATTTTAAATCGGCCAATATAGCAAAAATCACCGTAGAATAGGGTGAAATCCAGGTATAACTGAGAAAATAAGAAAATAATATATTAATGACGGTAATAATCCAATATATCGACGACTTGGGCGTGGTATCTATCAAGCTCCCCCCCCCCCATCTAGTATATGATGGGTTTCACACTATTCAGAGCTCGCCAGCGAGATTTAGACGAAAACGACAATTATCGGATTTAAGAACCATATCTCAAAACTTATTAGTAACCAACAGACCTCAGTGCCATTTAACATAATACCACCAAAAATTTAGTTCAAGAACAATATCTACAGGCGAGAAAACAACGATACCTTACCACCATAAGATAAATAACTAGTCCTTATTCTTTAGTTTACTACCGTTATTAATTGTTTAAGGGTAACAATCAAAAAAATCATTTTAAACGAGTACACTCTTGACCTCGGGATAGAGACCGATTTCAGTATTATCCCCACCCTTGCTATATTCCGGTTTCATTCAGGAAGGTACTTACGATCTCACCAGGAGACATGTTACACGAAGCCAGAAGAAAGTCCTAAAACCTTTGCTGCTACTGTACTTACGAAAATCCACCATTATCATCTTCGTCTAAAGCTAGCTAATGAACTCTAAACTGATTGATAGACGGCACGCCCAGATTGTCTAATATTTTGGACCTACTATTCTTTTAATGCAAGAGCGAAACATAAGAATAGTCTTTGTCGAATAGATCACTGTAGCTTTCTCTGCGAATAATAATAATTAGTTTAACAAACCTGGTTAATAAATTAAGTTTTAGCTTGTGATAGTATATAAAACTGTTATTTTGGAAAATACTCCAGTAGAATACATAGAATTTCCTTACAGGTATGGTTTTAACTGTTTATTTTTTAGATGGATTGATTATTCAACGGAATCCAGAAAAGGTCATATAGTGGAGTTGATGAAATGTATTAGATTAGGGCTTCTGGATACTCAATTCTTCTTGGAAAGAGTAAAAGATCATCCTTATGTTGCAAGTTGTGAAGCTAGTAGGCCGATGATCATTGAGACACTTAAATTTCTGTATGATCTGGAAATGATAACTCATAGGTAATTTAAATTACACGATAATAGTATCCAATAAAAAACACAAGTAAATCTTCATCTTCTTCTTCTTGCGACTTTTAGCTAGGCACTATTGCCTGTGTGACTTGTCTCTTGCTATCCGTACTATCCTGTTGTTTGCCATTCTACTTTTCCTCCTCTTATCCACTGGTTGATTTTTTCTATATTACATGTGCATCTTATGTCTTCACTTCTTTCTCTATCCCTCAGTGTCTTGTTTGTACATCTCGTAAGTATTCTCATTTCAGTTGATTCCAGCATCCTCTGTGTTATACTTGTATCGGGTCTTGTTTCAGATGTGTAAGTCATTACTGGTCGTATTACACTCTTGTATGTTCTTGTTTTAGTCTCAACGAAGAGGAATTTATTTCTAAATATGGTATCATTGAGGTATCCCGCTATCATATTAGCCTTGTCGACTTGATGTTTTACGTCTTTCTCGATTTTTCCGATACTAGATATTTTGATGCCCAGGTAATCGACCTCCATCATCTGTTGTATTGGTTTATCATCCACCACCAGCTTGCACCTAATCGGCTCTTTTGCTATTACTATTGTCTTGGTTTTTTCAGTTGAGATTGACATTATTTTGCTGCTATGTAGAATTCATATAGGAGCCTTTACAGATCTTTCTCGGTCTCAGCCATTATTATCGCGTCATCTGCATAACATAAAATGTTAAGCTCTCTGTTACCCATTCTATATCCCTTCTTCCTTTTTTTTTATAATTTTATAATTTTATCCATGAAAATATTAAATAGAAAAGGACTTAAAGAGGCTCCTTGCCTGATTCCATAGTTGAATGGTTCTGTCATTCCTTCTGCTAATCTTGCGACTACTTTATTGTCTTTATATATATTCTCGATAGTTTTAATTAAGTCTAATGGGATGTTCCTGTTATATAATAGATGAATAACGTCTTCTATTTGCAAACTGTAGAAAGCTTTTTTTAAGTCTATCAGGCACAAGTATGCTGGAATGATGTATTCCATGGATTTTTCTTTTACCTGTTTCACAATGAATACGGCATCGGTGCATGAGGGCCCACTTCTAAATCCTTGCTGTTTTTCTTCCAGTTATATTCTCGCGTTTATTTTTGTTGTAATAATCTTTGTGTTAATTTCAGTGTACAGTTTAATAGATTTATGCCTCTATAGTTATTTGGATCTTCTTTTGTCCCTTCTTGTGCATTAGTATAACTGTCGCTGTTCTCCATTCATCTAGGATTCTATTCGATCTTATAATCCTCTGTATAAGTATACGAAGTTGTTTAACCAGAGAGCATCCCCCATATGTTAGTAGTTCATTAACTATTTGGTTTAAGCCAGGAGATTTACTGTTTTTTAATTTTTCTAGTTCTTCTATTACTTCCTCTTCCGTTATATGTGTTTCTTCGTTTATCGTTATCTCTGGTGCTTGTGCCAGTGTAATACTCTGGTCCCTGTTATATAATTATGTAAGATATGTTGCCCACTAATTTTATACCAAATAGTCATGAAAGTGCAGTAAAAGTCATCGTCTGTGTCAGCTTTTTTTACTAGTCTTTTAACAGCTCCTTAGAAAATTAAAGTCAAAAGTACTTGTAAGTTTTGGCATAATAGGAAAATAAATATATACGTAAATTAACAAAATATAAAACCAAGTGTATACCTATATCTTAATATGACAGATTAATGTATGATATTTTAGTCGACTTTAGCTTAATTTGAATATATTTCAGTAAGCGTTTAGGCGAAATATAAATAAATAATTTATCAAGCCAGTGTGAGCGTCACTTGGGCGCTTCTTAAGGAGTATTTGTAGTCTTTTATTTTGACTAAAAGACTACAAAGAGCCAATTCGACTTTTAGTCAAAAAGCAAGGGCGAGTGGCTCCCAATTTTTATTAATTTGGTCTCCCAGGGATGGAGAAGTTGTCACACCGGAAATAGCCAGACCAAGAGTACCTCACGAAATTTTGTTTGCTATTGGTGGATGGAGCGGAGGATCTCCTACCAACTTTATTGAGACTTATGATACGAGAGCAGATCGATGGGTAAAAGTGGAAGAGGTAGACCCAACTGGGCCAAGGGCTTACCATGGTACAGCAGTAGTGGGATATAATATTTATGTTATTGGTGGATTTGATGGTAAGAATTTTCATTGTTTTTAAATATGCAAATTATAAGTATTGGATTTAGTTCAGTTGAGTAGTAAATGACCTGCTAGAATCTAAATATTTTTTTTTACAAATATATTAAAAACAAGTTTTTTTTTAAAAAAAAGTAAAACATTATGTATCATCTAAGAATAGTATTGTATTAAGGTATTTCTTACGAGAAATCAGAGAGAGCATTATGTTAGAGAAAGACGCGAAATAATTTGATTTTCAGTGTATAGTGAATGTGGCAACATAGCTTCTCGATTGCTTCCGGCCGCACGTAATCACGTGTTATTTATAAGAACCTTAATACTTTTACATGATATACAAATATTATGTATAATTAATTAAAACGTTACTATGGATTATTTATTAAAAATATATCAATCAATCAAGTATTAATAACTGAATAAATGCGCATGTGAGGCATGCGTTTATTCTAATATCTTTTAAAAGAAAGTCCGATCAGTGCAATGCATATATGTGATTCAAAATTTGAAAGAACGCCCCGTGTCCGCGCACGCAAACTTCTTCAAGCTTCGTTGCTACAGCGAAAATTGAACTTATCAAATACATCAAAAAGTAATATTTATCTAATATTTTTGCAACACAAAAGAAAGCAAAATATTTTTTTAGGTATACAGGGTGTCCCAGTATTCCGTGCATAGAGTTACTGTGGATTTCTGGGATGAAAATATAACCATTTAACTCAACTTACCTTAGTCAAAAATTCGTAATTTTTGAGATACAGCTTGACAAAGTTATACTTTTATTTTAGTTTTTTTTAAGAAGCTTTCTTAATAAATGTACTATTTGCACAAGATTCGGTGCTTAGAGGTGTTCTGAGATGAAAAATCGAAATCAGCTTACAGTTTTGTCGTAAATTGTAGGGGACGCCACTCATTGCACTGTGTATACTTTTAAATTGTTTTTTATACCACTCTGTATGATATTTTTAATTAAATATTCGTATTTTTTACCTTCTCTTATCGAAAAATGTGTTCTTGGTAAATATTGCTTCGAGCAACAGTTTCTGAGATAATGGGGTGTTTGTTTGTTTCCATTGTTTAATTCCATTGCCAAATTCGCAAATGCGTTCCTTCACACTTCATCCATTAGGACAGGTCCAAAAAAATAGTCTTTGAAATTTGGAGCATGCTTAAAGGTAAACAGGCTAACAATAATAATAACGGGCCAACAACAGTAAGAATGTAAAGACCAACTGGCTATGGGCATAAAAGATTGCCCACAAAATGATAAATTCGAAAAAAGTTTAATCGCTCAACTGAGAAGGTATTGGTTTCACAATAAATGTTCAATATGGCCGCCTTCGTTAATGCATAAATTAATACGTCGCAGGAAATTTGTGTACTCTTCTTAAAATGTATTCATCTCGAAAAGCGTCAGCAGCATTTTGAATCCAATTCCACAATTGCTCAATGTTGTCGATTTGAACTTGATAAATTTTCGATTTCAATGCATCTCAAAGGAAAAAATCACATGGATTTAAGTCTGGAGAACGAAGTGGCCAGTAAATCGGAACAGCTTCACCTTATCCGATCCATTTATTTGGGTAACTTTGGTTCAAAAAAATTCTCACATTATGCGCAAAAAGGGGATGGTGCACCATCGTTCATGAAAAACATAGCCGGAACAGTGGCTATGCGTGCTCGAAAAATTTGTGAAAACTGCAAACGGAATCCAAGATCTGGAGGTAAAAGTTCGTGGACGGACTATATATGAAAGGAGTGAATAATTTGTTGTCTAATGATCCGGTTAGTTGTACTTTTTCATATTCCCGTTTGACTTTCAATTAAACGAGTGATAATTCCAGGATTATCGTGTACAATTTCAAGGATTTCCTCTTCCACATCGGGTGCTCTAGCTTGTGAAGGCCGCCCAGCATTATTCCTAATCGGCTTAAATTGCCCAATTTCTCGAAGTCGCCTCTCAATGTTGGCAAAAGTCTGATGGTTAGGAGTCCGATGATGCGGATATATTTCGTGATATATGCGAGCACTTTTGCGACCGTTGCCGTTACAAAAACCAAACACTGGAGAAGGGATTAATTCTCGTTAATACTCGTAAAACTTGTTTGATATCTGTCAAAAATTACTTTCTGTCAGTATACACATACGATGTCTTACAACATTGCCAGAATGATTTTTGAGCGTTGCCAAGTAACTATACAATGTGAAGAAACGTGAAGGAACGCATTTGCTAATTTGCCATTGGAATTAAAAAATGGAAACAAACATCCTATTATCTCAGAAACTGTTGCTCTGGGCAACATTTACCAAGAGAGATTTTTTTAGACAAGAGAAGGCGAAGAATACGAATATTCAATTAAATATATCATGCAGAGTGGTATAAAAAAGTTATGACAATTAAAAAGTATACGCAGTGCAATAAATGGCATCCCTTACAACTTACAACAAAACTGTGAGCTGATTTCGATTTCTCATCTCAGAAAACCCCTTAGCACCGAATCTTGTACAAATAGTACAATTATTAAGAAAGCTACTTAGGAAAAACTAAAATAAAAGCATAACTTTGACCCCCTCTATCTCAAAAATTACGAAGTGTTGGGTTAAATGGTCATATTTTCATTCCAGAAATCCACAGTAACTCTCTGTATACAGAATACTGGGACATCCTGTATATAATTTTTATGACTTTTTACTTTTTAATGCACATACGACAACAAAAATTGTAAATTGTAAACCATCATTATATTGAAGCAGTGAATGCATGTTGCTAAAATCTATTATTTCTCAAAATTTTAAGCAAAACTACTACAGTTACTCGTAAGAAATACCTTAACTACTACAACATGTTCGATCAACCAGTGCATTAATTTTTTTTTAAAAAAAGAAATTATATTTCATTTTATTTTCTCTTCGATCTATTTCCAGGAATGGATTACTTCAATTCTTGTCGATGCTTTGATGCTGTTACCAAAATATGGGGAGAAATTGCTCCAATGCACGCTAGAAGGTGTTACGTAAGCACTGCAGTTTTGGATGAGATGATTTATGCTATGGGTGGATATGATGGACATCATCGACAAAATACCGCTGAAAAGTATGACTACAAGACCAATCAATGGACGTTGATAGCACCCATGAATATGCAAAGGTCAGATGCCAGTGCTTGTACCCTTCATGGTAGGTGAGATAATATTTACTTAGCTTATTTTTACATCAGGGGAGTCTCAAGGAACGTCATATGTGAAGAAGTTGCAGGTCTTCCGTATTATCTTCACAACGTTAGACGTCGCAGAACGAACAATTTTAGTAAGCTAATTGAAGCCAAATCTTTTACTGTTATTGCGCCAATGGATTAATGTAACAGTGACTAAGGGAAGCAGCATGCATGATTTTCTTTAAACATTTTTTGATATGAGTCATTATTCGTGAAACGGTCCAAAATTGAAAATTTCTTTTTTACATTAAAAATACAATTAACTGATAGCTGTAGTCACGTACAAGATGAGTCAACGATAGAGTAAAGTTCATTATCTCATTTGTTTCGGAAATGACGAAAAAATGTTAAATACAATAGTTTTTATGGAATGTTAATGTACACAGTTTAAAATTATAGAGTATACAGGGTACTTTAAAAAATTGTGGCCGATATAGCATGCTTTTTTTAAATGGAACATCCTATTTTCTAATTTATTTTTAAATTTTGCGTAATTTTTTTTATTAATAATATTATATACCTAAACATAGTAGGTTTTCTAATATTTCAATTTTTTTTAAAAAAAAAATACTAGTTTTCAGTTTTGTAAAAAATTGTCAATTGTTTCTGAAGGTGGAATACTCATAATTGATACGAGCGTTCTATATGTTCATAAACGATTTACCTGAATACATTTCATGTGGGATCGTTTTTATGTTCGCTGACGATACGACCATAGTCATCTCAGCCAAAGATGAGGAACTTTTGGAGAAGAAAATTAAAATAATATTGACTAAGTTCTCAAACTGGTGTAAAAAGAATAACCTTATAATAAATCTATCAAAGACCGTGTCTATGGAATTTAAGACAAAAATGCGCAAACCAATAAACCTAAATATTGTATTTAATAATATGAATTTGCCTGTTAGCCATAGCTCAAAGTTTTTAGGAATCATAATAGATTCTAACCTCGAATGGAGTTTGCACATAGATGACGTTTGCTCAAGACTAAATAAATGTTTTTTTATGATAAAATCTTTAAAAAACTCATTAAGTGTTCCCAATCTCATAACTGTCTATCACGCTAATGCGTACCCAGCCATGTCCTATGGTCTGGCGGTTTGGGGAAGTACGCAAGAACTGGACAGAGTGCTGGTAATGCAAAAACGATTCATGAGACTAATTTTTAGTATGCCATATAACGCATCCTCTAGGGAAGTCTTTAAGAATAGAAAAATATTAACAGTTACAAGTATTTATATATATATATATATATATATATATATATATATATATATATATATATATATATATATATATATAAACTCTTAATGTATATCTATCTAAATCAAGATAGCTTCATGTCGCATAGATCTTTTCATCGTTATCCGACTCGAAACAGAGAAAATTTTTATATTGAAAAACACAATCATGAATATGTTAAAAAAACTAGTCATTACTTAGGCTGCAGACTATTTAACTTACTGTCGGAAAATGTAAAAAGGATTGAATCTACAAATAAAAAACAAACAAGAACTATACTATTAAGTAAAACTTTTTATTCTGTAACTGAATTTGAAAGTTATCTGCTGGGTGGAGTGTAAATGTTATTCTCCATGACATCCTTACTTAATTAAAGCATCTTCAGTATGTATTTTGTTTGTTATAAATATGTATGTTATGTTTTTGTTATATCTTGTATTTACTGTGTATTAATGTGTTTAATAGTAAGATTTCTTATTTTTTTTTTTATTTATTATTTTTGATATTACCTAAGATGGGATCATACAACCCTTTGATGACATGTCTTATCTACAACTTTTGTAGCTGAAAAGATGAATAAATTGTCTATTGTCTATAGAGATGTAAAGAAATTTGAGTTAAATGCTACAGGGTGTTCAAAATAAATTTAAATATTTCGACTATTTTAAAATTTTTTAAACGGCACACCCTGTATATTATTTTTTTTAATAGATTTTACAAAACCCTCCAACTTTTATTAAGTATATCATATACCTGGTTCTAATAGTTCTCGATTTATTTTGAATTTTTCAATTTTTACCCTTGTTTTTAATACACTTGCACTATTGTGAAAACATAAACAAATAGTTGATAATAATTTTAATATAGTTTAACTTATTTAATGATTAATTATTATGACGTAATAAATGTTCAAAAATATGCCCGTCTACTTGAATACACATGTTTAGTCGTTTTACTATATTTAGCCAGTTGATTTTTACATTCTTACTGTTGTTGGCCTGTTGATCTTTAATTTTTTATTGTTGTTAGTGTGTTTTGCCTTTAAGAATGCTCCAAATATCAAAGACTATTCTTTTGGACGTGTCCTAAGTCTGGATGAAGTGTGAACGAACGCATTTGCGAATTTGACAATGAAATTAAAAAATGAAAACAAACATCCCATTATCTCAGAAACTGTTGCTCGGAACAACATTTACCAAGAGAGCTTCTTGAGACAGGAGGAGGAGGAAAATACGAATGTGTAATTAAAAATATAATACAGAGTGGTATAAATAAAGTTATGAAAATTTAAAAGTATACAAAGTGCAATAACTAGCGCCTCCTATAATTTACAACAAAACTGTAAGCTGATTTCGATTTCTCATCTCAGAAAACCCCTTAGCACCGAATCTTGTACAAATGATACAATTATTAAGAAAGCTCCTTAAGAAAAAACTAAAATAAAATTATAAGTTTGACACCCTGTATCTCAAAAATTACGAATTTTTGGATTAAGGTAAGTTGGGTCGAATGGTCACATTTTCATCCCAGAAATCCTGTTTTTTTTTATGGGTCTAGCACACGTGCTGCAGGGAGGTCCCTAAAACGCTACAGGAGCGACATGTGTGCGGAAAAAACGATTCACGTTGTTCTTGAATCGCTGTAAATTGTACTCGGTGGGAAACACAGTCCTGGGCCAACCATGCCAAAGGGATGATGCTCTCCATAAAAAGACTGCTGCCTGTGTACACAGAATACTGGGACACCCTGTATATTTAACTATAGATAATTGAAAATACTAAAAAATATAACACAATTTAAAAATTCCTTTACTACAAGAATTTGCAAAAGGATATATAAAAAACAATCTTTGTTACACCCTCCTTTACCCCTTAAACTTCCTATATTTTTCACTATAAATAATGTACAGGTTAGTTAGTCCAGCGACCGAAACGCGAAAGTTGGGACATGATTGTTTCACGAATACAATACGTCCTAAGTTAAAAAAGTAATAATTAACTTGTTTAATAGAGACTTTTCCCCTGGTTCTAATGCCTTACAATCTTCAACATATGGATTGGATATTAGATATTTCCAACCATAAAAAGTATATCATATATAGTAAGGTTAATCTGAAAATATTAAGCGCGCGATACATAATATGATTGTGTTAACACAAATTATTTTCTAGGAAAGATCTACATTACTGGTGGTTTTAATGGCCAAGAGTGTATGCATTCCGCAGAGGTTTATGATCCGGAAATTAACCAGTGGTCGCTAATCGCTCCAATGAGATCAAGAAGATCAGGTGTATCATGCATATCTTATCATGATCAAGTTTATGTAATTGGAGGATTTAACGGAATATCTAGGTAATATGCCGTTCGTGTATTAATAAAAATAGCTAAGCTTGAGAGTACCCAATTACGATGATATGGAAAATCGTAATCCGAAAAAACTCTAATAGCAATTTCGTACTCATCCCGATTTGCTACTCCTAACTGGTTGGAAAGATTAATAACAAATTCTGTAATCAGAACATGGAAACGATATCAAATTGTCAACTGTTAACTGTTAATCTTTATTCAATAGTAGAAGACACTCTCACAACAATAGCTATTTCGGTCCCGATGTCGTTGCCAAATGATCATATCTGATAATCATGTGGTAACAATTCTTTTTCGGTCACCAGGTATAGAAGCAGCCTTAAAGGGGTAAATGCTCATGAGCATTCATCTTCAGCGAGACATGAGGCACAAAATAACAAATAAACTTCAGTTTTAACTAGATTATTTAATGTATCTTTCGGACAAGAAAAAAATTATGTTACTGGGTCGACAAACTCTATGTTGTTAGAAAAATTTTAAGAATTGTAGTCATTTTTTTAAGGAATGTAAAGAGATAAGTCATTTAAGTTTGATGTAAAAATTTTTTACATCTTCGTTTCGCCTTAGAAATGTTTGAATCTATCTGACCTTTTCTCTTTCCAAGCTTTGTTCATTTGTTGTTAGTGAGAAAAGGTGATAAATAATATTGAGAGCTGCTAATTAATAGCAGCTATATTTTTATGCGCTCCAGTCTATCTGTTTTATAGAAGGCACTGTTCTTCACGCAGTTGGTTGTAAGCGAGGTAGGCAACTGTTCTTGTTTGTGCACTGTAACCTCTTGGCTTATTATGCTCCCCCTCTCTAGCATCGTCACATTGAGAAGGTTATTAGCTTTCTTCCAAACCCTTTATGAGAGAATTTATCGCCCCGAATAGTCTATTTCGAGTTAAAGCCACAGATTCATATAGGATGTGCATAGAGGTCGTCAAACCATCATGGATATCCATTTTCTGTAAATGTTTTCTCAGGTGACGGTGATCCTTGATCAGTACCATAACTAGTTTGGTGTGGGCCCTTGTTAAACAAGGATGTCAGTTGTCAGTGTGTTTGAGGGGCCGCCCATTATGTCCCTCGAATGTCTTGGGCCAGATATTGCTATTTGTTGACTAGCGGCTTTGCCACTTGTTTTTTGGCATACCAAACGGTAGTTGTGGATCTCTGTATGGTTTTGTAGCTCCAAATCTTCCTAATTCTTTCGCTTCGCTTTTTCATTACCTTTTATTGTTGAATGTCCTGCAACCCATAGTAGTTCAACCATGTTGTTCCTAGAGGATAGTTCTTATAGGTCACTTTTACACTCCATCGTGATATTGGAGTTGGCTTGATAGGCATCTAAAACCTTTAAAGCAGCTTGACTGTTTAAGAAAATATATATAACCGGGTTACAATAGTCCCGTCTCGTGAGAACATACTCGATTTGTGTGAATTTCTACTTGGAATATTGTTTCCACTTATCCCTAATGGCGTACTAACACTCCACTTGGTCTGGTATATTAGACCAAACCCGTTGCCTTCGTCGGAGTCTCCACCTTCATCCACAGAATTGAATCGCATCCAATTATATATGGTTTTTCGAAACTATAAGTCATATAATCAGCATTTCCAAGAGGTTGCTGTCGATTAGATCCATAACTTTTGTCTGCCCAAATTGTACAGTTCCTTGTTTCCATTCCCCATTTGTCCTCATTCGACAGGCGCTATTGGTAGCCACACCTACACTTTACGAAGTTATTAAATTTATTGCAGAGGTGTTACTTTCGTCTCTTAAAGGCAGATTCTGCATAAAGTTAAATCTAGTTCTTATAACAATCGTTACTCCAGATTGATAACACTTTTGCAGACTTAACTTCATTATCCTTCCCTTTAAGCTCTGAACTATCCAATATACAAAAATTACAAGCGCCGAATTATTAATATCATACTGATATTTTACTCTTCAGGAGTTTGTATATTTTACAGACCTAAGCAGTAATTACTTTATTGTGACTACTTTTTTTAGTGCTTTTTTTGGCTCAACAATTTATTTATGTTCAAAGTACATATTTCGCCTGAAAAATACGTTTGTAAATAACTCCGCTTTAGTTTTACACGAGAATGGTTTTTAAAAGGTGTTAACTAGTTTGTTATTTATATAATCGTAGAAATATACACAGGAAGGATACAACGCATGTTATTTTACTTCGTAAAATTTAATTTATTTATTTCTCAATTAATATCAAAATATCATTATAACCAACAGAAAATGAGCAATTACTTGCACACTTACAAAAACTAATACAGTTTAACTATTTCAATGCAACATTCAAAATGGAATTAAATACCTGTGATGTAACATTTTTATTAAGATAAAATATGTTTAAAGCTATGAAGCTTAAAAATTCTATAGTCATTGGGGAAAAAATCACCAGAAATGGAGAAAAAAAGAGAGAAATAAAACGTATCAGTTATTCGACTAAGGCCGTTTTGAATTTTATTTTTCATTAATATGAAGGTCTCTCCTTTTGGTTAGAATGTGCAGTGGAGAAAAATACAACCCTCAGAACAATACTTGGACTGCTATTCCCGACATGTATAACCCTCGAAGTAATTTTGCTATAGAAGTTATTGATGATATGATATTTGCTATTGGAGGTTTCAATGGTAAGTTAATCGTGATCGTTGTTTTTTTAAAATTTTGGTAATCCTAAAACAAAACATATGAAAAAATATACACAATAGATTCAGAATCAATAATTACTACATTTGCGTTAAAAAAACTCTTTAACTTTCATTACAGTTTTATTATTGCTATAATACGATATAAATGAATACAGAATGTGTTTTTGTCATAACTGTTACCATGTAGGATAAGATTCTATCGGAAAAACAAAACGTTGTTTTTTTTTAAAAAAAAATTATCCTAATCCTAAAACATAACATCTAAAAATATATACACAAATAGTTTAAAATTCAGAATCAATAATCACTACATGTCCGTTACAAGAACTGTTTAACTTTCATTACTATTAACTATTGCTATAACAACACGATATAAATGACGTGATAAAGAATGTGTTTTTGTCATAACCACGTAGAATAAAATTCTATCGGAAACAAACTCGGTTTAAACAGAGAATAAAAACACAATATTACAATATTTACTAATTATTCTCAAGTTTAAAAAACCTCAGAACATCTCAAACTTGATATTTATTAGGCAGTAGTAAGTTTAGATTTTTAAAGAAAATTGACATCGGTCCTTTCATCTGCTATTTTACACACACAACTCACGTTGTACTGCAGAAAAGTAAAATATCTACATTATCTATTGATGCAACGTAAAAGTTATTATACAGTTACTATTATGAAACAGTCATATGTTATTATTAACTGTAAGGCTGGCCACTAATATTTTAAATTTACTAGATATTTTCTGGTTTTACCCTGGTAGATAGTTTTGAGGAAAAACCTTTTGTCTAAATGTTATGACAATTAGGAAAACAATTAGATTAGATTAGAGATTCTATTGCTGCTATTGTAAAATTATCATTAATATTTGAAGGACTCCATTTTAAAACAAATAGACTGTCATTTTTATAAGCTGCAGTATTTGCCTTTTCTTCTAATATTTTTATTTAAGATGTTTTCGTTGTAGGTGTTACAACAATCTATCACGTAGAGTGTTACGATGAAAAAACTAATGAATGGTATGAAGCCACTGATATGAACATATACAGATCAGCCCTTTCAGCTTGTGTTATAGATGGATTGCCAAATGTTCAGGACTATATACACAAACATAGAGATCGTTTAATGGAGGAAAAACGACAAAAAATGATTGCTCTCGAAAATCAACGGACCATGGCAGGGATGGCTAACAACAATAATAACAACCAACAGGTTAATAATTTTATATCTTTTTTAGGGCTTTGCTTTTAATTATTGTGAATAAACTAATCAGAGTACATATTACTAATTCAAAGTCCATTACATGAAGAGAAGTATGTTTTTCATAAATCCATTTTTGGAGACGTTTTGTATTATCATAGCTCTTTAGCAAGCTGGCAATATATTTAATGAAAAATTAAACGGATAGCGCCATCTCGGCCAACGACATGAACTAAGGCTTTACCGAGCTACCCATTAGGACTTATAAAGCAGAGGACATTCTTTCTCACTTATATTTCTGCGGATCCACCCTTGTTGATAAACGAGGATGCAACAAAAGGGGTAGAATGATGAATCTGTAAAAAAATGCATATTGCTCCCAAAGTATTTTAGAACGTTATTAACCTTGCCTTTACAAAACGTCTATATGTCTAACTACTGGTCTTTGACTTGTAAGAGGTAGTTGGCTTTTACGTTACGCGTTGGCATTGGATTTGTAATTGTGACGCCCATGTCTTTGGAAGTAATTTCTGACTTATTATTTACAGTGGGTAGTGCCGTAAGCTTCCGCCGAGATCACACTCCTTAATTTGTATGTCACCATCTTATCCAAAATGTCTCAAAAAATGTCTCTTGGGAGGATTTCGATCAAATCAAAATAACATTATAAGTTAATATATTCTTTCCCCAATACCTATCCCTGCTAAGGTATTTACTTTTAAAGACGAGGTGTACAAATTATTTTTATTTCAAAGTCATTTTTGATTGCTAATCAGAATTTAATCACATCTTAGCCAGTTGTTTTGAGACTTTAAAAGTAATGTAATCTCGGATATTAAAAAACCGAGGCTAGCATATCTTAAAACTTTTTAACTTGAAAATTCTGTTATATTCATAAAATTGTGAATGGGAAACTCTTGCTTCCTTGTTTCCAAATAAATGGATTTCTGTTGACGAAATTTCATATTGGCAATTAAATCATCTAAGAAATATGAAAATACAATAAAACATGAAAGTACCACGCACACAACATATGGAAAAATGGTCCCGGGTAAATTGACTGATAATGTAGTATGTTGTAACTCGGGTGGTTCTGATGAACAGTCTCTATGAGCTCTAAAGACCCCATCTGAAGAGAGCAAACTGTCAAGCATGTTTTAGACACACACACCCGCACGCACGACTCTCGCGACGTGGACGTGATGGTAGGTACTTGAGAACAAGCTCTTTGAGAGTATTATCATTCACACACACATTCATACTTCTAAAACCACTCTGTCAAGCAACACATCCAAAACTTTTGTTTTCGCCTCTTGTTTTTTTCCTATATTATATTTTTTTATTTTATTTCATTTGATATTTTAATATTTTTCTATAAACTCAATTATTACCTCCATAGTTTTAAATTTTAATTTATTTTGGCTTTTACTTGATGGAATTCAATAACTAACTTTTAGCAGAAATTTTTATGAATAACATCGAAAATATGGTTCAAATCTTTATTATACTGGTACCGTTATGTAGACGACATTTTAGTTTGTTTTAATGGCACGGATAGACAGTTGAATGCATGTTTTAATCACATCAATTCCATCTACAAAAATAAAACATTTACGATGGAAATAATTCACTTAATTTCTAGATCTTTCTATATCAAGGGATAACAACAAACACAAATTTTCAGTATTTCACAAACCATCAGACACAGACACAACAATACATAACACTTTAAACCACCCAAAACAACACTTTGCAGCATATCACAGTATATTACATAGGCTAGTGAGTATTCCTTTATCTCCCTAATATGGCCAATTCAATACTCAATAAAAACTTAAAAACAAAGCTGTTTCTGAAATCTATCCTAAAACTAAAGACAGCAATATCGATTATAAATTATTAACCTATTTTGGCACATCTTCAGAAAAAATTAAACACTACATAAACCAAAAAATAATATAATTATAGCTTTAAAAACTAATAACTGCCTAGGAAAACTCATAACAAATGCGAAAGTTAAACAAAACAAAGGTGAAAAATCAGGGCAGGGCAGCTCATTCGAGACTATAATTTTCAGAACACAAACGAAATTTTCTTAACAACAAAAACACATTCTTCATACAGCAATCATTTAATAGAACAGAACCATCAATTTAATGACCAGTTTGAAATATTACATGTAGAAAAACAAAAGAAAAAAGTTAAACCTTTTGGAATGCCTAGAGATAAACTGTTTGAAAAACACAGGTTCCATTCTAAATGAACAAACAGAAATAAATATGACCGATGGGAAATCCCCATTATTAAATTTATATACCTTACAAAGTTCAGTATGACTTCCAAGAATATCCTAATTAACTATTTTCAGACTAATTGTAAAAGTAGATAATAAATAAAACCTAAATTTTTGTTAGTTGGAAAAAGCATCAAAAAAAGTTACCATGTAAGGCAATTTTGTAATAAAAAGTGGAAATTTTGACAAATTGTCTTTCATTACGTTACCATAGTTTTATTCCATTGTCCGGTTGCCTGTTTGCCCGGTTGTCCCGTTATCCAGTGGTCTGGTTTGTCCGGTTGCCCGGTCGTCCGATCGTCAGGACAACCAGACAGTGGAATATAACTATGGAGGTAATTCAGTTTATAGAAAAATATTAAAATATAAAAAAATATATAATATATAGAAAACAAAACAATGGGCGAGCACAACAGTTATGGATGTGTTGCTTGATAGAGTGGTTTTAGAAGTATGAATGTGTGTGTGAATGATAAGACTCTCAAAGAACTTGTTCTCAAGTATCTATCATCACGTTCACGTCGCGAGAGTCGAGCAACAGTAATATTTCTGGCTAAACATGGAAGTTTTACAAAATAGTATACGGGCTCCTCAGATGATTTACGTCATTTTCAATGATACGAAAAATCTCAAGACTTGCAGGTTGCTTTGTAGTAACATTTCGAAAAAAGGATTATTTCGTGAAAGATAGCAGTTCTGCCTATGTATATATACATATATAGAGGTATTGCCTCCGGGACTCTGAGAAACGATATATATATATATATATATATATATATATATATATATATATATATATATATATATATATATATATAATATATATATATATATATATATATATATATATATATATTAATTAAATTAAATTTATTAAATTAAATAGATACTCCTAATATAATTCTTCAAATACAATTTGATATCTTGCAAGTAACAGATTTACAAAATAATTTCATTCGCACATATGAATAATATATTTATATAATAATACAAGGCAAGAAATTTTGGAATACTAATTTTTTCATTTTAAGAAGGTTTTAAGAATAATTATAAACCGTTGTTCATAAAGTTATTGAGATTATTTTTGAAAAGTCTTAAACTGGCACACCCCCCCATGTATAGGCAAGTTATTAAAGTCATTCAGCCCTTTGAAAAATAGTGTTTTTTTTTGTTATTTGTTCGAACTTTGTAAAAATCATTTCGTGATCGTGTTTGATAATCATGTATTTCATAAGAATATTTAATATAGTTATGTAGATAGGTAGGTAACAGATTATTTATTATTTTAAAAATGAATATCATGGTAAAGCACTTAAAGTGAGGATCAAGTGGTCGCCAATTTAAACAATCCTGCATTGAAGCTATTGGCGTATATCTATTGCACTTTAAGATAATTCTCATACTCCTATTTTGCAATTTTTGTAAGGCAGATTTACTATTGTTATCAAAAAAATATAAGAGACTTGCACAGTAAGCAAAGTTTGGCTGTATAGTACTTTGATAAACAGTCAGCCTTGAATAAAAGAAAGGTTATTGGATACTCGTAAAAAGGAGAAAAGTTTCGTAGCAATTTTCCTGTAAATATATGTAAAGTGACTTTTATATGACAAGAATCAATAAAAAAGCCTAAGTATTTTATTTCTGAAAAAATTTCTAGTTTTTGGTTATAAATAAAAATATTCTTGCTTCATTGGTTTAGTTTTACTGACATTTAGTTTTAACTTATTGACATTTAAGTATGATTCAATTTTTCTTAGCTGCAAATTGAGCTTGCAGATAGCGACATTTAATAGTTTGTCACTGGTAGTGAGTAAAGTATCATCCGCAAAAAGCCTTATGAATTCAGAGTCGATAAAATGATTAATGTCATTTAGATATACCACAAAAGAAGTGGTCCAAGGACGCTCCCCTGTGGGACACCAAAGTTATTTGGAATTTTCATTGACTTGTAACTATTAATCTTAGTCATCTGTTTACGATTGATTAAGTAATTCATAATCCAGTGCAGAACAACACCACCAACACCGTAATATTTTAGTTTATTATTCAAAATGTTATGGTCAAGAGTTTCAAAAGCATGACGAAAATATAGAAAAGCAGCCGCAATATAGTTATTGCTGTCAATGAGTTTTTTCGATGAGGCCATTGTTAATTGTATGACAGACTCACAAGAGTGTTTCTTTCTGAAGCCAGATTGGTTTATAAAAAGGATATTGTTGGTAGTAAAATATTCATACAATTGATTATAAACGGCCAACTCAAGGACCTTCTCTAAGGTTGGAAGTGTGTGAATAGGATGAAAAGAAGAAGCATCATTACTGTTAGAAACTTTAGGAAGTGGAATTACAGTAGTGGTTTTAAGGCTGGATGGAAATTCACCTGTTTCTAAACAAGTATTAATGGGTTTGAGAAAAACATGACCAACTGTACCAAAAATATTTTTTATTGTTTTACCATTTAATAAATCCCCACTGTTATCCTTGTTACCAAGAGTGGCAATAATGCCTCTTAAGTCAGCCATTGAGAGGGACATAAAACGAGTAAATCCAGAATGAATCAATGGCAAATCTCCAGAAGACCAGTTATGAGTAAGAAATATAGTATTAATAACCTCAGAGATGTTATCAAGAAAGTATGAATTAAAGTTCTCCGCAATTACACGTTCTTCAACATATATATATATATATATATATATATATATATATATATATATATATATAATAATATATATATATATATATATATATACGTATGTATGCATGCGTGCGTGCGTGTGTGTGTAAAACATGCTTGACAGTTCCAGAAGACCCTGCAGTACGCTCTCTTCAGATGGGACATTCAAAGCCCAATATCTCGGATCTTATTGATCAGTATATTGTAACTGTATACAATCCTATTAGGATCACCCGAGTTACAACATACTACATTTTCAGCCAATTTGGCTGGGTCCACTTTTTCATATGTTGTGTGCGGGGTCCTTTTCTTAAGAAAACCCCATTTATTTGGAAACAAAGAAGCAAACATTTCTGATTCACTTAGTATACATTATATTAAAAATTCTCTAAGTAACTTTTCATCAATGTTACCAGAAATGCCTCAGTTAATTGACATCAGTTCTTTGTAGACTCTTTCACTAATCCTATCACAAAAAATTGGTTCTGCTGGAAACGCGCTCGAATTCACCCGATATCTAAAATAAACAAACCAACTAGTTACTCGCATTGCTTCTAATAATTCAGAAGGTAGCGGAAACGGTTCTCTATTAGTATATCTTGAAACACATAGACGGATCTAATATGATCACCAATACAGTTTTTGTAAGTAGAGATCAACACGATGTCTTCTAACCTAGGTCGCAAATCTTTGAAACAAAACAACTGAATAATATAAAGATTCTCGAATGGTTATGATGTCAAATATTTGGCATTTGAACTTGTTTGATATGACTGTTGGCCGGGCTGCGCTC
>CM032456.1:170952925-170955425 GCA_019049505.1 Pachyrhynchus sulphureomaculatus
TAAATTATCAAACAGAATAGTTTTAAAAATAGATTTTGAAACGAATATTAGGGTAAAGGTATTAAGGTTATCCTACTAATAGGATTATATCATGAGAGAAAAACTATTTAGAGATTAACATTGTTGCATAATCTATTGTTAAGTATAAAATAATATTGTATTTAAAATACGTGATGTATTTCTAATATGTAAACAGCTGAAGAAATCCAAATAATTGTTTATGGACAGAAAATCTCTACGTAATTATGTTGCCAGGTTCGTCGTTCCATTCTTATATAAAATGAAATATAAAAATTTATATTTAAAATAAACCAGTTTTAAGATAATGATCTTTTATATTATATATATATATATATATATATATATATATATATATATATATATATATATATATATGTATATATATATAGAGTATATATGTGGATGTACTGGGATTTCTGGGATGAAAATATGACCATTTAAACCAACTTACTATAGTACAAAAATTAGTAATTTTTGAGATACAGAATGTCAAAGTTATACTTTTATATTAGTTTTTCTTAAGTAGCTTTCTTAATAATTGTACTATTTGTACAAGATTCGGTGCTAAGGGGTTTTCTGAGATGAGAAATCGAAATCAGTTCACAGGTTTGTTGTAAATTGTACTATGTATACTTTTAAATTGTCATAACTTATTTATACCACTCTGTATGATATTCTTAATTAAATATTCGCATTCTCCGTCTTCTCCTGTCTAAAAAAGCTGTTGCTCCGAGCAACAGTTTCTGAGATGGTCGGATGTTTATTTCCATTTTTAATTCCATCGTCAAATTCGCAAATGCGTTCCTTCACACGTTTCTTCACATTGTATAGCTATATTGTCAACGCTCAAAAATCACTCTGGCAATGATGTAAGATATCACATGTTCTATGACTTAACTGGCTTGCAGTAATATTGACAGAAAGTAATTTTTGACAGATATCAAACAAGTTTTACTAGTATTAACGAGAATTAATCCATTCTCAAGCTCAACGGTGTTTTAAATCTAGATTATTATACAGTACACTTTTGATAAGCAAACTAATGTGATTTTAGTGTTCGGTTTTTGTAACGCCAACGGTCGCAAAAGTCCTGGCGTATACACGAAAGATTTTCGCATAGTCGGACTCCTAACCATCAGACTTTTGCCAATATTGAGAAGCGACTTCGAGAAATCGAACAATTTAAGCCGGATCAGGAATAATCCTGGGCGACCTTCACAAGCTAGAGCACCCGATGTTGAAGAGGAAATCCTTGAAATTGTACACGATAATCCTGGAATCAGCACTCGTTTAATTGAACGTCAAGCGAGAATATCAAAAAGTAACCGGATAATTAGACAACAAATTATTCACCCCTTTCATATACAATCCGTTTAGGAACTTATTCGGACACGCATAGCGACTGTTCCAGCTTTTCACACTAAAATCCTGTTTACAGACGAAGCACGCTTAACTCGACGTAGTTTAAGAAATATGCATAATAATCATGTTTACGCTGACACATACTGTGCAACAAAGACAGTTTCAACGTGAATTCAGTATTAATGTCTGGATGGGATTTGTCGCGAACTATTTGATCGGGCCGTTTAGATTACCAGATCGACTTGATGGTGATATTTACTTGAATTTCATCCATAAAACTATTCCTGAATTATTGGAAAACTTACCCATTAATTTACGTCATGACGTGTTTTTCATGCACGATGGTTCACCACTCCATTTTGCGCGTAATGTGAGAATTTTTTCGAACCAAAGTTACCCAGATAAATAGATCGGAAAGGTGAAGATGCTCCTATTCACTGGCCACATCGTTCCCCAGACTTAAATCCATGCGATTTTTTCCTTGTGCGTTGAAATCAAAAGTTTATCAAGTTTAAATCGACAAATCGACAACATTGAAACAATTCTGCTAACGCTTTACGAGTCATTTAAATTTCTGCGACGTATTAATTTATGTATTAACGAAGGTGGCGACCATATTGAACATTTACCATATTGTGAAACCAATACCTTCTCAGTTGAGCGATTAAACTTTTTTCGAACTTCAATCAATTTGTGGGTAATCTTTTATGCCCTTAAACCAGTTGGTTTTTACATTCTTACTGTTGTTGGCCCGTTGGTCTTTAATTTTATTATTGTTGTTAGCCTGCTTGCTTTTAAGCATGCTCCAAATTTCAAAGACTATTCTTTTGGACCTGTCCTAAGCCTGGATGAAGTGTGAAAGGACGCATTTGCGAATTTGAAAATGGAACTAAAATATGAAAATAAACATCCCAATATCTCAGAAATTGTTGCTCGGAGCAAGAGAACTTTTTGAGACAGAGGAAGGCAGAAAATACGAATATTTAATTAACAATATCATAGAGAGTGGTATAAAAAAATTATGACAATTTAAAAGGATACACAGTGCAATAAGTGGCGCGCCCCTACAACTTACAGCAAAACTATGAGCTGATTTCGATTTCTTATCTCAGAAGAC
>CM032456.1:170960425-170989980 GCA_019049505.1 Pachyrhynchus sulphureomaculatus
ATTAGTATTTTTTTTTTTAAAAAATTGAAATATTAGAAAAACTATGAGGTTTAGGTATATAACATTATTAATAAAAAAGTTATAAAATTTTACGCAAAATTTAAAAATAAATTAGAAAATAGGATGTTCCATTTGAAAAAAACATATGTTATATCGCCCACACTTTTTTGAAGTACCCTGTATACTCAAAAATAATTTTAAACTGTGTACCTTAACATTCCCTAAAACTATTATATTTAACATTTTTTTGAGATAATGAACTTTACTCTATCGTTGACTCACCCTGTACAACTCAATCGAATACCGAATTGATTTAAAAGTCTCATATTTTTCATCCATCTCGGAGATTTTTTTAAAATCATGTCGGTTATTTTTATTAGTAGACCCAATTTTGTGTTAAAAATATAATGTAAATTTTATGCTCTAGAGCAATGATTCCCAAAGTGGTTCAGGTGGACCCCCAGGGGTCCACGGGAGACTCGACGGGGGTCTACGTTGGCGTGAAAAAAAAATGGGGGTTCACAAGTTGTAAGTGGGGATCCACGAAAATTTATCTAGTTTCGATAGTAAAGAACAAAAATGTTGGCTTGGCTCTACCTATCAATGTAGGCAGATAATACACTACTCAAAAAAATTAAGGGAGCAAAAAAAAATTCTAAATTTTTCGGTGATTTTTGACAGGTGAAAAAGGGTCGTATTGAGACTTTAAAAAAAAAGCGTTTTGAAGCTTTAAGATTCTAATTTTCAGATTTTTTGGCTAAAATTTTTTAGGAGCTACGGTTCTCATGCAATGCTAACAGATCACGCGAAAAAATAATATTGCAAATATTTTGCTTTTTTTTTTGGTCCACGGGCTTGAAAAAATTTTTTTCAGTTAGGCCGACATATGGATCAGATAGCCTGTTTATTTAGCATTAATTTCCTTGTTTCAAAACCTCCCTTAATTTTTTTGAGTAGTGTATTTTAAGAAAGTCAGCGACTGTTACTTGTAAAAAACTTGCATATTCGATATGCAGTACAACACTCGTCGAGACTTGCAAAGCGCCGCCCGCCCCCGCAACGCAACCCGTTCAGACGTGCAAAGGGACTAAATACGACTTGTGCGGTGGTTGCAATCTTGCATGAACTTGTTTGATTCTTCACCAATATAAATACGATTGCCAAGGACAAACATTACTCATTTGTTTCAGAAATTTTGAAAAGAAAAGTGTGAGTGAATCGATGTCAGTGTTTGCCAGTGCCGAAAAAGTAAGTACCTGCCTATTTGTTATTCATACTTTTATTTTATATTGTAATAATATTATATTTGTTATGTTTGCGTGTAGTAGGTACATAATAAAAATTAAATACTGAACAGGGCCATTATTCGATACTTCTATAAAAGAACAGAAAGCCGAGAAAGATTGAACTTTTAGTACTTTTTTATTATAAAATTATTTATTTACCCGACTGTGGTGATTCACTAAAGAGAGAAATATGATTGACCTGCATGTATGTACATATTTCAGTGCCCTTGTAGTTGCTAATGCTAAATGACTAAAAATATTTTCATAAATTGTACGTGTCTTTATGTACCACTCGTAACGCATATGAAAGTAATAAATAAATCAAATCAAAATCGCGGAGTTTTGATATGAAAATGTTCTTTAAAAGTATTTTCTCTCGAATTTACAGAAATGTTTAAAAATATAATTAATCAAAAAATATTTTATATTACATTAAAATAGGTTTCAGCCGTTTTATGAAAACCTCTATATGGGTAGTTTATTGCTTTTAATAATTAAAATCAGTTTTGCCGCCGGCATTTTGGTTTTTTTCATTGCAATAACTAATTAATCCTATTTTTTTTCTTTACAGGTAGGTAACTGATACGAAACATGGCTGAATCTAAAAAGAAATGTCGACAGTACAGTGTTGATTATTTCAAATTTGGTTTTCTTCCATTAAAGGCAGACAAACGATTGCCCATATGCCTTTTATGCAACAAAGTTTTGAGCAATGACTCTATGAAACCATCGAAGCTCGAAGATCATCTAAGAAGGTGTCATCCTGATAAAATAGGTAAAGATTTAAAATATTTTCAAACATTAAAGGAAAAATATGAAAAGAGACCCACCATACACAGTATGTTCGCTTCAACGTCTCAAAGTAACGATGATGGCTTGCGGGCATCTTACAATATCTCATTGCTTATAACGAAATCTGGAAAAACGCACACCATCGGAGAACAGTTAATTTTACCCGTTGTTCAAGAGATTTTAAAAACTGTTCTGCACAAACCTCCATTTTACGTACTCAAAAAAGAGAGTATCAACACTGTACAAAGACGTATTGATGAAGTGAGCTCTGATATTGAAAACTTCTTGTGTAATTATCTGCAAACAACTCATTTTTTCTATTCAACTGGACGAGTCAACTTTACCTGGTAATGAAGCATTATTATTGGTATATGTTCGATTTGTTATAGACGAAGAAATCCATGAAGAGCTGCTATTCGCGAAAACTTTGAAGACGGACACTAAAGGCGAATCAAATATTTAATGTCCTGAGTGATTTTTTTAAGGAAAAATCGATTCCATTTACAAATATTATTTTGGTGGCAGCAGATGGAGCTCCTGCCATCTTCGGGCGATATCATGGGTTTATAAGCCATCTTAAAAGAATTATACCAGGAGTAACTGCAATTCGCTGTGTCATCCACCGACAACACCTGGTAGCGAAAAATTTGAGTGATAGATTGCACCAATCGCTTCAATTTGTGATTAAAGCAGTTAACAAAATAAGAAGCAATGCGTTGAATACCCGTTTTATTTGCACAATTGTGCGACGAAAATGATGAAGACTTCCAACGATTGCTCTTACATACTGAAGTACGCTAGTTGTCGAAAGGTGCATGTTTAACAAGATTTTACTTACTTTTTGAATCAGTTTTAGAGTTTCTGGAAAGTAAAGATCCAGATTTAAAAGAAAACCTGATCAAATTGAAAGCAGACATCACGTATTTGACAGATTTGTTCAAAAAATTTAACGACATTAACTTGCAGTTACAAGGGGACAGCCTAAATTTAATAAAAACAAAGGGTGTAATTTTCTTGGAAAATTGAAATTTATGAAGCAAAATATTAGTCGGCACGAATTCTCCCAGTTTCCAAAGTTGTCACAGGCAGAATGTCTTGATGAGGATATTCAGACATACAACATTTAAATGCCCTGCATGATGACTTCAAAAATAGATTTGAAGATATTCTGACGAAGGAAATACCACCATGGATCATAAATCCGTTTGATGAAACGGAAGTGGCGAATGTGGTATTACAAGAGGAGCTACTCGAGCTTAGCACCAATGAGGAGCTAAAGGTGAAATTTAAAAAAGGCTATCAAACATTTTGGCTGCAGGCAGAAATACCCGAAAAATATCCTGGGCTGTGGGAAATTGCGAGAAAACTTTTGATAGCGTGTCCCTCGTCATACCTTGTCGAAAAAAGTTTTAGTGTGGTTACAAACCTATTAACAAAAAAAGGAGCAGATTGAACATCACAGAACGGGGAGATTTGCGGTTATTCCTTACAAAACTGAAGCCAAATATTGATAATTTGCTGTCAATCCATCAAGTACATCCCTCCCATTAAAATTATGACTATTTTTTTTTAATTGTTGATTTGCATTGTTGAAGTTACGGTACGTTAATAATGTTTAATTTTAATTCTAATAAGTCTGTAATCATATTATTTTAATAAATAGAACACAAGAAAATATATTATTTTTCTTTTTATTTTTACCACTCCGAATTTAGGGTTGGAACTCAGCCACGACGCAAATTTACATCGTTAGATCTAATCTTCACATTTTTGACGAGTTTTGGGAATATGGTAGAAATGTAGCAGCTGGGAGTCCACTGGTCTACGAGAAAAAAAAGTTTGGGAACCTCTGCTCTAGAGTAATAACTACTATTTTCCCTTAGAATAACAATTATTATAGTGACTGTTACGACTACATAGAAAATACTATTTCAATTGAATGCTTATATTAAATTTAACTTTGATATTCGATACTAAATATTTAAAGAAAATGTGTATCATATATTAGCAAATTGTGAACATACCAAAAGAAGCCAATCAGTATATATCACCACTACACACTTATCTAGGACAGCAAACTGAAATTGGCAAAATAATTTAAAAGCAGATTTGAAAAGAAGAATTTCGCTAGCTTGGTCTAGTTTCGGCAAATTGCAAAAAGTATTTAACTCACATCTACCTAACACCATCAACGCTAAAATATTTGATCAGCAAATACTGCCAGTTCTGACATATGGTATAGAAACGTGGGCCATGAATAGTAGCATAAAAGAAAGGCTGCAGATTGCACCAAGGGACATGGAAAGGCGAATGTTGGGATTAAAACTAAGAGATCGCATAAGAAATGAAGAGATAAGAACAAGATCCCAAGTATCAGATGTAATCGAGCAGGTTTGTAGGTTAAGATGGAACTGGGTGGGACATGTGGCCCGCATGACAGACAATCGATGGACCAAGAGGCTCATGAAATGGAGACCATGAAGACACAGAAGACCTGTCGGAAGACCACAAACTCGTTGGACAGATGATATATACACAATTCACAATTTACAGCGATTCAAGAACAGCGTGGATCGCTTTTTCCGCACACATGCCGCTCCTGGAGCACTTTAGGAACTTCCCTGTAGCATGTGTGCTAGACCCATAAAAAAAAAATAAGCATTTGGTGGTCATGAGTGCATGAAACAAGCTCAAGACAGATAACATTGGAGAAGCTTGGGAGCCTTCATCCGACGATAGATAAACAGCTGATGATGATGATGAATAATATTTATTATTTATAGCTTAGTAAAGGATTGAATTCGTCAACATAGTTTACACAAAATACAAATATTCTACATTGATATTGAATTTAAAAGTATATACACATTTTAAAATAACCATTTGAATTATGTAGTAATACAAATACATTCAGATTGATATTAAGATCATCCAAAAAATACCTTCTATAATCTCATCTAATGATATGTCTATCATCCAGAAATTTACTTAAAGAATAATATAATCTTTTTGTTAACTTACGAGTCAAGGTTTTCAATATTTCGTATGAGCAAGTGCCCTTTATTGCATTTGGAAGTTGTTTACCCTTTATACGCGGGCACTGTGTAAAAAGACCTTTCAAAAAACTTTGTCCCATGATTAACACAATACCGAACATTGATGGGCATCACCACAAAACTCAAAAACATTCAGGTCAGGATGTATAAAATGTATGCAGATATTAGAATTAAAATTTTATGTTGAATGGAAGTCTTCCTGCAAAGTTATCGTGGTCTTAAATTGAAAATTAACTTTAACAACATTTTGAACTTTATAAATATTTTGTTTGCCAAGATTTAGTTTCTTACTTATTTAATCCAAAGCATCATTCTATAATAATATTTTATCCAAGAAGGTACCCAGGTATTTAATACCATTAGAAAGCGTTAAATTAAAAAGTTTATTTTGGGTTAAAGGTTTTCTATTTTTCCACGCTTAGAAATCAGAACTACTTTTACAGTCTTTAGGTAATTCGGAAAAGTATCACACTTTACAGATACATTAAACATATTACTCAGTGAGCCAACAATATATTTCGCAACTCTCTTAAACACTTTATCATAATTAACCGACTTTTTTGTCTTTAAACTGATAATTCTTCTAGAATTTCCCTTGGTGTTCCAGGTAAAATTTAGATGCTCAGAATAATTGTATTATTCATTAGATTCGCACCCCCAGTTTTCCGTTATAGAGCTATAGCTACTCACGACTTTATTTTTAACCGATGTAGTCATTAGTAATTAGTAATAATAGTAATTAGCGAATTTGTTTTACTTAGTTACTCCTTCGTCGGTTGTTATGGCCTTGGGCTAAGCTAACACTTTTTTCTCAATTTTATTGATGACAAGCCTCCATAATGTTTTCTGAGGGGTATTCGAGGAAATTATTTTATCTTAAAAGTATGTTTTCTTATTTTGCTTTATAAAAGTTTTTCTACTTTGTGTTATCTTTAAATGCCCTCATTATTTGTATATTTGGTCATAAAGTACAAATTTTTCGTTTATCTGCTTTATTCCTTCTAGTAATTCTTCTACTGTATTTGTTATTTTAGTTATTACCATTAATCTAAAATTCATCTGACATCCGAACGTTTTCAATTAAAAGATTAATTATTCTTGGAATTACACTGTCAAATTCGATTGACCTTCTCACGATTTGCCTGAGATTGTATAAAAAAGTCGGCTATAATATATATATATATATATATATATATATATATATATATATATATATATATATATATATATATATATATATGTATATATATATATATATATATATATATATATATATATATATATATATATATATATGTATATAACATATATATATATATATATATATATATATATATATATATATATATATATATATATATATATATATATATATATATATATATATATATATATATATATATAATATATAATATATATATATATATATATATATATATATATATATAATATTTTTTCGTTTTTAAAAGTAAACTGTTTAATATTTTTAAAATTTTGTTCTTTATTACAAAGAGCAACCTTCCGATTAATTATGAAATATAATTTCATTTAAATTCAAATAGCTGCCACGGCTAGCTTGGCAGTAACCCATCCTATTAATCCAATTTTTCAGCACATTTTCTATGGTTTGTATTTGGGGAATAGCTCGACGGATATTTTCCTTAAGTGCGTGTATTGTTCGTGAAGTGTTAGAGTAACAACGATCCTGAACAGTTCCCTATAAAGGAAAATCTGAAGGCGTCAAATCGCATCTGTGCGGTGGCCATGGCGCACCTCACCGTGAGCAAAAGATTGATTATTTTACGGCCGATATAGCATGCTTTGTCATCCTATTGGAAGGCAAGCTCCTCCAACTCCAAATCGTCAAATTGCGAGTAATGGACTCCATTTACTGAAAAGTTGTTGCTAGCTTCATCTTCAAAGAAGAGAGGCCCAGTAATGCCACCACTCAAAAAATCATACCAAACAGTCACTCTTCGAGGATGCACTGGCTTTTCTACGACTACGTGTGGATTTTCAGAACCAAAAATTCTACAGTTTTGTTTGTTTTGCTGATTTTGCGATCAAGATCGACATCATTTTTCAACCCATTTGAAGCCCACACAGAGAAGCGATACCGAAGCGTATGGTCATTTTGCTTTGATTCTTAGGTCATTTGAACCTTACAAGCAAATAATCAGAGATCTTTATGCAAAATTCTCCTCAAAGAAGTGCGACTGATGTTCAGTTATTGAGAGCTGGGAGGAGTTGAAGTTTTTGGGTTTTCACGCACACTTGGGGCAACAACAGCAATATTTATGTCTGTGCGCACTGGTCGAGTACGAAAATAGATTAAGATCTCAATTTCCTTACACCAGATGCTCAAGGAGCTTGATCTCGACCAACATTTCATCACTTAGTTCAAAAAGAAACCAACTGTTGATCTACCCTATATATATATATATATATATATATATATATATATATATAAAGGCTTATTATTGAGGGCTGTAGCCTTGTAATAACTAAAAACTTTAAAATTATCTACAATTTTATTTGTAACTTCTAGGAGAACATTGCTGCCGCTGTTAATGCTAATATGCAGCAGCTTAATATACTTCAACAACTAAATGCGAATCTGAACCCCGCCCTACCACCTGCCGCTCTACCTGCCCAAAATCCCTCTCGCGCCAGTACCCAATCCTCAACCTATGGACATAGATGACGAAAACGGAGGACATGGCATCCAATAGGAAAAGAACGGTATAGAAGAAAACTTGGTGACATTCATTCTATTCTTTAGCTCAATTTGCTTAATTTTTCAAACTTTAAGCAATAGCGATGAAGATGGTTTTTATATTTTTGCATAAGTATTCATATAATTTGTAAAGAAAACCAAAACTTCTTTACATGTTTCTTAATGCCACCTAAATATCAGAATTCGTGTCCTTAGTCAGATTGTAGGGAAAGAAATTAAATCCCATATTGAGGAAAGTTACTGAGTTATCTGAGTCCATGTATGCTATTTTTTAAGTAATTAGGTGATTAATTTTTTATTTTTGCGAATTATATGAACCTATGCAGAAAATCTTGGAGACTATCTGATATATAATTTATACCAAACATAATTTCTTGCGATAAATAATAGATCATGGTCATAGGCCTCTCAAGAAGATATCAGAATTCTTTAATAAAATAATTGCAAGTTGTAAGGATCGATTTACTCATTGTTAGAGTCAAAAGGGGCGTGGATTTAACTGAGCACAAAAACTTTTTAAAAATTTAAATTTTGTTTCACCTTGTTTTACATGATCGATACAATATGAAAATGACTACGAGTGTTACCTACCTTATAAAATATGAAAAGCACCTCGTTTTCTGGATTTATTTATTAAAAATAACCTGCTTTTACATGTTTACTTTCAGGATCGCTAGTATTACATATATACATATATATATATATATATATATATATATATATATATATATATATATATATATATATATATATATAAATATATATATAAATATCGTATTTGTCGTTAAAATTCAGGTTGCGCTTCAAAAGAGATGAAACAGCCTGTCGAATAGTCACGTAACTTCCGTTACCTGTCGAACCTACAAAACTAAATAAAATTTGGAATAATTTTATAAAGAACAGTTTTTTTTTTTAATCTTTTTTATCAATTTTACATTAATATGCAAAATTTTATCGTTCAATTCAAACTTTTAATTTTTTTTTCTAATTTTCTAAAGATACAGTGCTTTTACCTTCAAATACTTTTTTGGTAATAATTTTACCACATTATTACATTTCTAAATCTAGTTATTGCTTATAATGGCGCTTTTTAAATAAAAAAATACTACTTAAAGTTTCTATAACATTCAGTGCATACAGCACTTCTTGATATTTGTAATCTCACAGTACAGTCTTTGAATTTAATTTTATTGGTGTTAATTCCGACGTTGTTAATCGTGATTTGCAATTCCGCAAACAGTACGACCGGCTAACAAAGTCTCTGGTGGTGTTATAAACTGCTACGTAGTCGACAGCTATCGTAATACCAGTTGGTCAAGGAATTAGAAGTTGTGCAATAACAACACAAGATTCATTTGATGTTAAAATCGTTTTTATGTAGGGAAATAAAATTTGCAGTGAGGCATCTTAGACTATAAAAAGAGGACCTATCTATTCCTATTAAGGAGTTGTGGTAAGCACTAAATTAAGGCTGATTTTCACTATGCGTAAGGCCGCTCGCAAGTCAATCGAACTAACGATTAACAAAATGTAAAGCTGATTTCCAAAAGTAGTTACCTAAAGTGAACTTAGATTATCCGAATTAATATCAATAAATAAAATACGTGTAAATTATAATACTTTAATTATTCTATATGTAGGTGCAAACAAGGGGGTCAAAGTTGTAAAAGTATGTTAAAAACGACTAATTTGGGATATTCAAATTGAAATACTATAAGGACTAATATTAAAGGTAACACATATAAATTGTCAGATAAAGATATATTAGATGCAACTCTGCACTAAGCATTAAGGTGTTGACTTAACATTTTTCTATATGCAAAAGCACAAAAAAGTGATCGCTACAGAAAAACAAACACTTGGAACAAAATGTCGTCTCAAAACGAAGCCGACATGTTGAAATATGCCCGATAGTGTTTCTTAGAGATACTACGCAAGTAAAAATTATATTATAGGAACTAATAATCAGGAAAAATATGCGCGACATCTTTGAGAAACTTGATGAGGTATATTTTAACGTGCCGTCACTAGTTAGTGGGCTTCGTTTTATGGTGACGTTTTAGTTCACGCGCTTGTCATTCTGTAGCGATAACTATATGTTTTGTAGCTAAAGTAACCTATATTTCGACTAAACAAGAGTAATAATATTTAAAATTTTAAAGTTTTTGTCCTTTTAAGACCGACCAAATAATAGACGAGCCAATTTTTAATTTTACAATAGGTTTAAAATTAGGCAACAGCTAATGTTAACAGAATATATAAGACCAATATTTATAATAATTATAACTTAGCACTTATTTACTAAAAAAAAGAATGTTAGTATTGGGAACTCGACGATACAGTGTAGCTAATAAAGACCTCTCCTATCGTTCTGAAATTTAGTTTAATGGAAAAATAATAGTTTACATCTTAATAAAAGTACTCATATAATATACAAAATTAATTATAAAAAACATTATAAACTTTATGCGTTTATTACATTAGAATTTAAAGTAAAAGAATTCTATATGCAAGCACAAATGCCTTATTTGAGAATAATTAACAGTAACAAAATAAACATCTCATTAATTGCAAATTGCAATATGGTTCTTAAAATCCATGATCAGAAGTTTACAGATGTATGCGTTATAATGAAATATATTCTTAATTTGACCAAAATTATATTTATACTTTTTTACCTTTATGTTCGTACCGCATGAAGAAGATCTGCTTTAGATCGGTACATTGAAAGGAGAGATCTGATGGCAAGTTGCGTCATCATTTTAAGCTTTCCATGGACGCAAACTTTTCAGGTAGCCAATAAACATTACAGAAAATTTTATTTTCTCATAACTTACACTGGTATTGGAATGTGAATGTTTCTTAAGCATAACACCATAAGTAACCTTGAGACCTAAATTCCTAACATTGGGTAAAATTCTTGTAGGCTTTACCTCATGATATTTCTTTTTTGACGTAAAATACGATTTTATTTGGAATAAGTTAATGGTAAAAATGCGTTATAAGTCTAGTAGTAACATCGGTCGTATATTTTAAGACCTCTGCTAAAACTTTTTGCCTGATATATGTAGAATAAAATATATATTTTACTTTTATGTTGTGTACATATCAATGAGATCTGTCTTATCATTTTTGTTATTTAATTTAAAATTTAAATAAAAAATAACATCTTTTGTAATATATATTCAGTATCAGGTATCCAAAAGCTATGTTTTCATGGTTACAGAAAATTTAATCAGAAATGTTTGAGGTTAAACAGTTTAAAGAAATCTCATGAGAGTAAGTAAGTTGTATTACGAAAGTTTTAAAAACTTTGTTATGCTGTTACCTACAAATATTATAAATTTATAATTTAAGATAGGGCAAGTGGTAAAGGACCAAAATATTATTTTCTTTAGTAGATAAGTGCCAAGGTAAACTATTAGATTTGCTTTTTAAAATTACTTAAGTAAGTTATACTGTATAACCTTTAAATTTTATAGTGCCAGTGATTGCTAAAGCTTTATTAGTCTGTGATACTTTTGTATATTTTAACATTTATGAACTTTTTTACATTTTTATATTAATATATTCATTTACCCATAACAAGAGCTTTATTTTATTTGTTATCTATCTATCTATTTATATATATATATATATATATATATATATATATATATATATATATATATAGAATAAAGAAAGAAAGCAAAAGATTGCCGTATCGACCAAAATTCTTAAAAACAAAATCTAAGTTGGGAAACTCGGCAAAAAAGGGGCGTGATAAGAGATCACACAATTTTCATTAAGCCAATATTTCGGTCCTGGATTGGGACCTTCTTCAGGGCAAGAACTGAAAAGGAGAACAAAACATATTCACTGATAGTGTTTGGGACAAATTTAAATTAATGATGTTGTAATTAAGTTGTTATAATAAATAAATAAATTAGTGTAGAACAAGAATAAGATATTAGTCATAATAAAGTCAAAAACTCACATGAGTAGTGTGAAGTTGAGTTAGCCTGAATAGCCGTAGGTAGCTTATACATAAAAACGTTGGTTAATCCATAAATATATAAAAGACACACTATAACACTGTAGATAAAATTATAAAAACCAAACATGGATGTGATTAAGAACCTTGGATGTTGAAAACATTGTTAATTATTTCATCTGTGACAACCACACATGGCCACCGCCATATAGGAAAGGTGACAAGGACGACAGGAGACAGCTGAAACGACAGAGATAAGGGGCTTATTAAGAAAACTCAATTAACCAGAAAAAGGGGTCGACACTCGGAAGGAACCGATCAAAATTGGGAAGTGCATGTATGGACCCTTGAGCGAGAAAGAGATAGCCAATTGAGCGACCAAGAATAGGTATGGAACCGAGGAAGGATAAATCATAACCTAAATTCTAGGTAAAGGGTGAGCGACGGAGCGAGAGAGAGAGAGAGAATAATGGGAGCAACAAAGAGGAAGATCGTCTATTATATTAATTATTAATTTATTAATTTCTTGTTGAAATATGATTGGAGGAAGAGATTGTTTGCAGAAAGAAGACAATCAGCCTTCTTTCCCAGATCTACAAGTTATTTATAAAAATACTCACGAATAGAATAACAAGAAAATTGGACGACTATCAACCAATAGAACAAGCTGTTTTTAGAAGAGATTATAGTACATGTGAGCATCTCCTAACATTGAGAATCTTGATAGAGAAGGCTGTAGAGTATAACTTTGAGATTTGCTTAGCTTTTGTCGACTTTCGAAAGGCATTCGACACAGTGGAACATTGGCCTTTTTTCAGAGCACTGGAAAATGCGATAGTGGACTCCAGATATGCGGAACTCTTAAAGTATACATAAAATAACGCCACTTCAACTGTTTATATCAATGAAAATCCAGACTGATTAGAATAAAACGAGGCATAAGACAGGGTGATGTATTGTCACCAAAGATGTTTACGTTGGCTCTTGAAGATGCATTCAAAAGGTTGGTTTGGTCTGATAGAGGTATTCTAATAGATGGAAAACGGCTGAATCACCTGAGATATGCCGATGATATCGTTATCATAGCTGAAAATATTGAAGACCTCCAACAGATGCTGATAGAACTAGACATCGAATGTTCGAAAATAGGCCTAAACATAAACATCTCCAAGACCAAAGTCATGTGCAGCACGGATCGAAATAAACAACGAAATACTTGAAAATCTGGAAAGTTATGTGTATCTGGGGCACACAATTACATTAGGCAAATAGAACCAAACAGTTGAAATCGACAGACGAAGGAGACTCGCCTGGGGTGCATTTGGTAGACTCGGAGACACACTCAGGAATAAAAATATACCAATGAGTATACGGTCAAAAATCTTCGATCAATGTGTTCCGCCGATTTTGACATATGGGGCTCAGACAATGACAAAAATCTATGCCCAAGCTTAGAGTTACACAAAGATCAATGGAGAGGCAGATGCTGGGAATATCTGTGAGGGACCGAAAGAGAAATGACTGGATCCGAGGGGTGACAAAATCCAAAGATGTAGCAGAGGCCGTGGCGGAACCGAAATGGAATTACGCGGGACATATAGCTCGTGATCAAGAGAGAAGATGGCCACACACTATTTTAAAATGGAGGCCATATCTTGGAAGAAGATCCCGGGGACGACCACTCACCCGATGGACAGACGATATCAAGAGGTCAGCGGAAATAATGTGGTATAGAATTGCCCAATGCCGAGAGAGATGGCGATCAATAAGGAAAGCCTAGGTTCAGGAATGGGCTTCGGAAGGCTTATGAGATGAGATATATATATATATATATATATATATATATATATATATATATATATATATATATAAATATATACCATATATATATATATATATATATATATATATATATATATATATATATATATATATATATATATATAAATATATATATATATATATATATATATATATATATATATAATAGCCTCACGTTTACGGCGCTATTTGCCCGCCGTTATTTGCTCCTTATATATATCTTAATTTTTGAGAATGGATTGAGTGGATATTAATACTGATAGAGCAAAAACTAGATATAAGCTAACTCTTTTTTTTACTGGTAGAGTCCATGGAGGTCGAGGTAATTTTTTCTACATCTTTTGAACATAGTCTTTATAGTTGTTTAGAACTTGGTTGTATAATTTCAGGCACAATTCATTTTAGAATAAAGAGAATCTAAGTTCAGCTCAAAAAATGAAAAAATACTAAAGACTATTTAGTTGTTAATATAAAATTGATTTGGGTACAATCCTTACGTCCTGAAAGAAAGAGCAAGAGTTTAGTGAGACATTACACATCTAAGTAAAGACGGGTATATTAACAAAATAAAAATTCTTCCTCTTGTTACACTCTTAAAAAATTACGTAGACTTAATAGATAACCTTTTATACTAAGAGAGTACACACTAATGCATAGAGTCTTTAAATTAGGATTATTAAGTTTTTAATAAAAGTCTTTAAAAAACACGGTATAAAAGTTTGAAAAATCGTCTTCGCGGATTATATGTGTTACGTTGTTGTTGGAAACACACTTTGTAGACAGGAAGTGAGATATTTAAACTGGTGTGCTTATGATTTACTGATTGGCTTGTCCTCGTGGGTTTTCCATAAGTTGTCTCATTTGGGTAGCTAATCACTTTTTGACCCGAAATGCCTTAGGATGAGCAGAATATTTTAAGACTGGAAAAAGGCATTAAACTTGAGATCTATAAACAACACCCATTTGGTGATAAAAAAGCCGTTACTGCACCATGGGCATGACGGAAGAAAAAAAAAGGCCTACTACGGTTTGATGAAGGAAAAAGTTACTACGGCATGCTGGAGGAAAAAACCGTTACTGCATCTCGGAGAAAAAAGCCCCTAAAAATTCCATATGGTCGTTTATATATCTTTTTCCCCTTCTTAAAAGTGAAGTCTTTAAAATGGCTCACTTCCAGAACGCAGTTTTTTTAACAAATCAGATGCATTCAATGCAAACGAAATACGTTAAGTCAGCAACACGTTATACACGGTTGAGTTACACTTTTCAAAAATTTAAATCATTATTTTAAGTTACACTGCTCAAAAATTGAAATCACTGCCTAATTAAATATAAAAATGTAATAAAATATAAATTATAGAAAGAAAATCTAAGAAAAAATAAATGTTACAATATATTATATATATATATATATATATATATATATATATATATATATATATATATATATATATATATATATATATATATATATATATATATATATATATATATACTCCTGGACAAAATTAACGCAACAGTATAATAAATCATACAAATCTATAATGAATTAATTTAAATAATTTTTTATGAACATTGGTTACACTAAAAGTTAGAAAAAAACTTATTCGGATACTTTAAAAATGAATTAGCTACCAAATTTCTCTATAAGATTCGAATTAAAATTATTCTTAAGACCTAATAACAAAATCGTTGAAATTATGTAATAATGAAAAAAACAAACTGGGACACTAGTAGCAAAATTAATAGTCTAACTGGGACACTAGTAGCGTGTGTTGCCTCCTCTACTTCGGATGACAGTGTTTATGCGCCTAGGCATGCTTCTAATTAAATTTTGGATAAAATCTTGAGGAATTTGCTCCCATTCTGTGATAACTGCTTTTTCAAGTTCCCTCAGGTTTCTAGGTGCAGGTATATGACGTTTCACATTTTTCTTAAGGTGATCCCATACATGTTCTATCGGATTCAGATCCGGGCTTTTTGGTAGCCATTGCATAATCGATATATCAACTTGAAGATAATCGAGTACCTCCCTAGTCACGTGAGGTCGAGCGTTGTCTTGCATAAACAGGAAATGGGACCCCACAAAATGACCGAAAGGCATCACATGTTCTATTACAATATTCTCAAGATAGTAGTCAGCATTCATGAATATCGTACGGACAGGAACTAACTCTGTGCGAGCATCAAAGCAGATGCAACCCCAGAACATAACAGAGCCACCGCCGAATGGAATCCTTGCAAAGATATTGCAAGGAGCAAACCTCGCTCCTGGTCTTCGCCATACTCGTTCACGATCATCTGGATGTTTTAGACTAACCCTAGTTTCATCTGTGAAGAAAAACTTGTTTCCAATCATCCACAGACCAGTTTTCGTAATTTCGAGCAAAACTAACCGGGCAACTACTCTATTCTCTCTAGTAAGCAAAGGCGCAGTGGCTGGTCTTCTACTGTTTAAATCCAGCTTCATTTAACCGTCTTCTAACTGTTTTAGAAGAAATTGTGACATTGCGCACAGCTTCGAGTTCGTTTCTTATTATAGAACTAGTGACAGTCCTGTTTTTTAAAGTATATTGTCTTATAAAACGTTCATCTAGGTCGCTAGTGCATCGTTTTCGCCCTTGCCCTAGCCTTCTAGAATAAGTTCCTACTTCATTCAAGCGTCTTACCATACGACTTATTGTGGAACAATGTTTGCCTAACTAATTGGCAACATAACTCTGACAATATCCCTCGCCCAATAAAAAACTGAGGCTCGCACTACCTCGTGTTCGGTTAAATTCCTTGTTCGATTCATTTTTCTAATTCTTCGGGGTCAAAAATAAAACAGTCTACCACAGAAAACGTATTACTTTGAAAAAGGGAACAATTTATAAGCTTACTTTTAAAGAAAATCTATCGCATTATTACAGAAAATTGTTTATCTTCTAAAAAATTCTTTAAAACTGTAAATCTAAACGAATTGTTTTGATTTCTGTCATGAACAACGAAAACAAAATATGCATAGCCTACTATTCAAATACTCGATAAACTTTAAAACTGACATAAGAAAAAGATAAATTAATTTTCAGATTGTTGCGTTAATTTTGTCCAGGAGTTTATATATATATATATATATATATATATATATATATATATATATATATATATATATATATATATATATATATATATATATATGTATATATATATATATATATATATATATATATATATATATATATATATATATATGTATATACAGCCAGTCGCTTGGCAGTTGAACCGCACAGAGAGGTTCATTATCAGCCAAATAATATATACAAAAAGTTTGAAGCAATCGGGGTATAACCGGCTAAAAAATAGGCTCCGAAAGGGCCCCATTTCGGATCTTTCAAGAATATCTCGAAAAATGTGCATAATTTATGAAAATATTATATGCAAAAAATATGGAACATACGATTCTGCACAAAAAAGGCCTCTTAATATTTTCCTGTTAAATGCATCGTTTTCGGGAAAATCGTATTTTAAAACGTGCTATTTTACTTACATATTTCAAGGCACACCAAGCGAAATTCTGAAATTTTAACGCGCATCGCCCCCGGAAAACTGCCATAAGTTCCTTAAAAATAATGATACTAAAAAAAGTATTTTAAAGGGGAAAGTTTTTTTTTAACCTTTCTAATGCATTCAGGAAATTATTTTTTTTTTTTCAAATTGAGATCATGAAATGCATTTGAAAGGAAAACTTTTTTATCACGGACACTTGTATTTTTATATATATTAATATCTTTGATAAATTTAATTTAGCCAAGAACTCTCTTCAGACATTTTCTTCTTTATATATTTCTTCTTTATTTAGGAATACATATTTCACTGCCTGATACCTCAATTTTAAATGCACTGAAAAAAAAGAAATGTTTTTTTGCTATTTTTAAGGATTAGGTAAATTTTTTTATTTGAACTATTTCAGAAATGTTAAAAAAGAAGTACCGTAACTTTATGTATGATTTTTCTTAAATATTGAACATCTCTCTTCAAGAAAATCACTTTAGAAATACAATTTCATAACATTTTTACATTGATTTTTCATTTTTTTTGTAATGTAATATAATTTCATTTAGCTCCATATTTTTCTGTATTTTTAAATTTTTTGCATTATCTTAAGTAAAGTTAAAATTTATTAACAAATTCATATGATATGTTAATTTCTTCATTACTATACTGAGAAATTCAATGAATAAGAGTTCTTTAAAAAATGTATCGGTATTTTTAAAAAAAATTAGGATAATTGTCAAAATATGCGTTTATTGCAAACCCACATTTTTTTAGATCGCGATTTTCTCAAAAACAGTATATTTTAGAGGAAAATTTTTGCGTTAGAATCGTTTGATCTACATTCTCTCTATATAGTATTTTCACAAATTATGCATTTTTTCTAGATATTCTTGAAATACCCCCTTTCAGACCCCATTTTTCAACCGGTCATGCCCCGATTGTTGCAAACTTTTTTACATATTATTTAGCTGGTACCTCTCTAGCGAAAAGTCTAACTTATTTTAACTTTATGCACTTTTACTACATTTTCGTCTTATATTCAGGGCATAGAAATTAAAACAATAAGACATAAACTAAAATAAAGTTTTTATATTTTCCTTTTCGAAAAAATGCCCTTCCAACGGCAAGACTTGGTTTGACTGAAAATGCAAAGAAGCTGTTGCTTCTAAATATGTTTCCTACCGACAATGGCGTGTAAATCCTAACACCATAAATAGTAACACCTTTGTTCGTGCCCGGAACAGATGCAAAGAAATTATCGACCAAACCAAGGATGCACACAATCAACGAATTAGAAAAAACAAACTTCTCGCTTGTCCCAACAATTTCAGGTCCTTTTGGTCACTCCCTAAGGCAGTTAGTCAAAATTTCACCAAATCCACCATACTACACTCACACGGCCAGATAATTCTACTGCAACGAGACCTGTTGGCGGAACTCTTTGCTTCAGATTCTACTCTCGATTTCCAAGGAAAAACGCCACCTACTATTCCTATAGTGCAGTCAAGGATGCCCGATATTGTCTTCAGACAGCGTATCGTAACGTATTTTAATGAAGTTAGATACCAAAAAAAAAAGCTTCTGGCGCTGATGGAATACCTGCCATAGTTCTCAAAAATTGTGGGAGGGAACTAACACCAGTTTTCTGTAGACTTTTCAACCTATCCTACAGAAAGGGAATATTTCCTTCCTGCTGGAAATGTGCCACAGTTTAGGCGATACTTAAAAAAGGCAAGAAGACCTTGCCAAATAACTACCGACCAGTCGCACTGCTTTCAATAATATCGAAAGTCATGGAAAAGGTTATCAATCAGCATCTTCTAAAATATCTTGAAGGATTCAACATTATTAGCGATCACCAATATGTCTTTCGTAAACACAGATCAACAGGAGATCTTCTGACTTATGTAATACATGTTGGAACAACGCAATTGAACACTTTGGAGAATCTCGAGCGATTGCTCTTGACAATATCCAAGGAACGATGGACTGTTGGTTAAGCTACGCTCTTATAGTATGTCTGACAAGTTCTGTTTGCGGCTCTCATGTTTCCTCAGAGAGCGTTCTTTACGAGTGGCAGTCGACGGATTTCTTACTAACACCTTCACTATCAACGCCGGTGTGCCCCAAGGCTCCATACTATCTCCTACTCTCTTTGTTATTTAAATTAACGATCTGCTGAAAAGACCGGAAACCCAATCTACAGCTTTGCAGATGACAGTACACTTATCTCTTCATTCACTTTGAACGCTCGGACATCGGCTATTGAGAGGAATATCTGCAGACAGCGGAAAATCGTTCAACTTAACAAAGACCTGGAAAAAATTCTATCTTGGGGTAACAATAACCAAGTGGAATTTAACGCTACAAAAACCCAGGCATCAGTTTTTTTCTAAAAAAGTTAACGTTGCTAAACCCGACATAGTTATGGCGGGGCACTCCATTCCTCTAACATCGTCACTCAATTTGTTGGACGTTAATTTGGGAGCAAATATGTCCTGGCATGAACATGTCGCAGGGATAGTAAGGAGAGCTTCTCAAAAATTAGGAATATTATTTCGAACCAGAAAGCTTTACACTCCACAACAACTGGTAATTCTTTACAAAGCTCAAATTCGAGCAACTATGGAAAATTGCTCGCATGTTTGGGGCTCCGCTCCCAAACATACATTGCTGTTCGTCTGACTGGAGACCTGGAACCGACCGGCGGCCTTGATTCGCTGAAACATCGAAGAACGGTTGCGACTTGAGCCTATTCTACAAGTATTTTCATGGAAAGTGTTCGAAGGGTGTAGCTCGCTTAATTCCTCCCAGAGCGGTGCATATTCGAAATACACGTCGCGCTAATACTTCACATCCGTATAAGGTTCAGCTTGTTACTCCTCGTACAACGCTTTTCAAGCAGTCTTTTATATGGAGAACATCATCCCTTTGGAATAATTTGCCCAGTACTGTGTTTACCACCGAGTAACATACAATTTACGATTTAAGAACAACGTGAATCGCTTTTTCCGCACACGTGTCGCTCCTGTAGCGCTTTAGGGACTTCCCTGCAGCACGTGTGCAAGACCCATAAAAAAAAAATATATTGCTTATCCATTTTTTCTAATGTTAACAAAAGGAAATTTTTTTATTTTCAATTTTGGAATAATGTTTTAAAATAATTTCAAAATTTAATGCTGAAGTAAAAAAAAAATGTCAAAAAAGGAAAATATCTTAAATTTTTTTTAGTTTGGTAATATTTTCTTCATAGCAGCGCTAAATACTCATTAAACTATCTTAAGAATTCCAAGTGCAAAAAATCATGGGTAGACCCAGGCGCACCATCCACATCGACCACAAGACCAAATCGCTTTGGCAGAAAGACGATGTGTTTGGTGGGACCAGAGGGGCGTGGTCTATTATGAGCTGTTAAACCCTGGGGAAATGGTTAAATACTAAACGTTACCAACAACAATTGACCGATTTGAACCTTTCGCGACACGTTGGAAGCACTCAGCTGCGGCTTACTCACCAGACTTGGCTCCTTCCGATTACCACTTGTTTGCATCGATGGGCCACGCACTTGCTGAGCAGCGCTTTGGTTCGTACGAAGATATGAAAAAATGGCTCGATGAATGGTTCGCAGCAAACGGGGAAGATTTTTACTGGCATGGTATTCACAAATTGCCCGAAAGATGGGAAAAATGTATAACAAACAATGGAGCATACTTTGAATAAAGCACTTTTTATCTTTTCTTCCAAATTTAACATGTTATTTTAGAAAAAAATCCGCATTTCATACTTGTACACCTGTGTATATACCAGATAAATTATTATTGAAGGTAAAGCACTCATGATAATTTTCATTCAATCTATACCCTGTGGAGAACATTCCAGAATTTTTTCAAGATTTTTTGGTCAGTTCTTTTCGAGTTAAGGAAGGGACAGCAATTTTTGGCAATTTTTAAAAATAATACAAGGAAAAATTTCCGCAAGTATTACATTATATATATTTTAAAACTCGTGTTCTCATAAGCTATCATTTGACACCCCACTCGATGTCCTGGCAAAAAAAAATTTTTCACTTCCAATTTCACCCCCCAAACTAACCCTTTAAGTCCAAATTTAACTTTCAAAACTACATGGGTCAGATTGGGCCATCAATTTCCTATATTTATGACAAATTTCAACTATGCCAAATAGTTTCGGAGTAAATCGGGTGTGACAGAAAGCGATTTTTTTCGAAATTTTTAAAAATAATGCAAAAAAAGTGTGCGCAAGTATTATATTATATATATTTTTGGATTGAGTATTTTTATAAGCTTTCATTTGACACACCACTCGATGACCTGGTACATTTTTTTTTTCACTTCCGAATTCACCCTCCAAAACTAACCCCTTATGTCAAGATTTAACTTTCAAAAACTATACGGTTCTGATGAGGCCATCAATTCCTATATCAGTGCCAAATTTCAACTTTCTATGTCAAATAGTTTCGGAGCAAAAAGTATTCCGTACGGAACACTAAAAACACTTGAAATTGCAGGAAGTGTTAAAAGAATTAAAAGAAAGATCAGAGGATATAGAACTGACTATAAATATGAGTAAAAAACAGAAATAATGAAAAAATCCTTTCAATACAGTAAGGAAGCCATCCTGATGAATGGTGCGAAGCAAGAAGAAAGTAGAACAATACATATACCTGGGACAAAACAAGAATTGCCGGAAAAATACAAACGGCAGATTGTGATTTAAAGAGAACAATAAGTCTCACATGAAAAACTTTTGGGAGATTGAATTATATATTTCGAAACAACAACAAAAGATTTTAGACACAAATGAAAATATCGATATGTTATTTCAGTCCTACTGAAGACGCTAAAACGTGGACAATCATAAAGAAAATAATGAGTAGGATGCAAACTATCTAACGCCATATGGAGAGAACCATCTTAAACACAATGCTAAAAGACAAATAAAATATAGAATGGATTAGGGAACGTACCAGAAACATAATACTAATGCAAAATAGAGATAAGATGGATATGTAGCACGAATGGAAAGAATGAGGTAGACACGGAAAACGACGTTATGAAAACCATGAGGGGGAGTCAAGGCCGGCCCATACTATAATGGTATAATGTCATTATACAATAGTATTAGGAAAGTAGTTGGAAGTAGTGTGAAAACCAAATATGGTATAACAACAGGGTTCCTGGTCACAAAGGGTCTCAAACAGAGCTGCTGTATATCCCCAACGCTGTTTAAAATCTATTTGGAGAGTGCACTGAAGAACTGGAAAAGGAAATGCAGCAGTATGGGATTACCACTGGATGACGATACTACATTGTACACGCTATCATTCGCAGACGACCAGGTAGTAGTCACTCAGGACATCGATGATATGGAATACATGACACGAAAACTTATGGAGGAATATGAATAATGAGGCCTAGAAGTCAATATTAAAAAGACCGAGTACATGTGCGTCGGAGGACAACAGCAGGACTTGAAACTGGCCACAGGACACACCATCAAACACTGTGCCAGTTTTAAGTATTTGGGAACGAGAATATCTAGGGACGGAACACTGGAAGAAGGAGAGGAATATCCAAGGAAGAAAAGCGATTGCAATGCTTAATAGTATACTATGGGACAAAAACATAACCATTGAAAAATAAGAAGAGAATTTACAACTCAATAGTGAAAAGTATAATAACTTACAGCTCCCAGGTGTGGCCACTGAAGGAAAGAACAGAAAAAATACTAAAAGCTACAGAAATGGATTTCTGGAGACGAGCAGCCAGAAAATTTAGAAAAGACCGCATACCAAATGACACGATAAGAGGAGCTTTAGAAATAAATCAGAACCCAACAGTTGGTATGGTACGGACATGTACAGAGAATGTCACAAGACCGACTACCTAAAAAGATTTTAAATTGGAACCCTCATGGAAAAAGAAAGCGAGGAAGACCACGCCAAAGCTGGAGAGCAGGAATCAACAAGGAAGTATTAGAGAGAGATCTGGAGGAGGAGGGATGGAGAATTGATATATATATATATATATATATATATATATATATATATATATATATATATATATATATATATAGTTGGATGGAGGACCAACTTAGCGCAGGATAGAAACACATAGCGTAAAATGGACGATGAACAAGAGAGAGAAATTATATATCTAATTTAAAATATATGTATCATATCCCGATTGATGAATATTTATTTACAAAAAATGTGTCCTTAAGTTCAACCCTGTATATTTTTAATCTTTAATATTAAAAGAAAAAAAACAATTACTTCACCATACCAAACACATTCATATAAAAAAGACTTGAAAATCGGTTGACAACTCTGCGCTTAACATCAAATTTAAATATCTCTTAATTGTGATCAGTAGTTTACTAACTCTAAAATTTTCTCACTTGTACACTAACGAGGGCAAGGGTATATATATATATATATATATATATATATATATATATATATATATATATATATATATATATATATATATATATATATATGTATATATATACATATATATGTATATATATACATATGTATGTATATATATTATATATATATATATATATATATATATATATATATATATATATATATACATATATACGTATATATATATATATATATATATATATATATATATATATATATATATATATACATATATATGTATATTTATATTATATATATATAATATATATATATATATATATATATATATATATATATATGTATATATATATATATATATATATATATATATATATATATAATATATAATATAAATTTATATTATACGCAAATAGTAAAAACACCATCTTGCAACACCACCTGCATTTTTTACGACGGACGCTCTTGCCGTCGCCGGCGCATCTCCTGGAGCACGTTACGCATCTCTCGGTGGCGTACAAATTGAATATCAACTTTTTCTAATCGTCTATTCACTCATTTTCTACACAACATCATCCAGTAAACATTAGTAATAATTGAAAAAAGTGTTCTTTACAACACACAAAACAGGTAAGCATTAATTTCTGTTTATATATTGTTATTTTTTAACACATGCTTATTTGAATTGTTATCTTTCTGTTTTGCGTATTTATTTTTGTTAATGATAGGTTTTTCGCAGCAAATCATATTAAAATTAATATATAAAACTAATAAAACTTTTGCAACAAAATCCATTATATAGCTAACAAGTACCTTGTGGTAAGTTTTTTTTTTATAATAATCTTGTACTGTTGTTAATTTTATCTTAATGACCAATTTAAACTACAGATTGATAATTTGTACCGAAGTTTGCTTGTTTTTTCGGTTATTCTTGTAAATATTTTTTCTCAGTTTTTCGAATTCTTACATAATATGTAATAACAGTCTTAATTTAACATCATTTACTATGATAGACCATATTTTAAAAATATGGTTTTGAACTTTGTTTTAAAAGGAATTTATTTTTAATTTTTTGGTGTAAAAACAGCTGTATAAAAATAAATAATATATACAAACATAGACGTAGCCAACCCCTGAGCTTGGGAGAGGTCAGCTTCTCAAAACTCAAAATTCCATTAATGTTTTTTGTTTCTTTATTATTATAATTTTTAGGATCAGGATCTAGGTGGGAGCAGCTGCCCTCTCCTGCCCCTCCTGGCTACGCCCATGTATAACAAAGTTTGAAACAATTATATGTTTAAACCTACTCTGCAGTGACGTCACATCTATTAACGTTATCGTAGAAATATGACGTAGATATTTAACACCCACGTCGTAAGGAGTATTCATGACCGCTGCATAGTAGGACCATTAAACTACCCAATTGAATCCAGGATGGATATATAATATATATATATATATATATATATATATATATATATATATATATATATATATATATATATATATATATATATATTCTGTTTTATTCTCAAAATATTTTATAATTGCAAGGTTCTAACTGGGTATAAAGATGTTACGATTTATGAGGTTAGGATTTTCACACTATTTTCGGTAAACAAGATGTTTAGAAGCAACAGCTTATTTGCATTTTCGGTCGAACCAAAGCTTGCCTTTGGAAGGGTAAGCTTCCATGCCAGCCAAAATTATATCGGAAGCTTCCTAAATGCAGTCAGATGGGTCGTCGGTTCTAAAACAAACGTCTAATCAGGAGAAAGTTCGAAAATATTCCATAAGTTCTTCCCATGTATATGTATATATATATATATATATATATATATATATATATATATATATATATATATAGAAGTGTGTTTAAATTTCAATACAGAGCAAAATATAATTGAAAATATTAATAGGAACTAAAAAATTATGCTCACTTTTAGATTTGTGGACTTCCTAGTTAAATATTCAAAAAAACTGCAGTAAACACGTCAGTAATTGTTGGATTATTTATTGAATAAAAGAAAATGAAATCACTACAAAACATATCTTTGGAAATACCTAACAACTGTCAATAAACTTCAAAGCTAATGTCAGTGTGTATTTGCAATAATTAGAAATGTCCGTAAAATTGAGTGTTGAAGATAAAATTGAAATAGTTGGAGATAATTATAAATTTTTTAGAGAAGCAGCAGAAATCTTTAATAATATATACTTTAATAAAACTGTACAATTCACAACTGTAGGATACCTACAAATAAATTTAAGATTTATGGAAATGTTGAAAATAAATTCAAAAAGAAACATCGGGCATGGATTTTAAATGAAGAAAATCAAAATCGAGTAATACTGTCGGTAGTAGAAAAGCCAAAAGATTCACTTCGGAAAAGATCAGCTTTATTGAATGTTAGTAAAACTACATTTACGAAAATTTTAAGATCAAATAAATTTAAACTATACAAACCCCAATTTATCCATACTTTAAAAGCAGGAAATTTCGAAAGAAGATTTGAATTTTGTGCTTGGTTTCAAAGAGAGTTGGAAGATAACAGGTTTACGGCAAAACAAAGCGACATTTACGTCTAATGGGACAATAAGTTCTCAAAACTATCGCTAGTGGAGCAATGTTAATCCTAACTTCAATATCCAAACTCGAGATCAATACTCGTTTAAAACCAATGTATGGTGTGGAAATTTTAAAGATAGAATAGTTGGACAATTCTTTTTTCGAAATAATATGAATGCTGAACGTTACTAAAAATTTTTAAATAATGAGTTCCCTGAGTTTCTCAATCGCCTACCAATAATTGAAATACAACGTATATGGTACCAACATGATGGTGCATCATGTCACAGTACGAGAAATGTTCGAGATTATCTCCTCCACATAGGGAGATATGTGCAGTTTACTTGGCCCCCAAGGCCTCCAGCCATCACTCCTCTAGACTTTTTTTATGGGGCTACTTAAAAGGTCATTTCAAGTTGTTGTTCATCTTGAGAGATTCATGGGAATGGGGAAACATGTGAAAGCTATAACTCCTGATTTAATTAGAGATGTAAAAAAAGATTTTTCTCGAAGAACAATCACCTGTTTAGAAAAGGACAGTAAATACATTGAAGCACTTGTACAATAAAGTTAGAATTAATCCATATGTTGAGTTGTTATGTTATGTATGAGTAATTAAGTAATGTTGCAATTTCAAAACAAAATGATATTAGCACAAATTTATTATGGGTGTAATTGTTGCAAAGCAGATATAAAGGTTATCAAATTTTTAATAAAAATATGATACAATACAATACAAAATCAGTGCACTAGTTTTTAATTAATTTCATTTTCCTTTATTTAATTAATAATCCGACAATTACTGACTAGTTTACTGGAGTTTTTTGAATTATAAACTGGGAAGCCCATAAATCTAAACGTGAGCATAATTTTTTAGTTCCTACGAACACACTTTACTCTTCATTATAAAATATTATTTTTTTTTTTTCCTGTAACCATCAAATATTTTAAATTTTTGATGCTTGATTATGAATTTCCATGTGATGCAGAACTTTTTATCAAGAATATTTTTTTTTTATAATAATATGTATATTTGTAAGATAAACATTTTTTCTCGATTTGTATAAAACTTTTTGGGACACACTATATATATATATATATATATATATATATATATATATATATATATATATATATATATATATATATATATTATATACGTATATATATATATATATATATATATATATATATATATATAATATGTATATATATGTATATATATATATATATGTATATATATATATATATATATATATATATATATATATATATATATATATATACGTATATATATATATATATGTATATATATATATATATATATATATATATATATATATAATATATATATATATATATATATATATATATATCACCTCAATGAAATAAATATATTACACTCTCTAAAGCAAATTTTGTTTTCAGTGCGTCTATTTATTGAAATGTAGCAAATTATAATATTTCTAACATAACATAATATACATATTCGCAACTCTAAAATTTTTACCAATATTAATTTTTTGAAAATTTGCAAATATGTTCAACATTATTCTTCCTCATATATCATTTTACTTTTAACTAAAATTAATTTTGAAACTCTAGTTTCAGAAAAATATTAAATTCTCTTAGTTTTCTCAATAATTAACTGCATAAGAATGGACGGATTCTGCACATTTCCTTTCAATAATGAATTTCAGTATTCTACGTAATAACTCTCAACTTTCCTCAGCTTTTTATTGTCAATCCTTATATACCAATATTATAAAAAAATTACCAATTTATGTAATGGTCTATAAAACAACTAATTAGTGTCTCTAGAATTTTCTCAACTGGTTAGTAATTTATTTTTATATTGTATTATATATATATATATATATATATATATATATCATATATATATATATATATAATATATATATATATTATATAATATATTATTAATATTTTTTATATTGTAATTTTGCTCTCTAAATGGATTCTGTTATGCAAATAAAATGAAATAATTAAATAAACAATGGTTTCAACTTGGGAATTTACTTTAAATATTTTGTACTTAACTGCCTCTTCGTCAAACTTCATAACATTTTCTTTATATTAAACACGTATAAATATAGAGTAATAAATCATTTATTAGTAAAGTTTGTTATTTTTCTCCGTCTACTCCTTATATTGTAGAATATTATTAATTTCCCAACATTGTTTTTAATAATTATAAGGTCAAACAAATTAATATTTTTAAAAATCATTTCATCATCCCGCAAAGTCGCTGAACTAACATTTTTCCTAAAATTGTGGCATTTGGCATACAAATCTATTTTGCTTAGAAGTTAGAGTTTACTTAATGGAAAACTTGGATGTCGATAGATAAGGAAATATGCGAAGAAAGTATATACTCTAAAATGCAAAAATTGTGAGATATGATTAGGTAGTGTAGGTAATCAAGTTTTAAAATAATCAAGTACCAAACTGTATATATAAAATGTATATAAAGCTATTTAAAAAAATTGATACCGAATACTTCTCTTCTAAACACTCATAAAAATTACTTATAATTTTATCCAAAAAAAGTTGAGCAGAGGAAGGATTTCAGCGATATTTATAACTGAAAACTGACATTTCTTTTTACGCATTGTTTCTATTATAATTGAAAACAGTCAAAAAATAAAATAATTTTCAGATTCCTAGACTCAAAGATCCTTCAAACTGGCGAATAACTTAAATTTGAAGCAGTGTTTCAGTTGCATCTCTTAAATATTAACAATAAAATAAATAAATTAAAAAAGTTTTAAATTAAATCATCGGCCGACACGCTACCATATCTCATTTCAATCTTTTAACCGCAAAAAGTAAGCATTCCTGAGATGATCGTCTGAAACTCAGTCTAATTTAAGACGATCAAATTCTAACCAACATGATTCTCATTTTATCAAACCTCGGAAGCTTCAGTGCTATGTTCTACTTGTAAACTACATTATTATTAAATATCCTTACCGGACATTTGACAGTCTCACTTTACAAGGTACTGCCCACAAAATTTAAAGTGATACACTAAAATTTCTATTATGTTTCAGTGATATAAAAAGCGAGGCTAACCTTCAATAGAAAATTTATAGGGTTATTTAGAAAACATATAACTAATAACAATACTATGAAAAGCAATATCAATCAAAAACTTAATTTATAATAGAATAGAACTTTTTATACATTTTCAAAACCTCGTTAATTGACCCTTCTAAAAACCTATTACAAATGTCTCTTTTCCGCATAAAATGATATATTTATTCAGCTTAAAACTTAATTTAGTTTAAATTCTAGTTTGTAGGAGTTAAATAGAAATTTTTTTTCCATTTTTCCACTTCAAGATAGTGG
>CM032456.1:170990080-171015080 GCA_019049505.1 Pachyrhynchus sulphureomaculatus
ATTTTTAAATTTTTTTTCTTTATTAAAAAGAGTAACCTTCCTATTAATTATGAAATATAATTTTCATTCAAATTCAAATAGTTGCGACGGCTGACTTGGCAGTAACCCATCCTATTAATCCAATTTTTCAGCACATTTTCTATGGTTTGTATTTGGGGAATAGCTCTACGGATATTTTCCTTAAGTGGGTGTATGTTCGTGAAGTGTTAGAGTAGCAACGATCCTGAACAGTTCTCCATAAAGAAAAATCTGAAGGCGTCAAATCGCATCTGTGCGGTGGCCATGGCGAAGCTCACCGAACTTTGTGAGCAAAAGATTAATTTTTTTACGGCCGATATAGCATGCTTTGTCATCCTATTGGAAGGCAAGCTCCTCCAAACGGACTCCATTTACCGAAAAGTTGTTGCCAGCTTCATCTTTAAAGAACAGAGGCCCAGTAATGCCACTACTTAAAAAATCATACCAAACAGTCACTCTTCGAGGATGCACTAGCTTTTTTACGACTACGTGTGGATTTTCAGAACCCAAAATTCTAGAGTTTTGTTTGTTTTGCTGATTTTGCGATCAAGATCGACATCATTCTTCAACCCATTTGAAGCCCACACAGAGAAGCGTATAGTCATTTTGCTTTGATTCTTAGGTAATTTGGACCTTAGAAGCAAATAATCTGAGATCTTCATGCATAATTCTGATGTTCAGTTATTGAGAGCTGGGAGGAGTTGAAGTTTTTGGGTTTTCACGCACACTTGGGGCAACATTAGCAATATTTATGTCTGTGAGCACTGATCGAGTACGAAAATAGATTAAGATCTCAATTTCCTTACACCAGCTGCTGAAGGAGCTTGATCTCGACCAACATTTCATCACTTAGTTCAAAAAAAAAAACCAACTGTTGACCTACCCTCTATATATATTTATATATATATATATATATATATATATATATATATATAGATATATATATATATATATATATATATATATATATATATTATATATATATATATATATATATATATATATATATATATATATATATATATATATATATATATATATATATATATATATATAATATAATATATATATATATATATATATATATATATATATATATATATATATATATATATATATATATATATAAATGCTTATTATTGAGGGCTGTAGCCTTGTAATGACTAAAAAACTTTAAAATTATCTACAATTTTATTTGTAACTTCTAGGAGAACATTGCTGCCGCTGTTAATGCTAATATGCAGCAGCTTAATATACTTCAACAACTAAATGCGAATCTGAACCCCGCCCTACCACCTGCCGCTCTACCTGCCCAAAATCCTCTCGCGCCAGTACCCAATCCTCAACCTATGGACATAGATGACGAAAAACGGAGGACATGGCATCCAATAGGAAAAGAACGGTATAGAAGAAAACTTGGTGACATTCATTCTATTCTTTAGCTCAATTTGCTTAGTTTTTCAAACTTTAAGCAATAGCGATGAAGATGGTTTTATATTTTTGCATAAGTATTCATATAATTTGTAAAGAAAACCAAAACTTCTTTACATGTTTCTTAATGCCACCTAAATATCAGAATTCGTGTCCTTAGTCAGATTGTAGGGAAGGAAATTAAATCCCATATTGAGGAAAGTTACTGAGTTATCTGAGTCCATGTATGCTGTTTTTTAAGTAATTAGGTGATTAATTTTTTATTTTTGCGAATTATATGAACCTATGCAGAAAATCTTGGAGACTATCTGATATATAATTTATAACAAACATAATTTCTTGCGATAAATAATAGATCATGGTCATAGGCCTCTCAAGAAGATATCAGAATTCTTTAATAAAATAATTGCAAGTTGTAAGGATCGATTTTCTCATTGTTAGAGTCAAAAGGGGCGTGGATTTAACTGAGCACAAAAACTTTTTAAAAATTTAAATTTTGTTTCACCTTGTTTTACATGATCGATACAATATGAAGATGATTACGAGTGTTACCTACCTTATAAAATATGAAAAACGCCTCGTTTTCTGGATTTATTTATTAAAAATAACCTGCTTTTACACTTTTACTTTCAGGATCGCTAGTATTATATATATATATATATATATATATATATATATATATATATATATATATATATATATAAATATCGTATTTGTTGTTAAAATTCAGGTTGCGCTTCAAAAGAGATGAAACAGCCTGTCGAATAGTCACGTAACTTCCGTTACCTGTCGAACCTACAAAACTAAATAAAATTTGGAATAATTTTATAAAGAACAGTTTTTTTTAATCTTTTTTATCAATTTTACATTAATATGCAAAATTTTATCGTTCAATTCAAACTTTTAATTTTTTTTTCTAATTTTCTAAAGATACAGTGCTCTTACCTTCAAATACTTTTTTGTTAATAATCTTACCACATTATTACATTTCTAAACCTAGTTATTGCTTATAATTGCCCTTTTAAATAAGAAAAATACTACTTAGAATTTCTATAACATTCAGCCCTTCTTCGTATTTGTAATCTTAAACGACACGATAAGTACAGAATTTAATTTTATTGCTGTTAAGTCCGACGTTGTTAATCGTGATTTGCAATTTCGCAAACAGTACGACCGGTTAACAAAGTCTCTCGTGGTGTTATAAACTACTACGTGTAGTCGATAGCTATCGTAACACCAGTTGGTCAAGGAATTAGAAGTTGTGCAATAACAACATAAGATTCATTTGCTGTTAAAATCCTTTTTATGTAGGGAAGTAAGTTTGCAGTGAGGCATCTTAGACCATAAAAAGAAGACCTATCTATTCCTATTAAGGAGTTGTGGTAAGCACTAATTTAAGGCTGATTTTCACTATGCGTGAAACCGCTCGCAAGTCAATCGAACTAACGATTAACAAAATGTAAAGCTGATTTCCAAAAGTAGTTACCTAAAGTGAACTTAGATTATCCGAATTAATATCAATAAATAAAATACGTGTAAAATATAATACTTTAATTATTCTATAATGTATGTAGGTACAAACAAGGGGGTCAAAGTTGTAAAAGTAAATTGAAATACTATAAGGACTAATATTAAAGGTAACACATATAAATTATCAGATAAAGATATATTAGATGCAACTCTGCACTAAGCATTAGGGGGTTTTTCTATATGCAAAAGCACATAAAATTGATCGCTACAGAAAAACAAACACCTGGAACAAAATGTCGTCTTAAAACGACGCCCGATCGTGTTTCTTAGAGATACTGCGCAAGTAAAAATTATATTATAGGAACTAGTAATCAGGAAAAATATGCGCGACATCTTTGAGAAACTCGATGAGGTACATTTTAACGGGCCGTCACTAGTTAGTGGGCTTTGTTTTATGGTGACGTTTTAGTTCAGGCGCTTGTCATTTTGTAGCGATAGCTATTTGTTCTGTGGCTAAAGTAACTAATATTTCAACTAAACAAGAGTAATAATATTTAAAATTTTAAAAAGTTTTTGTCCTTTTAAGACCGACCAAATAATAAACGAGCCAATTTTTAATTTTACAATAGGTTTAAAATTAGGCAACAGCTAATGTTAACAGAATATATAAGACCAATATTTATAATAATTATAACTTAGCACTTATTTACTAAAAAAAGAATGTTAGTATTCGGAACTCGACGATACAGTGTAGCTAATAAAGAACTTCTCTCCTAACGTTCTGAAATTTAGTTTAATAGAAAAATAATAGTTTACATCTCAATAGAAGTACTCATATAATATACGAAATTAATTTTAAAAAACATTATAAACTTTATGCTTTTATTACAGTAGAATTTAAAGTAGAAGAATTCTATATTCAAGCACAAATGCCTTATTTAAGTATAAATAACAGTAACAAACTAAACATCTCATTAATGTCAATTGCAAATATGGTTCTTAAAATCTATGATCAGAAGTTTACAGATGTATGTATTATAATGAAATATATTCTTAATTTGGCCAAAATTATATTTATACTTTGTTACCTTTGTGTTCGTACCGCACGAAGAAAATCTGCTTTAGAGCGGTACATTGAAAGGAGAGAAGATCTTATGGCAAGTTGCGTCATCATTTTAAGCTTTCCATGGACGCAAACTTTTCAGGTAGCCAATAAACATTATAGAAAATTTTATTTTCCCATAACTTACACTGGTATTGGAATGTGAATGTTTCTTAAGCATAACAGCATAAGCAACCTTGAGACCTAAATTCCTAACATTGGATAAAATTCCTATTGGCTTTAGCTCATGATATTTCTTATTTAACTTAAAATACGATTTTATTTGAAGTAAGTTAATGGTAAAAATACATTATAAGTCTAGCAGTAACATCGGTCTTATATTTTAAGACCTCTGCTAAAACTTTTTGCCTGATATATGTAGAATAAAATATATATTTTACTTTTATGTTGTGTACATATTAATGAGATCTGTCTTATCATTTTTGTTATTTAATTTAAAATTTAAATAAAAAATAACATTTTTGTAATAAATACTCAGTATCAGGTATCCAAAAGCTTTGTTTTCATGGTTACAGAAAATTTAATCAGAAACGTTTGAGGTTAAACAGTTTAAAGAAATCTCATGAGACTAAGTAATTGGTTGTATTACGAAAGTTTTAAAAACTTTGTTATGCTGTTACCTACAAATATTATAAATTTATAATTTAAGACAGGGCAAATGGTAAAGGACCAAAATATTATTTTCTTTAGTAGATAAGTGCCAAGGTAAACTATTAGATTTGCTTTTTAAATTAATTAAGTAAGTTATACTGTATAACCTTGAAATTTTTATAGTGCCAGTGATTGCTAAAGCTTTATTAGTCTGTGATACTTTTGTATATTTTAACATTTATGAACTTTTTACATTTTTATATTAATATATTCATTTACCCATAACAAGAGCTTTATTTCTTTATGTTATCTATCTATTTATATATATATATATATATATATATATATATATATATATATATATATATATATATATATATATATAGAATAAAGAAAGTAAGCAAAGGATTGTCGTATCTACCAAAATTCTTAAAAATAAAATCTTAGTTGGGGAACTCGGTAAAAAAGGGGCGTGATAAGAGATCATACAATTTTCATTAAGTCAATATTTCGGTCCTGGATTGGGACCTTCTTCAGGGCAAGAACTGAAAAGGAGAACAAAAGATATTCACTGATAGTGTTTGTGACAAATTTAAATTAATGAGGTTGTAATTAAGTTGTTATAATAAATAAATAAATTAGTGTAGAACAAGAATAAGATATTAGTCATAATAAAGTCAAAAACTCACATGAGTAGTGTGAAGTTGAGTAAGCCTGAATGGCCGTAGGTAGCTTATACATAAAAAACGTTGGTTAATCCATAAAATATATAAAATACACATCATAACACTGTAGATAAATTATAAAAACCAGATTTAAAACATGGATGTGATTGAGAACCTTGGATGTTGAAAACATTATTAATTATTTCATCTGTGACAACCACACATGGCCACCGCGATATAGGAAAGGTAACAAGGACAACAGGAGACAGCTGAAACGACAGAGATAAGGGGCTTATTAAGAAAACACAATTAACCAGAAAAAGGGGTCGACACCCGGAAAGAACCGATCAAAATTGGGAAGTGCATGTATAGACCCTTGAGCGAGAAAGAGATAGCCAATTGAGCGACCAAGAACCGGTATGGAACCGAGGAAAGATAAATCATAACCTAATTTTAGATACAGATAGATAAATTGTGTGATCTCTTATCACGCCCCTTTTTGCCGAGTTCCCCAACTAAGATTTTATTTTTAAGTATATATATATATATATATATATATATATATATATATATATATATATATATATATAAATATATATATATATATATATATATATATATATATATATATATATAAATATATATATATATATATATATATATATATATACTCGAGAAAAGACAGGAGGAACCGGAAGAGTTTGTGGGGAAATACAGTTTTGATGAAAGAAACGAAAGAGGAACAATGCTATTGGAGTTCCTCACATACCACCGTCTTTATGCAATGAACTCATTCTTTAACAAAAAGAAGCAGAGAAAATGGACATGGCTTAGCCCAGATAATAGAACACAGAATGAAATAGACTACATTCTTTCTAACAGTAGACTAATGGTAGAGGATGTCACAGCCTTGAACTCTTTTAATATAGGTAGTGACCACAGACTACTTAGAGCAATAATTCGTGTTGCCAGCGAGAACAAGCATCGCCATAACAAACAGAAATATACTAAAATAGATACGAACAAACTGAAATCGAATGTCTCAGAATTGAACCAAGAAATTAGACGGGGTCTAAATAATCTGGCTGGTAGTTGGCCAGAGAACGATTTGAATAGAAGGAATGAATCGTTGACGGTAGTTCTTAGACAAGCAGCTGAGAAAGTAGCAAAGGCAGACAGACAAAGACTTGATAACCTAAGCGACGAAACAAAGACAAGGATTGAGTTTAAACGAAAACTGTGTAGAGAGGACAGATAACATGAATTTAAAGAAGTAGCGAAAGAGACAAGACGAATGGTGAGAAGAGACCTGCGAAGATACTATGAGACTGAAGCAGAGAAACTAATTGAAAACAACAAAGGGATGAAAAGCCTCAGACATAATAATAAACGCCACATCCTTAGCCTAAAGAACGAAAATGGAGTAGAGACGAGAGATAGGAACGAGATGCTAGAGATTTCAAGAGAGTTCTATGAAAGACTCTATGAGAGCGTAATACAGGACAATAGAGATGATCACACAGAACAACCTAAGATACGAGTAATGAATGTTGGATCTGAGAAAATACCCATCATAACCAGTGATGAAATACTGTATGCGTTGAAGAACATGAAAAACAATAAAGCAGCAGGAGAGGACGGAGTGGATATTAAAGTTTTGAAACTTGCAGACAACGATACACTTATAAGACTCTGCGAACTTTTTAACCAATGCTTAGAAGAGGGGAAGATACCAAACGGTTGGAACAACTCAATTATTGTGCTTTTATATAAAAAGGGAGATAGTGGTGATTTGAAGAACTATCGACCAATCAGCCTTCTTTCCCAGATCTACAAGTTATCTATAAAAATACTCATGAATAGAATAACAAAAAAATTGGACGACTATCAACCAATAGAATAAGCTGTTTTTAGAAGAGATTATTAGTACATGTGAGCATCTCCTAACATTGAGAATCTTGATAGAGAAGGCTGTAGAGTATAACTTTGAGATTTGCTTAGCTTTTGTCGACTTTCGAAAGGCATTCGATACAGTGGAACATTGGGCTTTTTTCAGAGCACTGGAAAATGCGAGAGTGGACTCCAGATATGCGGAACTCTTAAAGTATATATATATATATATATATATATATATATATATATATATATATATATATATATATATATATATATATAATAACACCACTTCAACTGTTTATAAACAATGAAAAAAACCAGACCGATTAGAATAAAACGAGGCATAAGACAGGGTGATGTATTGTCACCAAAGATGTTTACGTTGGCTCTTGAAGATGCATTCAAAAGGTTAGATTCACATGATAGAGGTATTCTAATAGATGGAAAAACGGCTGAATCACCTGAGATATGCCGATGATATCGTTATCATAGCTGAAAATACTGAAGACCTCCAACAGATGCTGATAGAACTAGACATCGAATGTTCGAAAATAGGCCTCAACATGAACATCTCCAAGACCAAAGTCATGTGCAGCACGGATCCGTTGATCGAAATAAACAACGAAATACTTGAAAATGTGGAAAGTTATGTGTATCTGAGGCACACAATTGCATTAGGCAAAGAGAAACCAAACAGTTGAAATCGACAGACGAAGGAGACTCGCCTGGGGTGCATTTGGTAGACTCGGAGACACACTCAGGAATAAAAATATACCAATGAGTATACGGTTAAAAATCTTCGATCAATGTGTTCCGCCGATTTTGACATATGACAATGACTCTAACGAAAAAAATCTGTGCTTAGAGTTACACAAAAACCAATGGAGAGGCAGATGCTGGGAATATCTGTGAGGGACCGAAAGAGAAATGACTGGATCCGAGGGGTGACAAAATGCAGATATGTAGCAGAGGCCGTGGCGGAACTGAAATGAAATTACGCGGGACATATAGCTCGTGATCAAGAGAGAAGATGGCCACACACTATTTTAAAATGGAGGCCATATCTTGGAAGAAGATCCCGGGGACGACCACTTACCCGATGGACAGACGATATCAAGAGGTCAGCGGGAATAATGTGGTATAGAATTGCCCAATGGCGATCAATGAGGGAAGCCTACGTTCAGGAATGGACTTTGGAAGGCTTATGAAATTGAGATATATATATATAAATAAATATATACCATATATATATATATATATATATATATATATATATATATATATATATATATATATATATATATATATATATATAAATATATATATATATATATATATATATATATATATATATATATATATATAATAGCCTCACGTTTGCGGCGCTATTTGCCCGCCAGTATCTGCTCCTTATGTATATCTTAATTTTTGAGAATGGATTGAGTGGATATTAATACTGATAGAGCAAAAACTAGATATAAGCTAGCTCTTTTTTTTACTGGTAGAGTACATGGAGATCGAGATAATTTTTGTACACCTTTTGAACATAGTCTTTATAGTTGTTTAGAACTTGGTTGTACAATTTCAGGCACAATTCATTTTAGAATAAAGAGAATCTAAGTTCAGCTCAAAAAATGAAAAAATACTAAAGACTATTTAGTTGTTAATATAAAATTGATTTGGGTACAACCCTTACGTCCTGAAAGAAAGAGCAAGAGTTTAGTGAGACACTACACATCTAAGTAAAGACGGGTATATTAACAAAATAAAAATTCTTCCTCTTGTTACACTCTTAAAATTACATAGACTTAATAGATAACCTTTTATACTAAGAGAGTACACACTAATGCATAGAGTCTTTAAATTAGGATTATTAAGTTTTTAATAAAAGTCTTTAAAAAACACGGTATAAAAGTTTGAAAAATCGTCTTCGCGGATTATATGTGTTACGTTGTTGTTGGAAACACACTTTGTAGACAGGAAGTGAGATATTTAAACTGGTGTGATTATGATTTACTGATTGGCTTCTCCTCGTGGGTTTTCCATAAGTTCCTTGGCCTCTCCTGGTGAGATTCTCATCAAAAATATTGTCTCAGCCACCACTCTCCTAGTCTCATTTGGGTAGCTAATCACTTTTTGACCCGAAATGCCTTAGGATGAGCAGAATATTTTAAGACTGGAAAAAGGCATCAAACTTGAGATTTATAAACAACACCCACTTGGTGATAAAAAAGCCGTTACTGCACTATGGCATGACGGAAGAAAAAAAAGGCCTACTACGGCTTGATGAAGGAAAAAGCCACTACGGCATGCTGGAGGAAAAAGCCGTTACTGCATCTAGGAGAAAAAAGCCCCTAAAAATTCCATATGGTCGTTTATATATCTTTTTCCCCTTCTTAAAAGTGAAGTCTTTAGAATGGCTCACTTCCAGAACGTAGTTTTTAACAAATCAGATGCATTCAATGCAAACGAAATACGTTAAGTCGGCAACACGTTATACACGGTTGAGTTACACTTTTCAAAAATTTAAATCATTATTTTAAGTTACACTGCTCAAAAATTGAAATCACTGCCTAATTAAATATAAGAATGTAATAAAATATAAATTATAGAGAGAAAATCTAGGAAAAAATAAATGTTACAACATATTTATATATATATATATATATATATATATATATATATATATATATATATATATACATATATATATATATATATATATATATATATATATATATATATATATATATATATATATATATATATATATATACTCCTGGACAAAATTAACGCAACAATATATTAAATCATACAAATCTCTATAATGAATTAATTTTAATAATTTTTTATGAACATTGGTTACACTAAAAGTTAGAAAAAAGTTATTCGGATACTTTAAAAGTGAATTAGCTACCAAATTTCTCTATAAGATTCGAATTAAAATTATTCTTAAGACCTAATAACAAAATCGTTGAAATTATGTAATAATGAAAAAAAACAAACTGGGACACTAGTAGCAAAATTAATGGTCTAACTGGGACACTAGTAGCGTGTGTTGCCTCCTCTACTTCGAATGACAGTGTTTATGCGCCTAGGCATGCTTCTAATTAAATTTTGGATAAAATCTTGAGGAATTTGCTCCCATTCTGTGATAACTGCATTTTCAAGTTCCCTCAGGTTTCTAGGTGCAGGTATATGACGTTTCACATTTTTCTTAAGGTGATCCCATACATGTTCTATCGGATTCAGATCCGGGCTTTTTGGTGGCCATTGCATAATCGATATATCAACTTGATTAAGATAATCGAGTACCTCCCTAGCCACGTGAGGTCGAGCGTTGTCTTGCATAAACAGGAAATGGGGCCCCACAAAATGACCGAAAGGCATCACATGTTCTATTACAATATTCTCAAGATAGTAGTCAGCATTCATGAATATTGTACGGACAGGAACTAACTCTGTGCGAGCATCAAAGCAGATGCAACCCCAGAACATAACAGAGCCACCGCCGAATGGAATCCTTGCAGAGATATTGCAAGGAGCAAACCTCGCTCCTGGTCTTCGCCATACTCGCTCACGATTATCTGGATGTTTTAGACTAACCCTAGTTTCATCTGTGAAGAAAACTTGTTTCCAATCATCCACAGACCAGTTTTCGTGATTTCGAGCAAAACGTAACCTGGCAACTCTGTTCTCTCTAGTAAGCAAGGGCGCAGTGGCTGGTCTCCTACTGTTTAATCCAGCTTCATTTAACCGTCTTCTAACTGTTTTAGAAGAAATTGTGACATTGCGCACAGCTTCGAGTTCGTTTCTTATTATAGAACTAGTGAGAGTCCTGTTTTTTACAGTATATTGTCTTATAAAACGTTCATCTAGGTCGCTAGTGCATCGTTTTCGCCCTTGCCCTAGCCTTCTAGAATAAGTTCCTACTTCATTCAAGCGTCTTACCATACGACTTATTGTGGAACAATGTTTGCCTAACAAATTGGCAACATAACTCTGACAATATCCCTCGCCCAATAAAACTGAGGCTCGCACTACCTCATGTTCAGTTAAATTCCTTGTTCGATTCATTTTTCTAATTCTTCGGGGTCAAAAATAAAACAGTCTACCACAGAAACGAATTACTTTGAAAAAGGGAACAATTTATAAGCTTACTTTTAAAGAAAATCTATTGCATTATTACAGAAAATTGTTTATCTTCTAAAAAGTTCTTTAAAACTGTAAATCTAAACGAATTGTTTTGATTTCTGTCATGAACAACGAAACAAAATATGCATATCCTACTATTCAAATACTCGATAAACTTTAAAACTGACATAAGAAAAAGATAAATTAATTTTCAGATTGTTGCGTTAATTTTGTCCAGGAGTTTATATATATATATATATATATATATATATATATATATATATATATATATATATATATATATACAGCCAGTCGCTTGGCAGTTGAACCGCACAGAGAGGTTCATTATCAGCCAAATAATATATATAAAAAGTTTGAAGCAATCGGGGTATAACCGGCTAAAAAATAGGCTCCGAAAGGGCCCCATTTCGGATCTTTCAAGAATATCTCGAAAAATGTGCATAATTTATAAAAATATTATATGGAAAAAATATGGAACATACGATTCTGCACAAGAAAGGCCTCTTAATATTTTCCTGTTAAATGTATCGTTTTCGGGAAAATCGTAATTTAACATAAAACGTGCTATTTTACTTGCATATTTCAAAGCGCACCAAGCGAAATTCTGAAATTTTAACGCGCATCGCCCCCGGAAAGCTGCTATAAGTTCCTTAGAAATAATGATACTAAAAAAAGTATTTTAAAGGGGAAAGTTTTTTTTTTTAACCTTTCTAATGCATTCAGGAAATTCAATTTTTTTTTTCAAATTGAGATCATGAAATGCATTTGAAAGGAAAACTTTTTTATCACGGACACTTGTATTTTTATATATTAATATCTTTGATAAATTTAATTTAGCCAAAAACTCTTCAGACATTTTCTTCTTTATGTGTTTCTTCTTCATTTAGGAATACATATTTCACTGCCTGATACCTCGATTTTAAATGCATTGAAAAAAAATAAATGTTTTTTTGCTATTTTTAAGGATTAGGTAATTTTTTTATTTGAACTATTTCAGAAATGTTAAAAAGAAGTACCGTAACTTTATGTATGATTTTTCTTAAATATTAAACATCTCTCTTCAAGAAAATGACTTTAGAAATACAATTTCATAACATTTTTACATTGATTTTTCATTTTTTTTGTAATGTAATATAATTCCATTTTGCTCCATATTTTTCTGTATTTACAAATTTTTTGCATTATCTTAAGTAAAGTTAAAATTTAATAACAAATTCATATGATATTATGTTAATTTCTTCATTACTATACTGAGAAATTCATTGAATAAGAGTTCTTTAAAAAATGTATCGGCATTTTTAAAAAAAATTAGGATAATTCTCAAAATATGCGTTTATTGCAAACCCACATTTTTTTAGATCGCGATTTTCTCAAAAACAGTACATTTTACAGGAAAATTTTTGTGTAGAATCGTTTGATCTACATTCTCTCTATATAGTATTTTCACAAATTATGCATATTTTTCGAGATATTCTTGAAATACCCCCATTCAGACCCCATTTTTCCACCGGTCATGCCCCGATTGTTGCAAACTTTTTTACATATTATTTAGCTGGTACCTCTCTAGCGAAAAATCTAACTTATTTTAACTTATATGCACTTTTACTACATTTTCGTCTTATATTCAGGGCATACAAATTAAAACAATAAGACATAAACTAAAATAAAGGTGTTATATTTTCCTTTTTCGAAAAAAATGCCCTTCCAACGGCAAGCCTAGGTTTGACTGAAAATGCAAAGAAGCTGTTGCTTCTAAATATGTTTTCCTACCGACAATGGCGTGTACATCCTAACACCATAAATAGTAACACCTTTGTTCGTGCCCGGAACAGATGCAAAGAAATTATCGACCAAACCAAGGATGCACACAATCAACGAATTAGAAACAAACTTCTCGCTTGTCCCAACAATTTCAGGTCCTTTTGGTCACTCGCTAAGGCAGTTAGTCAAAATTTCACCAAATCCACCATACTACCACTCACACGGCCAGATAATTCTACTGCAACGAGACCTGTTGGCGGAACTCTTTGCTTCAGATTCTACTCTCGATTTCCAAGGAAAAACGCCACCTACTATTCCCATAGTGCAGTAAAGGATGCCCGATATTGTCTTCAGACAGCGTATCAGTTAACGTATTTTAATGAAGCTAGATACCAAAAAAGCTTCTGGCGCTGATGGAATACCTGCCATAGTTCTCAAAAATTGTGCGAGGGAACTAACACCAGTTTTCTGTAGACTTTTCAACCTATCCTACAGAAAGGGAATATTTCCTTCCTGCTGGAAATGTGCGACAGTTTAGCCGATACTTAAAAAAGGCAAGAAGACCTTGCCAAATAACTACCGACCAGTCGCACTGCTTTCAATAATATCGAAAGTCATGGAAAAGGTTATCAATCAGCATCTTCTAAAATATCTTGAAGGATTCAACATTATTAGCGATCACCAATATGTTTTTCGTAAACACAGATCAACAGGAGATCTTCTGACATATGTAATACATGTTTGGAACAACGCAATTGAACACTTTGGAGAATCTCGAGCGATTGCTCTTGACAATATCCAAGGCACGATGGACTGTTGACTAAGCTACGCTCTTATGGTATGTCTGACAAGTTCTGTTTGTGGCTCTCATGTTTCCTCAGAGAGTGTTCTTTACGAGTGGCAGTCGACGGATTTCTTACTAACACCTTCACTATCAACGCCGGTGTGCCCCAAGGCTCCATACTATCTCCTACTCTCTTCGTTATTTACAATAACGATCTGCTGGAAAAGACCGGAAACCCAATCTACAGCTTTGCAGATGACAGTACGCTTATCTCTTCATTCACTTTGAACGCTCGGACATCGGCTATTGAGAGGAATATCTGCAGACAGCGGAAAATCGTTCAACTTAACAAAGACCTGGGAAAAATTCTATCTTGGGGTAACAGTAACCAAGTGGAATTTAACGCTACAAAAACCCAGGCATCAGTTTTTTCTAAAAAAGTTAACGTTGCTAAACTCGACATAGTTATGGCGGGGAACTTCATTCCTCTAACATCGTCACTCAATTTGTTGGACGTTAATTTGGGAGCAAATATGTCCTGACATGAACATGTCGCAGGGATAGTAAGGAGAGCTTCTCAAAAATTCGGAATATTATTTCGAACCAGAAAGCTTTACACTCCACAACAACTGTTAATTCTTTACAAAGCTCAAATTCGAGCAACTATGGAAAAGTGCTCCCATGTTTGGGGCTCCGCTCCCAAACATACATTGCTGTTCGTCTGATTGGAGACCCGGAACCGACCGGCGGCCTTGATTCGCTGGAACGGTTGGCGACTTGAGCCTATTCTACAAGTATTTTCATGGAAAGTGTTCGAAGGGTGTAGCTCGCTTAATTCCTCCCAGAGCGGTGCATATTCGAAATACACGTCGCGCTAAGACTTCACATCCGTATAAGGTTCAGCTTGTTACTCCTCGTACAACGCTTTTCAAGCAGTCTTTTATATGGAGAACATCATCTCTTTGGAATAATTTGCCCAGTACTGTGTTTCCCACGAAGTACAATTTACGATTTAAGAACAACGTGAATCGCTTTTTCCGCATACGTGTCGTTCCTGTAGCGCTTTAGGGACTTTCCTGCAGCACGTGTGCAAGACTCATAAAAAAAAATATGTTGCTTATCCATTTTTTCTAATGTTAACAAAAGGAAATTTTTTTATTTTCAATTTTGGAATAATGTTTTAAAATAATTTAAAAATTTAATGCTGAAGTAAAAAAAAAATGTCAAAAAAGGAAAATATCTTAAATTTTTTTTAGTTTGGTAATATTTTCTTCACAGCAGCGCTAAATACTCATTAAACTATACAAAATGTTATGTTTTGTAGTTAATTAGATATGAAATCTAATCCTCTACTTACTGTACAATACTTTGTAATTAAAAAAATAAATTTAAACTATTTTCTAGCTACTTTTGGATAGAAGAATGGTTTTAAAATAATAGTATTATCTACTTATGAAACAAAACCGCAATATATCTAATTTAAAATAACCGGTCCAGTGCAAATCGAACTTGCACAATTAGTGTTCCGTACGTTGATTGCGTTTAAAATAAAAAATTTTGTTACGGTGGTATAAAATGATGAGTGACTTCACAAAACACACCCCAAATGAGTTTCAACAAAGTTTGTTTCCAGTCTTTACTGAAAACTAATGACCTTGAAATTTTGTTTTTTTTATATATACCAGATAAATTATTAAAGATAATGCACCCGTAATAATTTTCATTCAATCTACATCCCGTGGAGAATATTCCAGAGTTTTTTCAAAATTGTTTGATCAGTACTTTTCGAGATAAAGTGGGGGGACAGCGATTTTTCGCGATTTTTTAAAAATAATAGAAAGAAAAATGCGCGCAAGTATTACATTATATATATTTTTTTCTCGTGTTTTCACAAGTTTTTATTTGACACCACACTCGATGACTAAAGAAAATTTTTTTTTTTTCACTTCCTATTTCACCCCACAAAACTAACCTCTTAAATCAAAATTTAACTTTCAAAATTACACGGCTCTGATGAGGCCGTCAACTCCTATATTATTACGAATTTTCAACTTTCTATGACAAATAGTTTCGGAGAAAATCGGGTGTGACAGACAGACGGACAGACAGACACCGAAGTCATCTTAAAAGTGTTCCGTACGGAACACTAAAAAAAAAATAAATTAAGCAATCTTTTAAAACAGAGTCATATCTTTCTTCTCTTTTATAATTTGTTTTAAAGAGTTACCGTTGGTTGCGGCTTACAAACAATAGGTTTAAACGTTCGTCAATCATTCCCCGTTTTTAATGGATCACTCATTTCGTATTCCAAAGTAACTTAAAGGTTCTATGTGATATTTTACATTTAGAAATTTTGGTTGTATGAGAAGCTGAATTTTATCTTAAAAAATTATTACAGGATGTATCGCAATAATGTAAAATTATTTGTATCAATTCATGATTGTGATACTCCCTGTCACAACGATAGAGTAAAGTTCATTATCTCATTTGTTTCGGAAATGTCGAAAAAATGTTAAATACAAGTGTTTTAGGGAATGTTAAGGTGCACAGTTTAAAATTATTTTTGAGTATACAGGGTACTTCAAAAAAGTGTAGCAGATATAACATATGTTTTTTTTAACTGGAACATCCTTTTTTAATTTATTTTTAAATTTTGCGTAAAATTTTATAACTTTTTTCTTAATAATGTTGTATACATAAACCTAGTAGTTTTTCTAATATTTCAATTTTTAAAAAAGAAATACTAGTTTTCAGTTTTGTAAAAAATTGCCAGTAGCGCCATTGTTTCTAAAGGTGGAATACTCATAATTGGTACGAGCGTTCTATAGAGATGAAAAAAAGATATATGTAAAAAAATTTGAGTTAGATGCTACAGGGTGTTCAAACTAAATTTATACATTTCGACTATCCTACATTGAAAAATCTCAAATTTTTTAAATGACACACCCTGTATATTATTATTATTTTTTTATGATAGATTTTACAAAACCCTCCAACTTTTATTAAGTATGTCATATACCTATTTCTAATAGTTTTCGATTTATTTTGAATTTTTCAATTTTTTATCCTTGTGACAATGCCTACACTATAAAGTGTAGGCATTGTCAAATTTTGACATGTCTATTGAGCAAGTAAAAATAGTTTAATTTATTGTAGTAAGTGACATATAAAGGTAATAGTTATGGATTTTCCTAAAAATGATATGGTTTATATATTGGGCGAGGCGGGAAAAAATTGTCTTTTGGCAGTAAGGCTTTAAGGAGCGAAGCACGGAACACTTTGATGGTAGTGGTAGCTTTGAGTATATGAAACGGAAAGTAGTAAACCAAAATGCTACCAATGAGGAAAAAAAATGGAGATTTTACGTCATGTTGAAGATAATCCCAGGTCAGCAGCCGTCAACTAGCTGACTTATCTGATATATCCCACTCTACGGCTAATCGCACCACGAGAAAATATCCCTTTCATCTGGAACTACACCAAGAACTTCAAGACCGCTCATACCAATTATAAGTATTCCACCTTCAGAAACAATGGCGCTACTGACAATTTTTTACAAAACTGAAAACTAGTATTTTTTTTTAAAAAATTGAAATATTAGAAAAATTACTAGGTTTAGGTATATAACATTATTAATAAAAAAGTTATAAAATTTTACGCAGAATTTAAAAATAAATTAGAAAATAAGATGTTCCATTTAAAAAAATATATGTTATATCGGCCACACATTTTTGAAGTACCCTGTATACTCAAAAATAATTTTAAACTGTGCACCTTAACATTCCCTAAAACTATTGTATTTAACATTTTTTCGTAATTCCCGAAACAAATGAGATAATGGACTTTACTCCATCGTTGACTCACCCTGTACATAATAATATAACAAATGATATTACGATTTTTGATACACACTGAAAGTTTTCGTGAATGGCTGTAATTGTTTTTTATATAGTTAAAAATTGTGTGCTTACACATTTATAATATCATTAATAATTTTAATAACAATAATAATATTAATAGCTTTTTGCTTAATAACCTGGAAGAAAGGACACACACTGGCTTACAACAGACAGATTACCATCTATGATATATGGAGAAACTAAAGTTATATTTACCAACAAAGAGCAACCTCAATTCAGCACGGACATTGATGAAATCGGTCTGGATAAATGTAAAATCAGTAGTACAGAAAAACAAAAGTGGATCCACCATACAGGATATAAGGTAAGCAAAGATCAAGGATTTATAGAAGGAATGACCGCGCTAGAAAAATATAAATGTCTAGTCACTACTCAGTATATATCAATCACCACTACACCAAACACTTTATTTTTGCACTCGACGCTTGTTTCTCTAACCATGATAGCGTCATCAAGAGCGATGATTCACTAAAGCTAAACTACAAATCTACCCTATTTATACTTGGCCTAACACCTTATTTTTTCAGGTGAAACTAATGGGATAGGCGAGGTCATCAGTGCCAGTCAAGTAACCAATAGAGGGGACTATAAGGAATAGGCTTTCTGTCTCTATTTAAAATACTTTTACATTTTATAATTTCTATACTTTCGTATGCGTTCAACAATTTCCTATCAGATACATTTTTAATTAATCTAAGATTATCAGTACGATCATCTTCAAGGGCATGTTCGGCAATGCTAGACTTTTCTGTTCTACTGTATTTTCAATGTGCTAAATGTTCTTTAAATTGTGTTTTAATTGGCCTTTTAGTTTGCCCAATATACTTTTTGTCGCCATCATTGCAACTAATTTCATAAATTCCACTTTCCTCACGATTAGATATTGCTCAAATTGTCTGATGACTTATAGACTAAGCTGAGGCCTACCTTACTGAATACCTTATTGAATCCCCTGCTATATTTCGGATTATATGGTATGGACTGCCTTAATAAACCAGACACGTAACAAGAAAGGAATTCAGAAAATATCGTATCCGTCATCCAATATCATCAATTGAAAGAGAAATGGAGGTAGACCTTAGGCTTAAAAGCAGACATCAGATGCAGTTAGACAATCTCAGAAAATATTTCTAAAATAAAGCTAAATCCAGTGATTTACATTTGTAAAATACGGCTTTGACACTTGCTGATAGAATTTTCAACCTTTTGAAATTACTAGTCGTAAAGAAGAACTTCAACAATGACGAAGCAAGCCACTACACGGAAAATATCTAACAAGATTCGAAAGTGAGGCTATAGACACTTCTATTTACGATTCGGATACTTATTCTAGACTAGGAGATCAATGGTAACCCGTTGAACGATAAAAATTAAACTCACTAGCAGATGCCGACAATGTAGTGCTTAATTCGATAAAATCGGCCAAGTGCAAGTCGAACTTGCACAATTAGTATTCCGTATGTTGGTTGCTTTTGAAATAAAAATTTTTGTTACAGTGTACCAGGTGTACAAGTATGAAATGCGGATTTCAGAAAACAGATGGTGCACCAATGCAGTTTGTGCTATAAAGATTTGACACTGCTCCATTTTGTTGTGTCATCAACAAGAGTCAGACGCACATGAGTAATAAAGTGTGTGCATAGTGTTGTGTTGTTGTGTTCAATATGTCAAAATTTATACCGAACAAAGAGCATTCGCGGACAGCATTAATTTTTTGTTTTCATTTGAAGAAAACTGCTGTTGAATCATACCGATTACTTCGAAAAGCTTATGATGAACATGCTCCATCGCAAGATACCTGTGAACGATGGTTTTGGCGTTTCGAAAGTGGTTACTTCGATGTTGCAGACAAGGAACGTGGAAAACCGCCAAAAAATACGAAGATGTGGAATTACAAGCACTGTTGGACGAAGATGATTCGCAAACCCAAAAACAACTACCCGAGCAATTGGGCGTTAGTCAACAAGCTGTTTCCAATCGGCTACAAGAGATGGGAAAGATTCAGAAGACCGATAGATGGGTACCACATGAGTTGAACGACAGGCAAATGGAAAAGCGCAAAAACACGTGTGACATTTTGCTCGCTCGGTACAAAAATTCATGGGTAGACCCAGGCGCACCATCCACATCGACCACAAGACCGAATCGCTTTGGCAGAAAGACGATGCTCTGTGTTTGGTGGGGCCAGAGGGGCGTGGTCTATTATGAGCTGTTAAAACCTGGGGAAATGGTTAATACTAAACGTTACCAACAACAATTGACCGATTTGAACCGTTCGCAACACGTTGGAAGCACTCAGCTGGGAAGTTCTACCCCATGCGGCTTACTCACCAGACTTGGCTCCTTCCGATTACCACTTGTTTGCATCGATGGGTCACGCACTTGCTGAGCAGCGCTTTGGTTCGTACGAAGATGTGAAAAAATGGCTCGATGAATGGTTCGCAGCAAACGAGGAAGATTTTTACTGGCATGGTATTCACAAATTGCCCGAAAGATGGGAAAAATGTATAACAAACGATGGAGCATACTTTGAATAAAGCGCTTTTTATCTTTTCTTCCAAATTTAACATGTTATTTTAGAAAAAAAAATCCGCATTTCATACTTGTACACCTGTGTATATACCAGATAAATTATTGAAGGTAATGCACTCGTGATAATTTTCGTTCAATCTATACCCTGTGGAGAACATTCCAGAATTTTTTCAAGATTTTTTGGTCAGTTCTTTTCGAGATAAGGGAGGGGCAGCGATTTTTGGCAATTTTTAAAAATAACACAAAGAAAAATTTCCGCAAGTATTACATTATATATATTTTAAAACTCGTGTTTTCACAAGCTTTCATTTGACACCCCACTCGATGTCCTGACAAAAAAAAATTTTTTCACTTCCAATTTCACCCCCCAAAACTAACCCTTTAAGTCCAAATTTAACTTTCAAAACTACATGGCTCAGATTGGGCCATCAATTCCTATATTTGTGACAAATTTCAACTAGACCAAATAGTTTCGGAGTAAATCGGGCGTAACAGACAGCGATTTTTCGAAATTTTTAAAAATAATGTAAAAAAAGTGTGCGCAAGTATTATATTATATATATTTTTGGATTGAGTATTTTTATAAGCTTTCATTTGACATCCCACTCGATGACCTGGTATTTTTTTTTTCTCACTTCCCAAAACTAACCCCTTAAGTCAAGATTTAACTTTCAAAACTATACTGTTCTGATGAAGCCATCAGTTCCTATATCAGTGACAAATTTCAACTTTCTAGGTCAAATAGTTTCGGAGCAAAAAAGTGTTTCGTACGGAACACTAAAAACACTTGAAATTGCAGGAAGTGTTAAAAGAATTAAAAGAAAGATCAAAGGATATAGAGCTGACTATAAATACGAGTAAAACAAAAATAATGAAAAGATCCTTCCAATACAGTAAGGTAGCCATCCTGATGAATGGTACGAAGCAAGAAGAAGTAGAACAATACATATACTTGGGACAAAACAAGAATTGCCGGAAAAATACAAACGGCAGATTGTGTGTGAGAGTCTCACATGAACAGCTTTTGGGAGATTGAATTATATATTTCGAAACAACAAAAGATTTAAGACACGAATGAAAACATCGATATGTTATTTCAGTCCTAGTGAAGACGCTTAAAACGTGGACAATCATAAAGAAAATGATAAGTAAAATGCAAACTATCAAACACTATATGGAGAGAACCATCTTAAATATATTGTTAAAGGACAAAAAAAATATAGAATGGATTAGGGAACGTACCAGAAACATAATACTAATGCAAAATAAAGATAAGATGGATATGTAGCACGAATGGAAAGAATGAGGTAGAGGTAGAGGTAGAAAGCCATGAGGAGAAAAAAAAATCAAGGCCGGCCCATACTATAATGTTATAATGACATTAGGAAAGTGGTTGGGTGGAGGACCAACTTAGCGCAGGACAGAAAACACATAGCGTAAAATGGACGATGAACGAGAGAGAGAAATTATATATCTAATTTAAAATATATCTATCATATCCGAAAAGATGAATATTTATTTATCAAAAATGTGTCCTTAGGTCCAACCCTGTATATTTTTAATCTTTAATTTAATATTAAAAGAAAGAAACAATTACTTCACAATACCATACACATTCATATAAAAAAGACTTGAAAATCGGTTGAAAACTCTGCACTTAACATTATATCTTAATTGTAATCAGTAGTTTACTAACTCTAGAATTTTCTCACTTATACACTAACAAGGGCAAGTGTGTATATATATATATATATATATATATATATATATATATATATATATATATATATATATATATATTTGTATATATATATATATATATATATATATATATATATATATATATATATATTTGTATTATATATATATATATATATATATATATATATATATATATATATATATATATATATACATATACGAGGCTGGTTTGAAAAGTCCGTGCAAAGTCCGAGAGATGGCACCACCGACGCGTATCGAGGTCATGTTTAGTTAGTAGCATCTCTTGAATGAACGCACACCAAGTTTCAGCCATATTGGTCTATTTCTTTGTGTTTGGCATTCGTGTGAATCAAGGAAGTCGAGTGATTTTCAAGAAATGGACGAAAAAAAATTTCGTGTGGTGATTAAACATTACTTTATGAAATGCAAAACGCCCCAGGAGACTAAAGAGAAGCTTGATAAACATTATGGTGACTCTGCACCTTCGATTAGAACAGTTTATAAGTGGTTTCAAAATTTTCGGACTGGCCATATGGGCACAAGTGACGCTGGACGTTCTGGACGGCCTGTGGAGGTTACGACTCCAGAAATCATTGATCAAATCCATGATATGGTGATGGATGACAGAAGAGTTAAAGTGCGTGAGATTGCTAGTGCTGTGGGCATCTCGACTGAACGGATACATAATATTTTGCATAAACATTTGGACATGAGAAAGCTATCTGCAAGATGGGTGCCGCGATTGCTCACGCTTGACCAAAAACGGAATCGTGTGAAGTGTTGCAAGGATGGTTTGCAGCTGTTCCAGAAGAATCCGGAGGACTTTAAGCGTCGTTTCGTCACTGTGGATGAAACATAGATACATTACTATACTCCTGAGACCAAACAACAATCTAAACAATGGGTTACCAAGGGGGAATCTGCACCAAAAAAGGCGAAGGCCGTTCCTTCGGCCGGAAAGGTTATGGCGACTGTCGCAAGGGATAATTCTCATCGACTATCTGGAAAAGGGTAAAACTATTACAGGTGAATATTATTCATCGTTATTGGACCGTTTGAAAACCGAGCTGCAAGAAAAACGCCCGCGATTGGCCCACAAGAAAATCCTTTTCCATCACGACAACGCACCAGCACACACCTCAGCAGTTGTGGTCCCAAAATTAATGGAAATAGAATTCCAACTCGTTTCACATCCCTCCTATTCTCCAGACTTGGCTCCCTCGGGCTACTATTTGTTCCCCAATTTGAAGAAATGGCTGGCGGGACAAAGATTTTATTCAAACGAGGAGGTGATTGCAGACACTAATGGATATTTTGCAGACTTGGACAAATCCTATTATTCGAAAGGGATCAACAAACTAGAACATCGTTGGACGAAGTGTATAAGCCTAAAAGGAGACTATGTCGAAAAATAAAAAAGGTTTACCCCAAACACATAAGTAGTTTTTATTTTTGCACGGACTTTTCAAACCAGCCTCGTACATATATATATATATATATATATATATATATATATATATATATATATATATATACATATACATATATATAAATATAAATTATATTATACGCAAATAGTAAAAACACCATCTCGCAACACCACCTGCATTTTTTACGACGGACGCTCTTGCCGTCGCCGGCGCATCTCCTGGAGCACGTTACGCATCTCTCGGTGGCGTACAAATTGAATATCAACTTTTTCTAATCGTCTATTCACTCATTTTCTATACAACATCATCCAGTAAACATTAGTAATAATTGAAAAAAGTGTTCTTTACAACACACAAAACAGGTAAGCATTAATTTATGTTTATATATTGTTATTCTTTAACACATGCTTATTTGAATTGTTAAATTTCTGTTTTGCGTATTTATTTTTGTTGGTGATAGGTTTTTCGCAGCAAATTATATTGAAATTAATATATAAAACTAATTAAACTTTTGCAACAAAATCCATTACATAGCTAACAAGTAACTTGTGTTTTTTTATAATTTTTCATGCTCTTATACTGTTGTTAATTTTATCTTAATGATCAATTTACACTACAGATAGATAATTTTTGCCGAAGTTTGCTTGTTTTTTCGGTTGTTCTTGTAAATATTTTTTCTCAATTTCTCAAATTCTTACATAAGACTTAATAACAGTATTAATTTAACATTATTTACTATAATAAACCATGTTTTAAAAATATGGCTTAAACTTTGTTTTAATTTTTTAGTGTAAGAACAGTAGCAGTCGCCAAAAAACTTAATAAATATAAAAATAAATAATGTATACAAACATAGACGTAGCCAACCCCTGAGCTTGGGGGAGGTCAGCTTCTCAAAACTCAAAATTCCATTAATTTTTTTTGTTTCTTTATTATTATAATTTTTTAGGCGCTCAAGGATCTAGGTGGGGGCAGCTGCCCTCTCCTGCCCCTCCTGGCTACGCCCATGTATAACAAAGTTTGAAACAATTATATGTTTAAACCTACTCTGCAGTGACGTCACATCTATTAACGTTCTCGTAAAAATCTGACGTAGATATTTAACACCCACGTCGTAAGGCGTATTCATGACCACTGCATAGTAGGGCCATTGGACCACCCAATTAAATCCAGGAGATATATATATATATATATATATATATATATGTATGTATATAAATAATTTATAGAGTAGGTATCTCTGATTTGTACTGCCAAATTTCATCTCTAAAACTGCTTTATTTACAAAAAAAAAAAATGTTCTGTTTTATTCTCAAAATATTTTAGAATTGCAAGGTAGGGGAGGGCAATGGAAATAAAGCTGTTAGGATTTATGAGGTTCGGATTTTCACGCTATTGTCGGTAGTCAAGATGTTTAGAAACAACAGCTTCTTTTTTCGGTCGAACCAAAGCTTGCCGTTGGAAGGGTAAACTTCCATGTCAGCCAAAATGACTTCGGAAGC
>CM032456.1:171020080-171053809 GCA_019049505.1 Pachyrhynchus sulphureomaculatus
TATTAAGTTAATTAAAGTTGTAATCATTTATATAAAAAGATTAGGTACTCTAACTGAAAGGTAATAAGTAATAAATTATAGTCGAGAAAATATTCAGTTAAACAGAACAAATAGTTGTTTGATATAATACATTAATTGAATATTAAATTTAAATATATATACATATATATATATATATATATATATATATATATATATATATATATATATATATATATATTTAGGACAGTTTTTTGTTCTTGGTCTTGCGGTCAATTTTTAATGAAACAAGTTTACTTTTGGTTAACGTTTCGGTTTATTTTATTTAAACCATCTTCAGAACTTATATCTAGTTGGATCTTTTGGTTTAAATGATTTACATGTTAACAGTTTCACAGTTTTCGTAATACTGTATGAAACTGTTAACATGTAAATCATTTAAACCAACAATCCAAGTTCTGAAGATGGTTTAAATAAAATAAACCGAAACGTTAACCAAAAGTAAACTTGTTTCATTAAAAATTGACCGCAAGACCAAGAAGAAAAAACTGTCCTAAATTTTTTCATTAACGGCCAGGAAAAAAGAAAAACGTATATATATATATATATATATATATATATATATATATATATATATATATATTTAACAATAGAATTACTTAATTAGTTTGTTAACTGACACTGAATATATTTTTGTAAAGATTTACAAATGTGTTATCGCGATTTCGTACTACAACTACATTTTCAAATGCTTAACTAAGACTAAAACAGTTTTTTTGTATTTATTTTTATATAATAAAAAGATTTGGGTTTAAATTAATAAACTAAAGTCCTTCATCACCAAAGCTTTACGATTTGATAAAAATACATAAAAAAAATTCACTGATAAGACCAGTAGTATCGTACAGCAACACCCTCTTAAAAAACCTAGCAACACCATCTTTAGAGAAATAACGTAATTCAATCCAAAATACAACACAAAAAATTCTATTGACCTCACAAAAAAACTTGAAAATATCTCCATCTCAAATAATGCCCTTCTAGTTTCATTCGATGTAACAACCATGTTCTCTAATATCCCAAATAAAGATTATTTAGAAATTATTGAAACTATTCTACAAAAAAATAACATCATATATACAATAAGATATATTTAAACTTTTCGAATTTTGCAAAACCGGAAACTATTTCTAGTTCAATAATCAATTTTTCAAATAAAGAGGCGATCTACTTAGTCCTTTGGTAGCAAAAATTTGTATGTCAGAACTGGAAAATAATTTTCTAAAAAAAACATTCTCCTTTGGTTTAGATATGTGGATATCTTAGTATGTTTCCATGGAAATGATATAGAACTAAATTCTACTTTAAATTATCTGAATAATACACACCACAACATAAAATTCACATTGGAAAAGGAAACAGATAATAAAATAAATTTCTTAGATATTACAATTTCAAAGAATTCGATATTTTCTGTATACCAACCTTTTCAGATTTCAGCATCCCAATAGACTCAACACACCCTAACTTCCATAAACTGGCAGCTTATAGATCTATGATCCATAGAGCCTTCAATATGCCTCCCAGTAAAAGTACTTTAAAAAAAGAACTGGACACCATCAAAAATATAGTACTCAATAACGGCTTTCAACCTAAAATAATCAATACCCTATTAAGCCGTAAACAAAAGCAAATCACCTTCAGCTTAATTTATCCCATTAAACAATACCAAGAAAGAAAAACATTCATGCTTCTGATGTATTTTGGTCCCATTTTGGATAAAATATCTCACAGCCAAAAAAAACAAGAATAGCTTTAAAACCCGCTCAAAAATTATCCAATATCCATATCCAATAAATCAGGAGTTTTAAAACCTAATTGTTAAGAGTGCAACAGCTGTTATGTGGGCCAAACAGGACGAAATTTCAAAACAAGATTCGCAGAACATAATGCATCTTACAGGTTAGAAAATGAAACATCACACTTTGCTAAGCATTTTTTAGAAACGGACCATTCATTTCCCGATATTAATTGTTTATCAATACGGCACGTAAAAGGTCAAAACTTAATTGCAATTATAGACATTCAGAGAAACATAATATAAATTTACTTTTTTTACGTCAAGTAGACGTCGGTTCTTTACCAACTTTTATAGCACCTAAGATACCCACAAATTTTTCATTAGATAAAAATAAACACAAAAAAACTGTTTTAGTCTTAGTTAATCATTTGAACATGTAGTTGCACTACGAAATCGCGATAACGCATTTGTAAATCTTAACAAAAATATATTTAGGATCAGTTAATAAAGTAATTTTATAACGGACCAATCAATCAACTCTATATATATATATATATATATATATATATATATATATATATATATATATATATATATATATATATATATATATATATATATATATATATATATATACATATACATATATATATATATATATATATATATATATATATATACATATCTATATATATATATATATATATATATATATATATATATATATATATATATACATATATATATATATATATATATATATATATATATATATATATATATATATATATATATATATATATATATATATATATATATATATATATATATATATATATATATATATGTATATATATATATATATATATATATATATATATATATATATATATATATATATATATATATATATATATATATATATATATATAGATATATATATATATATATATATATATATATATATATATACTATATATATATATATATATATATATATATATATATATATATACATATATGTATATATATATATATATATATATATATATATATATATATATATATATATATACATATACGTATATATATATATATATATATATATATATATATATATATATATATATATATATGTTATACTACCGTCAGAAAGTATTTGACCACCTAGTTATTTCAGTCCCAAGACAACAAAAAAACCAGATAATATATATTTTTTAATTTTAATGAATTATTATTTATTTTCACTTTATTTACAGTCTAGAAAATCAGAAAAATATTCATGATTTTCCAGGATTTTTCTCATTTATGTGATCTCCTTTGTTTTTAATTACCGCTTTACAGAGTTTCGGCATTTTGTCCAATATTTTATTCAGAGTTTCTTCGTTTATTTTATCCCATTTTGCTTGTAAAAGTTCCCACAAGTGATTTTCTGATGTTGGATTGAGTTTTCGAACACACCTGTCCAAATGGTCCCACAGCAATTGGTTGGGGTTCAAGTCGGCTGATTGTGGAGGTCAAGTCATCACTTCCAGGACGTCATCGGATTTCCATTGGTCCAAAAGTTCTCTAATTTGTTTAGCAGAATTTTTAGGGTGGTTGTCATTGCTGAAAAATAAATTTCCCCTGAAAAATATCTCTTCATTTGAGTTAGCAAAATTTCTTGATACTGGTCTTTTCGCATGATTCCTTCTATCCTAAAGATTTTTCCAACTTTACCGTTGCCAAAACAACCCCAAACCATTACTAAACCTCCACCATGTTTTACTGTAGGCAACTGGCAGACTTTCAATATCCTCTCTCCAGCTGACTCGTCGGTCCAAAGGACGGAATTTCATTGTTCTGATGTCCAATTTTCATATTCTTGGGCCCATTCTAATCGTTTACGTTTATTCACTCATGTCATGATTTCTGGTCCGGTTAGGCAGCGATCACGTCTGCTGGACATTATTATAGCTCTGTCTTCAGCGGGAGTCGTTTTTCGAGGCCTTCCTGAACGTTTTTGGAGTTTCTCATTAAAGAGGGAAATAGTTCAAAAGTGATTCGTAAAAGAAAATCTTATATGTACCGCACTGACGATCCAACTTATTTTAAAGTAATGTTGTAATCAGTTTCGATAGAGCTGAGACCTCAATTCAGAATTATTTGTGCGAGAAGATTCAGAGAAGAAAACAGTTTCTGCACGATAGATCCCTAACCTCCTTGCACCAGAGCGGAAACTGGCGAGGAAAAAAATTTCTCCAGAATATTTGGGAACATTCGAAACAGATGAGAGTTATCTTTCGCAAATTGTAATAGGAGGCTAGACTTAGGTATTCTGTGGGAACTCACCTAGGAAGCAGGAATCGAAGCAATATTAATCAGCACTCTCCACCTCTAAAGAAGAACAATCGTCTTCTGGAAAGTTGAGTGTGACCGTTTTCTAAGACTGCGAAGGAATTTTACTTATTGACTTTGTGGAAAAGGGGTCCACAACTAATGGATTTATGAAAAAAACGATCTAAACAACTGCAGGGTCCAGAAAGCTTACACAGTTCAAGCTGTTACTGAAAACTGTGAATTTACTGAGTTATAAAATCCACCCCATAGCCCTGATTTAACGCCCTGCCACTTGCTTTTGTTCAAATATCTGAAGATAGATCTCAGACACAGGAAATTGTCCTCGGGAAATGTGCTAAAGATCTGTGAAGTCTTTAAGGCGCAAACAAAAGAAGTTTTTTTGTATGGAATAAAATAAGTCGAGTAATGCTGGACTAAATATGTTACTATAGACGATAGTTATGTAGAAAATACATTTCTTTTAAGCTCTGCAAGGATTATCTAGCCTATAAGTTTTAATTTTAGACTTATTACCTTTAAGTTAGGGTAACTAATCTCTTTATATAAATGCCCACAAACTTCCATTAACTTACGGTTGGTCCAAATGCTGATCCTAGCTAACCGAAAAGCGTAGGTTGTAATTAAAATGAACGATTTTGTTTAAAAGAGGGAAAATAGGACTTATGTTTTATCCTAAACGAACTCTAGATTGATTAAAATTTTTCTTTGACTTTGATTGGTAAAAAAGTGATTACCTATCGCCCCTGGATGGTTAGAAATGACTTGTTGCATCGCTGATTTATTTGTTGATTTCTTTTTGTTAAACATCATTCTTTAAATGTAGTTAGTAAAATGATCCATGTTACTTTTACTACACAATTTTACACTGTTAATAATGTGCTGTTTGTTATCAAAAAGTTGGAGATCATTAACACCGTGCTATTTTCAACTGATAATTTTTAAACTTATGGGTATTCTTCATTTTTTTATTTTATGTAAATAATTCAGGAAACATAATCTTCTTGTTCGAATAATTTAACATAAAGCCCCAAAAAAGTTATTTTCGTATTTTTATATACAAGAATTTACATCTTCTTTATGTAAAAAAATATATGCAAGGATATTAATATTTAACATGAATGTTATTTAAATTTTAAAGAAAGTTCCATTATAAAAGATATTTTCTGTAATTAAAAAAATACTTCCAGCATCCAGACGTGGGGCAAATATGACATCCTTTTCAGGAAAGTATTTTTGTAAAATTTAGTTCAAATTTATATATATATATATATATATATATATATATATATATATATATATATATATATATAAACTTCAAAACTAGTAAGGTTGGAGTCAGTTTTTTGTTTTTTTTTGTTTTTTTTTTTGATAATCATTAAAAATGTTATTAGGTAATATGGAACTGGCCTTATTAATGGTATCATTAAGATCTTTTTTTATCTTGTTTATGGAGGAAATAGTGATACCAATTTCCAAGTTTAAAATTTTTTTCCTCACCTTGGTTTCGAAGTGTATGATGTTGTTTCCAAGGGGGGCTTCGTGATATACGGGGAGTGCGTTGATATTTTTTAAACCTTGTATGATATGTTTCGGAAATACTTGATGTTGTCGATATTTTAAGAGGAATATTCTTCGATTGGTTAGTGATGTTAATTTGTTGTTGAGGGAGGCCCAGTGTTTTAGAATCCTGAGTGTTTGTAAGCCGAAGTTTCGTTGGATGTCTTGGTAGAACCCCATGCCTGGTAACAGAGTAAGAGGAGTAGCGACTCCCTAGTGAGGAAACAAATTTCAAAACTAGTAGAGTTGGAGACAATATATATATATATATATATATATATATATATATATATATATATATATATATATATATATATATATATGTATATATGCATATATATATATATATATATATATATATATATATATATATATATATATATATACATATATATATATATATATATATATATATATATATAATCCTAAGTTTAACTACTGGGAAACGCCCTCATAAGGAGAAGAGATGAGCAATCAAAGATCTGAAGGCTCTAGTATCTGCTTTTTGTTTTTGTTATCGAGCTCAAATATCACTAAATAAGTTACTAAACTCGATGTCAAAAAAGATTTTTAAAATGGAGTACCATTTTAACATGATGGAGTTTCTTGCAGTTGTGTTCTGTCTTAAAAAGTGTTTTTGATTAATGTTTATTGACAACGTTTTATTTTTACTACTTGTGTAACTCTCTAAGTGTCTTTTTGTCATATTTCTGTAATCATACCTACTACCTAGCCAACAAAAATGCAAATTTTATTGTCTTCACCAGAGATGAAATAACTGCTAAATTTTTGTAAGTAATTTTTCATACATCTTATAATTCATTGAATCACATTTTAAAAACGAACGTTTTGAGTTTATTTTTCTGTACCTGGTTTGCATTTTTAGAATCCAGAAGAAGCTACCATTTGGCAGCGAAAGCTCGATAACAAAAATAAAAAGCAGATACTAGAACCTTTAGATCTTTGATTGCTCATCTCTTCTCCTTATAAGGGCGTGTCCCAGTAGTTAAACTTAGAATTGTTTGTTGCCAGTGCCCTGTTACTGTCCTTCCTCTTTCTTATATATATATATATATATATATATATATATATATATATATATATATATATATATATATATATATGTATACATATATATATATATGTATACATATATATATATATATATATATATATATATATATATATATATAATAGGCTCCTAAGTCACTAGACCTTACGTCGTTAGGTTTTTTCTTGTAGGGGACTCTTAAAGATGTTGTATACAAAACTGCGACACATGATATCGAGCACTTAAAGGCAAAAATATCAGATGTGTACAATAATATATCTGGAGAAATTATATACAAAACCACTCATCAAGCGTTAATGAAGAGAATGGAAAAATGCATGATAGAAGAAGGAAGACATATGGAAAATTTCTTTGATTTTTTTTTTATTTTTTTAGTTTCAAATATTTATTTTAATAAATATGTAATAAGTTTCACTACTAAATGTCAAATGCGTTAGTATACTCCTTGAGATGTACAGGGTGAGCCAACGATAGAGTAAAGTTCATTATCTCATTTGTTTCGGGAATGACGAAAAAATGTTAAATATAATAGTTTTAGGGAATGTTAAGGTGCACAGTTTAAAATTATTTTTGAGTATACAGGGTACTTCAAAAAAATGAGGCCGATATAACATATGTTTTTTTAAATGGAACATCCTGTTTTCTAATTTATTTTTAAATTCTGCGTAAAATTTTATAACTTTTTTATTAAGAATGTTATGTACCTAAACCTAGTAGGTTTTCTAATATTTCAATTTTTTTTAAAAAGTACTAGTTTTCAGTTTTGTTAAAAATTGCCAGTACCGCCATTGTTTCTGAAGGTGGAATACTCATAATTGGTACGAGCGTTCTATAGAGATGAAAAAAAGATATATGTAAAGAAATTTGAGTTAGATGCTACAAGGTGTTCAAAATAAATTTATACATTTCGACTATTTTAAATTGAAAAAATCTCAAATTTTCTAAATGGCACATCCTGTATATTATTATTTTTTCTGATAGATTTAACAAAATCCTCCAACTTTTATTAATATGTCATATACCTATTTCTAACAGTTTTCGATTTATTATGAATTTTTCAATTTTTACCCTTGTTTTTAATACACTTGCGCTATTGTGAAAACATAAACAAATAGTTTATAATAATTTTAATATGGTTTAACTTATCTAATAATTAATTATTATGACGTAATAAATGTTCAAAAATATGTCCATCTACTTGAATACACATGGTTTAGTCGTTTTACTATATTTTCCTTCACTTCCCTTAGCATAAAGGGTGTTATTGTCCTGCACGCATCCTGTATCCTATTTTTCATATCTACTGGTGTTGTAGGGGGATTCACATAAACCCGATCTTTAATGTAGTCCCACACAAAGAAGTCTAAAGGTGTTAAGTCGCATGATCGAGGGGGCCACTGAATGAATCCATCCCTACAGATCCATTTTTGTGGGTAACGATCGTTTAAAAATTCCCGAACTTCCCTGTGATAATGAGCAAGAGCTCTATCTTGTTGAATCTACATATGTTCCTTTTCAAAGTTATCAACTTCTTCAAGAAGCTGGGGTAATTCATTTTGGAAAAAATTTAGATATCTAGGCCCGTGGAAAAAATATGGACCAATAATTCGAAAGTTTAATATTCCACACCATACATTATGTGTCCAGTGGTTTTGGTTTTGAACTTCCTGAACCCAAAATGGATTAACTGTTGAATAATAATGCATGTTATGGCTGCTAACTGCGAAAAGTAGCTTCATCAGAAAACATTATTTTGGATAAAAAATTTGGATCGGCTTCTATTGCTCCCCTCATGGTGGTACAGAAGTTTACTCGCCGTTCGAATTCAGAGTCATGAAGTTCTTGGTGTAGTTCCATATGAAAAGGATGATACTTGCATTTTCTCGTGGTGCGATTAGCCGTATCTTGGGATATGTCAGATAAGTCAGCTAGTTGACGGCTGTTGACCTAGGGATTATCTTCAACATGAAGTAAAATCTCCATTTCTTTTTCCTCCGTTTCGTACACTCAACGCTATCCCTACCATCAAACCGTTCCATGAAGCACTGAAAAGATTTTCTAGATGGTATACGTCTATTAGAGTACTTCGCTCCGTAAAGCCTTACTGCCAAATGACAATTTTTTCCCGCCTCGTCCAGTACATAAACCATATCAATTAATTCATTGTTAAGAAAATCCATAACTATTACCTTTATACGTCACTTACTACAACAAATTAAACTATTTTTACTTGCTTAATAGACATGTCAAAATTTGACAATGCCTACATTTTTGTTTTGTCTTTGCAACTATGATGTTATAGCGTACGTGTATTAAAAAGAAGGGTGAAAATTGAAAAATTCAAAATAAATCGAAAACTATTAGAAATAGGTACATGACATACTTAATAAAAGTTGGAGGGTTTTGTAAAATCTATCAGAAAAAATAATAATATTTGTGTGCCCTTTAAAAAATTTGAGATTTTTTAATTTAAAATAGTCAAAATGCATACATTTATTTTGAGCACCCTGTAGCATTTAACTCAAATTTTTTTACATATATCTTTTTTTTTCATCTCTATAGAACGCTCGTACCAATTATGAGTATTCCACCTTCAGAAACAATGGCGCTACTGGAAATTTTTCACAAAACTGAAAACTAGTATTTTAAAAAAAATTGAAATATTAGAAAAAACCACTAGGTTTAGGTATATGACATTATTAATAAAAAAGTTATAAAATTTTACATAGAATTTAAAAATAAATTAGAAAATAGGATGTTCCATTTAAAAAAAAATGTATGTTATATCGGCCACACTTGTTTGAAATGAGATAATGAACTTTACTCTATCGACTCACCCTGTACTATACCATTCTACGTTTAAAAAAAAATATAAATATCCAAGAATGTTCCATAAATCGGGGCCGGATGTCTAAACCAATCACCCTGTATATCTAAAAATATCGTTCTTATATTTTAAGTAAAACCCTTAAAGCAATATGAAATTAACAATCATGTAAAGTTTATTATAACAAAACCAAATACACTATTATTCTGCTAACAGTTTTAAAAGAATATTTATTTCCATTTAACACAAATTACTTTTAAAGACGAACAGCATATTAACAAAATGATATTTTACAGAATGTTCTTTCAACTTCTCCTTTTTTTACTCTCCGTGTTTTCTACGGCAAAATCACAAAGTATTATAGAAGCAGGCCCAATGATGGATGTTGAAGAAAATCTAACTTTAAAATGTCACAAAAGACTTTATAACTACAGGGTATCCCAATTAGACCAAAACGGAAAAGAATGTTGGGATATTTTAAGTGTCCAGGCTTGTTGGGGAAGGTGTGATTCTAACGAGGTAAATTTATTTTTATATATTTCATTTAAATTTTATAAATTAAAGTAATTTAATTATAAATAATTATAAATAATTTATAAATAATTAAAGTAAATCCCAAGATATAAGATCCTGCCTTTTTGCTTTTTCGATGGGGCCATAAACGACCCTATTAAGGTTTTATGCATAGTTGCCAGGTATTACGATAAACGTATTTTTATTTTACCTGCGTTGTATACCACCCTCACTTACACCTGCAATCATATTGGATCTATTTTTATCTACATATTTACTACCTGGCAACCCGGTTTGGAGCCCTTTAAGTATTTGATAATATAGGCTTAATGACCACAGGTGTCCATTACGATTCGAAAGACACTTTTTATTATTTTTATTTTTAGTTTTACTTACAACTTACAACGTAACGGTTCTATTTTAATTATGTGACGTCCGTGGGAAAATTGCAATAGTGGCTATCGCAAGAGAAAACATTTATCACTTGACGCTAAGCAAATAGTGAAAAATGTTTACGACAGTTTGGTAAAAAGAAATATGAATAAACAAAGTGCTTTGCAAGAAACCAGTGAACTAACAAAATCCCCAATTTCTACGATTAAGGGTCTTGTAGGAAAACCACTCAGGAACAGGAAAAAACGGAAAGATTTTCAAATGCATCATGTAGACGATTGTGAAAAAGACGTCATCAGGAGAAAAATATATTCTATCCCCTTTACAGAATTCTCTTAAGAATGCGATTCACGTTCCGAAAAATCAACAAAAGGCAAATAGTGATAGAGTCACAAAGATTACAAATCTTGCGACATACTTATTTACAAAAAATCAAAAAATATTGATCACAGAATTGGCCAATAATTTTCCTTGACGAAACATGGTTCGATACCCATGACACTGTGCAAAAAGGGTGGGTTGACAGCAGTACAAAATGTCAGACTAACGCACCTGCAAATAAAGGTAAACGAATAACCATTTTGCATGCTAGATCTGAAAAGGGCTGGGTTTCAAACTGTCTACTATTATCTGCAAAAAACATAAAAGAGTCTAGTTTGGAATATCACAAAGACATGACCGCAGAACTTTTTGAAAATTGGTTTCAAAATTCCCTTTTGCCAAATGTTCTCGGACAGAGTGTTATAGTTATGGACAATGCAAGTTACCATAATAATAAGGTTCTTAATGCAGCCAACATCAAATCGAAAATACAGGAATATATGTTAGAAAATAACATTTATTTTGACTTTAGTTATAAAAAAAGTGATCTTTTGGAAGTTTTGAAAGACTATAAATTGAAAAAGAAATATGTTTGTGATAGTATGGCGGAGTAAAGGGGACGCAGTTTTGCGGCTTCCTCCGTATTATTGTGTATTTAATCCAATTGAACATATTTGACATCAAATTAAATCAAAAATAGGAGCACAAAATATTTCTTCTACTTTAACCGTATCAGTGGTTGAATTAGTAAAAAAAGTTATAAATGAAATACCTTGTGAAAGCTGGAAGAATTCCATTCAGCACGTTGTTAAACTTGGAGATTCATATATTTATGTAAATAATATAAAATCACTGATAATTACTTCAGCTGATGACAGTGACAGTGAAACCGATTTAGGCTTAAGTTAAAATATACTTTTATTTATACAATATGTCCCCTCTTGTAAACCCCATTCATTGAAACTGTATATTTGTACTTCTTATCCATTTGTTTTTACATCCATCTATAAATAAACATCTCCAAAAACACTTATAATTTTAATATGAATAAAATTCTTAAGTCCATTTCTGCAACCTATCATAAACAAAAGGTCAGAATTTTTATATTGCCCACTTAAAACGGCAAAAATCAGGATCTTATATTTTGAGACAGGCTATATATAGTTTTATTTTATTTTGTCTGTATTTATTTCAATCTTATACACAAAACCCTAAGGTATTTAATAAAATAAGCCATTTTTATAATGTTTTCATCACTCATCTATACCCTGTATATATAGTAAATACTTGTCGGAGTGAAATCGGAAGCGAAAAAAAAAATTTCGGGATCATCGAGTGGGATGTCAAATGCTTGTGAAAACACGAGTTCAAAAATGTATATGATGTAATATTGGCGTAAACTTTCCTTCATATTATTTTTAAAAAACCGCCAAAATTCGCTGTGCCTCCACCGTATCTTTAAAAATACTAATCAGAAACTTTCGAAAAAATTTTGAAATATCCTCCTGAAGGTGTAGATTGAATAAAAATTATCACGAGTTCATTATCTTCCATAATTTATCTGGTATATTAAAAAAAAAATCAAGTTCATCGAGTGGAGTGTCAAATGAAAGCTAAAAATTGCCAAAAATTGCGGTCCCCCAAGCCTATTTCTAAAAGAACTATTCAAAGCATTTAGAAAAAATTCGTGCATTACTTTTGATAATTTATCCGGTATATAAGAACAAAAATCGGAAACAAACTTTGTTGAAAACTCTTTTTATACGTCCTATTTTAAAAGTAATTACCATACGGAACACTAATTGCACAAGTCTGACTTGTACTTGGCCGGTGTTTTTTTTTTACTAGGAAAAATTGTTATCCGTCTGGAGCGTTTTAGGCGTACAGACCTATAATCGAATAGTTTAGCAATTATTACTAGGTAACGCGATTGTTAGAGTTCCACCCCACATATGTAAAAATCATTATTAACTACTAAAATTGGACAAAGACCAAAATTTGGGAGTTATTTACTGTTCTGTCATTTCCCAGTCTATGCCAATTTTTATCTTATTAATTATTTGCGCTAGTACTGTTCTCTTCTCTGTCGTTCCTAACTCAGCTGATGAATCGTGCTACAGCTAGCCGCAATGGATTGACGCATGACAGAATCATAAATATCTACAGAAATACGCACTTCGCTCTATTTTATTAGTTGAGTGATATTTATATACGCGAGGTAAAACCTCAACGATCGCGCTCCCTGGTGGAAATTTTTACCAACTTGATAACCAATTCTTCTATCGGTCTGTGATCTTAAATAGCCCTAGACAGAGGACAGGTATATAATTTCCATCTATATTAAGACAGTTGTATCACAAAACGAGTTTCTGTATCCCATCCTAATAGAAATCTGCCACCTGGTTTACTAACTACTGCAGCGTGGCCGTTTTGGTGTCATAGTCGGCATTGTAGCCTTGACCCCCAAAATGGTAGTCACTAGGTGCTAAATCAGGGCTATACGCGGAGTGATCAAGTTGTTCCCAGCCATATGACGCGTTGCATTACCGTGAAGCAAAACAATCCTCTACTGAGCGCGCCATGCCTTTTGTTTTGGATTGCGCTACGCAGTTTATTTAAGGACTCACAATATTTAATTATATGCTTTGCAAAGCCATTAGTTCGAGACTGTATATCACAATATATTTTTTAGTCTAAATTTCTGTCTCTGTCTCCGGAAGAATTTCAACTTATTTCCGGTGGGCAATATGAATAACGATAAAATTTACTTTTAGATAATGTTAAAAGTAAATAAAAACAAAAAAATAAAGTTTATCTAATTTTAGGAGAGTTATCAATGGGCCAGTTTGTCAATATAATCTTAAATTTAATTAAATGTATTTTACTTTTTAGTTAATAAGGAATTAAACTAAAAGTATTTTGATCTACAGAAAGATATCTTTATCTATTTGCATACGAATGAAATTTTTGACTGTCTTTGTTTAATAATTAATTTTTCTGTTATTTTTTACTGAATTAAAAAAGCATCATTTTAATAAAGATTCTTACAATTAAAAACAAAGAGCATGTTCAAAAAAAAAAAACGTTAAAAATAATTTTGAGAAATAGCTTTGTGGAAACTCCAAGTGATCTAAGAGTACTGTCATAAAATGAACCCCCATTCAATTATATGATAAGACAAAAGAGAATAAACTAATGCAAGAAATGTTACAGAAACTGCTTATGTCAACAACTCTTTATGGACCTAAATAAACCCAAGCACGATCGATCTTATTTTATTAGATTTATACCCAGTGCTCCCATAAATACTATTACAAACTTTCACTTACGCCTTCTATAAATATTAGTTTTTTTAGGAAATTATTATATATTATGTTACTCAGTTGTTATACAGTTATTGTTTGTTAACATATTTACAATTTGGATTCTTTAAACCATGCAGTGCAGATCAAGAAAATAGAATTGCCGTTATTGCTTTATTTAAGTGCGCTATGGAAAAAGGCGACATTTATAAGACCTTAAAACCGCCTAAAATAAGTCATATGTTTGTTTACCGGGCGATAAAATTATTTACTAAGACGGGAGACATAAAAGACAGGTTACGTTCAGGAAAACCAAGAATAGCCGAAGCTGTAAAAGCGTGAATTGATCGAAATCCTCTCCGCAAACAAAAAATTTTATCTCGTGAGATGCAAATTTCGAAAAATTCTATCTCGTATTATTAAAGAAGACCTAAGATTGCCTGTTTATAAAAGACACACTGGTCATTTGCTTACGGAAGATTTAAAGTGAAAATAGTGGCAAAAATCTAGAAATTTGTTGAAGCAATACGCTAATGACAAACATAAAAATTTTATTTACCAACGAAAAATTTTTTACTGTGGAACAATCTTTCAATAAGCAAAATGATATGATTTATGCCAAATTTTCTAAGAAAGTGTCTGAATTTATTCCAAAACTTCAAAGGGGTCATTATCCAGCATCAGTTATGGTTTGGTATGGAGTCAGCTTTGATGGGGTTACCAGTATTCATTTTTGTAAAAAAGGCTAAAATATATCAAGACACTATTTCAGAGAACGTTGTAAAACTCCTAAACCATACTCTTTTCAAAAATAAACATTGAGTCTTCCAACAAGATTCTGCACCAGGACACAAAGCTAAAGCAACACAAGCATATCTTCAATAAAACGTGCCTACTTTTGTTACTATAGAAGATTGGCCTTCTGCAAGTCCTGACCTACATCCTTTAGATTGTAAGCTATGATCCCTCTTAGAGGTTTGCTCTAAAAGACATGCCAATCTTGACTCTTTAAAAAGAACTTTAACAAAAACGGTGGATATTTTTCCGTTGGATCAAGTGCATACTGCCATAGACGAATGGGCTAATCGTTTGAAGGCTTGTGTAAAAACAAGGGGGGACATTTTGAGTAAATGTTGAATTAGTTTTATCATTATGAATATATGAATTAATTCCATAATATTTTGTTTTAATTTTCATAGAAATTAAATGTTTAGGCAATGTTTTCTTTGTAACAATATTTCTGGGAGTACTATATAGTTTAATGCGAAAGTACCGTTTAACGTGACTGCCTATTAAGATACTTAATCATTCCGCTTTTTTAAGTACTTTTCAAAATAAATATGTTATTTTTTTTTTATAAAAGCCAAACATATTCATTTCACTGTTAAATAAAATCTGAACTCTATTTTTGGAAAATAGCCGATATTTCGTTTTCTCTAAATTAATACTCATAAAGTTATGATCCAACCACTTTATAAGAGTTTGTAACTCGGAGCTGGTTTTTACATAAATTTACTATCAAGAAATAAGACTGTGTCATTATCAAATGAAATAAATTTTCCACTGTAATTAAAAATTTTACAATCATTATTAATAATTAATAATAATCGTTTTACTGTAAGTAAATCGTTACAATATTTTAGGAAGAGAAATAATATTTTTAACACGTCGAAGAACTGTATTTTCGTGTTCCAACTAAACTTGATTAATTTAAAAATATTAAAAAAATAATCGACCACGTGCAAGTCGGATTTAGTTGTGTTTAGTTGTGTCGGAATTAGTGTTCCGTACGTTGATTGCTTTTAAAATAAAAATTTTTGTTACTGAGGTATAAAATTATCAATGCAGGTCCTCTGTCGGGGGCTATTTAAGATCACAAAGCGATAGAAGAATTGGTTATCAAGTTGCTAAAAATTTCCGTCAGGCAGCGCGATCGTTGTGGTTTTACCTCACGTATATAAATAATAAATAGATTGAGAGGAGAGAGGAGTAAATAACTTCTAAAACATGGACTTTATTCAATTTTTAGTAGTTAATATTGATATTTATATATGTGGGGTGGAATTCTAACAATCGCGTTGCCTAGTAATAATTGTTAGCAACTTGGTAAACAATTCGATTATAGACTTGTAGGTCTAAAACGCCCTAGACGGAGGGCAGGTATGTCTTCAAAAAATAGGCTTACTGAAGTCAAATACGTAAATTGTGTATATACAGGGTGTTATTGAAATCGCTTAATATATTGCAACTGGCATATTTCGGCAGCAAACACAATTGTAACAAAACAGTAATAAATAGCTCCCCTCAATAATAACAAGTAAGACTGACTCCAAGAAGTCACAAACTCCTGATCTAAAATCAACCCCACGGCCCGGAAAATTACGGATAGAAATAATGTATTAATTGCGTACTCATATCTATTTTACCAGTGCAATTAATTGACTTCTCGTTATTTGTATGGTTCAATAAAACAAGGTATTTTCTGTCAGCGATAAAAAATTTCCTAGTAAAAAAAAGACTAAGTACAAGTCGAACTTGAGCAATTAGTGTTCCGTACGTTGATTGCTTTTGCAATAAAAATTTTTGTTAGAGAGGTATAATATGATCAGTGACTTCACAAAACACACCCCAAATGAGTTTTCAACAAAGTTTATTTCTGATCTCTGTTGAAAACTAATGACCTTGGAATTTTTGTTTTTTTTTATATACCAAGTAAATTATTAAAAATAATGCATTCGTGATAATATTCTTTCAATCTACACTCCGTGGAGAATATTCCAGAGTTTTTTTTTAATTTTTTTATCAATACTTTTCGAGATGAGGGAGGGACAGCATGTTGAGCAATTTTTTAAAAATAATACAAAGAAAAGTGTGCGCAAGTATTACATTATATATATTTTAGAATTCGTGTTTTCACAAACTTTCAATTGACACCCTACTCGATGACCTGATAAAAAAATTTTTTTTCACTTCCGATTTCACCATCTCCCCCCCCCCCAAACTAACCCTTTCATAACTACATGACTCTAATGGGGCCATCAATTCTTATATTAGTGCCAAATTTTAACTATGCCATATAGTTTCGGAGTAAATCGGATGTGACAGACGGATAGACAGACGGGCAGACATCGAAGTGATCTTATAAGTGTTCCGTACGGAACACCAGTAAGGCAAAAGTGAATCAAGAATCTAAAATTATATTGATTTAGAGAACTTAATTTATAAAATAAATTAATTATATTGCTATTGTAGATCAGAGAAACCAAAGGACTTTGTGTTTAAGCGCATAAAAACACTAAAGCTTTAAAATAATAAAGATATTAACAATTATTTTACTTTGTTATAATGCAAATCATTGAAACACAGAAATATTTTCAACAAGAATTTAGAAAGGGCTTCAATTATGCTTTAAAATATCTCCCTGAATAATAATCATCAGAGATGCGACAGTAGGCTAAAGACTGTGGGAACTCATATAAAAACAAAAACATTCAAAGAATGAATGCTGTATTTTTTAACATATTTTAAAATATAACAACCACTTCTAGAAAATAAAATGAAAACAATAAATCGGGATTTGAGGATATCTTTGGAAACAGGCTTTTTCCGGTATATTAATAATAACATTGTACATAGTAAGATCCATACATTCAAATCCAATTCCACATTTTAGTTCTTAATATCCAGGTTGAAATTGTCAATATTTATAATTATATTATATAATAAAAGAACTACGATTGTTTTTGTTAATTCTTACAATGGCGGTTTAAAGCAAAAAAATTAAAATAAGACAGTAGACCATATTTTTTGGTTTTAATTTTGTAAATATTTTCTCCTAAAATTGACTGTACCACATTGTATACATCAGGTATAAATACACAAACACTATATATAATCCGCACATAAATACTGATTCTTTGCTTCGACAATTATTGAATAAAATAAAGTTTTAATTTTTGACAGCTGCATTAAAGTTAATGCATTAGTTTAAAAAAGAACTAGATTTAGAAGTCGATTCTAACATTAATTATATCCATATCAATTAGTCGTGTTTGTCTGTAATAATGAAATATATTTGTTGGTTTGATCATAATATTGTTACTACTTCATATATTAATATGCAATTAATTTTAAGTCCTTTCAAAAAAGAACACCTATTTAAGCTAGAAAAAAATTCTTCACTGAAAATATAGAAATTAGTTGGCCTAAGATCTTCAACCACAGTGTCACTTAAAGGTGAATAACTCTAATAAATAGTTGTAAACTAGTTTCTATCTTTTGTATTGCTACCTAACACATAGGCTGAAAAGTTTTTGGTCTGACACATAGTCGCCCTTTTCAAAAAATCCATATGATTTTTAGGAAGTACCAACCTTCAAACGATACCTGTCAAAATTTTACGATTAGTTTACATGTTACAGTGGTTTTAGTGAGGCTACTTTTGATATTTTAAAGATTGTTTTTTGATGGGAAAAAATACCGTTCAAGCAAAGCGATGGCTTGATAAGTGTTACGGGGACTGGAAAATCACTCATCATTTACTGGTATGCTGAATTTAAACGCAGTCGTACAGGTACAAATGATGCTGAATGCTCTGGACGCCCAAATGAGGTGGTTACACCGGAAAACATAAAAAAAAACACAAAATTGTTTTGGTTGACAGTAAAGTGAAATTGCGTGAGATAGCTGACACTAAAGATATCAAAAAACGTGTTCGTCATATTTTGCATGAAAATTTGGGAATGTAGAAAGCTCTGTTCGAAATGAGTACCGTGTTTGCTCACAGTGGACCAAAAACAACAACGGGTTGATTTTGAGCGCTGTTTGGACCTGTTTAAGCGCAATAAAAAGGATTTTTTCATGCAATATGTGACAATGGATGAAACATGAATCCATCACTACATGCCGGAATTAAATCGGCAGTCAGCTGAGTGGACAGCAGCTGGTGAAAGCCGCCCAAAGCTACCAAAGACACAACAATTGACTGGGAAAGTTCTGGCCTCTGGACTTTGGAAAAAAACCATCAATAGCGAATATTGGTGCGTTTGAAGGCAGAAATCGCAAAGAAACGGCCCCAAATGAATAAGAAAAAAATGCTCTTTCATCAAGACCATGCATCATGTCACAAGTCAATGGGTACGATGGCAAAATAGCATGATTTGAAGTTCGAATTGTTTCCTCATCCACCGTATTCTTCAGATTTGGCCCCCATCGACTATTATCTATTCGCAGACCTCAAAAAAAAATACTCGCGGGAAGAGAACCTAGAATCTAGTAATAAAAGTGTAAAACAGATATTTACTACCTAAATATTTGTTTAATTATAAACAAAATAAAATAAAATTATATCTCGGTACAGAGCGACTCGCCACTCGGTTACAGTAATGTACACTTAAAAGTATATTACACAAATCTTCACAATAACTCAAGGAACATAGTTTTCATAGTTTTTTTTTTTATACTAGATAAATTATGAAATGTGTGATAATTTTGACCCAATCTACACTTTATAGAGAATATTCCAGCTATTTTTGGAAATTTTTTGAAAATAATATAAAGAAAAGGATGCGCAAGTATTACATGACATATATTTTAGAGTTTATGTTTTCAAAAGCTTTCATATAACTCGCATTTTTTTTTCACTTTCCCCTACAAGCTAATCCTTTAAGTCAAAATTTAATTTCTATGTTAAATATTTTCCGAGACAATCGGGTGTAACAGACGGACAGATACCGAAGTAATTTCATAAGTGTTCCATACAGAACACTAAGACAATGAGAGAAATGACCGTGTTTTAAAGTTTTAAATTAAAAGTATGAACTAATAAAAATGCTACTAAAAAAGTTATCACCACTATACCAAACACTTTATTTTTGCACTCTACGCGAGTTCGCTTATTATGTTAGCGTCATCAGCAGCGATAATTGACTAAATCTAAGAATATAAACTAAACTATTCATACTAAACTTTGTGAATTACTCGAGTGAAACTATTTACATCTGGAGCATTAATTCTGATCGAGGAACCCGTGTGTTCACTGTGAAGAATAGGTCGATCTTCATTTAGACTATTTTTACATTTTATCATTTTAGTACTTTCGTATACGGCTAATAATTTCCTATCACATATATTTTTATTAACCTTAAATTATCTAATGTTACAATATAATTCTGTTCAAGAACATGTTTAACGATACTTGATTTTTCAGATTATCTTCATTGAGCTAAATATTCTTTAAATCTTGTTTGAATTGACCTTCTTGTTTACCAAACATACTCCTTGTTATAATCATTAGAACTTATTTCATAAATTTCACTTCTGTCAGTTTCGTTAGTTTTTTCCTTCGAATTTCTAAGGTATTTTTTAAGTTATCTGATGACTCATTGACTAATGAGACCATATATTAATTCATACCTTATTAAATTTATGTATATTGTATACTCCTAATTCTACCTTTATTACTCGTAAGCAAAATTTAATGAAATATGTTTTAATTCTATATAATCCAAAATATATCAGAGGACTTACTAAAGTAATTAATAATGTACGCTTCACGTTAGTCTATCAGTCATCAGACAACTCAAAAAACTACCTTAGGAAATCCGAAGGATGAAACTCACAAACTTGATAGAAGTGAAATTTACGAAATAAGTTGTAATGATTACAACAAGAAGTATGTTGAGCAAAAAAAAGGTCGATTCAAAGAAGATTTAAAGATCATTAAACTTATTTAAGGTGCGGAGAATCTAATAAAGTATTGCCGTACAGGTTCTTAAACAATAAATAGTATAGTATATGATAGAAAATTATTAAATGAATCCTTAAGTACAGTCTGTCAAGCAAGAACGTGTCCGCGATAGATCATTTTTAGTAGATGCGATTCTAGCGATTCAACAAAATCCGATAGAGGGAACCTTTGTCTACGACGCATTTTAGTAAAAGTATTAGTCGATTTCGAACTCTCGTCGAGTTTACGTAAAATCCAAAATGAGTCACTTGCTTGCGCGTGGGTTCGAGGCAGTCTTTCTTTGTTCCCATCCAAAGGGGCCTAAAATACCACACTCTGCTGCCGCTAAATATATTAAAAAGTCGGTTTCGTTTGTGAAGAAGTGGGTAAATCATTTTAGCAAGACGAAAAATGTCAACGAAAAACGAATCGTGTCTTTGTTTTCACGAGATCTGAAATTGATGCTACGTCAAGGAGCGATAAAATTAAGACAATCGGGTTTGAATGTGTTCCATGAGACCATTCGACAACATTTTCATGCTCATGATGTCAAATTCCGAAATATGTTGAAGAAACCTTTGGTGGGCGAAAATCACGTCGCGAAGCGGCTCGCTTGGGGCCACGATAAGATACTAAAGTGGCCCTCACAATCGCCGGACACCAACCGTATTGAAAACGATTGGTCCCTTGTAAAGAGGAAGCTCAGGGAAAAAACTCTGAAGGCTTTGACTCAGTTGTCTCGTGAGATTCGAAAAATTTGGAGATCATTATCGTAGTATGCAGAAAATCTGGTTGACAGCATGCCTCGAAGATGCCAGGCAATTATTGATGCAGGAGGCGATTGGACAACTTACTGAGGTAATCGCGCCGTTGTTAGCACGAGCAGTCACGTTCTTATTTTCAAATTCAACTTCAAAACTCTATTTGAAAAGTATGCCAGCATACAATAAAATAGTGTCAACAACTAAGACTAAAACTACCAAACATGATTAAACATTATCAAAATATATATATATATATATATATATATATATATATATATATATATATATATATAGAATTCTTCAATATTATGTGGCTCTATTTTCAATAAGAATCTAAAGATTTTATTTTTGAGTATTTTGAGATTTGCAATTAATTTAATATCATTTGGTGAAGTGTTATACAACTTTATACATTGATAATGTGCACCCTTCTCTGTCATAGTCAATCGGTGTCTTGGGTAAGTATAGGTCATTGTTCTTGTGGCATATACAGTTTGTGTCTCATATCTTTCAAATAAAGGCCCTTTTTTGAAACAGGAATAGTATACATTCCTGTATGTAAACAGCAGTAACAGCAAGTAGTTTATTTTCTGTAAACTTTCCTCTACCTGATTCTCTACGGTTTAAATTGAATATCATTCGTAAAGCTCTTTTTTGACAAACAAAAACCCTACCAGCATCTCTACAATTTCAATACATGATAATTCCGTACCTTATATGGGGCTCAAAGTTTGCACGATACGATATTTTCTTGATGTCAAAAGGAATATACCTCCCCAAGACTCTAAGACTATAACATATTCTATTTAATTTACTTACAATATGGTTGACATGACATTCCTAGGATAAAGTACTATTTTTTTTTTGGGTCTAGCACACGTGCTACAGGGAAGTCCCTAAAGCGCTCCTGGAGCGGCATGTGTGCGGAAAAAAAAAAGCGATTCACGTTGTTCTTGAATCGCTGTAAATTTTACTTGGTGGGGGAAACACAGCCCTGGGAAAATTATTCCAAAGAGATGATATTCTAAATATAAAAGACTGCTTGAAAAGAGTTGTATGTGGAGTAACAAGCTGAACCTCATACGGTTGTTAAGTATTAGCGCGACATGTACTTCTAACATGCACCGCTCTGGGAGGAATTAAGCGGGCTACATCCTTCTAAACATTTTCCATGAAAATACTTGTATAACAGACTCAAGTCGCCAACCGTTTTTCGATATTCCAGCGTCAGTTCCGGGTCTCCAATCAGACGGACAGCTCTTCTCTGGACAGAATCCAACAAATGCAGTGTGTTTGGGAGCGGAGCCCCAAACATGGCAGCAGTATTCCAGAGTTGGTCGAATTTGAGCTTTGTAAAGAATTAACAGTTGTTGTGGAGTGTAAAGCTTTCTGGTTCGAAATAATATTTCCAACTTTGGAGAAGCTCTCCTTGCTATGCCTGCAACATATTCATGCCAGGACATATTTGCTCCCAAATTAACGTCCAACAAATTGAGTGACGATGCTAGGGGAATGGACTGCCCCGACATGACTATGTCCGGTTCAGCAACGTTAACTTTTTTAGAAAAAACTGCCACCTGGGTTTTTGTAGCGTTATATTCCTTGGTTACTGTCTCCCCAAGATAGAATTTCTTCCAGGTCTTTGTTAAGTTAAACGACCTCCTGCTGTCTGCGGATATTCGCCTGAGTAGCCGATGTCCGAGCGTTCAAAGTGAATGAAGAGATAAGCATACTGTCATCTGAAAAGGTGTAGATTGGGTTCCCGGTCTTTTCCAGCAGATCATTAATGTAAATGAGAAAGAGAGTAGGAGACTGTATGGAGCCTTGGGGCACACCGGCGTTGGTAGTAAAGGTGTTAGAAAGAAATTCGTCGACCACCACTCGTAAAGAAAGCTCTTTGAGGAAACATGAGAGCTATAACCAGAACTTTTCGGACATACCATAAGAGCGTAGCTTAGCCAACAGTCCATCGTGCCAAACACGATCGAATGCCTTGGATATGTCAAGAGGAACCTCTCAAGATTATCCAAAATGTTCAATAACGTTGTTCCAAACATGTGTTACATAAGTCAGAAGATCCCGTGTTGATCTATGTTTAGGAAAGCCATATTGGTGATCGCTAATAATGTTGAATCCTTCAAAATATTTTAGAAGATGCTGATTGAAAGCAGTGCGACTGGTCGGTAGTTATTTGGCAAGGTCTTCTTGCCTTTTTTAGGTTTCGGCTGAACTGTGGCACATTTCCAGCAGGAAGGAAATATTCCCTTTCTGTAGGATAGGTTGAAAAGTCTGCCTGTCTGAATGACGTTTTGCTGCATAAAGCATTATTTCTGTTATATTTTGATAAATAGATGTATAATTCTTATATACTTATTCTTGCCATATCTCTGATCTTTTTAGTGTTCCGTACAGAATACTTATAAGATCACTTTGGTGTCTGTCTGTCTGTCTGTCTGTCACACCCGATTTTCTCCAAAACTATTGATATAGAAAGTTGAAATTTGGTAATAATATAGGAATTGATGGCCTCATCAGTTAGTTTTGGGGGGGTGAAATCGGAAGTGAAAAAAAAAATTTTTACTAGATCATCGAGTGTGGTGTCAAATGAAAGCTCGTGAAAACACAAGTAAAAAATGTATATATAATGTTTTCTTTGTATTATTTTTAAAAAATCGCGAAAAATCGCTGTCCCCCGCCTTATCTCGAAAAGTACTTATCAAAAAATTTTGAAAAAATTCCGGAATAATCTCTACAGGGTGTAGGTTGAACGAAAATTATCACGAGTGCATTACCTTTAATAATTTTTCTGGTATTTAAAAAAAAAAAAATTTCAAGGTCATCAGATTTCAGTAAAGACTGGAAACAAACTTTGTTGAAAACTCATTTGGGGTATGTTTTGTGAAGTCACTGATCATTTTATACAACAGTAACAAAATTTTTTATGTTAAAAGCAATCAACGTACGGAACACTAATTGCGCAAGTTCAACTTGCACTTGACCGGTTATTTTGATTTAAACTGTATACTTTTGACATAATGATATTTTCTGACAAAATCTGATTTTCATATGTACTAAATCAAATATTTAGAGATATTAACGGACTAGGAATGGGTCACCCCAAAAATTTGACTTAAAATTAAAAATGAATTCTATAGACCCGTATCTTATTGTTTGAAAAGGCTGCGAGTTGAATGAGAGTTTGTAAATATTAAGTTGAACCTGCCTAAAATAATCCAATATTTTGAAATGAGCAATAACAATATTTTTCATGTAGTATACAAGGCCTGAATTAATTAACATAAACTTATTGAAAAAATAAGTATTATCTTTAAAACTATAACATTCGTTGATATTTTCAAATATTTTTCAAAAATAAAACGTATTAAATTCAGGTAAATAAAAATTATAAGTTTTAAAAAAATAACAGACTGTTATTGTAAATAAAATTGACTTGAACCTTAAAATATAGGAGTATGTATAAAAAAAGAATTAAATTATTGGGATCTTTCTTTTAAATGCCATTTTTAATAAAAAAAAAATTAATTAGCAGAGTTGGAATGAATATTGTACCTACACATATACAAAAGTATTTAATGAGCGAAAATGAAATACGAATAATTCTTTCACAAAAAAGGTTAACCGAAGATCTTTTAAAGTAAAACTTTCTCAACAGTAAAACAAATTTTATCCTGTAAGGTATGCATGCTTACGTAGGCTGTATTATCACAAGGTTAGTTATTTTGCGGATTTTTTTTTTAATTTTTTGTGCAACCTTAATCTTTGCCAAAAATTTCTTAGTGCAATTTTAAATAAAAACCAGAGTTATGAAAAAGTTTTCCATTTCTTGCCAAAATTTTTAAAAACTTTATGCACTTACAACAGAAAAGTAAATAATTTACCATATTTTCAATTGCTCTTGCAAGTAATCATAGAATTTGTTAAAAACTACAAATATTATATAATATAATAATAATAAATAAAATTATCTCTTTTCTATCGGACAATGTGCTAATGAAACACAAAGGGCCTACCAACTACCAGAAAACTGTGGTGAGTGACCCACAGTATTTCCCTATTTGAACCCACCTTATATAATTTTTAGATACATGATATTGCCAAATTTAATCTAAAGCAGTTATACTTGTTAGCCGATGACACAGAAATCGCTGCTACTCACAAAATACCTACAGCGATAATCTGCAGGGTACAAAATAATATTAACCAGTTAGAAAAATGGCTGTCAGTCTGGAAGGGTAAACTTAACCTGAACAAAATACAAGCTATGTAGTTTAGAAAGTATAAATATTGCCTTCCACAAAGCAAGGTTAAAAAGAGAAATAAACTGGCAATCTGTACAAAATGTTTGGGACCATATTTTAAAACAAGGCTCACCGGGAAAGTTAATATAAATAACATTTTCAAAAAGGTCCTAAGACTATGCCATTAGGCGATAATAAATAAGAATCCTATCAATTTTAGAGTTAAATTCATTCTATAAAATATATTAGTAAGATTGGTTTTGACTTGAGAACACAAATACATATTTTAAAACACCAGAGATTAAAAATCTATGACCAATTTTATAATCAGCGATAGAGCAATCATGCCATTAAAAATACTGGACGTCAGACCTCTGACTTTAGCTAACCTAGAAACAGAGCACAATCTTGTGCTATATGTAAAATCCTCCTATAAAGTTAGGAAAATTCCAGTGAATATTAAGAAAGATAACATAGGGTCGTTAGAATTAGCAAATACACGATAACTATGTATATATATATATATATATATATATATATATATATATATATATATATATATAACATATATATATATATATATATATATATATATATATATATATATATATATATATATAAATTTAGGACAGTTTTTTGTTCTTGGTTTTGCGGTCAATTTTTAATGAAACAAGTTTACTTTTGGTTAACGTTTCGGTTTGTTAGTTATTGCTTCCCAAAAAAATTTACAGAACCAATTATAAAAAACCGAATAAATAAAGTATACAATAATCATAAAAAATCTAAACAAAGTAACAATGAAATTAAGAAAAATTATATTTCAATACCATACATTTCTGAATTAAGTAATAAGATCAAAAAAGTCCTTAAACCACATAACATCAACATAGCAGAAAAAAACCGGCTAACAACTCAAAAAATATCTTTACCAAACTTAAACCAACAATACCAGCAACAGAACAAACAAACTTAATCTACAAAATAGACTGCATGAACTGTCCAAAAACATACATTGGACAATCAAAACAATATTTAAGAAGACGAATAACAGAACATAAAAATAGCATAAGAAACACAAACCAAAACCATATGCCCTAGATGAATTACATAATTTCAATTTTAATAATGTCCAAATCCTAGATTTTGAAAATATTCATAAAAAACGAAAACATAAAGGAAATGATACATATACGAAGAACAAATAACACGTTGCATTATCGAAATGACACGGAAAGCCTAAGTATTGTATACAATGATTTAATAACCTAATAAAACCAATTACTAGACTAATAAGAATTAAAGTAACAACAATATGAAAGCAATAAATAAATTTTGGATTCACCCATTTTACCTGTACAAATAGTAAAATAAAATATGTGAACCTTTTAAATTTAGTATTACGAAAACTGTGAAACTGTAACATGTAAATCATTTAAACCAAAAGATCCAACTAGATATAAGGTAGGAAAAATATAATAAACACTAATATTTATTCTCTACATATATTTCTGTATAAAACAACACTAATCATCAGGTTTACATCTTAAACATTAACACTAATAAAAAAAATATTTTTTCTTTCTTGTAGTTCTGAAGATGGTTTAAATAAAATAAACCGAAACGTTAACCAAAAGTAAACTTGTTTCATTAAAAATTGACCGCAAGACCAAGAACAAAAAAACTGTCCCAAATTTATTCATTAACGGCCAGGAAAACAGAAAAATATATATATATATATATATATATATATATATATATATATATATATATATATTTATATATTTATAAACTAGCAAACAAAACAACAGAAATCGGCAGTTTAGAAAATATCCTCTATGCAAAATAAATACGGAGGTTTATAGTTTTTAAAATTTTTAATTTAGTACTTGCAATTTTCAAATGCTATATACTTTATTAAACCCCTTACTTTCAAATGCCACGATTATAAAAATACTTTTTTAAAAATTATGTTTATATTTCTTTTTTCAATAACATTTCTTCAATATGACGGCTATGTGCGTTATTAAGTAATGTTTTTACATGTTCCCTCCAAGGCTGGGCTAAATACCCATTGTTTATAACCTATTTTTCAATATTTTTAAGTAAATTGATTTATTTTAATAAATGTTATACCCTATTAAACAGTCTCATACACTCCTCTCTCAAAACGAGACAAGGTTATTTCTTCAGCGGACAATTGTGATTTGACTGTCATTTATTTCCACATATGAAATAACCAGCTAAGTGTAAGTCGGACTTACGTAATTAGTGTTCCGTACATTGATTGCTTTTAAAATCAAAACTTTTGTTATGGAGGTTTAAAATGATCAATGACTTCATAAAACACACCCCAATTGAGTTTTCAACAAAGTTTCTTTCCGATTTTTGTTGAAAACTTGACCTTGAAATTTTTGTTTTTATATATATATATATATATATATATATATATATATATATATATATATATATATATATATATATGAATTATTCAAGATAATGCCCCTGTGATGATTCTCGTTCAATCTACACCCTTTGGAAAATTTTCCAGTATTTTTTCAAAATTTTTTGATCAATACTTTTTAAGAAGGGGAGTACAGCGATGTTTGGCAATTTTTCAAAAAATAATAACTATCACATTCTATATATTTTTGAACTCGATTTCACCCCTAAAACTAACCCTTTAAGTCTTTTTAACTTTCAAAACGACACTGATCTGTTAGGGACATCAATTCCCATATTAGTGCCAAATTTCAACTTTCTGTATCAAATAGTTTCGGAGAAAATCGGATGTGACAGACAGACGGATAGACACGGAAGTGATCTTATAAGTGTTCTGTACGGAACACTAAAAAGTAGCGGTTCATTAGTTATTTAATAACTTTGTTCTAGATATCTGACTTTCGATTTCCTTATAAAAAGTCTAATCATCCTGTATGTGTCCATTATGGAAGAAATAAAGCATTTGTTATTTTAAGAAACTGTGAAGAGGGAGCATTACCTTCGGCAGCAAGGTGAGTTTAATATATGCATATTTATGACAGAATTTTTAATTAAAATTTTTCTATTTTCTTTTTTTTTTCCTTAGAAATTTAATACGGTATTTATGAGTTTTTGATATTAGTTAGAAATTTTTAAAACCAATACTCTCAATATTCGTTGATAGTTTAAAAAATTTTTAAAGGCAAACTTTGTCAATGGAAAAAAACGTATAGGCAACCTCGATCAATAACCATTAGTGATAGCTTAACACTTGACCTCTTGGAATGTAAACCTTTATATTAAGTGGTAAACACCACCTTTTTTTCTAAAGTAAAAGTTTCCTTTAAGTAACGAGAGTAAAGATTGGACCCAAAAAAAATAAAGAATGACATCATGTTATAAGAAAAGTGATTATGGCGTGGGTTACGCTTTATTTGTATAACATTTGTGCCTCCCTCTCTGCTTAAATTAATAGTGATATCATAATAAAAACTAACGATTTTTTAAAGAATGATTGATAAACTTGCTAATGCAATATACGAGTATAGACAACACATACACAATAAGAAAAAAATACGTACAGAACAAAGTTCAACAAGTCATTTTTCAAAATATCAATATTACATTAAAGGAACTCTAGAACAATATTGTCGCAAAAAAGTTTAAATTTTAAAAAATTTGTAATACTTCAAAAAAAAGTGGTAAATCATATCTTTTATTGTATATCAAATTACGGTCCTACAAAAATTAGTTCTTAAAAACAATGTGATCTAACTATGAAGCGTTACATTTCCGACAAGTTTCTCAGCAAGCGATGAAATTATTGATCACTATTCGGCAGGTTATTTTCGTTTTCACTGCCATTTCTTGCTCATGTTTGCTTTTAATTGTTAAAAGGTGCGAAGATCATTACTGTATATTTTAGTTTTGAGATATTTCCTCAATAATATATAAATATCCAAGGAGGTTTGCTCCTTCCACCTTGCGTTCGCGTAATAACTTAAACCAAATTGAACTTCGAGTTCGTATTCGGTATAATCCAGTCTGTCAGGTAAGAACCGCGATAATTCATTTTTGGTAGGGGCGATTTTAGCGATTCAACAAGAAATCGGTAGAGGCAAACTTTGTCTACGACGCATTTATGTAAAAGTATCAGTCGATTCCGAACTTTCGTCTAAATTACGTAAAATCCAAAATGAGTCAATTGTTTGCGGGTCTTTCTTTGTTCCCATCTAAAATGACACATTCCACGACCGCTAAATACATTAAAAAGTCAGTATCGTTTGTGAGAAGAAGTCGGTAAATCGTTGTAACTAGACGAAAAATGTCGCCGACTCGTGTCTTTGTTTTCACAGGACTGTAGCCTGCGTCAAGAAGCGGCAAAATTAGGAAAATCAGATTTAAATGTGTCCCATGAGACCCTTCAACAACATATTCGTGCTCATGATGTCAAATTCCGAAGCACGCTGGAGAAACCTTTGATGGGCGAAACGGCTCGCTTGGGCGCCGGACGCCAACCCTGTTGGAAATGTTTGGTCCCTTGGAAAGATAAGGCTCAGAGGAAAAACTCTGAAGACTTTGATTCAGTTGTCTCGCAAGATTCGAAAAAATTTGCAGAGCATGTAGAAAATGTCTTCGACAGCATACCTCGAAGATGTTAGGCGATTATTGATGCAGGAGGCGGACAACTTACTAATGATGACATTGATGACAAGGAATATTCTCACACAACACATTTTTTCAAGAATACGAGCGGTGACGTTCTTATTTGACAGACTGTATTTAGAAGTGGATACCCAATTTGTATATTTTACTAGATAAAACAAAGAGGGTCATTTCATTAACAAATGAGGTTAAAAAACTGGTCATTTTGTAATATTATATTTCATATAACAAGGTAAGATATATTCATTTTTTCATTACATATTACGAAGCAAGTTCAGCGGTTTAATTTTTTGTCATTATTTAATTTACTATATCTTATAAGACATGAGTTTTTATTAACGGTAACTACCCTCTGACGTTAGATTAGTTTATAAATTGGTCAATATGTGAATAATTTATACAGATATATAATTTATAAATAGTAACTTTTAAAAAAATAATAATATATTACTATTATGCTATAAATTAAGAGGTGGTCGTATTTACATAAAATAAGCAACTATTTCAAAAAGATTTGCTACGTTGCCTGATTAACGAAAGAGAATAAAATAAGGCATCCGTACCTCAAGTCGTTGCGAAAGGAAATCGAAATTTTCGAAAATTAAATAAAATAATAGCGGTAGCTATTGTATTTTTAGTAACCTTCATTAGCCCTGGGTCAACTGTTCTTTAGCATTTGTTCCATTAGATGCTTAGTTTTAGCAGTAAGGATGACAAGTTTCAAACAAAGAGGTGCGGTTAGCTTTTATGCTAAAATTGATAACCTGAACAATGTTGAACGTTTATCTCAACTTAAGTGTATAGCTACTTCAGGTACTCATGAGACTTTTGATGATGATAAAAAGTTGAGCAGTCCAAAATCTCGACTTACCTGTCGCGAGACTGAATGAAGATGAATTGACAATTTCAAAATTAACAAAATTTCTTGAAACGATGGTTACTAGTGACGTAGCTTGGTTCGTTCGGAAATTCTGAGAGAGCTCATGAAAAGACATTAGGTTTATCTATTTAATCACCCACCGATTTTTGCATTCTTATTACTTAGATCCCTTTCCTCAATTTTACTGACAGATAAAAGAAAAGTGATACTACATTGTTAAAATTGTTAAAGTTAAACCAGTTTGGTCAAGATTCTGCATTTACCAAATTAAAATATTTTTATTTAGCTGCGGAAGTAGTAGTGTAACAAGATATAACGATGTGACCAGATTAATATAATTTTATTTTATTAATCTAGGGCGTTTTGCCTTGTATAAACTATAGTTTTTTAATTTTCTGTGCTGAACAAATTTAACAAAATGATCAGTGACTTCACAAAATACACCCTAAATGAGTTTTCAGCGAAGCTTGACCTTGATTTTTTTTAATATACCAGATAAATTATCAAAGGTAACGCACTAGTGATAATTTTCATTCAATCTACACTTTATGGAGAATATTCCAGAATTTTTTCAAAATTTTTTGAGCAGTACTTTTCGAGACAGGGGGAGTGGACATCGATTTTTGGCGTTTTTTTTTTAAATACTATGCAGAAAGCGCGAGAATTACATCATATGTATTTTCAAACTCGTGTTTTCTCAAACTTTCGTTCATTCGGCGACCTGGCATTTTTTTTTCCGTTCCGATTTCACACCCAAAACTATCCCCTTAAATCAAAATTTAACTTTCAAAACTACACGGTTCTGATTGGACCATAAATTCCTATATCTGTGGCAAATTTCAACTTTCTATGTCAAATAGTTTCGGAGAAGATCGGGTGTGACCGACGACGGACGGAAATTGAAAGGATCCCATAAATGTTCCATATGCAAGACTAAAAAGAATCATCCAAATCGGTACATATTTGCTAGAGTTATCGGTGTTTTATTACAGAAATTTAAGTGTTTCAGGATTTTTTCAGAAACTACATAACCAATTTTAATAAAATTTATATGGGACCACCTCGAATACAGAGTGAATCAACGATACAGTCAAGTTCATTATCTCATTTGTTTTGGGAATGAGCAAAAAATGTTAAATACAATGGTTTTAGGGGAATGTTAAGGTGCACAGTTTAAAATTATTTTTGAGTATATAGGGTACTTCAACAAAATGTGGCCGATATAACATATGTTTTTTTAAATGGAACATCCTATTTTCGAATTTATTTTTAAATTCTGCGTAAAATTTTATAACTTTTTTATTAATAAAGTTATATACCTAAAACCTAGTAGTTTTTTTAATATTTCTTTTTTTTTAATTCTAGTTTTCAGTTTTGTAAAAAATTGCCAGTATTGCCATTGTTACAGGACAATAAGGCCTTTTTATGCTAAGGAAAATATTGGAAAACGACTAAACATGTGTATTCAGTAGACGGGCATATTTTTGAACATTTATTACGTCATAATAATTAATCATTATATAAGTTAAACTATATTAAAATTATTAACTATTTGTTTATGTTTTCACAATAGCGTAAGTGTATTAAAAACAAGGGTAAAAATTGAAAAAATTCAAAATAAATCGAAAACTATTAGAAATAGGTATAGGACATACTTAATAAAAGTTGGAGGGTTTTGTAAAATCTATCAGAAAAAATAATAATATACAGGGTGTGCCATTTAAAAAATTTGAGACTTTTCAATTTCACCTTGTAGAATCTAACTCAAATTTCTTTACTTTTCTTTTTTCATCACTATAGAACGCTCGTACCAATTATGAGTATTCTACCTTCAGAAAAAAATTGAAATATTAGAAAAACTACTAGGTTTTGGTATATAACATTATTAATAAAAAAGTTATAAAATTTTACGCAGACTTAAAAATAAATTAGAAAATAGGATGTTCCATTTAAAAAAAACATATCGGCCACACTTTTTTGAAGTATCCTGTATACTCAAAATAATTTTAAACTGTGCACCTTAACATTCCCTAAAACTCTTGTATTTAACATTTTTTCATCATTCCCGAAACAAATGAGATAATGAACTTTACTACGTTATTAACTCACCCTGTACTCTCTCAAATAAAAAAATAATAACCCAAATCGGACATATGCGGGAACATACAATAAAAAATACATACCCGTCGAATTGAGAACCACCTCCTTTTTGAAGTCGTTTAAAAAGTAGAGAAAATTCCCTAATTATCCACTGGAGAAATACTTCAGTTTTTATTTAATTTATTTTTTATTCCTTTCAGATATGAATACTATGAAGCAGCAGACTGTAAATGCCAACAATGCTCTTCTT
>CM032456.1:171053909-171179231 GCA_019049505.1 Pachyrhynchus sulphureomaculatus
TCCTTATGCTACCTATCGTAATAAAATATAGCCTATAACCTGGCCGGAGAACATATGTATGTTTTTAAAAAAAAAGTACGGATAAGTGGTTCTCCAGTGATAAGCGCACTAACGGAACAGACAGACAGACAGAGATACGTTGCATTTTATATATATTATAGATGTAATAAAATATATACCTATAACCTGGTCAGAGAACATATGTATGAATTTAAAAAATCACGTAAATCGGATAAGTGTTTCTCGAGGGATAAGCGCATTAACGGACAGACAGACAGACAAACATTGCATTTTATATATATTATAGATATAGATTATTATTATTATTATATAACCTGGCCAAAGAATATATGTATGAATTTAAAAAGAGACAGGTAAATCGGATAAGTGGTTCCCGCGGTGACAGACAGAGAGACATTACATTTTATATATATTATAGATTATACATTACAGATATTTGCTACATAAATATTGTTCCATATTTAATGGTTTAGGCTGTGTATTGCAAAGGCACGCGCTAGCGGCAAACTTATTTCCGACATCATTCACTATTTTACGTCACTGCTCATTCCTTATGCTACCTATCGTCATAAATATAGCCTATAATCTGGCCAGAGAACATATGTATGTTTTAAAAAAAAAAGTACGTAAATCGGATAAGTGGTTCTTCAGTGATAGGCGCACTAAACGAACAGACCAGACAGAGAGACGATTTGCATTTTATATATATTATAGATTATAGAAGATGTAGCATAGGATTTTTTTGATTGGGTGGCACGTTCATAAATTATAAATTTTTAAACTCAAGTTTCGATAAAAATCAGAGTTCATCAGCTGTCATTTCTACAAAAAAAAAGTTAAAAAATTTTTTCCTACGCTTTGCGCCCCTTAACGGTGTTATTTCAAATGAGCGAAATTTTTTTTAATCACACGGTGCAATAATGGTACGGTTTGTGGAGCAGCTTCTAAATAATCGTATGTTCGTTCAGCTAACATTTCACAAAATGATGAGACCTATTTCCTATTATTCAAAAACATTTGATAATTGAAATAATAAATAATTGAAAAATTAACATAAAACTTCGCTATGACCTTGCTGTTAGCTAATTCTTTTTAGTATTGAAATGTTGACATTTAATAAGTAATTGGTATTGAAATCTCTTTTAAGGTCTTCAGTTACATATATATATATATATATATATATATATATATATATATATATATATATATATATATATATATATATATATATATATATGTATGTATATATATATATATATATATATATATATATATATATATATATATATATATATATGTATGTATGTATAATATATATATATACATATATATTATATATATATATATATATATATATATATATATATATATATATATATATATACATATATATATATATATATATATATATATATATATATATATATATATATACATATATATATATATATATATATATATATACATATATATATATATATATATATACGTATATATATTATATATCCTATATATATATATATATATATATATATATATATATACATATATATATATATATATATATATATACATATATATATATATATATATATATATATATACGTATATATATATATATATATATATATATATATATATATATATTATATATATATATATATATTAATTAACAATATGTTAATTTAAGTCATTTCTGGAGATTCTAGCATCGATTGATATTTAAATTACTTGCCCTCGACGGCTTCTTCTTCTTTTTTTGCAGTTATCTCGTGCAGTTTTGAAAATAGGCCTCCTTCAAATTCTTCCATATGTCTCTGTCTTGTGCCTGTCTATTCCAGTGTAGTCTACCCACTCGCTTTAAGTCGTCTCCCCATCTCATCTGTGGATGGCCTCTTAATCTTTTCCCTAATCATGATCTCCACCGCTGTATTACCGCATTCCATCGTTGGTCTGGTTGTCTGGCATTATGACAGTGGTAGCAATGGTAGCAAGACTAAAGTCCCACTTGAGTCTTGCTATCCGTTTTCTGGCATCTTCCACTTTCGTTATTATAAATAACGAAAGTGAAAGAGGCCTCTACAACTAGCTGTTTCAAATTTGTGTCCATAGAGGGCACCTCAAACAATACTTAAAGACAGTACTGACAGTGACACTAGCGGCCTAGACTAAGTTATTGATTTTCGTCAGTTCGAAAAAGGAAAATTTGACTTATCCCTAGCGCGGGGGAAAGAGACGAGTGGGATTCAAATATTATTGCAAGTCGGTCGTGCTTAGGTTTAGTATTCGACAACACAATCAGTGATGGATTATATTCGAGCACGAAAGTTTTCAGAGAATACTTTAAAATACCCGAAGATTTACGAGGGAGTCTATTTTATCGCAATTTTATTTTTATTTCAAATTGGGAAGGTTAATTGGTCATTAACGCTCCGATTTAACTTTTTTTCTATTGACGTAATCTATTTAATTTTAAGTTTCCTTTTGTATAGGGTTTTTTTCCTTTTAAAGTTAGATTTCCCAAAATTTTGTGTAATTTTCCGTATTTCTTGTAAAAACACGTTTCTTGGGGCTGAGCGTCGGCGTCGTGTTGTCTTTGTCGCCAGGGAATAGAAGAAAAAAGACAAAAGACAGATGAAATATCAAATTTCTCTAAGTAGAAGAAATATCTAGGAGTTAGGCTAAAATTAAAAGTGAAAAGAACTGTTTTTTCTCCCTTTTTAAAAATAAGTCTCTAATTGTATCTCTTAGCGTCGTTGAGGTTTAAATCATTAATCTTAGCAGTGTCAATAATATAAATTAAGTCCCGATTAAATTAATTAAATAATTATCCTGAATTAAATGATCAACTACCGCATATACAGGTATGTAGGGTCGGTCTAAAGACGAATATGTTACCATATTCGCTCACAAAGAATTAAAATGAAATCTTGACTCTACAAGACCACAATATCATTTACAGCGAAAATCCGACCAGATTCATCAAAAATAAGACAAATGCTTGAAACAATAGAAATGAAAATAGTGCGCAGAATAGCGGGAAAGATCTTATTGAATGGATAAGGAGGTAATATCAGTAGATAAATATGCTAAATAGATAATATAAATTAGTACATGTTAAACAGAAAGACAGAATGCAACAGAGAAAAAATGACAGAAGAAAGAATTGTTAAAACACAGACTAGCAGTATGAAGGAGTAGTATAGGTAGACCCCAAAATTTAAAATATATACATAAGTATATATATATATATATATATATATATATATATATATATATATACATATATATATATATATATATATATATATATATATATATATATATATATATATATATATACATATATATATATATATATATATATATATATATACATATATATATATATATATATATATATATATATATATATATATATATAATACATTACAATTCCGGGTTTCAATCCGTTCGTCAAATAATGAATTTGCACGACGTTTTGCCAAAATCTCATTTGACATTTTCAAGTACTCCCGCCAAATAAGATTTTGGCGAAACGTCGTGCAAATTCTTTGTTAGACGAACGGATTGAGACAGGGAATTTTAATGTATTACATTCCACCATCCGTGAAAACCTCTATTGTAACATTCTTAAAGCTTGATAGCTCAAACGGTAGAGCAACAACGTAGGCAGGCAAAGGCTTCTGTTTTCAATCATGGTCGAAATCAAAACTTTTTCAATTTTTAAAAATTCCTGTAAACTTCACTTATGCATTTATAATCGTAATTTCCGTATCCCTTTTATTGTTTGCTCCGTAAGTAATTTATAAATATATCATGTAATTACTAGGCTACTCGGGTAGTTGCTTGTTATGTAGTAAGTATAAATTCTTTTAAACTGCTAAGTAACTTCTGAGTAAGACTTTATACACTAGTACAACAATAAATGTTAAATTATATTGAATGTTCCATCGAGAAATATTCACCTCCAATAACTTCAAAATGAGTCATTAGTTCAAAACACAGGAAAATATTCACCAAGGAGGCATCCTTTTATTTCAGACCTACTTTTCTAATTTTTTTAACGGATTACTTTGTAACTATTTCCTTTTATGAACAGAGCTCTTAAGTACTTATTATAATTCTTTCACAGCCAATAAAAAAACTGTACTCGGTATATACTTATACTTATAAGTAGATCCGCCTTATTATAAATATTATTATTAAGGACAACCCATATATGCAAAGCGCATATATTGCATATTTTGCATATTATATGCATTTTTCTAAATATTTGCATAAATGCTTTAAAAATAGCATATATGTGCATATTTGAAGGAATTTATAATAATGTAGGTCTTTGGCAGGCGTTTTCATTCATTTTTCGGTATAAAGGTCAATGTTTAGGCCGCCGCCGCCGCGCCGGTGGTTTTCCTTAAATAAATTTTATTATTCTATGGTTAGTATAAACCAGTCAGTAAACCCCAGACGGCCATCAGAGCATACTTGTATTATTAATTTATTAGATTTCATTTTTGGTTGTGCTTTTAAAGTGGTTACGTCGATTTGTGCTTTTTATCTTATGAGTCGTATTTTACTACAGTGAAATGCCCAAAGCCAGTAGTGTGTCAGTGTGGATTAAAGCATACAAAGAACTAAGAATAGATATGGGAAAAATCTACTGTTCTGCATGTGTTAAAATTGTAAGTATAATTTTTGAATACCTATTGAATATACAGGGTATTTCATTTTCGTTTAATATTTAAACATAACGAAATTTTTGTCAGGATTTTGCCGATGATGCTATTTTCAATGTTATTTAAGTTATTTTTGTTCCATTTAACGAACAAAATTTCTATTTAACGAAACCACGAAATAGAAATGCATACGTAAACGTATGTATTTTTAGGTAATCTAATAAAAAAGGTACAAAGCAGAATTTTAATTTTTGCCTGACCTAAGCACCTAGTTTTCTATTTAACGAAATTTCTATTTAACGAATTTTTTCCTTGGGATTTTAATTAAATTTTACTATTTTTTTTTTATTTTTTTTTTTTTTTTTTTTTTTTTATTTATTTTATATTATTTTTTTTTTTATTTTTTTTTATTGCAGATACCATACGATAAAAAATTTCAAATAGAGCAACACGTGAAAACTGCTTGCCATATTGCTAAATTGAGTAAGACGAACCCTGGAGATAGGCCACAACACACATTAATGCAATGTTTCCAACCAACGTACAAAAATAAAGAGCTAAATAAACAAGACATCTTTAACCGAGATCTATGCCGTGCAATGATGACATCAAACATTCCGTTATCGAAGCTACGTAATCAAAACTTTACTTCCTTCCTCCAGAAGTATTGCAAATTTAATATCCCAGATGAAACAACAATACGGAGAAACGACGTAAGCTCCTTGTATTCACAGGTAATTGAGGAAATTAAAGGTAAAACTCGCAACGAACATTTTTAAATATGTATTGATGAAACCACCGATTCAAGAGAACGCTATATTGCGCATTTATTGATTGGAGTTCTTAGCGACGATATTTTGCCAAAATCTTATCTGATTGCTTCCAAACAGTTAGAAAAAACAAATGGATTGACAGTGGCCAGATTTGTTCAAGAGGAACTATCGAAGTTTTTTCTTCCTACGCCTGTTCCAGGAGATAATTTTTTGCTTATTTTGTCAGATGCAGCACCGTACATGATAAAGGCCGGGCAAAATTTGAAAATTTTTTATCCAAACTTAATACATGTAACATGTCTCGCTCATGCTTTAAATAGGGTTGCTGAGGAAATTAGGAATCATTTTCCGTTTGTGAATAGTTTTAATTTCTAACATGAAGAAAATCTTCCTTAAAGCACCTTTAAGGATTCAGTTGTACAAAGAAAAACTACCAAACACTCCTCTTCCATCTCAGCCTGTTATTACAAGATGGGACACTTGGTTGGAAGCAACATTTTTTTATTGCGACAACTTCTGTCAACTAGATGATCTAATTGCAGAATTATCAGACGAATCTTCCCAATCCCTTACAGAACTTAAACGATTATTCAAAAACAAGGAGATAAAACAACAACTTTCCTTTCTTAAAACAAATTATAGCTTTGTTTCTAAAACCATAACTCAAATGGAGGAATCTAATTTGCCATTAACCCGAAGTGTTCAACTAATAAAACCATGTGAGGTCGCTTTTGAAAATGTCGCAGGTAAAATTGGGAGCAAAATTTTTCAAAAATTTCGGAATGTTATGGAAAATAGTGGGTTTCAATTTGTCAGCCAAGTAGCTAATATTTTAAAGGGGGATTTTACTGATTCCATGGATTTAGATCCTATGCTATTAAATAATTTTAAAAACGCCCCTATTACATCAGTCGATGTGGAAAGGAGTTTCTCAATTTATAAATTTTTATACAACGATAGAAGGCAAAACTTTTTAATGGAGAATTTTGAGAAACATTTAGTAGTTTATTGTTTTTATAACTAACGGCGACCCTGCCTTTTGCAATATTTGCATATTTCCGCTTACTTAGTTGCATCGCCCTGTATGTATCAAATTTAAAATGTATGTTTTATTATGCGGTTTACTACGTATATAAATTTTTTATAATATGTACCTACATTATTATTATTATTATATGTTCATCTTTAAGTAAAATAATAAAATACATTATTATTTATATTTATTTTTTACTTTATATAATATTATATTTAGATTTAGTTCATTCGCCCTGTATGTTGAAAATTTAAAATGGGTTTTTTATTGCTACATTTGTATAGTACTCGTATCATGTAATGTGAAACAATAAATTTACATTTTTCAAGTCTATTTCGATTTTTTTTTTACTGCATATTTACAACATGTATGTGCATATTTTGAGAAAATTATTTGCATATTTATACGCATATTTTAAAGTTTTTCACTTGCATATTTGGGTTTCCTTAATTATTATGTTTATTTTATTTTGACCTTGAAAACATACCATTTGGTTTTATCTTTCTCAAAGAATTTGGTAACACCACTGCAATACAATGCAAAAACGAATATAAAATAATTAGGCATATGGGACAATTTTCTCCATTGGAATAAAATATACAGAGTGTTCCATTAAAAAAATGTGCAGGTAGCATCAAAGGAAGAGGTAATAACTGGTTGACTCCGGAGTTTGACTTTAAAAAAATTTCCAGATTTCTCGATTTTGAGAATCTCGAAAAGGACTTATAATACGATGGGTACGACGCACCACCCTGAAAATATTTTATACTGCATCATTTACAAAAAATATATTACTCCAAAGATATCTGTTACGTATAAAAAACAACTTTGTCTGGTTTATACCTCGTTTACCATCAATTTTTTATCACAAACGCAAATCTCAAGACTCTTCTACTTTGTAGGTAAATTCATGTGAAACTCATAAAAAGCTACCTTAATCTAAGGCAACAATTTAATTAAAGTTTTCTTTCTTTCTAAAATTATTGGCAAGGGAATTTATACTATAAAGGTTTTGTTTGGGTTAAATTATTCCTTTAAAGGTTTTTCGGTCTTTAACTTGGGGTAATATAATTCGTGGAGTACGCCTTAGTCGTATTTTAAAACTTCAGCAGATCCCCTAGAATTCAATTCAGAAGTCTGATTACAGGGTTAATATATATTTCAAATTATTTTTTGACTGACAAAAAATCAAAAAAGAATTAAATATTTACAGTCAGATTCACTAACATGAATCAAATCTAAATTTCTTCTTTTTTTCTTCGTCATATAGACATAATTGCCTGTTTATTACCTTCTTCATCTATCTTATATTGGAGAGGTTGTCACTTCAAAGTTTTATACTACCAGCTTGTCGCTCGTAATTTTAACAACTCATTCTTCTGTCATTTTATCTATATTTGTTGCATTCTATCTGTCTGTTTAACATTCAATAATTTATATTATCTATTTAGCATATTTGTCTACTGATACTACCCCCTTATCTATCCAATAAGAACTTTCCCGCTATTCTGCGCACTATTTTTTATTTCTGTTGTTTCAAGCATTTATCTTGGATGAATTTGGTCGGATTTTTGCTGTGAACGATAGTGTGGTATTGTAGATTCGAAATTTCATTTTAATTCTGTGGTAACGAAGCCTTCTTTTTAAACCGGCCCTACATATATGCTGTAGCTGACCATTTAATTAAGGATAATTATTTAATTAATCTAATCGAGAGCTACTATTGATTTATGTTATTACTACAAACAGGGAGAAAAAATAGTTGATTTTACTCTTAATTTGAGCCTAAATCTTAGATGGCTATTCTACTTGAAGAAGCTTGATTTTTCATCTGCGTTTTTTCAACACGACGCACAGCCCCAAGAAACGTATTTCACAAGAAACACGGATATTGCATTAGTCATTGACGGTATGTAGTAACAAAACCACAAAACCATGGGAAATCTATTAACAAACGTTAAAAGGACAAAAGCCCTGTACAAGAAGAAACTTAAAATTAAATAGATGAAATAGAAAAAAAAATAAAAAAAATGGAGCCTTAATGACCGATCAACTTTCCCAATTTGAAAAAATGGAAATTGCGATAAAATAGACTCCCTCGTAAAAGCTTCCCATTCCTGAGCATCTGCCGGTATTTTCAAGTATTCTCTTAAAACCATCGTGCTCGAATATAACCCACCTCCGACTCTGTTGTGGAATACTGAAACCTAATCCCGACTGATATGTAAAATAATATTTAAACCCCATTCATCTCTTTCCCGCGAGCTCTCAATATGTCAGCTTTTCCTTTCTTACACTGGCTGAATTCAGCCACCTAGTCTAGGCCGCTAGTGTCACCGGCAGTACTGTCTTTAAGTATCATTTGAGGTGCCCTCTATACACGTATATTTGAAACAGCTGGTGCCTTCGAGGTCCAGTAATTTGAATATAGATTGATGCTAGAATCTCTAGAAATTAATTAGAAGATAGTACTCAATGTCGCTTTCATAATAGAGTATTTTAACATTTAAACTTTCAGATTCTTTTGAAATACCTTTTAAGCCGTATATTTAACAGAAGGCGAATATTTATATATTGTAAAAGATCATACTCATACTAGAACATTAATCATAAATAATAAAATAAAATGAATATTCAGGTAGAAATTCTGTTACATCTTAGGTGTTTGTTTCGCCATATTTCATCGTTAATTTATGTAGGGATTTTTAAACTTCCCTTCTTGTTGCCTAATTTTTCCATCAACAAAAAGCTTACATCTTAACGTACCAAATTTAACATAAAGTCAATAGGAGTTCTTTATTTAAAACCCAATTTTCGATCATTCGTTAAAACACCTTGTCATTCTTACCATTATAACCATGGATCTAATGGAACAAGTATCAGAAACCAAATGATAGAACACCAATATATACTATGACGTTTTCAAAACCAAATTACTATGTTCTTATCTTTTGAAAAAGTTCTATTTGTTTTTTGTGGAATCATTTTCGTTAATATCTCGTAAAAAGTAATAGCATAGAAAATATATCTATCCCTACAGAAAGATAAACATGTGAAACAAATCTTCGCCGCAAAACGCAGCCGACTGGTTACCGTCAGATCGATAAAATGTGCCTCATCGAGTTTCGCAGATGCCGTACATATTTTTCTTTATTATTGTGGCATATAATCCAACTTTATTTACTCCGAGGCAATTTTAAAACTGGCCTTGGAAGGTATTACGAAAGGTATCAACATTAACGACAAGATTGTGAATAACATTAGATATGCTGATGATACTGTGGTGTTAGCTGACAACATACGGGAAATGCTTAATGGATCGCATTGTGCAGTGCAATAAAAGCTTTGGGTTAGGCATAAACACTATAAAAAAAAACCAAAGCAATGGTTTTCTCAAAGAGAGTTATTCCAGCTCATCTAGCTAATAACGGAACCAATGTGGTTCAAACATAACCTAGGAGTCACAGTAATTCATCAGTGTGTCCCTAAAAAAGAAATTAACTCGAGAATTGAACAAGCAAGAAAGGCATTCATCAATATGAAGAAGTTCTATACGAGATCAGACCTAAGTTGGAAACTTAGAATCCGTAGGGTCCGATACATTATCTTTTCCATTCTACTCTATGGATGCGAAGGCTGGACGCTTGACCCACCGATGGAAAAAAAAGTAAATGCATTCAAATTGTATTTCTACCGTGGTATATTGCGAATATCTTAGACCCAAAGAGTAACAAACGAAGAAGTTCTCAGATGTGTACAGAAACAAAAAAACTCATGCTTTCAATCAAGTAGAGAAAAATATGCTACACTGCTCACTTGATGAGAGGTGAAAAGTATGAACTTCTGCAATTGGTCATTGAACGTAAAATCCAGCGTAAAAGATCGGTCAAAAAAAAGGCCAAAATTCTTGGCTCAAGAACAATAGAAGATGGTTCAACTGCAGCTTTATAGATGTGTTTCGTATCGCCTGTTCCAGAACTATGTTGTCCATTTGGATCGTCAACTTTCGAAGGAGAAGGCGTGATAAAAAGAAAATGATACAACTTCTACTTGTACAGTATCTTTGAAAAATTCAACGAAGCACATTGTAATGAATCGGCGGCAGCTCTCCGGCTTCTTTTTGCGGCCACCCTTTGTTCCACTTGTTTGCCTTTCTTTAGAGAAGCTATATTTTCTGTGAGAAAGTAATGTATATATAATGAATTATAAGAATTCTTTTTATTACCTTAAAGTGTTTAATTTATAGTAAACTAGCAATTCCCGCGGCTCCGCTCGCGTGGACTTGATTCACTATTATCGTCACTGCTTATTCTTTATATTACCTAACATAATAAAATATATCCTATAATTTGGCCAAAGAACATATATATTTTATAAAAAAACACGTAAATCGGATAAGTGGTTCTTGAGTGCTAAGCACACTAACGGACGAACAGATGGACAGATAGAGAGACGTTGCGTTTTATATATATTATAGATTTTTTTTTTATAATTTTTAAGTTAAGAATTAAAAAAAAAGACACGTAAATCGGATAAGTGGTTCTGGAATGATAAGGACACTAACATACAGACAGAGAGACGTGCCGTTTTATATATATTATATAGATTATTATTATTATATAAACATATGTATGAATTAAACAAAAAACACCTAAATCGGATAAGTGGTTCTCGAGTGATAAGCGCACTAACGGACAAACAGACAGAGAGAGAGACGTTGCATTTGATATATAAAGTATTTTTTGTTACATGATATTTTTCCATATTTAACGGTTTAGGCAGCGTATTGCAAGAGAGTGCGCTAGCGGCAAACCTTTTTCCGACTTGATTCACTATTATCATCACTGCTTATTTCTTATATTACCTAAAATATATCCCATAACCTAGCCAGAGAACATATGTATAAATGTAAAAAAGCACGTAAATCGGATAAGTGGTTCTCGAGTGATAAGCGCACTAACGGACAAACAGAGAGACAGAGAAACGTTGCATTTTATATATATTATAGAAGATTACAGATAACCTGGCCAGAGAACAAATGTATGAATTAAAAAAATAACTCGTAAATCGGATAAGTGGTTCTCAAGTCATAAGCGCACTAACGGACAGACAGACAGACAGGGAGACGTTGCATTTTATTTATATTATATTCTTTGTTGCATGATATTGTACCATATTTAATGGTTTAGGCAGTGTATTGCAAGAGAACGCGCTAGCGGCAAATTTTTTTCCTACTTGATTCACTATCATTATCACTGCTTATTCCTTATGTTACCTAACGCAATAAAATATATCCTATAACCTGGCCAGAGAACATATGTATGGTTTAAAAAAAAAAGCTAGTAAATCTGATAAGTGATTTTCGAATGATAAGCCCACTAACGGGCAGAGAGACAGACAGACAGACAGAGAGACGTTGCATTTTATATATTATTATAGATGCTGATAAAAATTGTCTGTCTATTAGCATACACCTCTCAATATTTTTAAATTAATGCTTTAGAAGTAAACAAGAAAACTTAGTTAAGCAAAAATGATAATTGGAAAGCATTTTCCTGAACAACAGCAACTTTTATTATAACTTACCTGTCCATGCATATTCTATCTTCATGAATTTATTAATTGTTACCTAGAAATAATGCAAACATAATGGATTTTGCTCTATTTTTGTACTCATGGACTGTATACATAAAATCAGAATAAAAACTTTTAAAATTATGTACTCACTTATAATATTTGCCGCCTGATTCACTAGAAAGGTCTAAAAATTAAACCCTGTCTAGCAATAAAATCCAAAACCTCTAGTTGTTCAGTTGACCACCAAATAAACCTTAAGCTATTAAAGGGTTTTTAAATTATTTAAAAATTCCAAATTTTGTTGATTGTTCATCTTTAACATGAGTTATTTTTGGCAAAGTAACTTATTTTAGTGAATGTGTTGGAAAGGTTCTAAGCTTTTAGAGTTTCAGTACAGGGTGAGTCAACGATAGAGTAAAGTTCATTATCTCATTTGTTTTGGGAATGACGAAACAATGTTAATTACAATAATTTTAGGGAATATTAAGGTGCACAGTTTTAAAATTATTTTTGATTATACAGGGCACTTCAAAAAAGTGTGGCCGATATAACATATGTTTTTTTAAATGGAACATCCTATTTTCTAATTTATTTTGAAATTCAACATAAAATTTAATAACTTTTTTATTAATAATGTTATATACCTAAACCAAGTAGTTTTTCTAATATTTCAATTTTTTTAAAAAAATACTAGTTTTCAATTTTATAAAAAATTGCAAGTAGCGCCATTGTTTTTGAAGATGGGATACTCATAATTGGAACGAGCGTTCTAAAGAGATGAAAAAAAGATATATGTAAAGAAACTTGAGTTAGATGCTACAGGGTGTTCAAAATAAATGTATGCATTTCAACTATTTTAAATTGAAAAAATCTCAACTTTTTTAAGTGGCACACCCTGTATGTTATTTTTTTTTTCTGATCGATTTTACAAAACCCTCCAACTTTTATTAAGTATGTCATATACCTATTTCTAATAGTTTTCGATTTATTTTGAATTTTTCAATGTTCAACGGTTTGAAGGTATTGGTAGCGTTGAGTATACGAAACGGAAATTAGTAAACCAGAATGCTACCAATGAGGAAAAAGAAATGGAGATTTTACTTCATGTTAAAGATAATCTCCAGGTCAGCATCCGTTAACTACCGGACTTATCTGACACATCGCAATCTACGGCTAATCTCACCACGAGAAAATAGCATCCCTTTCATTGGAACACCAAAAACTTCAAGACCGTGATTTTGAACGACGAGCAAACTTTTGTACCACCATGAATGGAGCAATGGAGGCCGATCCAAATTTTTTATCCAAAATAATGTTTTCCGATGAAGCTACTTTTCGCAGTAATGGAGCAATTAATAGCCATAACATCCATTATTATTCAACAGTTAAACCATTTTGGGTCCGGGAAGTTCCAAACCAAAACCATTGGTCGCGTAATGTATGGTGTGGAATATTAAATTTTCGAATTATTGGTCTATATTTTTTCCGCGAACCGCTTAACGGGCCTAGATATCTAAATTTTTTGCAAAACGAATTACCCCAGCTTCTTGATAACTTTGAAAGGAAACAAATGTGGATTCAACAAGACGGAGCTCCTGCTCATTACCACCGGGAAGTTCGGGAATTTTTAAACGATCGTTACCCACAAAAATGGATCGGTGGAGATGGATTCATTCAGTGGCCCCCTCGATCATGTGACTTCTTTTTGTGGGGCTACATTAAAGATCGTGTTTATGTGAATCCCCCTACAACACCAGTAGATATGGAAAATAGGATATAGGATGCGTGCAGGACAATAACGCGCTTTATGCTAAGGAAAGTGAAGGAAAATATAGTAAAACGACTAAACATGTGTATTCAAGTAGAGGGTCATATTTTTAAACATTTATTACGTCATAATAATTAATCATTAGATAAGTTAAACTATATTAAAATTATTATCAACTATTTGTTTACGTTTTCACAATAGTATAAGTGTATTAAATACGAGGGTAAAAATTGAAAAATTGAAAATAAATCGAAAACTATTAGAAATAGGTATATGATATACTTAATAAAAGTTGGAGGGTTTTGTAAAATCTACCAGAAAAAAATAATAATATACAGAGTGTGCCATTTAAAACATTTGAGATTTTTCAATTTAAAATAGGCGAAATGTATAAATTTATTTTGGACACCCTGTAGCATCTAACTCAAATTTCTTTACATATATCCTTTTTTTCATCTCTATAGAACGCTCGTATCAATTATGAGTATTCCACCTTCAGGAACAATGGCGCTACTGGCAATTTTTTATAAAACTGAAAACTAGTATTTTTTTAAAAAAAATTGAAATATTAGAAAAACTACTAAGTTTAGATATATAATATACTTAATAAAAAAGTTATAAAATTTGACGCAGAATTTAAAAGTAAAATGGAAAATAGGATGTTCCATTTAAAAAAAAAAAAAATATATGTTATATCGGCCATACTTTTTTGAAGTACCCTGTGTACTCAAAAATAATTTTAAACTGGGCACCTTAACATTCCCTAAAACTATTGTATTTAACATTTTTTCGTCATTCCCGAAACAAATGAGATAATGAACTTTACTCTGTCATTAACTTTACTCTATCGTTGACTCACCCTGTACGAGAAAGTTTTAATTTCTCAATGAGACAATTTAAAATATTGGTGTAAGACGATTTTTCGCAGTTAAAATAATAGTGCTGAAATTACTCTCTCTCCCCTAAAACATGCCTCAGGCCTATTCAAAAAAATTCTTTATTAACATTTTTGTATTTAAACTACCTATTTAAAAAACCAATAAAAATAAAATACATTCTTGAAAGACATAATTAGAAATTGCTGGAAAAATACAGATCCATATGCTTATAAGTAACATTCGATGTTATGATTTATTGCCAAGGTATATAATTGCGTTTTTATAGTTTTGCACATATGGCTATAAATTTCCCGTTATTGTTTTCTCTGAAATGTGGGTTGTACGAATTAATCGTAGAGCGTTTTTTATTTCTCCTATTCCCATTTTTTTTAAATTTATTTTCTTGTTTACATTTCCTTTTTAATCGTTTCTATTTAGCATCATAACTGTTTGGTCAAAAAGTATTTTTAACTAAAATAGTACATACAGTTATGAAAACGGAAAGATAGGGAGATTCTCCTAGGTCTGGTCGTTACATCAGAGCTCAGTTTTTTCGAGATGAGACCTTATTTGTGTCCTTGTTGGTAATTAATTTTATTTTTTATTGTTCTTAGAAAGGGTCCAAATTTTAAAAATTTTATTGTAAAAAAGAATTTATTTTTAGAAAGCTTTCCCCAAACACTGATTTTTTAAGTCCATATACGGCAGAGTTTAGGATTTTTTTGTGCAAAAAGTTCTGCTTATTAATTTTTCAAGTTAAAAAGGTATTTTTTAGAAAAACCACACCATGGATTTTTTAAGGCCTGAAAGTTTCTGACTTTGTTAAAATGTTATTGTACATGCGATCCTTTTTAATTCTAGAGCTCTCTCCGTAGCTACTAGCTTTTTTTCCGAATTGAGAAATATTCAAACATTTACAAAAATAAATGGTGCTTATTCAAGGAGGAGTCAAAATATATATGAGGCTGCAGTCAGCTTCCGATTTAGTACTACGTATGAGTTTCAAATTTAGTACAATGCGTTATATCTTACCACTTACCACTACCACTTCTCGCTTGTCCCAGCAATTCCAGGTCCACCACTCACACGGCCAGATAGTTCTGTTGCAACGACACCTGTTGAGAAAGCAAACTTGTTGGCCTAACTGTTTGCTTCACATTCTACTGCTGATTTCCAAGGAAAAACGCCACCTACTATTCCCATAGTGCAGTTAAGGATGCCCGATGTTGTCTTCACACAGCGTATCATAAAGCGTATTTTAATCAAGTTAGACACAAGAAAAGCGTCTGGCGCTGACGGAATACCTGCCATAGTTCTCAAAAACTTTGCAAGGGAACTAACACCAGTTTTCTGTAGACTTTTCAACCTATCCTACAGAAAGGGAATATTTCCTTCCTACTGGAAATGTGCAACAGTTCAGCCGATACCTAAAAAAGGCAAGAAGACCTTGCCAAACAACTACCGACCAGTCGCACTGCTTTCAATAATATCGAAAGTCATGGAAAAGGCTGTCAATCAGCATCTTCTAAAATACCTTGAAGGATTCAACATCATTAGCGATCACCAATATGGCTTCCGTAAACATAGATCAACAGGAGATCTCCTGACTTATGTAACACATGTCTGGAACAACACAACTGAACACTTCGGAGAATCTCGAGCGGTTGCTCTTGACATATCCAAGGCATTCGACCGTGTTTGGCACGATGGACTGTTGGCTAAGCTACGCTCTTATGGTATATTTGAAAAGTTCTGTTTGTGGCTCTCATGTTTCCTCAGAGAGCGTTCTTTACGAGTCGCAGTCGACGGATTTCTTTCTAACACCTTTACTGTTAATTCCGGTGTGCCCCAAGGCTCCATACTGTCTCCTACTCTCTTTCTCATTTACATTAACGATCTACTGGAAAAGACCGGGAATCCAATCTACCGCTTTGCAGATGACAGTACGCTTATCTCTTCATTCACTTTGAACGCTCGGACATCGGCTGCTCAGGCGAATATCCGCAGACAGCAGGAAGTCATTCAACTTAACAAAGGCCTGGAAGAAATTCTATCTTGGGGTGACAGTAACCAAGTGGAATTTAACGCTACAAAAACCCAGGCGGCAGTTTTTTCTAAAAAAGTTAACGTTGCTGAACCCGACATAGTTACGTCAGGGCACTCCATTCCCCCGGCGGCCTTGATTCGCTGGAACATCGAAGAACGGTTGGCGACTTGAGTTTATTCTACAAGTATTTTCATGGAGAGTGTTCGAAGGATGTAGCCCGCTTAATTTCTCTCAGAGCGGTGCATGTTCGAAGTACACGTCGCGCTGATACTTCACATCCGTATGAGGTTCAGCTTGTTACTCCTCGTACAACGCTTTTCAAGCAGTCTTTTATATGGAGAACATCATCCCTTTGGAATGGCTTACCCAGGACTGTGTTTCCCACCGAGTACAATTTACACCGATTCAAGAACAACGTGAATCGCTTTTCCCGCACACGTGTCGCTCCTGTAGCGCTTTAGGGACTTCCCTGCAGCACGTGTGCTAGACCCATAAAAAAAAATATCTTACAGGTACCAGTATAAGTACTAGAAATTCTTTTCTCTTGTTTGTCGATCGTAGCTCGAATGATGAGCCGGGATACGGCGGGACACGTCTCGGGATGGATTGACAAATGAAAGAACAGTGGGTACACTGTTGAAATATGGGCATTTTAAGTTATTTTACATTGAACAATATATATATATATATATATATATATATATATATATATATATATATATATATATATATATATATTATTCACAGATAATTTTTATTGCCGAATCTACCAACATTGATTCCTTAGTGAAGTCTTAAAATCAACCTTAATTGATCAGCATTTTTCACTGATAAATCTCTCAACAATTATTCCTTAGCGAAGTCTAACAATCAATTTTTGTTGAACAGCAACTTTTATTGACGAATCTATCAGCACTGAGTCCTTAGCGAAGTATAAGAATCAACCTTTAGAGACAGGCAATTTTCATTGATGGATCTACCAACATTGATTCCTTAGAGAAGTCTAAGAATCAACCGTTATTGATCCGCAATTTTTATTGACGAATATATCAGCATTAATTCCTTAAAGTAGTGTAAGAATCACGCTTTATCGATAGGCAATTTTCATTGACGAATCTACCAACATTGAATCCTTAGCGAAATCTAAGAATCAACCTTTATCGATCGTCAATTTTTATTGATGAATTTATGAACATTGATTAATACATATCTACTTTTAGAATGCAGCTGAAATCTAATTTGGTAATAACGAAGTTACAGAACTGCTTCTATTGATACGTCTGGGGTATGAAACACCAAAATATCTGATCGGGTAATTTATTATTGGCAGGTATAAAAATGTCTTTATGGAAGAAAAATATTTAAAAGGTTAAATTATTAGAAACTAAAGCTTGAAGATCCTAGCAACCCTAAACATGCAATTTTAGGGTAGATTTTCTTCTGTCGTAAATTTAGCATTTTCAATTTAATATACAAAAGAATTTTAAACATATTTTGCTTGAGACCAAGTTTTTACAAGTGATTTTCAGTTTTTCTCTGTTTTTAGTGTACCGTATGGAATACTTATAAGATCACTTCGCTGTCTGTCTGTCCGTCTACCTGTATGTCTGTCACAATCTATTTTTCTCTCCGAAATTATTTAAAATGGAATGTTGAAATTTGGTGCTAATATAGGAATTGATGACCCCATCAGAGTCGTGTAGTTTTGAAAGTTAAATTTTGACTTAACGGGTTAATTTTGAAGACTGAACTTGGAAGTGAAAAAAAAATTTTTACCAGGTCATCGAGTGGGGTGTCAAATGAAAACTTGTAAAAACACGAGTTCTAAAATATATATAATGTAATACTTACGCACATTTTTCTTCGTATTATTTTTTAAAAAATGCCAAAAATCGCTGTCTTCCCTTCTTATCTCGAAAAATACTGACTAAAAAATTTTGAAAAAATTCTGGAATATTCTCCACAGGGTGTAGAATGAACCAAAATTATCACGAGTTTACCTTTAATAATTTATCTGGTATATAAAAAAAATCAAGGTCATCAGTTCTCAGTAAAGATCGGAAAAAACCTTGTTGAAAACTTATTTGGGGTGTGTTTGTGAAATCATTGATCATTTTATACCTCCGTAACAAAAAATTTTTATTTTAAAACCAATCAACGTACGGAACACTAATTGCGCAAGTCCAACTTGCACTTGACCGGTTATTTTTTTTAAAGATGCTTAAACCACACAAAATTCTCTTTAGTAAAATGTAGTTTTTGTTGTTACCTACACCTAACTAAAGCCACTATAATATGTTTATAACCTAACCCCATTATGTTTTTGGTTTTCAGCTAATTACAGATAAACCTACATGGGAAAGTACTTTCGTGAAGAGTCATACAGCGACACCTGTTATACTAACAGAAAATAAATATTTTGCAATAAAAAAAATCGTAATTTTAGTTCATTATATTCCCTTTTGGACCTAGCACCCTTAATATTTATGCGGAGTATCAGTAAATGAACAAAAATTGTACATTATTGCCAAGTTTCCAAAAAGATACCTATTGTTCTCTTTGTTCTTTGGCAAGCGTATTAAACCCCACTTGACTGAATACTCGTATCAGTTTCGCTACATGAAAATAAATCCTTATTCTGTATAAGCTCTTTACATAATATAAAAACCACAAATATCTTCAATTCTATTCGTGGAAGATTTTTCGTTATATGATTTCCGTACCGACCAAAACAATGAAAGAATTTGAATTTAAAAGAATTGTTATAATCAATTAACCCTTCACTATTTATTAATTTATTTGTAAATCGGCATCATTCCACAATGCCCTGTTGATGACATTTGAAATATATGGGCAGATATATTTCAGTTAACTAAAAAGAATGAAACAAGATAACAATGCTTTAAATTTCCTTAACATTCTTCAAAGATGGTTCAGATCAACTGGATAGTTCATTCATTAATAATTTATTTGTACTCCCAAAAGTTATTAATCAGCAATATGTTAATAACACTTAGCTTTTCATACATACTCACAGAATGACAAGAATTTTGCATAATATTTATCTCTATATGTATTATATCCATATAATTATATTACTACTTATGTTATTTAAATATCACTTCTGTCAAGTTGTATGCTATCATCGAAAAAAAGTACCTAATCAATAATCATTTTTGTATTTTTCTATTTTATGTAATTATTAAACAATTAAGATAAAGTAGATACATTATTCAAATAATTTATACAAATATAAACAGTATAATATACAAAGATGGGGACAATGTTGCGTAATCTGCTTTATTCGATTACTATTTTTTGATTGTTAAATTAAAAACTAAAATTTTATTTCTGAAGACACTTGAGAATTTTATATACGTGTTAGGAATGAAAAGTTGTAGTTCGTACCATTTACAGGTCAAATCGCGAGTTAATTTTCACTTATGGGATCACTTCGGTGTCTGTTTGTCTATCTGTCTGTTACACTTGATTTTCTCTGAAATTATTTTACATAGAAAATTGAAAATTAACATCAATATAGGAATTGATGGCCCAATCAGAGCCGTGTAGCTTTGAAAGTTAAATTTTGACTTAAGAGGTTAGTTTTGGGGGGTAAAATCGAAAATGAAAAAAAAAAAACTTCAAGGTCATCGAGTGAGGTGTCAAATGAAAGCTTGTGAAATAACGAATTCAAAAATATATATGATGTAATACTTCCGCAAACTGTCTCCCCACTAAGAGTACTGATCAAATTTCGAAAAAATTCTGGCATATTCTTCACAAAGTGTATATTGAGGGAAAATTATCACGAGTGCATTACATTTAATAATTTATCTGGTATAAAAAAAATATATATTTGACTTGACAATATGGTGGAGATTTTTTCGTGGAAAGTTGTGAGTAAAAGCTACGAAATATCAATACGTATTCGGTGCCGTCAGTAATAATATACTCATATACTTTTCAGTACACTACCGTTTTAAGCATTTGGCCAATCACAGATAAAATAAATTTTCATGGTGACCAAGGGATAGGTACCGAGACAAAATAATTTTATTTTGGTAGTAAATATTCGTTTAAAATTTTTACTACCAAGATGGCGAGCTTTTTATATATTCTTGGTGATTCTTAGATTGAAGATGAATGTGTGTGAAAAACATGGTTTTTTTCTCAAAGAAACAGCTACTGATTTCAGCAGTTCTGCAGTAGTCAGTAAAGTTAATATATGTTGAATTTAAAACTAAACTATTTTGAATGAGTAATATAGCAGGTTTCAAGCTTGTCTGTCATGTCTGATCAAATCAGTAGCAGTAAAAAAGGTTTTACGTAGTTTATTTTATAATATACGGCAAGTGAAACTAAACACCAGAGGAGCTGCAGGACTTAAAATACAGGAAGTTTTAATTTTTTGGGAGAAAGCTAAGATACCAACCAGACACCTGAAAGATTGTGTTGCAAAAGTAGAAAAACTCTATAGTATTTTTCACGATTAAGAAAGTGACTTAGCTACCTATACCTATTCAAAATTCAACCAGATTCGAAAGTGATTAATTTATGGCTGTTTAATGGCAAGGCATCGTGCAGGGCCGCACTATACCTTATTGTATAATTGTTGGGTTTTATTTTATTGTGATAAGACAGTTGAATTTTAATGTTTTATGTACTGAATAATACACAATATAGTAATTACATAAATATACTAAAACAGTGTACAGTGCCTTCGCGTACATTTGATATAATTTTAGTTATTAATTAATATCTAGTTCAATTTCGCTATCGCTACTATCTTGCAAATTAATAATAATTTTTTTTACAGATTCTAAACTACATTCCTGGATCAAATTAACGCAACAATATATGAAATCATACAAATCTCTATAATGAATTAATTTTAATAATTTTTTATGAACATTGGTTACACTAAAAGTTAGAAAAAACTTATTCGGATACTTTAAAAGTGAATTAGCTACCAAATTTCTCTATAGGATTCGAATTAAAATTATTCTTAAGACCTAATAACAAATTCGTTGAAATTATGTAATAATGAAAAAAATAAACTGGGACACTAGTAGCAAAATTAATGGTGTAACTGGGACACTAGTAGCGTGTGTTGCCTCCTCTACTTCGGATGACAGCATTTATGTGCCTAGGCATGCTTCTAATTAAATTTTGGATAAAATCTTGAGGAATTTGCTCCCATTCTGTGATAACTGCATTTTCAAGTTCTCTCAGGTTTCTAGGTGCAGGTATATGACGTTTCACATTTTTCTTAAGGTGATCCCATACATGTTCTATCGGATTCAGATCCGGGCTTTTTAGTGGCCATTGCGTAATAGGTATATCAAGTTGATTAAGATAATCGAGTACCTCCCTAGCCACGTGAGGTCGAGCGTTGTCTTGCATAAACAGAAAATTGGGCCCCACAAAATGACCGAAAGGCGTCACATGTTCTATTACAATATTCTTAAGATAGTAATCAGCATTCATGGATCTCGTACGGACAGGAACCAACTCTGTGCGAGCATCAAAGCAGATGCCACCCCAAAACATACCAGAGCCACCGCCGAATGGAATCCTTGCAGAGATATTGCAAGGAGCAAACCTCTCTCCTGGTCTTCGCCATACTTGCTCACGACCATCTGGATGTTTTTTAGACTAACCCTAGTTTCATCTGTGAAGAAAACTTGTTTCCAATCATCCACAGATCAGTTTTCGTAATTTCGAGCAAAACGTAACCTAGCAACTCTGTTCTCTCTAGTAAGCAAGGGCGCAGTGGCTGGTCTCCTACTGTTTAATCCAGCTTCATTTAACCGTCTTCTAACTGTTTTAGAAGAAATTATGACATTGCGAACAGCTTCGAGTTCGTTTCTTATTATAGAACTAGTGACAGTCCTGTTTCTTAAAGCATATTGTCTTATAAAACGTTCATCTAGGTCGCTAGTGCATGGTGTTCGCCCTTGCTCTAGCCTTCTAGAATCAGTTCCTACTTCATTCAAGCGTCTTACCATACGACTTATTGTGGAACGATGTTTGCCTAACAAATTGGCAACATAACTCTGACAATATCCCTCGTCCAATAAAACTGAGGCTCGCACTACCTCGTGTTCATTTAAATTCCTTGTTCGATTCATTTTTCTAATTCTTCGGGGTCAAAAATAAAACAGTCTACCACAAAAACTATTACCTTGAAAAAGGGAACAATTTATAAGTTTACTTTTGAAGAAAATCTATTGCATTATTACAGAAAATTGTTTTTCTTCTAAAAAATTCTTTAAAACTGTAAATCTAAACGAATTGTTTTGATTTCTGTCATGAACAACGAAACAAAATATACATAGCCTACTATTCAAATACTCGATAAACTTTAAAACTGACATACCATTAATTTTCAGATTGTTGCGTTAATTTTGTCCAGGAGTGTATTTATATTTATGTACATACATCTATATGAGTTTTCAATTTATTTGACGTGTTGAATACAGATTCTTCAGTTTACAACGGTTACATTTTTGACTTCTGTCTTAATCAACTCAATCACACTACTGTTTAAAGCACGTACATTAGACTTATTGTGAGCACGTATATTAGACTTTATTTTATGCCATATCAACTCGATCGCATTAAAGATACAATAATATGGTGGAAGCCGAATTATTTCGTGTCCTGCTTCCTTTGCAATTTTATCACAAACATATTCGTTTGAAAAATTGTAACTTTTTAAAATTTCTATCAATTGTTTAACTGTATAACTTTCATGGAAATATATGTCACGTTCGCGCAAAAAGTCTTGTATTTCCCTTTTTCTACTGGTGGAACTTGGTACCTTATTCATTTGGCGACTATGATAGGATGCATTATCTATCACAATACAGCTATTGGGTGGTATATTCGGCATTAATTTGTTTTGAAGCCAATCTTCAAAAACTTCAGCTGTTGTATCACAATAATAAATCCAAGCTGGAATCTGAAATATTCTTGGCTGCTAGAAATAGACATTCTGGTATCCAGTCTTCTTCTAACCCCGCATGTAAAATAGTTGTTCTTTTACCTTTATTTGATGGAGCTTTGGTGTGGCATTTTTTTGGATTTATTAACCATCCTTTACTGGGTGTGTCGTGGGGGTCATACCAAGTCTCAGCTAGGAAGATTATCGTTCGATTTTCCGATCCAGCTGTATTTATTTTTTCAAGATATTCCATTCCGAGTAGAATACGCCATAAAATTGTAGTGGAACATGTTATGTCCAGCTATCCTCGGACAGCCTCCGTGAAAGTGACAATAACGTAGGAACTTTTTGTTCTGCATACATTTCATGAATTTTGAGGCGGATTAAGCCTTCTTGACAGAAATCAGTACATTTCGTCACACCTTTGTCTTTTCGTGTTTTTTTAGGTGCTATCGAATTATTTCCAATTTTCCAAACTGTACTTTCAGAGATGTTTGTTAAAGCTGATGTCCCCATCAGTGAAAAGTACTTTTCATGGCCTCGCTCCACTAACTTTAAATAAACACTTTTAAGTTTTGCCTCAACGGGCAAACATTTGCGGCTTCTGATGGAAAGAGCTTCGGACATTTTAAGACACTATTGAATTTTATAATACACACTATTTCAGTATAATAATGCAGATAAAATGAAGAATATTCTTTATATTTATAAACATGAAGTAGCCAATAAAATGTTAGATTGAAAGTGAGGTATATATATATATATATATATATATATATATATATATATATATATATATATATATATATATACATATATATATATATATATATATATATATATATATATATATATATTATATATATATATCAATTACGACCCTGTTACGGCCAGGTACGTGTGAAGATCCTAACGGTCGTTTAATGTTTTTATTGCATCAATTTGCCAAATTACTTTCTTAGATCTTACTATACGAAGAGTGGACAAAACTGCAAAAAAATGCTAAAAGTTCTAAAAGCACAGTGCAAAATAAAAAAGTAGTAGCTTTCAAGTCATTCAAACCATTTGTTTATTTATAATAAAATTTATGTAAAAGCGTGGTTCAACGACCACATACCCACTTTGGCCCCCAACCAAGACCTGTAATTGTTAAAAGCTTTTGTGAAATACAGACAAATTGATAAAGAACTTGCAGACAAGACACTGTCTAAAATGATAAATCATCTGTGGTATCACAATTCGGAGCTAGTCACAAAACAAGCATGGCTGCAAAATATCTAAAATTAATTTCCGTTGAAGCAAAAAGTTACGATGTAGGGATGTTCAATCTCGAACAAGTGGATGATTTATTGGACAAAAAATTGATTATTTTGTTTCTCAACGAACTCTAAATTTTTTCAAGAGATTTGAAATTAATACAAACTTTTTAAATACTGATCCCGATGAATCGCGTGACAATTCACACTATTTAAAAACTATCAAAATATTAAACAGTTTTAAGGTTGTCAGTGACACAGCTGAAAGAGGTGTAAAATTAATTCAAGACTTCAATTCCTGTTTGACGAAAGATGAAAAACAACGGCAGTTTCTGTTACAAGTTGTATCTAAATGTAGGAAAATTTTCCCTGACTCTTTTAAAGGCCACTTTATCCAACCCATTATCACCTTGATCTGATAATAAATTGTAAATGTAAATAATAATAATAACTTCTTTCCTTTATATACTAAACTTTAAATAATAAAATGCATTTAAACATGATTTCTTTTCATTTTTATATCTTTTTGCTTTTCTTTTCTCCTAAATCCTCCATTTTGAATATGGGTTTTGCTCTATTTACTTTTGAAAACAGTTTTAACTAAACCCTTTTTTTATGTACATATTGAAAACTAAATAAAGTAAAATCTAGAGAGCCGATGTAATTAAATCTTGCAATGTTTTTAGACATTTTCATGAAAAAAAAATCAATTTTCATAAAAAGTCAAAACTTCAACCCTGATGAGGCACTGGTTAAAGTTATCCAATTGAGCTGAAACTTTACTAATATCATTTCTTAGTCAACTGGCAACTTTTAGGAGCAACCCCCCCCAAAAAAATTCGAACATTGATTTTTTGTGACCACCCTAGTGTATATGTTCAACAGCAAAAATTTAGAGTCAAATAATAAATCGAATATTCTATATTGCACATTATGTAGAAATGTAGATGTTTAAACAAAACTCTTAATTTTTTTAACATTTTGCCTTTATTTATTATATTAAGTATTTAAAATGATTATAAAATATGTAATTAAAATCTTCCATAATTCTGTATCAAGCTTATATTGTTACTCTGTACTCCATTCTCGAGATTCACAAGTTTCGAAAGCCTAGAAAAACAAATATTTTAAATTATACAATACGTCCCAGATAAATTAAAATATATAATAAATTAAACAATAGGTTAAATTGTTAACGTTAATAAAAAATGAGGCCTTATCGACAATGTCTTCAGTCTCCGCATTCACAGATTTATCACCAAAACAACAGAAGTAATGGAATGAGATTTTTTATACTTACAATTCTTGAGAATTTTTAAGTATATTCGGAACTAAGCGCGGAGCTAGCTGAATTTATACAAAACGTCTAGGGAATTTTCATGTAAATTTTGAATGAAGTGCGAAGCTAGCTAAATTTACACAAAATTTCTTACGAATTATTATGTAAATTTTGAATCAAGTGTGGAGCTAGCTGAATTTATACAAAATTTTTTGAGAATTTTCATAAAAATTTTGAAAGAAATGAATCCGAACTTAGCAAATGCTTCTTTGATTGTGTTAGCCGATACTTGTTGGAAATTCATAATAAAATTATATAAAAACAACACTATGTTTTAATTTCCAATATATTTAAAGTCACTTGACAATTGTTTCACCATACAATGACTTCTTCAGAAGTAAATAAGAAAGAAAAATATTTGGTAGTAATACTGGTTAAATAGTGCTTAAAACTGTCCTTAATTACCTAAGATTATGCTAATCATTTTATTATATTATTTACAGACAGAATTATTTTAAGAATGCAAATCTGTGGTACTATTTCCGAGAACTAATAAAGGTTAAGTAAGTAGTTAAGTAAGTAACCTTACTTAACCTTTATTAGTTCTCGGAAATAGTACCACAGATTTGCATTCTTAAAATAATTCTGTCTGTAAATAATATAATAAAATGATTAGCATAATCTTAGGTAATTAAGGACAGTTTTAAGCACTATTTAACCAGTATTACTACCAAATATTTTTCTTTCTTATTTACTTCTGAAGAAGCCATTGTATGGTGAAACAATTGTCAAGTGACTTTAAATATATTGGAAATTAAAACATAGTGTTGTTTTTATATAATTTTAGCAAATGCTGCAAATAATAAAATAATGCAATGAGATTTTTTTATACTTACAATTCTTGAGAATTTTTATGTAAATTCTGAACGAAGCGCGGAGCTAGCTGAATTTGTACAAAATTCCTTGAGAATATTCATGTAAATATTGAGTAAAGTGCGAAGCTAGCTGAATTTACGCAAAATTCTTTGCGAATTTTAACATAAATATTGAATGAAGGGCGAGAATTTTCGTGTAAATTTTGAAAGAAGTGAATCCGAACTTAACAAATGCTCCAAATAATAGTCATTAACAAAAAAAATGTTGATTAATATTATTACTGATGTTTCATCGATTTAATGGGAGACTTTTATTTGAATCTAATTATCTTATTGTCATTTTTGGATTTTACATATACTTACATCACAATCAATAGCATTTTGCTTAGACGCGCACCAGTAAGCAGGTCCCCAGGTACATTTATCTTGTCCAACTAGTACAGGCTCGTCATGAGGAAGAGCAAAAGCGGCAACTAAAGGTAAAAAACTAATTAGCTTTTAAAATAGATATTTAAACCAGTCTGTATATCAAAATAATTTAAGCATATTGGCGGTTCTAACTCTGGTGGCCGCCCTAAGTCCACGCCGTAGTACCTGCTGGTGCAAAAGGTCTCGGATTCAAATCCCGGCAGGTCGGTATACTTATTTATTTTATAATTTATTTAAGTATATGTAGCTTGGACACATACATACGTAGTAATTGTTATAAAAAATGTAATAACGTTCTTGGCAGCAATACTTCGTTTTCTACAAGGTGTTCTGAAATATAAAAATGTATTTCGGTACTTGGACAACGTTGACGTATATTATAATATCCTCGTTGATATCCTTAGGATATGAAAAAAAGGTAAATCCCTATTACAATCGGAAGTTGAACGATAAAAAAATATATTGATAGAAAGCTATTTTAAATGGTTAATATAGTTGTAATCTAGATTCACAATTATCTAGATTATTTAAATCAATATAATGGATTTTGGTTTTTTGGTTACCATGTCACTACTTGCATGTTAAGGCCATTTTATTAAAGACCCCATTTCGATTTTTCCTAGATGAAAGCGTATATATGTACCTATGAGTTTTTTATTCCCTTATAGAGACCCAATTACTTGATGAATCTTTATGAATGATTAACGGTAATTTTGGCAGTAACAATAGTTATAAAGTTTTACTGAATTGAACTCTATATGTATATATATATATATATATATATATATATATATATATATATATATATATATATATATATATATATATATATATATATATATATATGTATATATATATATATATATATATATATATATATATATATATATATTTGAGTTTCGTACCGCAAAGTGTGTACATGTGAATCGAACGCCCGGCAATAATCAACTCGTTCAACGAGCATTATTACGGTAGTGTTTCGATCTATATAATTATTTTGTCGATTGCAAACGAGAGGGACTAGAAATAAAGCAGAGTATAGTGTTAGAATTAAGACAATAAGTAAAAAATTTGGAGGTTTATGAGAATAATTCTGTAAAATTGTATGAAGCTAACGAAACGATAAGCAACGACCTTAATCGTTTTACCGTTTACGGTGATAAGAAATATAAACAACAGTTTTTTTTTCTCCCGTGTTTGAAAATAGAATATACGAGGAACACACGTAAAGTTTTTATAACAGAAAAAACAATGGATAGCGATGATTATACCTCAGGAGACTCGAAAAGAGGAAAAGTCGAAGAAAAAGAAGAGTCAACTCCACGGACCTCACACTCCTGATAAAAGGGGTAGAAAGGCATAAGGATTAAGTAAGTAATATAATATATATATATATATATATATATATATATATATATATATATATATATATATAAATATATATATATATATATATATATATATATATATATATATATATATATATATATAATCAATGGTATGAGAAATGCCAGAATTGGCCAACGCTATATCGACATGAAGTCTATTTTGAACGGCTGGGGTGGGGATATGACAATCAGTGAAAAAAAGCTACATAACTTTAGATATGCGGATGATACTGTTATACTTGCAACGTTAATACACGACCTAGAAGCAATTATGGAGCGGCTTGAAATCACGCATAGAGCGAAAACCAAAGTAATGATTGTTACTCGTAATAAAGTTCTATCACAAATGAATGAAATTGCTGGTTTCACTATTGTAGACCATTTCAACTATTTGAGATTCCCCATGCCTAACAATGGTGGCTATGAAGCGAAAGTAAGAAGACGTTGGACTATGGCTAGAAACTTGACGATAAACTCACTAAGGCCTGGAAATATATAGCTATCACAAAAACACAAAATTTAGATTGCTATCCAGCCTTATTTTCCCTATAGCAACTTGCACATGGAACAAGCTGACAAAAGACGAATCGATGCGTTTGAGATGTAGGCATAACGAAGAATCCTCAGAGTATCATATACCGAACAGCGTCCTCTTGTATCTATTCTTGAAGAGCTTAGTATAAATGCGGTCGTTTTCATCACTTTCAAATAGAATTAATAGACAGAACTTGAAATATTTTGGTCACATTATGAAGAAAGTGGATGCCATGGAAAAGCTTGTTGTAATGGGAAAGGTAGAAGGTAAAAGATCAAGGGGACAGCCTCCAACAAGATGGTGTAACCAAGTAAAATCTCTTCTTGGTATGGATATGCACGAGTCAAGTCAGATCGCGCAGGATCAAGATGCCTGGAGAATCACTGTTGAGGCAGCAACTGCATAGTGTCACCGATACTCCTAATGAGGTGAAAGGATTGAGAGAGAGAGATATATCGACGTAATTGAACATAAATGTAATAAGGCAAAAATATAATCAAAGTTTACCAGAAAACAGAAGAAATAAAAAAAAAAGTAAGATATGGCGACATTATCTTACCAAAAGTATTTACATTAATAGCAGAAAATAGTTACGTGCAAGATTTCAAAGTAGTCAGTTCTCAGAAGAAGTTCTAAAGAGACAAACGTCACCATCACTTATTAAATCGATACATGCGAAATACAAAAGATTTATACCTACTAAAAGATATATTTTAAATACTGGGAAGAATGAAGAGGTATAATACAAGACATTATCATAATATCAAAAAACCGGTCAAGTGCAAGATGAACTTGCGCAATTAGTGTTCCGTACGTTGATTGTTTTTAAAATAAAATTTTTTGTTAGGGTAGTATAAAATGATTAGTGACTTCACAAAACACACCCCAATTGAGTTTTCAACAAAGTTTGTTTCCAATCTTTACTGAAAACTGGTGACCTTGAAATTTTGTTTTTTGTTGATATACCAAATAAATTATTAAAGGTAATGCACTCGTGATAATTTTCGTTCAATCTATACCCCGTGGAGAATATTCCAGAATTTTTTCAAAATTTTTTGACCAGTTCTTTTCGAGATAAGGTAGGGGACAGCGATTTTTTAAAAGTAATACGAAGAAAAGTGTGCGCAAGTATTACATTATATATATATTTTTTACTCGTGTTTTCACAAGCTTTCATTTGACACCACACTCGATGACCTAGTAAAAAAAAATTTTTTCACTTCCGATTTCACCCCTCAAAACGAACCCCTTAAGTCAAAATTTATGTTACGATGGTATAAAACGATCAGTGACTTCACAAAACACACCCCAAATGAGTTTTCAACAAAGTTTGTTTCCAATCTTTACTGAAAACTGGTGATCTTGAAATTTTGTTTTTTTTTTTATATACCAAATAAATTATTAAAGGTAATGCACTCGTGATAATTTTCGTTTAATCTATACCCCGTGGAGAATATTCCAGAATTTTTTCAAAATTTTTTGACCAGTTCTTTTCGAGATAAGGTAGGGGACAGCGATTTTTTAAAAGTAATACGAAGAAAAGTGTGCGCAAGTATTACATTATATATATTTTTTACTCGTGTTTTTACAAGCTTTTATTTGACACCACACTCGATGACCTAGTAAAAAAAAATTTTTTCACTTCCGATTTCACCCCTCAAAACGAACCCCTTAAGTCAAAATTTATGTTACGGTGGTATAAAACGATCAGTGACTTCACAAAACACACCCCAAATGAGTTTTCAACAAAGTTTGTTTCCAATCTTTACTGAAATCTGATGACCTTGAAATTTTTTTTTTTTTTATATACCATATAAATTATTAAAGGTAATGCACTCGTGATAATTTTCGTTCAATCTACACCCCGTGGAGAATATTCCAGAATTTTTTCGAAATTTTTTGGTAAGTACTTTTCGAGATAACGCCCGGGACAGCGATTGTTCGCGAATTTTTAAAAATAATACAAAGAAAAGTGCGCGCAAGTATAATATTATATATATATTTTTTACTCGTGTTTTCACAAGCTTTCATTTGACACCACACTCGATGACCTAGTAAAAATTTTTCTTTTCACTTCCGACTTCACCCCCCAAAACTAACCCCTTAAGGCAAAATTTAATTCTCAAAACTACATGGCTCTGATGAGGCCATCAATTCCTATATTATTACCAAATTTCACCTTTCTATGTCAAATAGTTTCGGAGAAAATCGGGTGTGACAGAGACAGACAGACACCGAAGTGATCTTATAAGTGTTCCGTACGGAACACTAAAAATAAAAATGAACTGAAGAAGATGTTAGAACTAGAATACAAGCAAAACATCTCTAAGAAACAATACCCATTATAAGTCGGGTAAAACCAAAAATTCAGCCTATTATTATAAATATATTATAAACTTTTGCGTGTAGTAGAGAGCAGAAGGCTTGTTTTTTTTACAAAAGCTTAACACCCGTGACATTCATACACTTTAGACAGACTTTAGCATTTTTAACTTGAAAGAAAGAAATACTGATATTCCTCGTTCACTTTCTGATTCGAATAAAATAAATGACTATTTCGCCAGCAACTTTATTCAAATCCCGATCAGATGAATTGGTATCAAAATATCAAAATCCTGGACTGGAAAATTTTAATTTTCACATTGTTAATGGAAAAGTCGAAAAAACATTGTATTCCATAAAAACCAATGCGGCCAACATGGACGGGTTAAATATTAAATTTCTACCGTGGGTCATTCCATACGTCATACTCTTTATTAATCACTAGAGACCGGATTATATCCAACATAAAAATCTTGAAATATGCATGCAAATATGCATGAAAAATGCTTAAAATATGCGTGAAAAGGGTCAAAATATGCAATATTAAATAATAATAAAAATGGTAATTTTTAGTTTTTTATTTCAAAATCAGCATAAAATTAACAAGTTATCGACGATGTTTAAATTTAATTAACATTTATTTAACATTTTTTTTAAAGTTATTTAACATTTGTATTCTTGTACACGTAAACAATAAGGTATTGTTCCAAATGTTGGGTAGTAAGATTGTGTCTTCGATCACTTAAAATATTTTTATAACAAGTGGAAAAAAGACAGTTCCACATCCACTGAGATAACTGGGCAGTATTTGAATATGGATGCTATGTTATCACTTATTGTTTCTGTCAAAAGTTCACCCGTCCCATTAATAAAACTATCAATTTGACACAAAGGTTCAAAGCCTGGGTTATTGCACAAAATGTTTTCGAACTTTTCTTTAACTCTACGCGGGAATACATCTGGCAATGTGGAGTTTATTTGACGGATTTTATTCATTAACTGAATTGATTCGGTCAACGCCAAACCTCGAGTTTCAAGCTTTTTGATACCCGCAGGTATGTGAGAAAAGTGAGTGCTAATCAAAGCTATGTTTTTTTTAATATCAGAATCGTTAAATGCTTTCTTGGATTGACGAACTGCCATAGCCTCTGCACTATCGAGGTCATTTACTACACCTTTGATGGCCTCGAAATGTTCATTGTAAAATTGTACAGCTTCATTCCATGTTCCCCATCGAGTTACCACTGGTTCGAAAGGTAAAGGCACTTTTGGCAGTTTTTCTTTATAGGCATTATTGCGAGTAGGTGCCTTACGAAACAGTTTCTTTGCTAATGAAATCAGTTTATTTACATTTCCAAACGTGGATCGTACTTCTTCAGCGAGTCGATGGACTCCGTGAGCAAAGCGCGACACATGAATTAAATTTGAATAAAATACTTGAAGGACTTTGGCTGCCTTGATCATATAGGGAGCAGCATCTGAGAGAAATATAAACACTCTTTCATCTGCAGAAGATTCAGGAAATATTTTTTTAATACCTTCATTCACAAATCTGGCGATCGTAGAATGATTTGTCTTGTCAAGTTCTTTGCAAGCCACCAAATAGAAAAAAGAAGGCTCTAATCTTAATGCACCCACAATTAAATTCGCAATATAACGACCACAACTGTCGGTAGTTTCATCAGCTGAAATCCAAATAATGTCATCCTTAAGTTCATTACGTATTTCTTCCAGAACATGTTGATAAATTGTTGGTATGTAATTTTTACGCAGTGTTGATTCATCTGGTATTTTTGATTCAAGCAATATAGGATTTGTAAGTTTGTGGAGAGGAATATTACTTGCAAGCAAGGCTTCACATAAATCCATGCTAAAGTGTTTTTTTTTATTTGCCTATAGAAGTGGAATCACTGCTACTTGCTGCTATTATAAGTTGTTATCGTGGGCCCTTTTTTGCAATCCTGCGATATGAAGATTTGTCTTGACATGCTGGTCAATTTAAAACTTTTTTGTGCACGAAACATTTTTCTCGCAAACTCGACAATATAAAACATTTCCGTCGTATGTAAATGTTCCAGGATAATCAGCTACCCACGAAGAGACACTTTTTTTGCGGGTGGCATGGTACACGTTAAACTTTAACACAACATGTTAAAAATTGCAAAAAGACTACACTGATGCAAGCACGTCAACAATAATGTTAAAACTGATATCTTGTTCTAAAATAAAAATTCGTCTTCGAGAAAATTGTTTATTTGATCCACGCTCAAACAAATATTCTTAGAAACTAACTACTTATCACTTAATATTCCGACCGAGAAACAAAGGAATAAAATAGCGTCGTAATTTTGGGTATTCCCTTGGCACTATAACCTAATCGATGTTTAGACTATTGCAGGTAATGTCCCGGCGATAAGATCGGTTCCAGACGGCGACATTAACAATTGCCTAGTAATACCGAGAAATATTGTAAATATAGGGAAAACATGCATCATTACTAGATTTTGGGTAAAATATACAATAATCGGTGAGAATGGTCTAAATATACAAATGCATATGAAAATATGCAAATGCATATGAAAATATGCAAATGAATATAATCCGGTCTCTATTAATCATATTGTTAATAGTTGCTTGTAACTAAATAGGTTTCCAGATTATTAAAAATATGTAATTACCTACAATCATAAACCCCAATGACTGTAAAGATTTAAGACTTTGAAGTGTTCCTCTTGCTCTTTCTAAGATTTAGCAATAAGGATTATGGACAGTCATACTGACAAATTTTCTATTCTGTCAGATTTTCAATCGGGCTTTAGGCCAAGGCATAGCTAAGGGGCGGCAATTTTGGGAGTGACGGACGACATACTGAGCGGTCTTGATAGGGGATACCTGTCTGTTTTGAACTTGATTGACTTCTCGAAGGCCTTTGACACTATAAATCATAACTTATGTTCTATACTGACCTACATTGCTAATAATAGGAGCAAGCCAAAATTGTTGCACAATTTTTTAAATAATAGAAGTCAATTGGTACGGGTCGGCAGTGTTGAGTCAGGAGCGATGACAGGGTAGTGGTTAAGGTGTCTGCTTTCTACGCCAGCAATCCGACTTCGTATCTATTATACCCACTAAAGCCCGCTCGTTTTGGCCGTTCGGGACCAACATTAAACTATAGGTCCCCTTTGCCTGTGGAATACTTAAAAAAAGGCACCAACCACAGACCACAGAGGGTCGCCTACGTACGTGTCAAATATGTCACTTCAAGAAGAGCCACACTCCAGTCTTCCTGTTTCATATGGAGTCATACAAGGTTCTATCCTGGGACCTTCAATTTTTACAATTTACACGGCAAAGTTCACTTATACGCCGAAGATCCCAGCAGTATTATACATTTTATCCAGAAAATATTCACCGGTGTGTTTGAAAACTGAATAAAGATTTTGTAGGACTAGTTTCAGCTACCAAGGAATATTCCCTATTTTTTAATTCGAAAAAGAGATTAGTAAGAGATTTGATCCCCCATTAATATTAAAATAATAACGAAATGTTGTCAATAACTGAAACTTGCAGAAATTTAAATTTTAAAATAGAAATCAGACATCAACATAACTATTTATCAGACAGGTTTTAATCCAACCATGATCTACAACTGTAAGGATTAATTAAATATAATCAAAAATTGTATTGTATAGATCTTCTGTATTGTCCAGGTTTTATTTTTGTTATTCGGTGTATGATTTTTTAATAGACTCATCGGATAAATGTCCTATTGAAGTGCTACAACATTCACGTGTGTGTGTTTAATATTTAGCATCTACAAAAGAAATTATATTCCTCATAAATAAACTGACTAAATATGATTAAAAGATGTGTAACGCTTAGGCTGAAAAATGTTTGGTCTGATACATAGATGTTTACAAGTTACAGTCTTTTTAGTGACATTAATTTTGATATTTTCAAAACGATTGAAAAAATTTCGTGTGTTGATGAAACACTGTTTTTTGATGGGAAAGAATACCGTTCAAGAAAAGCAATGGCTTGAGAAGTATTACAAGGACTCTGCTTCTGGAAAATTACTCATAATTTACTGGTATGCTGAATTTAAACGCGGTCGTACAGACACAAATGATGCTGAACGCTCTGGACACCCAAATGAGGTGGTTACACCGGAAAATATAAAAAAAATCCACAAAATTGTTTTGGATGACCGTAAAGTGAAATTGCATAAGATAGCTGACCCCCTAAAGATATTAAAAGAATGTATTGGTCATATTTTGCATGAACACTTGAGCATGAGAAAACTTTGTTTAAAATGGGTACCGCGTTTCTTCCAGTGGACCAAAAACAACAACGTGTTGATGATTCTCAGCGCTGTTTGGAACTGTTTAAACGCAATAAAAAGGATTTTTTCTTGCGATGTGTGACAATGGATGAAACACAGATCCACCAGTACACACCGGAATCAAATCGGCAGTCAGCTGAGTGGACAGCAGCCGGTGAAAGCCGCCCAAAGTGACCAAAGACACAACAGTCGGCTGGGAAGATTTTGCCTCTGTATTTTCGGATGTGCATGAAATAATTTTCATCGACTATGCTGAAAAGGGAAAAACCATCAGTAGCGAATATTATATAAAGTTATTGGTGCGTTTGAAGGCAGAAATCGCAAAGAAACTATCCCAAATAAACAAGGAAAAAGTGCTCTTTCATCAAAACAATGCACCGTGTCACAAGTCAATGGTTACGATGGCAAAATTGCATGAATTGAAGTTCGAATTGCTTCCTTATCCACTATATTTTCCAGATTTGGCCCCTAGCAACTATTATCTATTCGCAGACTTCAAACAAATGCTTGCGGGAAAGAGATTTGTCGAAACTGAGGCCTATTTTAAAGGCAAAGACAAATTCTTCTACAAGAAAGGGATAGAAATATTAGAAAAGCGTCGGGCTGATTGTATCGCTCTTGAAGGAGACAATATTGTTGAATAAAGTCGAATTTTTTAAAAAAAGTAACTAGACCAAAAACTTTTCAGCCTACGTGTTATTACAAGCAGCTTCTTGATTTCATAAAATTAATTTAACAATTACTTTTTTGATTTACATATATATAACCTAAACATTTGATTTAAAGGTAGTCTTACTCCTCCGGGTCGTAGAACTAAATAATTTAAACAGTTTAAAACGTTTTCATATCAAATTCCTAAAATTTCTTAGGATTTCAAACTAAAGGATCTTGAGGCATTTATCGTATTTTTTGGATACTCTGTATATACGTGAAATAAAAACTTTTTATAGTTGTTCATAGAATTTAAACTTGTAAGGATTTTGTTGAGCTGTTGGAATAATTTAATAGAAAATCAAAAATCAAAAATATTGCTAACTTGCCCAGTTATATTTTAAATCGAAAAGTAGTTTAAGGGTATACACCTAGTTATCCGAGTCCCAAAAATTCAATTTTTGGATTTTTTACATTTTCTTTTAGTAGGATATCTTAAGAATATTTTTTGTAAGTTTCATAAGAATCAGTTTAAAATTGACGAAGTGGCAGCAGTTGAAAAGAAGTGCCGTTACGTAGAGTTTTCGGATCAGGTAGCGAACAGATGCTCTCGGGTCAGCCTTCGCCGACTTTAAGTCGATTTAATTTAAACTTTGCCTTTTATAATATAATACAAAAAGAGTCTTCAATTATCCTTCTTAGAAGGGACAAAGCATTCACATCTGCTATTCTAAGGTTCTATATTCGAAACTAGGAATTTGTGAGGTATCGTTGTACAGTTCATTCGTAGCAGTTCACTCGTAGCAGTTCACTCGTAGCAATTCAGTCGTAGTAGTTATTAAAATTAAATATAATGACAGTTATGTGAGTTTATTGTGGCCGAAGTACACATGACTACACAGCTAAAATAAGCGGAGTACGAGTTAACTTGGTCCAGCGACAACTGCTACAAAATAAAAAAAAGAAGCTAGAATGTGTCATACCCAATTTTACAATAAAATTAGTATTCTAGTAGCTCAAATAGCTGATGAAAATTCAGTATATGGCCCTGAAGTTCGTGATTCGTTTACACGTAAGAATTTTTTAAATTTTAACTTTAAATACGTTTTTCGTCAAACTACTTCACTGAACCAATTTTGATGAATTTTGGTACATATTTTCTCTATACATATTACTTGTCTTTGAACTAAGAAATTTTAATTTTATCAAGAATTTTTTTTTTAATTAGCAGTGTAAAACGCCGTAAGGTAATTTTTTCGCTTTTTTGTATAACTCAGTGCCATTTGATGAAAAAGATAAATTAAAATTCTTCGTTCAAAGACTCTAGTAAACTAATTTGTTTGGAAATTTTTATTTCAAATAATGCAGCTCTCAGCAATCGTGCACACTGCAATGCTCCTTAAAAAAAAGGGTTGCAGGGGAATAGGTCATTTTTTTTAATTATAATTTCACAAATTGTATTTTAAGCTATGTACCTAATATTATACAAAATAAAAACCTTATTTATATAATGATTAAAAAAACTCCTAAAAAACGGTTTTTTTCAGCTTCATGACTAGGTACATCTTTTTAAAGTGATATCAAATTTATAACTGAATATATGTTTGATAAGTAAAATTAATTATTTCAAAAAACAGTTATCTTAAAATAATGAAATACATGTCAACCAAGATTTAGACTTGGAACATAGTATTCGTTTAAACGACTAGACAGAAGGAACTAAGTAGTTAATAATATATGATTATTGGTAACGATTAAATTGCTCGAGGGGAGTAAAATAGATCGTAAATAACCTAATACACCTACGAAATTAGAAGTTAAGGGACTTTAATTTGATACATTCTTATATATTTTTCTTTGCCACTTTTCCAATTTAATAAGCTAAAAAACTAAGAATAAAAATATTATTTTACAAAATGTATAAAAACTTACCAATAAGTGCCAATAGGAAAGTAAGAAGAATTGTGAATTTCATTTTAATATAAGGAAATGGAAACGTGTCACTAAGTAAAAAAATGAAGGTTCAAAATCAGTAATATATTTATAATAATTTCTTACGTTTCAAGAGTCCTAATTTATACTGTTTTAATAATAAAATGTTGCCACTTCTAGGCCAAATGTTTTGATGAAATTTGGAAAGGTAGGCGTTCCTAAATTCATTTTTTAAAACTTTTATCTAAGTTCGGCAACCCTGATATAATTACTATAATTATTAACTATAATTTACTTACAATTAACACTATCTATATTACCAGGACCAATACATCCAGAACTTGTTTTAAAAAAATACTTAGGAAAAGTCCACTGAATGTTAATTTATTTCAATCATTTATTTTCAATTAGCAGTAAAATAATATATATAAATAATTTTTGTTAATATTTAATTATCGATTCTATTATTTGTCAATTTTGATAAAAACCAATTAAAAACACAATAATTACGTTACCTGATGATAAAATGAGATTGTAAGTAAGGAAAGGTATTGGGGAAAAAAATCAAACACTAAAAAATTAATTTCAATCAAGACAAGAGAGATTTGGTACAGTGGTGATATAATTATTGTGTAGACTCATGGGGCCAAAGATTCCAAAATCCCAGCGCAATACATACATATATATATATATATATATATATATATATATATATATATATATATATATATATATATATATATATATATATATATATATATATATATATATATATATATATATATATATCTATATCTATATATATATATATATATATATATATATATATATATATATATATATATATATATATATATCATCATTAGCTTATTCCATCTATAGTTGGATGTAAGCCCCTCCAAGTTTTCTCCAGTGAGCTCTGTTGTTTGCCTTTTGCATCCGCTGTCCCGCTAATCTTTTTACGTCGTCCGTCTATCTTATCTGTGGTCTCCCTCTGCATCTATTATGTTCTCTAGGCCACCATTCAACATACAGCGCGTGTGTCCATCTTTGTCTGTGGTCTCCCTCTCTATCTGTTATGTTTTTGATATGAAAACTTGGATTTTAAGTCATTTTTTCACTTGTCTATATTGAGAGCTATTGGATTCAACTACAGGAAATATCCCAAATCGACTAGAGAATTAAATATTTAGTAAACCTTTTATTTCTGCCTTGGACATGCATTTCGCTAATCACGTGAACATTATCAGCAGCTATAACTGATTGATGATGTTATATTGATGGCTAGCAAAACATAGGTCTTTATGACACCAAGTTCGTTCCAGTCTACAGTGCGATCGGAAATTATTCCATTTGAAAATGAAATAATTCGAAACAAAAATTAGAAAACCATCAATCTGAAAATAAGGATAATAATAAAAAGGCACTGTTAATTTCTTGTCCATCCACAGCTTTTCACTTCCAATTAAGTACCATCCGTCATTTTCTTCAACTGATTGATGTTTATAACATAGTTAGCATATGCAAAGGATTTAGGTAAGTTAATTTAAATATCGGTGAGTTCACGTCAGAAAATCGCAATTCTAAAGACATAATTATGGAGTCTAGGTACGATACAAGGGACCTCATAAATTGTTCAGTAGTGTTGCCTTCCTGCAGTTCTAGAGATGATCAGTTCCACTTACAACTGCTCTGCTAGTTGACAAGCAGCCCGTTAAAATCATTATGTCATAGTGTAAAACGATATAAAATTTAATCCTTATCACTACATAAAAAATTGCAGTTGTAATAAATAAAACTTTCACATGTCGCTTTTACATGCCCTCATACTAGCTAAACCTTTGAAACTCTACCATATTTAACCGCAAGTAAATATACTAAGTTGGGAATGTGGAATCTTTGGCATAATGACACTACTCAGTATATATCACCACTACACCAAACACTTTATTTTTGCACTCGACGCGCGTTTCGCTAACCATGTTATCTTCATCAGGAGCGATGATTTAATGTCAATCATCGCTCTTGATGAAGAAACATGGTTAGCGAAACGCGCGTCGAGTGCAAAAATAAAGTGTTTGGTGTAGTGGTGATATATACTGAGTAGCGTAAGTAAATATGCTTAAAATTTGTTCGTTATCTCGATTAAAAGAAAAGATCTATTCTCAAAATATCGATTTTTTCAACTTTTCTTAGAAAATCTATGTTTGTTATAATTTAGATTAAAAAAACACTGTATGTACAGGAACTCAGAACTGTCACCTTTAGGGCAATACAGAAATTATATGTTTTAGTCCTATGTTCATCCTAAAATGTAATTTCTGTAAAAAGTACAAGAACTTTCGATACTTCTCGAAAGAAGGCACTTTTCAATTATTGATTAAATCACATTGTCGCATTCTAACACTTTCAATATTTAGATTAATACTCCTTTGATACATCTATATATATATATATATATATATATATATATATATATATATATATATATATATATATATATATATATATATATATATATATATATCTATATATATATATATATATATATATATATATATATATATATATATATATATACATATATATATATATATATATATATATATATATATATATATATATATATATATATATATATATATATATATATATACACCAGGTGTACAAGTATGAAATGCGGATTTTTTTTCTAAAAAAACATGTTAAATTCGGAAGAATAATAAAAAGTGCTTTATTCAAAGTATGCTCCATCGCTCCATCTTTCGGGCAATTTGTGAATACCACGCCAGTAAAAATCTTCCCCTTTTGCTGCGAACCATTCATCGAGCCATTTTTTCACATCTTCATACGAACCAAAGCGCTGCTCAGCAAGTGCGTGACCCATCGATGCAAACAAGTGGTAATCGGAAGGAACCAAGTCTGGTGAGTAAGCCGCATGGGGTAGAACTTCCCAGCTGAGTGCTTCCCACGTGTCGCGAACTGGTTTTGCCGTATGTGTTGGAGCATTGTCATGAAGAAAAATGACTTTGTGTTGTCTCTTTAGGTATTCTGGCCTTTTTTCAAGCAGCGAACGATTCAAATCGGTCAATTGTTGTTGGTAACGTTTAGTATTAACCGTTTTCCCAGGTTTTAGCAGCTCATAAGAGACCACGCCCCTCTGGTCCCACCAAACACAGAGCATCGTCTTTCTGCCAAAACGATTCGGTCTTGCGGTCGATGTGGAGGGTGCGTCTGGGTCTACCCATGATTTTTTGCGCTTGGAATTCCCAAAATAAATCCACTTTTCATCCCCTGTAACTATACGATGCAAAAACGACTTCCTTTTGTACCGAGCGAGCAAAATGTCACACGTGTTTTTGCGCTTTTCCATTTGCCTGTCGTTCAACTCATGTGGTACCCATCTACCGGCTTCTGAATCTTTCCCATTTCTCGTAGCCGATTGGAAACAGCTTGTTGACTAACGCCCAATTGCTCGGCGAGTTGTTTTTTGTGTTTGCGAATCATCTTCGTCCAACAATGCTTGCAATTCTCCACATCTTCGTATTTTTTGGCGGTTTTCCACGTTCCTTGTCTGCACATCGAAGTCACCACTTTTGAAAGGCCGAAACCATCGTTCAACGTATCTTGCGATGGAGTATGTTCACCATAAGCTTCTCGAAGTAATCGGTATAATTCAACAGCAGTTTTCTTCAAATGAAAACAAAAAATTAATGCTGTCCGCGAATGCTCTTTATTCGGCATAAATTTCGACATATTGTTGATGACACAACAAAATGGCGCAGTGTCAAATCTTTATAGCACAATCTGCATTGAAGCACTATCTGTTGTCTGAAATCCGCATTTCATATGTACACCTGGTAAACTAGCGGTGCCCGCGGCTCCGCTCGCGTGGACTTAATTCACTATTATCGTCAGTGCTTATTCTATTCCTTATGTTACGTAAAGTAACATAGAACGTATGTACTTTATAAAAAAACACCTAAATCGGATAAGTGGTTCTTGAGTGCTAAGCGTACTAACGGACAGACAAACAAAGAGACGTTGCGTTTTATATAGTATAGATTTGTTTTTAGAGAGAGACATTACATTTTATAAATACATATATATATATATATATATATATATATATATATATATATATATATTGTATTCTTTGTTACATGATATTGTTCCATAAATAATAAATATATCCTTTAACCTGGCCAAAGAACGTACAAGTATTTATGAATCTAAAAAAAAAAACACATAAATCGGATAAGTGGTTCTCGAGTGATAAGCGCACACACAGACAGACAGGGAGACGTTGCATTTTATATAAATTATAGATTATAGATTCTTATTATTATTATTATATAACCTGGAAAAAGAACATATGTATGAATTAAAAAAAAACACGTAAATCGGATAAGTGGTTCCCGAGTGATCTAACGGACAGGCAGACAGACAGACATAGTTGCATTTTATATATATTATAGAAGATTATAGATAACCGGGCCAGAGAACAAATGTATGAATTAAAAAAAAAATATATGTAAATCGGATAAGTGGTTCGCAAGTCATAAGCGCATTAACGGACAGACAGACAGACAGACAGAGAAATATTGCATTTTATATATATTATATTCTTTGCTACATAATATTGTTCCATATTTAATGGTTTAAGCAGTGGATTGCAAGAGAACGCGCTAGCGGCAAGTTTTCTTTTCTTCGACTTGATTCACTATTATCGTCACTGCTTACTCATTATGTTACCTAACGTAATAAAATATAGCCTATAACCTGTCCCGAGAACATATGTATGTTTAAAAAAAGCACGTAAATCGGATAAGTGGTTCTCGATTGCTAAGCGCACTAAAGGACTAACAGAGAGACATTACATTTTATATATTATAAATTATAGATATATATGGTAGATGGTAGGCTTATCAGTCAACTGTTGAAGATGCTGTGTTCTATTTTTTATGGCACGTGCTGTTTTTTATGAAACATTGCAAATTGGTAATGCTAAACGTATATTAAGTATTTTATGGATTTTGTCAGACGAATAATTTTCAGTACAGTTTTCTTAATTACTCACAGGAGCTATGTCGGGAATGTGGAATCTTTGGGACTACTGCACTAAAATGGAGCTAATATTGTTAGCGAATCGCGCGTCGAGTGCAAAAATAAAGTTTTTGGTATAGTGGTGATATATACTGAGTAGTACACAAAGGTAGTCAAATTTTTTATGTTTTGTAAATTATATCTAGTTCTTAATCTACAATACATTTTTACTACGAAATATTTAATTGCGGAGGAGAAACATTTTGTCTGTTACTTATTTTGATGCCTAAAAATAATAGTGGATTGTCTGGACACTGACAAAATATGAGTTTTCAGTTGTAAATAATCAACGTTTTCCATGCTTTGTATTTTTTGTGATATATGTATTGGCTGAAAATTTCGTAATGGATTTTTTCCATGTCTGCTCATAAGAATTAAGCTAAGAATTTCCCATATATTTCCTATTACATGTATTTTGTTTACAATTTATCAAAAATTGAATAAACTAGACGTAGATAGTAAGTCGTATATATTTTGCTATCAATAGTCAGTACAAGTAAACTTATTTTTTGTTTTTTTATTACAAAATTCAATATAAGCGTTGCCGGTACGCTTCTGTAATATTAAAAAGTCGAAATATTCTATGAATTTTTTTACTGAAAGCTAAAAAATACATGTATAACGAGAACTTGAATTGTGCTGTGCTGAAAATTAATACCACCTTTTAATGAACTACATTTTTTAAGTGGAATATACCGATTATTTGTCGTTTTACTAGGCTTCAAATTTACGTCACTACCGATTCACAATAATTTTAAATTCCACAAATCATAAAAATAACTTTTAGAAAAAACGACTAGGTGTCCTCTATTGGTGGGGGTTTTGTTAGGAAAAAATATTTCATGATTTTTTATTACCGGTTACTGAGAAATCATCAGCAATTTTTTTTACAAGACGTGCTAATTTTATAATTCACTTAGGAAGAAAGGTATTGTTTTCATAAAATGTTCACCCATCGAGATATTTGCCTTTTTTCACGTTTCAAAGATCCTAGATCACAGTGAATATAGCTTTCGATCTTCTTCTGTCTGTATGTGCAATAACTTTTAAATGAAACAAGGTATGGATATGGAATTTGGTATAAACACAATAATTGAAGTAGGAAGAAAACGGAGCAATATTGCATCAGGCAGATAGTAAAAGGGAAGTGGGTAAATTTTGTACCGAACCAATAGTAGAGAACTATTGAAATTCTTGCACTTTTTACAAAATAGCAGCATATAGTCTTAAAACAGATAATTTTTTTATTGTACTGGCAGTGACAGCTCTGACGCTGCCTTATAGCTCTAAGTTTCTGTGTATAGAATCTCCTTTTTATCTAAATAGTGTATAGAATATACAGGGTGAGTCAACCATAGAGTAAAGTTCGTTATCTCATTTGTTTATAATATCTATAAATATAGTAGTTTTAGGGAATGTTAAGGTGCACAGTTTAAAATTATTTTTGAGTATTCAGGGTACCTCAAAAAAGTGTGGTCGATATAACATATGTTTGTCTAAATGAAACACCCTATTTTCTAATTTATTTTTAAATTCTGCATAAAATTTTAAAACTTTTTTATTAATAATGTTATCTACCTAAACCTAGTAGTTTTTCTAATTTATTTTTTTTTTAAAAAATACTAGTTTTCAGTTTTATAAAAAATTGGCAGTAGCTCCATTGTTTTTGAAGGTGGAATACCCATAATTGGTACGAGCGTTCTATAGAGATGAAAAAAAAAGATATGTTTAAAGAAATTGAGTTAGATGCTACAGGGTGTTCAAAATAAATTTATGCATATATGCAATCTATGCATATTTTAAAATGAAAAATCTCAAATTTTTTAAATGGCACACCCTGTATATTATTATTTTTTCTGATGGATTTTACAAAACCCTCCAACTTTCATTAAGTTTGTCATACACCTATTTCTAATAGTTTTCGATTTATTTTGAATTTTTCAATTTTTACCCTTGTTACGCTATAACATCATAGTTGCCAAGACAAAACAAAAATATAGGCATTGTCAAATTTTGACATGTCTATAAAGCAAGTAAAAATAGTTTAATTTGTTGTAGTAAGTGACATATAAAGGTAATAGTTATGGATTTTCCTAAAAATGAGTTATTTGATATGGTTTATATTCTGGGCGGGGCGGGAAAAAAATGTCTTTTGGCAGTAAGGCTTTACGGAGCGAAGTACCCTAATAGACGTATATCATCTAGAAAATCTTTTCAGTGCTTAATGGAACGGTTTGATGGTAGTGGTAGCGTTGAGTATACAAAACGGAAAAGTAGTAAACCAAAATGCTACCAATGAGGCAAAAGAAATGGAGATTTTACTTCAGTTGGAAAACCAAAACCACTGGTCGCTTAATGTATGCTGTGGAATATTAAACTGGTCGCTTATTTTCGAATTATTAGTCCATATTTTTTCCGCGAACCGCTTAACGGGCCGAGATATCTAAATTTTTTGTAAAACGAATTACCCCAGCTTCTTGAAGCAGTTGATAACTTTGAAAGGGATCAAATGTAGATTCAACAAGATAGAGCTCCTGCTCATTACTACCGGGAAGTTCGGGAATTTTTAAACGATCGTTACCCACAAAAATAGATCGATAGGGATGGATTCATTCAGTGGCCCCCTCGATCATGTGACTTAACACCTTTAGACTTCTTTTTGTGGGGCTACATTAAAGATCGTGTTTACGTGAATCCCCCTTCAATACCAGTAGATATGGAAAATAGGATACGGGATGCGTGCAGGACAATAACGCCCTTTATGCTAAGGAAAGTGAAGGAAAATATAGCAAAACGACTAAATATATTGAAGGGCATATTTTTGAACATTTATTACGTCATAATAATTCATTATTAGATAAGTTAAACTATATTAAAGTTATTATTACTATTTGTTTATGTTTTCACCACATCGTAAGTGTATTAAACACAAGGGTAAAAATTAAAAAATTCAAAATAAATCGAAAACTGTTAGAAATAGGGACATAGTTAATAAAAGTTGGAAGGTTTTGTAAAATCTATCAGAAAAAAATAATAATAAACAGGGTGTGCTACTTAAAAAATTTGATATTTTTCAATTTAAAATAGTCGAAATGTATAAATTTATTTTGAACACCCTGTAGCATCTAACTCAAATTTCTTTACATATATCTTTTTTTCATCTCTACGGAACGCTCGTACCAATTATGAGTATTCCATCTTCAGAAACAAAGCGCTACTGGCAATTTTTTACAAAACTAAACCACTAAAAACTAGTATTTTTTAAAAAAAATTGAAATAGTAAAAAAAAATTTAGGTAATAACATTCTTATTAAAAAAGTTTTAAAATTTTACGCAAAATTTTAAAAATAAATTAGAAAATAGGATGTTCCATTTAAAAAAAAAACATATGTTATATCGGCCACACTTTTTTGAAGTACCCTGTATACTCAAAAATAATTTTAAACTGTGCACCTTAACTACTAACATTATTAATAAAAAAGTTATAAAATTTTACGCAGAATTTAAAAATATATTAGAAAATAGGATGTTCCATTTAAAGAACATATTTTATATCGGCCACACTTTTTTGAAATACCCTGTATATAAATAATTTTAAACTGTGCACCTTAATATTCTCTAAAACTATTTTATTTAACATTTTTTCGTCATTCCCGAAACAAATGAGATAATGAACTTTACTCTATCGTTGACTTACCCTGTACATTTTTGAAGAACACCTGAAAAATCTACCTTATGACAATTGAACTTTTCATTTGATCGAGATAATGAACAAACTTTAAGCATATTCACTTATAGTTAAATATCTTAGAGTTTCAAAGGTTTAGCTTGTACGAAGACGACACGAGATAGTTTTATTTATTGAAACCGCCATTTTGTATGTAGTGATAGAGAATTATATTTAATATCATTTTACATTGTGACATAATGAATAAAAGCTAAACTATGTTTTTAATGGGAATAAGGCGGTTATTAGTGGGTATGAAAAATTTCTACTTTAGATCAAAAAAAAGTTGCAGTATATCATTTATGTTAGTTGCTGCCAGCCAACTAACAGAGCAGTGCTAAGTAGAACTGATCATCCCTAAGACTGTAGCACAGCACCTAATGCGTAAGAATTCTTGAGGTCCGTTATCCTATCGTATCTAGACTCTATAATTTACGATCACGATCTGCCTATGTCAATCCACTGCTGGATGTAGGCTTTTCCCATTTCATCTGTTGAATTCCTGCCATTTTTCTGATATCGTCTCTCTATCTCGTATTTGATCTTCCTGAAGTTCTACGTCCAAGCCTCAGTCTTCACTCAAAATTTTTCTTTTCTATCTGTCATCTGTTTTACCCCTCTAACCTTTCTATACACCCACGACTTTAGTTTGTTGTCGGATCCATTCGTTGCGTTTTCAATCTGTTAATTTAATACCCCATTCTCCGTTCGTAAGCTCGCTGTGTTCTGGTTAATCTTTGAGCATGTCTTTTTGTGAAACTCTATGTCTCAGCTCCATAGATGAGTATAGGATGCATATTGAGTATTTCTAATGTAAGGATGACATTTAAGTTGCCAAACGCTGTCCAAGACATTTTAATTCATCGAGAAATTACCTTAGATTCCATAATTGCATCTTGAGAATTGCAATTTTTCTATGAGAATTCACCGACCTTTGAACTAACTTACCTGAATCCTTTGCACATGCTACTATAGACATCAACCAACTGAAGCAAAAAAACAGATGGAAAAATGCAAATCTGGTACCATACGTGGATGGACAAGAAATTAACAGAAGAAGAGCTAAAATATGTCGATGCCTCAGCAATAATAAAAGTGACTGACTTTTTTCTACATCAAGGAAAGGTCTCGTGATACTCTGAACTCTTTAGCGTCTATAGAAGAATAAAGACTTGGCTTCGAAGCCTGTTGGGAGCAGATTGCTGGACCAGACTTGTCATTTTGAGCGTTCTCGGAAAATTCGTCACCAAACACTATGAAAAATTTTTGAAAGAAATCGTTGAAAAACTTGCTGCCAATCCATAAAAACTAATTCTTCCTAAATTTCATATTTTTAAATATTTCTTGTCAATAATTCTTTTTATTTTTTTTTTTCAACATATATGCTAACGTAGGCATATGTTCATAATAATGGATTATGAAGTAGTTTCTGGGACTGCTTGTGTCCGATCCTAGATACGTTTCTCATGTAAGTTGCAGGCGGCCCTCCCTTAAGTCGCACAATGGTTACGCCCGTACTTATACTTACTTTGCCTGAAAATTTTACTATGTAATACATAATTAAAAAATAAGTCAAAACTTGTGAACGTAAAACGTGAAAAATCTTTTAAGGTCATGTGTTGTATGGGACATTAAGTGCAAAAGTGCCCCAAACCAACTACATATCATAATGAGAAAATGGCAAAAGAGAATTATATAACTTTTATAATATAAAAATAAAATTTTTAATGTTAAATTTTGCAACATTCTTAGTTGAAATATTTCTGAATAAATTCAGTATATCAGGGGACTACCACTATTTGACTAAAATTTGCAAAAAGGACATAAAATCTAGGCTTAGACCACACTGGCTTTAGTCATTTACTTTTAACTTTAAACAATACCGTATTATTTATTAAGGTATACGGAGCTACAGTCTGTCAGGTACGAGAGATCAGTATTTTTGAAAAAATGTGTTTAAATAAATAAATAAATAAATAAATATGGTCATTATTTCCAGTTATGAAAGAGAAAAAAAAAACATCATAAACTAAATAAACAAAATGCTACATTAAATTGGAAAATGCCGAAGGTCAGCTGGGAATGTAAGACCACGAAGGTACAAACATTCCCCCTGTTCTTTACCTTAAGCATCCTAATGCTAAAGTTTATAGAATACAATATTTATCTATTAAACTGTGCTAGTATCTTAATAAAACTGTGTATGGTTGTAAGTATTAGGAAAAAAGAAAAAAAAAAAAGACAAAAAAAAAGAATGGCTTATGACACAACTAGAGCAAACAAAAAAAAAACCTTGATATAAATTAAATTGTTAAACAGACAGGCGAGTCACCCCAACATATCCGAGATAAATAATAGAATTCATACAGAGCACAGATACACTCAAGAGCTAGTGATATTCTTTTCTGAAGGAAAATTTACATAAATAAGTGCTATATCTTTATATATTTAACAAAATCCTCCTATACGCCGCCTTGAATGACCTAAGATCTAATAGTTTTATATTTTCTGGAATTGAGTTATAAATCTTAGCTATTTGAAAAGAGAAGGACGATCTAAATTTTTCAGTTTTGTGAGCCGAAGGCGTAAGGCGACCTCGAAAACGGACATTCAAATTATGAACATCTGATCTAAAGGTAATTTTTCTATGTAGGTAGGAGGGAACACCCGTTAAGACAATTTTGTGGAATAAACAAGCCGCATGCAAACAACATCTATCATTCATATTTAACCATCCCAGTTCAAACAATTTGTGTGATATGTGATTCCTTTTACGAATACCAAATATTAGGCTCAAACATGAATTTTGAAGAACTTGGATACGTCGTCTATCGGATGAGTCTATTGAAAATCCATATATAGTATCACAAAAATTTAATCTGGACAATACCAGAGACTCACACAATATAGTTTTCAATTTTTGATTTAAATAGTCCCTAGAATTCTAAATCATCTTCAAATTAAAGTACGCCCGACGTATTCATGTGCTCATGTTTCGAGAACATTTTTTGCCATCAATGTATTCTTTGGGTGCTAACAACGGCGCAATAACCTTAGTAAGTTGTCCTATCACCTCCTGCATCAATGAGCCTGGCAATTTCGAAGCATGCTGTCGACAAGATTTTCTGCATACTCTGTAAATGTTTTGAATCTTGCGAAACAACTAAGTCAAAGTCCTCAGAGTCTTTCCTCTGAGCTTTCTCTTTACAAGGGATCAAACGTTTTCAAACGGGTTGGCGCTCTGCGATTGTGAAGGCCACTATAGTACCTTATCGTAGGCCCAAGCGAGCTGCTTCGCGACGTGATTTTCGACCAGCAAAGGTTTGTTCAGCGTGTTTCAGAATTTGACACCATAAACACGAAGATGTTGCCGAATGGTCTAATGGGACGCATTCAAACCCGATTTTCTTAATTTTGCTGCTCCTTGACGCAACGTCAACTTCGGGTCCAGTTTCGAAATGACTTTGCCTACCGAGCCACGTTTTGGCAAGTCGTCGACATTTGTCATCTCGTTAAAATGATTTACTTAGTTGTTCACAAACGACTCCGATTTTTAAAATATTTAGCGGTCGCGGAATGTGTCATTTTAGGCCCCTTTGAATAGGAACAAAAAAAAACTGCCTCGAGCTGACGGGCAAACAAGTGACTCATTTTGGATTTTACGTGATTTCGACGAAAGTTCGGAATCGACTGACACTTTTACTAAAATGCGTCGTAGACCAGGGTTTGTTCTACCAATTTGTTAATAAATCGCTAGAATCGGAGCTACCAAAAATGAATTATCGCGGACACGTTCTTACTTGACAGACCGTAGATTTAAGATTTTTGGCAATAAGCCAAATACTAATACTAATATATACTCTGTTGAATTTAAGGGACCTCTCAATATATACTTCTGCTGGAATGTCTGTACGATATCTTAGCTAATAACTTCGGTAGACCTTTAAATTAATTCATAACATCAATAGAAAACTTATTAGGTGAGTCGTAAAATTCAAGTACCCTAGCTTTTCTCTTAATGAAAATTTTGATTGTTGTATGGAAGTGAGGAGGAGGTCGACTATGCAAAAACCACCTTTTTAAATCTTTTCATCTGCGAGGAGACATCGAATTATTACATATGTCCAATTATAATATTCAGTGTATATTCATATATTATATTAATATATGGAAAATTCCATATCTAGAGTATCAGTAAACGTTTGCACCGTGGTTACTTAAAGATGAAACAGAGAATCAAAGCTATTAAACTATAGACCCTATAGATACACATTACATAAACACTATATATATATATATATATATATATATATATATATATATATATATATATACATATATCTATATATATATATATATATATATATATATATATATATATATATATATATATATATACATATATATATATGTATATATATATATATATCATCTAACATTTTAAACTCTTAGACTTAGGCGGCCATGGCAGATACACTAGCAATTGCTTTTGTTCGTTTTATCTCACTTTGGAAAGAATTTAAGACTGTCCATTTTTCATGCCATTTTCGAGAGTCTATGGCTCCTACAAAATTTTATGGTTTACATTCAGTTACAGAATTTTATCTTTAAGTAATGATCAATATCACCGAAATTAAGATAGGAACGCATATTTTTTTTATTTAACCTACTTACACTTACAGGTTTTTTGCCAATATACATCCAACAGAACTATCTAACGCCAATTGGATTTAATATTATTTTCAGAAAATAAACTGTTTTATTTGCAATAATGTGATATCAGCAAGTTCCATTACGGACTTAGTAGGCTGTGATAAAACAGATGAACCGAAAGTCATGGTTGCTTCGTGTTAGCAAAATGACCATTATTATTGTTTACTCTACGTTAAAAATGATTTTTCGTTAACAAAAATGTATTCAACGGATGAAAAAGTAGACATGTTATTAATTTATGGAGAGCGCAGAAGGAATAGCCAACAAGCCTCCGAGTTGTACATGGCAAGATATTTCGATGGGAGGCACCCACCCAACAATTATTTTTTAAGGGTAGAGAAGCAGTTTAAAAGAAGAATGGATTATTGTAATTGGTTTTTGCTAAGATACCACCTCGATAATCAATTTCATTATAACATTCTATTTTCGGTTAAATCTAGATTTACCAATTTGGGTCTATTTAATCGTAACAATACTCGATATTGGGCCCAAGAATTATGCGAGAAAGTGCCTATCAAGAAAGATTCGGCTTTAACGTGTGGTTGAGTATCCTTGGTACACGAATTATTGGTCCTATTATATTTCATGGTGCGTTAAATGGAGAAATATATTTAGAGTTCATTCAAAATGATGTTGAAGATTTTTTAGAAGCTTTACCTTTAAATCGTGGAGACATTATTTTCTAGCAGGATGGCGCTCCAGCCTACAATAGTAGAAATGTAGTAAACTACTTGAATCAAAGATTTGGTGCAAATTGGCAATGGAGCTAATAAGTGGCCTGCAAGATCGCCAGATCTTACGCCTATTTTATTTTTTTATATGGAACCATCTAAAAGAAAAAGTTTTCAAAAATCCACGGTCTGTGACAATTAACACTCGATTGCTGTTAAACTCTCTATATTTCGTTGTACTTCACAACTTCATCAGGAGAAACAGCTAAGAAATAGTCACAACATTTATAAAAAATATAAGAACATCGACTATATTAGACACATAACAGAAACATCATTATTAACTGTTATATTTGTCATACACACGGAATTTTATGTAAAAATTTTTATGCATTTATTGAGATCTTGGCCATTTCGGGTTTCCCATTTTTATCTAACAATTGCATTTTTATGACGCATTCTTTTGAAAAGGTTCTTAACGCGTTTATAACTCCTAATGGTTGGCAATAAATCAGATAGATTTCTGTGAGAGACCCGGGGAATAACCCATTTTATAGAAACCCGAGGAAAAACCCATTTTATAGTCGAGGCCTAGTAATTCGCAAATTCAGATTCAGTTTCTTTTTGTTTAAGAATCAAGTAAGATGTCCAAGCGAGTGTGTTTAAGTTTAGCTGAGAAAATTAAAGTTTTGGAGGAAGTTGATAAAGGGTGCAAAAAAATTGATGTTGGTGCAAAATTTGGTGTTTCTCCAAGTTGCGTCTCTCTGATAATAAAAAGTCGCGACAGTATCATCAAGAAACCTAGTCTTCCAAGCAGTCGAAAACGAGTACGGATGAGTACTTACGAGGATGTAAATGAAGCAGTTTTACGATGGTTTCAAGTGGCCCGTACGCATCAAAACGTACCAATATAGGGAAATTTAATAAAGCAAAAGGCTCTACAATTTGCTAAAGAATTTAACTGCGTTAATTTTCAAACTAGTGAAGGGTGGTTGAGTGCCTGAAAGACTCGCAATTCAATTGTTTTCAAGACGGTGTCTGGCGAGAGTGCAAGCGTTAGTCAGGAGGACTGTGACATTTGGACTGAAACTGTTTTAAAAAGTGCATTGAAAAAGTACGAGCCAAAAAAACGTTTTCAATTGTGATGAAACCGGTTTGTTTTTTAAATGTTTGCCAAATAAAACTTTTGCTTTTAAAAGTGATAAATGTTTTGGTGTTAAAACAAGTAAAGAAAGGGTGACACTTATGGTTGGAGCAAACATGGATGGCTCAGAAAAACTGAAATTACTGCTCATAGGTAAAAGCAAAAATCCCCGTTGTTTAAAAGGAGTTAAATCTCTGGAGTTAGATTACGCCAATAATAAAAAGGCATGGAGGACTTCTGAGATTTTCGAAAGATGGATCAAAGAACTGGACACGAAAATGAAAAGCCAAAAGCGAAAGATTGTGATGTTTATAGACAATTGTCCTGCACATCCAGTTACTGTAAGTAAAAAATTAAGGAATATTGAATTAATATTTTTTTCCACCAAACATGACCTCCAAATTGCAACCTATGGACCAGGGTATTATAAAAAAACATAAAACATCATTACCGAAACAGAATTGTTCACAAAATTGTTAATGCGATTGATAACAATCGTCCTGTCCAAAAATCGATTACCCTTAAAGAGTGTATAACCGAAGTCGCTAAAGTATGGAGTGAAAATGTTTCTCAGAAAACTATCAAAAACTGCTTTTCTAAAGCAGGTCTTACTGAAAAAATTGACGAATGGGAAGAAGAAGACGAAATTGATCTCGCTACGTTAAAAAGGCAATGGGGTATTCTACAAAAAACTGCTACGCAGATTTTGTTACTTGAAGATTTCTTAGAAATCGACAATGATGTTGGCACGACAGATCTCCCAACTGACCAAGACATAATTGACGATATAAAAAGTATATAAGATCATGAAGAAGAAACTGAAACCGGGGAAGGTCCTGCTAAATTTAGTGAAAATGAAATAAGAAATGCATTTGACATTGTGCGAACTACTCTCAGGGGCCAGGAAAGTGTACCTGATCAAATCTTTATGCATTTGAATAAATGCGAGAATTTTGTTGAGCAACAATTATTTTTCAAAAGTAATGTTCAAAAGAAAATAACTGATTATTTTTCCTACTACGTATGTACATATGTAATAACAGATTTTGTATTATTCTTTTTATTTCGTATGTAGTACATACATAAAGTCCGTACGTTATATCTTTACACGTGCGTCATAGTTTTCAGGTAATATCCCAGACGACTATTATATTTTTTGTCTCTTTTTACCAATACCTACGATTTATTGGTGAAAAGAGGCAAATAATATAATAGTCGTCTGTTATATGGCCTGAAAACTATGACGCACGGGTAAAGATATAACGTACGGACTTTAAGTATGTATTTAGCCCTGTACATGCTATGTACTATTTAATCTTTCAAATGTTTAATAAAATCTTTTCTAATAATTCAATTTTACAATTTTTTTTTGTTGCTTGTACCTTATAAAAAAAAGTAAATGATTACCAATATAAAATACATACATTTATATAGTGAAAAACTTTCTATAGTGAAATTTCGGTCAACATTTTGGTCTTTCAGTATATAGAGTGTCGACTATATATATATATATATATATATATATATATATATATATATATATATATATATATATATATATATATATTAAACCTTATTTTTAAAATATGAAGGAATATAGTAGCTATAAGGTATTTATAATTTAAAATCTACTACTGCTTCATTATTATTTAATCTTCGGGAATGGAACTCTATTTTTTTCCTGTAATATAGTCCTTAATTAGCATCAACACAGTTTTTAATTCGAAAATACTTAGTGGATATATTTCCCTGGAGATTTAGTTAATAGTGCCAATTATAGGCCATTAAAACCGTACAATGAGTTTGATTAATTAGTTACTAAAACTAGAAAGGAAGGTATTGTGTGATATGTTTCAAACATTTGATTCTGATTTGAAAAGTTCAAAATATTTTTTCATACTAGAAAATTGTATACTTAATAACAGGTTTTAATAATAGAGAAAGCTCAAACCCGAACCTGCTGTCATGTAAAAAGCATAAATTTTTATTCAAATCATGTGAAGTCCCAAAAAAGTTTGCATTGACTTTGCATGAATAGTTATAACGAAATTAAAATAAAAATAAAGATCAGAATTACTCTAAATTATAAAGAAAATAATCAAAATTAAAAAATTGGTAAAATTTTTTACTAAGTACTTTTCTTACAAACATGTAGTTCTAGAGTAATCACTAAGTTTGATTATATCACACTAAGAAATATTAATTAAAAAATTAGAAATTTACCTTGTTTAAATAATCATGATAAATGATTAAAAAACTACAAGCCTCTCTTTTAAATTCACATTGAACAAAATAAACTCCTGGACAAAATTAACGCAACAATATGAAAATTAATTTATCTTTTTCTTATGTCAGTTTTAAAGTTTATCGAGTATTTAAATAGTAGGCTATGCATATTTTGTTTCGTTGTTCATGACAGAAATCAAAACAATTCGTTTAGATTTACAGTTTTAAAGAATTTTTTAGAAGATAAACAATTTTCTGTAATAGATGCCATAGATTTTCTTTAAAAGTAAGCTTATAAATTGTTCCCTTTTTCAAAGTAATACGTTTTTGTGGTAGACTGTTTTATTTTTGACCCGAATTAGAAAAATGAATCGAACAAGGAATTTAACTGAACACGAGGTAGTGCGAGCCTCAGTTTTATTGGACGAGGGATATTGTCAGAGTTATGTTGCCAATTTGTTAGGCAAACATCGTTCCACAATAAGTCGTATTGTAAGACACTTGAATGAAGTAGGAACTTATTCTAGAAGGCTAGGGCAAGGGCGAAAACGATGCACTAGCGACCTAGATGAACGTTTTATAAGACAATATGCTTTAAGAAACAGGACTGTCACTAGTTCTATAATAAGAAACGAACTCGAAGCTGTTCGCAATGTCACAATTTCTTCTAAAACAGTTAGAAGACGGTTATATAAAGCTTGCTTACTAGAGAGAACAGAGTTGCCAGGTTACGTTTTGCTCGAAATCACGAAAACTGGTCTGTGGATGATTGGAAACAAGTTTTCTTCACAGATGAAACTAGGGTTAGTCTAAAACATCCAGATGGTCGTGAGCGAGTATGGCGAAGACCAGGAGAGAGGTTTGCTCCTTGCAAGGATTCCATTAGGCGGTGGCTCTGTTATGTTCTGGGGTGGCATCTGCTTTGATGCTCGCACAGTGTTAGTTCCTGTCCGTACGAGATTCATGAATGCTGACTACTATCTTGAGAATATTGTAATAGAACATGTGATGCCTTTCGGTCATTTTGTGGGGCCCAATTTCCTGTTTATGCAAGACAACGCTCGACCTCACGTGGCTAGGGAGGTACTTGATTATCTTAATCAAGTTGATATACCGATTATGCAATGGCCACCAAAAAGCCCGGATCTAAATCCGATAGAACATGTATGGGATCACCTTAAGAAAAATGTGAAACGTCATATACCTGCACCTAGAAACCTGAGGGAACTTGAAAATGCAGTTATCACAGAATGGGAGCAAATTCCTTAAGATTTTATCCAAAATTTAATTAGAAGCATGCCTAGGCGCATAAACGCTGTCATCCGAAGTAGAGGAGGCAACACACGCTACTAGTGTCCCAGTTACACCATTAATTTTGCTACAAGTGTCCCAGTTTTATTTTTTTCATTATTACATAATTTTAAACGATTTTGTTATTAGGTCTTAAGAATAATTTTAATTCGAATCTTATAGAGAAATTTGGTAGCTAATTCACTTTTAAAGTATCCAAATAAGTTTTTTCTAACTTTTAGTGTAACCAATGTTCATAAAAAATTATTAAAATTAATTCATTATAGAGATTTGTATGATTTCATATATTGTTGCGTTAATTTTGTCCAGGAGTGTATATGCTCTCTGTCAACTAAATACACTTTAAAAAATAAAAATCAAATATCGACTGTACGGATAAATAAAATTATCAGATATGCTAAGAAAAGCATCTTGATGTCTAAATAAAAATAACCCTTTTTTTTTTGCGATATTTAATATTACGAGGATGGATTGAAAAGTTCGCGGCCTAGTCAAGAAAACAAAATAAAATACGTACAAAAATATTTTTATTTTTCGATGTAATCTCCGCCTAGCTCTATGCACTTCTTTCACCTGCTTTCCAAAGCTTCGACACCTGTTTGAAAAAAAGATTCCTCAAGGTCTTCAAAACACTGGTTAACTGCAGCTTCGACTTCTTTATTTGATAAAAATTTCTATCCACCGAGGTGTTTTTTTAGGTTTGAAAACAGACGAAAGTCTGAAGGTGCCAAACCAAGAAAATAAGCCAGGTGGGGCAGCAATTCGAAACCACAATCACGAATTTGAGCCATAGACTCAACAGACGTGTGAACGCGAGCGTTGTTCTGATGGAACAAAACATTCTTTCTCAGTAATCCTGGGCGTTTCTCTTTAATTTCTTGACGTAAACGACGCAAAAGGGTGCAATAGTAAGTCGAGTTTATTGTCTCGCCTTTCGGAAGGTAGTCCACCATAATAATACCTTTAGCATCACAAAAAACTGACGCCATCACTTTTACAGCCGACAGAATTGCCTTCGCTTTCTTTGGGGTCGGTTCACCAGATTTTTCCACTGCTTGAATTGTTGTTTTAACTCTGGAGTATAGTGGTGAACTCAGGTTTCGTCCATTGTTACAAACCTGTTAAAAAAATCTTGCAGATCAGCCTCAAACATCTCCAAAGAGTCGCGAGAAATCGTGAGTCGAATTCGTTTTTGTTCAACTGAAAGCAATCTGGGGACCCACCTAGCGAAAATTTTAGAAAATCCGAGTTCGTTGGAAATGATGTTTTGTCTTCGTTCATACGAGATGCCTATAGTGTCTGCAATCTACCTGATAGTTAATCTACGGTCCTTTCAATATGAGATCACACACTTTGCGATGTTTTCTTCAGTCGTAGATATTATGGGCCGGCCGGAGCGAAGCTCATCTTCGATGCTCTCTCGTCCACGTTTAAATTTTGCAACCCATTTTTTCACAGTGGTATATAATGGAGCAGATTCCCCTAGTGTTGTTTTCATATCATCTTGGATCTCCTTTGGTGTTAATCTTTTTTTAAACAGGTACTTGATGACCGACTCTGTAATTAAATCTGAAACTCTTTTATATACTTTTACTCTTATAATTGGAAATAATGAAAAAACTAGAACACTGGAATGAAAATGTAGGTATAACGATATATACTCAATTACCTTTTTGGCCCCCTACCTCATCCTGTCAACTAGTATATATTTTACTACAGAAAAATTACCTTATATTAAATATCTAACATCCCAATCAAAAACCAGGAGAAATTCTCATAAAACTGTTGAAATGACGCCATCTCGTTCACAGTCTTTCTATACTAACAATAAAAATAATGAAAGAAACGTGTAATGTTCCTTTTCCATGACCGAAAGACCTATAACAAAACAAATCTTTTCTATCTCCCTTCTCTAGCTCTTCGAGACCTTATATAATTTGTTTTTTTATGAGTCTAGCACACGTGCTACAAGGAAGTCCCTAAAGCGCTCCAGGAGCGGCATATGTGCGGAAAAAGCGATTCACGTGGTTCTTGAATCGCTGTAAATTGTACTCGGTGGGAAACACAGCCCTGGGAAAATTATTCCAAAGGGATGATGTTCTCCATATAAAAGACTGCTTGAAAAGCGTTGTACGCGGAGTAACAAGCTGAACCTCATACCGATGTGAAGCATTATCGCGACGTGTATTTCTAACTTACACCGCTTTGGGAGGAATTAAGCGGGCTACATCCTTCGAACACTTTCCATGAAAATACTTGTAGAACAGACTCAAGTCGCCAACCGTTCTTCGATGTTCCAGCGAATTAAGGCCGCCGGTCAGTTCCGGGTCTCCAGTCAGACGAACAGCTCTTCTCTGAACAGAATCCAACAAATGCAGTATGTGTTTGAGAGCGGAACCCCAAACATGGAAGCAGTATTTTATAGTTGGTCGAATTTGAGCTTTGTAAAGAATTAACAGTTGCTGTGGAGTGTAAAACTTTCTGGTTCAAAATAATACATCCAACTTTTGAGAAGCTCTCCTTGCTATGTCCACATGTTCATGCCAGGACATATTTGCTCCCAAATTATCGCCCAACAAATTGGGTGACAATGCTAGGGGAATGGAGTGCCCCGACATGATTATGTCAGGTTAAGCAACATTAACTTTTTTAGAAAAAGCTGCCGCCTGGGTTTCTGTAGAGTTAAGTTCCACTTGGTTACTGTCACCCAAAGATAGAATTTCTTCCAGGCCCTTGTTAAGTTGAACGACCTCCTGCTGTCTGCGGATATTCCCCCGAATAGCCGATGTCTGATCGTTCAAAACTTGATTATTGATGATTAAAATTTATCTATTCTCTCACTCAAAAAAACTGAAATATTCTCATTAGCCTATACAAGATTCTCCTATCTCTTCTACCCCCTTCCCCTACTAAAACTGATAATAATGAAAAATAACCTTATTTTCATATTCCTAAAAAGGGCATACAGCACGATATATATAAAACAACCCCCTAACTCTCCACGTCATCTCATTAAATCTTTATATTAAAATATATCAATAACATTACCTAAAAACCTGTAAAGATTCTCAAAATACTATTGAGACTATACAATATTTAACGATTCAGCCTTTCCACTCCCTTGTTGGGTTAAAACTGAAAATAATGAAAAAATAATGTAATTCTTGAATTCCTCGACTCCAAAGAGCTTATAACGCTATATATACGAAACACCTAATCTCTTCCTCCACAGCTTTTATATTTATATTAAAACTATACAAAATTTATCGACTCCCGCCCCTTTCACCCTTATCAACTTAACCGACATCGCTCAAAAACTAGAGGCTTTATTCTCTCATTAGGTAATTAAGGTAACTGCCAAAATTTAATATCTAATTAAACCCTTTTATTAAATTGTTCTTAACAAGTGTCCATCATAAAATTGTTTAGATAAGCCTTTTTGGTGAAATCACAAATTAAAAACCAATTAGAACAACTTTCCAAGTTCTGTATGATAATCGTTTTGAGGCGATTTATGAGAATTCCAGTTGAAGTAAGAACTCATTTCAAGTTTCTAGGGATTATGGAAATTCTTAGTGACATTTTATGATAAAAACTATGCTATAAATACCATTGCCCTTTTGGAAATTAACCATTTGCAAACAGTACTTTCTACTGAAGGTGGACTACACGGGAGAGTTGCAGTGAGGAAACCACTTCTTAGACAAATGAATAAACGTAAACGATTAGAATCAGCCCGAGAACCTGAAAATTGGACATCAGAACAATGGAATTCCGTCCTTTTAAGCGACGAATCTAAATTAGAAATTTTCGGTTCAAATCGACGAGTTTTACATGCAGCGGTCAGCTGGAGAGAGGATGTTGGAAGTCTGTCAGTTGCCTACAGTAAAACATGGTGGAGGTTCAATAAGGGTTTGGTTAAAGTTGGAAAAATCTTTAGGATAGAAGGAATCATGCGAAAAGAACAGTATCAAGAAATTTTGGTAACTCAAATGCTTCCTTCTGGAAGAGATATTTTTCAGGGGAAATTTATTTTTCAGCATGACAATGACCCTAAATATTTTGCTAAACAAATTAGAGAACTTTTGGACCAATGGAAATCCGATGGCTTCATGGAAGTGATGACTTGGTCTCCACAATCACCCGACTTGAACCCCATCGAATTGCTGTACGACTATTTGGACAGGTGTGTTTTAAAAGTCAATCCAACATCAAAAAATCACTTGTGGGAACTTTCACAAGCAGATTGGGTTAAAATAACAGAAGAAACTTTGGAGAAACTGCTGGACAGAATGCCGAAACTCTGTAAAACGGTAATTAAAAACAAAGGAGGTCACATAGATGACAACAATTCATTAAAATTTAAAAAAAAAAATATTATCTGGGTTTTTGTTGTCTTGGGACTGTATATATATATATATATATATATATATATATATATATATATATATATATATATATATATATATATATATATATATATACATATATATATATATATATATATATATATATATATATATATATATATATATGTATATGTATATATATATATATATATATATATATATATATATATATATATATATATAAATATATATATATATATATATATATATATATATATATATATATATTGTGGAGTAAAATAAGGTATAATTTAAATAATCACTATTAAAATATAAACTGTTATCTTTATTGACAGCACAAGAATAAGATACTAATTATATTAAGTCAGTCAGTCGGAATATTTCTATATACAAATAGAATATGTTTCTTATAAGCTATTTTCTTAATAGACACTACCAGCATTTTAGCGTATTTTTTTAATTTTTACAACGCTGTTATAACTTTATAACATTTTATTTCAATAAATTGACATTAGTTAAACAAAAATATTTGAATTCAAAATGTAAAGATATAAATGTTATACGTCTAAAAATTATAAATTTAACAAAAAAAGTGAGTCGAAAAAATAATAATTGTGCAATATTGGCACAATTAATGTACAGGTAGTAAGATCTTGTTACAAGGTAAATAGTCTAATATAAATTCATATCTCAAATTGAAAATAATTCAGGATATTCTTTTGAAAAATACATTTTTCCAATTTAATCAGTAAATATATGTACATTAGGTATTTTTAAAACAACAATTTATTTACCAGAACCTATTTAGAATAACTGATTCATCTTCAATAAGTAAAGTAGATATACGAGTTAAAAAAAATTTTAATTTCTTTTTCAAAAAGTGAGCAATCTGAAAATTAACTATAAATTAAGGATTTTTTTATTAATTTTTTACTGTTTTAAGTTATTGTTACGTTTGGATATAAAGATGTTAAAATTATAATTCATATATAATAATAATAATAATAAATAAAGTGGCTTGCCTAATATTAATATACTTAATAAAATAAAGTTACAAAGGAAAATACTAAAAACAACTAAATATTTGTAATAATACATAGATACAAATGAAAGTAATGAAAATTTCAATAACTTAAAATATTTTGTGCTAAAATTTTCTGGATTCTTTAATATGTTTTATGAGTATGAACATAAGAGAATGAATATATGGTTGAATAAATAAAATGTACCATTAATTAATATTGTTATATCACAATGTAAGTATTTTGAAGAAATCTCAAAAAGAATCTTTCAATTATAGTAATTCCAAATTTGTCCTTTGTTACTTTATTTAGATAAAAAGAAAATCTTAAATAAACTAAATCTAATCTTTTTTACAATGATAACAAGCACAAGTGACAGCACTTTTAAATACCAATGTACGAATTCCATCTTTGCATAAAACTCGTACTTCAATGGGTTCAGTTTCCATGATATTACAGCATGTTCCAATAGACGTTACTGGTTGAGTTATTTGAGTGTTTTGTGGATCCGATGGGACTGCCCAACTTTCGCAAAAGCCTCGGCATGCATTGGTAGTTATATCGAATGAGACGCAGTCCCTGATGCTTACTTTTCTAGTGTGACCTAGAAAAGTAATAAAAACTATACTTTATAAATACCAGGCTACAATAATAAGCAAGATTAATAACAGGATATAGATAAAATATAAGCTATTCAAATGGTTATCCCACAGAAGTGATAAATTTTAAGTCTTTACTTAGTTCTTTAGCTAAAAATAAAATTAACAAATGAGCTGTCGATCTCCTGTAATTCTTGATTCTTAAACGTAAAAAGTGAATTCTGAATCTAAGAATACTTATACCCAGTATTCTCAAAGTATCAACACAGTCTACACAAGAACCTTCTAAACAAGTTTACCACTATGTTGGAAATGTGGAATCTTTGGCCCAATGACACTTCTCAGTATAAATCACCACTACACAAATACGCGCATCAAGCGCAAATAGAAAGTGTTTGGTGTAGTGATGATATATGCTGAGTAGTAAGTTTACCACTTTTGTAAGTAAGTATTTGAACTTATTTAAAGAATAAAGTTTTTGATATAGAAGCTTTGATTTTAAGTAATTTTTTCCAGTGTATGATATCCTGAGATCAATCTGATTGAGATATATGAAATGTCACATAAAATATGCCTCAAATTGACTGGAAAATCGAAATATTTGAAAATATATATAGTGTTCAATTTCGTTAAAAAAGTTTATTTTATTCCCAGCCTTTGGAAAGACTTGTTTAAATTAAACTTTAAAGAATAAGAGTTTTAGTTTTTAAATCATTTCATATACCTTTGACGACAGTGGAAATATCCTAAATTTTTAGTGATAAAAAATTATCAACGTACCGACTTTATGACATCCAGGTTTGTTCCAATCCACAGCACGATCTGATGCTAAAATTATTCCATTTGAAAATGAAATAATTCCAAACAAAAAATAGAAAGCCAGCATTCTGAAAATAAATTTTAACGTTGAAATGATAAAAACACACTTGAAGACAACGAGAAAAAAATAAGAAGAATAGTGGTTATTCCAAATTACATATGGGTTACAAGAGTCTAGACCACAGAGTTTGCTTATCATAAAGGGAAGCAACTTTACTTACTTAATTACATTAGTGAAAGAATATATGAGTGCCAATATTAAATCAAGTGTTATTTTTAAAAAAATACAATATAAAAATATATTTATATATATATATATATATATATATATATATATATATATATATATGAAAAATTTTACTTTAGTATGTGATTTATAATAATCTATTAAGATAATTTAAGATCTGAGAACATTTAAAAACTTATAAAAAATAAAAAAATATTAAAATTAACAAATAACAAAAATTACTTAGCATCTTCTTGTAAATTATACAAGAAAAAATCTCTTAAAACTTAAGATAAGAATATTAATTCTAGCTCATATATTTCAAATAAATAAATAAGATAGAAATTACAAATTTCAGCGAATATCCAATTAGAGTAAGTCAACAAAATTTAATCAGAAAATTTAGATAGTAAATGTAATTCAAACAGAATTGTGTGTACTCACCTAGCTGGTGCAAATTATCGGAGCAGTCGAACTTTCGCCGACACGATCTTGAATGAAAGTTTCAATTTGCGCGCGAGTTTTACCCTCTTTTCTCTATCATCCCCACTTTAAACAAATTCAACACCCCCGTAAACATAACGTTATTCGCTCATTTAATCCCACTGTCTTATATTTCATTTGCAATGGAAATAAAACAGTAATTGCTGAGCAATTATAGTCAAAATTATTGTAACTTGTGCACTTAAAATTAATGAACAAAAAAATCTTCTTCATAGACAGAGACTTCATTTTAACGTCCTAATAGTCTACTGAGTATTTTTAAGAATAAGTTATTATCTGTTTTAATATTCTACTTTTAAAACATTGTATAAGATATTACATACACATATATATGTATATATATATATATATATATATATATATATATATATATATATATATATATATATATATATATATATATATATATATATATATATATATTTTAAATTGAAGACGTTTCTTGAACCAGTTTTAGATGTTCTTTTTTCTTCTTAGGAATGTGGTTCTTGAATAATTTAGGCAAAAATTGTTTTCGGTAAAATTATATTTTCTCTCAAATTTGGTTAGTTGTTGGTTTATTATTATAAACCCTTCGACCAAATTTGGTCTTCATCAGTATTATTTACTTTTCCTGCAAACAATTACATTCTATAAAATAACTTATTACATAAAAAATATTATCCCTAAAGTACATTTTCATTTGCAAATGTTATTTCCTAAAAACTTACCTAAAATGGGGATTTCATTAACTTTTAAAACATCCACATTTTTCTCAAAAAAATTCCAAAACTATTTCAAATCAGACATCTTGATAAGTCATAAAGAACATAACTTTCTCAAACAGCATTTCAGTGTATTAGAAAGTAAAACACTCAAAAATCGAAAAACTCACATAGTATAAGAAATCGCATACAAAGACTGCCAGGCAACATATATTGGACAAACAGCGCAATACCTACAAAACAGACTGAATGGACATAAATATGACAAGATAGCTCTAACGAAACACACAACAAACTATTAATAAATATTCTAGGTTTATTTTTAAGGTAAGAATTACTCAAAATGTCTACCATTAACATCAAAGGAATGATCCAATATGTCAAAAACACCCTTAACAGAGTTTTGCAGATAATCCGGTGTGATTTGTGTTACTTCATATTGAATTCTCTGTTTTAAATCTTCTACAGTTTCAGGTCGACCTCGGTAAACTTTGGTTTTTAAATGACCCCAAGAGAATATCGAGTGGCGTTTGGTCGGGACTCCTTGCAGGCCATTCTACAGTACCTCTTGAGCCTATCCATCGATTAGGAAAAATCGCATTCAAATATCTACGAATATTGATTTCTTAATCAATATCAGTATCAACAGGACGGAGCACCTCCTCACTATGAAATCAATGCTCGTAGATATTTGGATGCGATTTTTCCTAATCGATGGATAGGCAGAAGAGGTGCTGGAGAATGGACTGCAAGGAGTCCCGACCTTACGCCACTCGATTTTTTTTACGGGGTCATTTGAAAACCAAAGTTTGCCGAAGTCGACCTGAAACTGTAGAAGATTTACAACAAAGAATTCAATATGAAGTAGCCAAGATCACCCCGGATTCTCTGCAAAACTCTGTTCAGGCTGTTAATGACAGATTGGGTCCTTGCCTCGCTGTTAACGGTAGACATTTTGAGCAATACATTAAAAACACTCCTAAAGTATTTATTAATAGTTTTTTTTTGTCTTTTATTGCTTTTAAATTGATAAATGACAATAATTCCAACAGTTCAATTGAAACACATGGTATGTTAGACAAATAATATCTAGAATTTTTAGTAGGATCCAAAAATAAAATAATATACAGGGCTTTCCATTAATCAAGACGGGTAATTTCTTCAAACTGACAGTTAAAAACATTTTATTATCAACGTCTGACCCACCCCCCCCCCCCCCCCCCCCCTCCCCCCTCCCGTCAACATGTGCGGCATATAACACCCGATCACTTTTATTTAAATATATTCTTGATACGCTGATTAATAAATGCTGTGGAATCATTATTCCGTACATATGGGGCACTCTGTATGTATCAGGGAAACACTTAAGAACTAAAAAAAGTTCTAGGTTCCGATAGGATTTGAACCCACGATCTCAGGGTATACGCAATTTTCAATTTCAAAAATTCTTTATTCATTCTAAATTTTTTACAACTGTTTTGCGGCTAATCCAAACAATTTTCTTTGAAAAGAAGTCACAATACAAACACTGTATTCGCTTCCTCGTAGCTCGGGCATTGCGGGAGGGTCTGTTGTAAAGCCTAATGGTTAGAATTATCTGTATTATACTATTATATATTTTTTTACAGTTTCCTTGCACTGCTTTACAATGTTTATACTTAATTTATTTTTGCGTTTGCTTAGCTTAATGTTATCTATATACATTTTATGCCCTATTCCAATTACCTAATTCCTTTATTTGTTTCTACAGGAAAAGAGCTTTTTAAGCAACCTGACTTATGTTATAATTATTTACAAAGTGGGACCTAAGTTATATTTTGTTTTGTATACCCGCCTATTTGTGGGTGTTTCTCCCACAAATACATGTGTTCTATTTTTATTTTTTTTTTGGATATCTTGTGACTATTCTTAACACTATGGTAGTCATATCTTTACTTATTATCACAAACTGCTTATTTTTACAGTGACTCTACGCTGATTTGGATTGGTCTTAAAATATTTAATATATAAACAAAAATTTTAGTTTAATTTATGCTATTCTATTTACTTAGTGCTAATGCTATATATAAGTACGTAATGATTATGCTTTATATATCTAGTTTATTACACATACTGTTTTTGACATAATTTGTCAAAATTCATATATTTATATTAATTCCACAAATTCCACTAGATACTTTATATGATCAATTTTATATATAATAATCTTCTATTTTCTCTATTTTCTCCATAAATTTAATAACACAATTTTATTATTATAATTTCATTAAATCTTGTAAAAATCGTATTAATTATTTTATATTTATATTTTTTGTAGTCTTTTAGTGCTGATAGTAATTCACTAACCGATGTATCGGCCGGTCCATATTCCTCTCGTTGTGAAGGCCCGCACTGTGTAGCGCACTTTTTTTTTGCCAGACGCTTGTTCTTGGGATGGGTGCTGGTTTGTACGTTTGGTTTTGTACTGTTCTCCACCTTAATCGAGAACAAATCTTAATTTCCTTGACGTCACGTGCATTGACATCGTCCATGCTATAAGCCCAACCTTGCAGCCACACTTTTAATGCTTTGTCCGTTTGTAGATCTTTATAATACACGCTAAGTACACAAACTATACAAATAAGCTTTAATGGAAGAAAACCATGTTGGTTAAAGTTACTAAAACGATGAACAATCAAAAAAACACTTGAAGTTAAGGACACAACCATAAGAGAATTTAAAAAGAAAATCCTGGTACCTATGGGATTCGAAACCACGATCTCAGGGCACTGCCGTGCCCCCGCCAAGTCGAGCAGAAAGCACAGCCGTACCATCCTTTTCTCGAAGCCACTCACAGCACTTTCGACCTCCCTGTAACTTCGTTGTGGATAAAGCTAGAAGTCTGAATTTTCAGTGACCAAGAGGACATACTATACCCGCTATATTCCTAAATTACCTACTATTTATACCTTATAGTTTACGAACTATCGCCAGTCGAACTTCTTTAATTTTGTCACTGGACACACTCACCGATCATCAAAATTCTAAGGTACTTCTAGCAGACACACAAACTTCAAATTTTGAATTTAGTTAGTGTTTAGCCTATAAAGGAAGGAAAAACTGAAACATCTCAAAATTTCAGTCCCGTTTTCTAAATGGTATAGTCACTTAAGCGAAAAAATAAGGTCAACCTCGGAATCAGAGATAATAAGCTGTAAACTTGTATAAACCTTTATTTTGGCATTCTAAAAGTTCATTTTGAGGCCCACAGCTTGGTAGGCGTCCTTGAGTTCTTGGAGCATTGTCGTTAATTCTTCCGCATCGCTACTGAAGAATACAATATCATCCGCGAAGCGGAGGTGGTTGAGACGCTTTCCGTCTATGTTGATACTCCTGTTTCCAGGGAGGAGTTTCCAGGAACACATCCTCCAAAGCCAAGGTGTATAACTTCGGTGAGATCGTGACGCCCCTCCTCACCGGAACCGTCCCGGTGATGCCGCCTTCCTCAATCATCACATGCAGGGTGGCGCTCTCGTAAATGTAGCGAAACAGGTTGGTGTATCTGGAGTCAATACAGGCTTTGTTCATCGCTCTCAGTATTGCCCAGGTCTCGATCAAGTCGAAAGCTTTCAGGTCATCCACGAAATCCATGTGGCAAAATACTAATATCAGTGAATAATGTTAAAAAATTGATAAGCTAATGTTACAGAAATTTACTGTTTGTTATTTCCCATATTTTCAATTTTGTTTACATTACGAAAAAAAAAATACTAAATTCATTCTTTTTTTTTTTCAGGAACGAATTAGGCGTCTCAAATTTCAGTGAAGTCTCATAAAATCTCGTGTGCGCGTCTTTAGATATTCATGGTCAAAGGTCACAAAAATCGGTTTTTTCGCAAATATCTCGCTTCCTATAGTTTCAATGACATTTGCATTTATTATAAAAATTGCAGAGCATAAAATTCTCTACAAATTTTGTGCTAAACCTTTTTGTATACGCTTAACCGTTTTTGAGATAGAGCGCGGAGAGCGCGCAGCGCTCAGCCATACATAGCATAATGCAAGGTCAACAGTGAGTCCCGGTAAATAATACGTCGTATAAAGCTAATTAACCACTAAAAAATCCAAAATTATGAATAATTTATATTATTTATTAATTAATTAATTAATAATATATTTCATTTATCAAATATATTCGTTTAATAATACTTACCTACTTCGTGTAATTAAAAAAATTGTTAAGTGAAATACTTTAAGTATATTTTAATTATAAAAAAGTATGAAGATTATGCTTCCATGACAGCAGGGCTAGAAGAGAATATAGTTATTAAAATAGGAGCAAAAGTCACGTTAAGACGAAATATTGACGTGAGTCTTAGCTTGGTCAACGGTTCTATCGGTATAGTACAAGGAGTAGAGGTTAATCCTGAAAATACAAATAAAATTTTAAAAAAATACTTATTACATTTAATAATGAACATCTTTACGAGCTTGGTCCAGTCAAAACTAAATTGAAATTATTAATAGAGCTTATGTTCATCGCGAACAGTTTCCGATATGTATAGCCTATGCTATTACCATACACAAAAGTCAGGGGCTAAGTCTAAACACTCTCGGGAGTGACAAGTCTGGGCAGATTACATCTAATTAATGTCGACTTCGGTAGTATCAAAGCTCAGGAGTCCGCAATCGTTAAATATAATCGACTTAGAAGCATTTATCGTCCAGACTTGTCAAAAATTGTTACATCATAGCCTTTGAGAAAAACCAATAGAGACAGGGAGTGGGTTTTAAGAAAATCCATAGCTGACGTACAAGAAATATTACCCGAGAAGAAAAAAAAAAGAGGACTACCTGCAAAAAGAAATGAGATCCCATCAAAAATATAAAATGTAAAAACATGCCAAATCTCGCAACGCAGTCCTCCACCACAAAAAGTTGTGAGATCTCATGTAAAACCAAGTCAGTTATTTTAGCTAGTATCTATGGAAACACCTATTCCACAACTTTGTCATAAATTGTTATCTATTTAGTTACCTACCAACATTTATAGTGACCGTATCAATATTAGACATCTTTATTTCTATAATAAATATGATGACTTGGCCATCGCACGGCAACATAATCACATAAGAATAATCTACTATTTAAAATACTTTATTCTTAAGTGCACTGTTTAGACTTACTTAGCAATCGAAATAGTTCTTCTCTTTTCTTACTCTTGAAATAAGAGAGTTAAAGAGGAAATCTTGGAGGATGCTTTTATCACTACTTTCCTGCTTTAGCGAAGGAAGTAATATAATTTAGAAATATTTGCTCCAACAACCTTGACCTATATCATAATATATTCGAAGCAGCCTCATCTTACCTCTCCACTATACCTTAGCCTCCTATATACTTAACTATAAGTTTTTATGATTAAAATGTAATAATTTGCAACAAAAAAACTAAGGACTTATTATTAGTTATAATACTACTGAAGTGATAAAACATGCATCGACTCTTTTTACTTGAAGCGATATGTCCTAAAAACTATAAGTTTTTTTACTTTAAGTTTATGTGAGTGCAAAATTTTAAATCGATGGTTATAATAACCTTTTGACCAGCAGTAATAATGCCGGTAAATTTTTTCTGCTTCTGTCAAGCTACGTCTGGTCACCTACGAAGGACACTCAACTCGTATGGCTCGCATTGAGAATTTAAATGCCCGAATAAGCAGGGAAAAAGGCCAGGTGGGCCGCGGTACTACCAAAAGTAGGAATTAAGAATAGTGTTCGATACTTTAGAGCGCAATTATTGAAAAGTATGGGTGAGTTAATATTGTTATTGCTGATACTAAATGTAGTTGGTTACATACACCTCGTATTTTAAAAAATTAGATTTTTTTTACGGATTTTTATTCTCCATATTTCTAAGAAGTACTAAAAGAAAATTAAGAAAATTCCATTCCACTACAAACTTATAGCAATTATCGAATATATTGAGTATGTTTAGATTAGTATTGTACATATACTCAAAAAAGATAACAGTGTTTTGTGAAGCAACAAGCTATTCCGAGATAAAATTTACCATTAATATGAACTCATCATTTTTTGTAAGTTAAAACTTACGAAACCTGCTTTAAAACGAGAAGGTACGATAAATAATAATTTTTCCTTATTTTTATTCAAACTTGTCCAATTTTCTTTTATGAAATAAATTTTTAGTTAACCTTAAGACCTAAATATATTTCATCTAAATGGAAAACATAATGTAAATATTCTTTTAAAATATTAGAAAAATTTTACACCGAATATAAAATCTACAAGCGTTGTGTGGCAATTACCTTTTTAAATAGGCTCTGGTATGATAGAATAAATATTACTCTGGAGTATCGATTTTATCAAAAGAATTACACAGAATTAGTGATTATTATTCATACGATAAGAGTCTTTAAAAAAATGATAAAGTACTTTCTTTGTAGTTATAATATAAACGCAGATTTTGATTTTCTCATACTAAAGAATAATCATTACTACCTAATATGTTACACGCGAAAATCATACCCTACGGTGAGACATTAATCATTATTGGAACCAACTCTCACGACCTAAACCCTTAAAATCGCTTATACAGTCTATCAAGTACGAACGTGACCGCTCATATTCTTGAAAAAATGTGTTTCGAGAACATTTTTTGACAACAATGTGCTGTGTTGGTGTGCTAACAACGGCGCAATTACCATAATCAGTTGTCCAATCGCCTCCTGCACCAATAATCGCTTGACATCTTCGAGGCATGCTGTCGACGAGATTTTCTGCGTACTACGAATGATCTCCAAATTTTTTGAATCTCGCGAGACAACTGAGTCAAAGTCTTCAGAGTCTTTCCTCTGAGCTTTCTCTTTACAAGGGACCAAACGTTTCAATAGGGTTGGCGTTCAGCGATTGTGAGGGCCACTCTAGTATCGTGGGCCCAAGCGACCCCCTTCGCGACGTAATTTTCGCCCCGCAAAGGTTTCTTCAACGTGCTTTAGAATTTGACATCATGAGCACGAAGATGTTATCGAATGATCTCATGGGATACATTCAAACCTGATTTTCATAATTTTGCCGGTCCTTGACGCAGCGTCAATTTCGGGTCCTGTGAAAACAAAGACACGATTCGTTTTTCGATTTTCGAAGTGACTTTGCCTACCTAGCCACGTTTTGGCAAGTCGTCGACATGTTTCGTCTCGTTAAAACGATTTACCCACTTCTTTACAAAGGACACCGATTTTTTAACATATTTAGCGGCCGCAGAATTTGTCATTTTAGGCTCCTTTGGATGGGAACAAAGAAAGACTACCTGGAACCCACGCGCAAACACGTGACTCATTTTGAATTTTACGTGATTTCGACGAAAGTTCGGAATCGACTGATACTTTTACTAAAACGAGTTCGAAGTCACTCAAAATTACATTCTCTCTTCTCCTCTACGTATTATTTTTATTAGGATTAAAAATAATTTAAAAAATGATTTTTAAATTTTTGAACTCTGAGGGCATCGAAAAGCGGTATATTCGAGTTACGCCTCTCAAACTACTTTTTCCACCCTTATTTAACTATAACACTTTACATGTAGACATTACTTTAAATAAAAAAACTTATATTTTTATTCAAAGGTAGTTGATTCTTTTAAACAATACTTCTAATAAAGCTACAAAATTTATTTACCCCAACCCCTTTAATTTAAAGCCATACTACTCAAAATTCGCAGGTTCGTAGGTTCCTTTTAATTTAAAATCGATATCTCGTTTTGTTCATTAGTTATCGTGACAACAGATCAAGAGACAGACAGAGTTATGGAAAGTGGTAGCTATGTTTTTTGTGATCTAAAGACCAATACTTTGGGTGAATTTTTTACGAATAGATTTGATTTAGATCTTTTCACGACAGAAATAAAAGGGATTTAGACAATTTTTGTTAAAACTGGAAATGAGAAACAAACAATTTTCAGATATTTCGACTCCAAGAACGACGAAAAGGATATGTACCAGAATATATGTGAACCAACTCCTCTAACTCCTTCGCCTACTTCTTTAACCCTCCATTGTAACTATGACTACTTAAAAATAATATGAAATAAGACAGACCCCGTGAAGGTCATTTAAACCGGCATATACTAAGCAACCCCTCTAACCTCATCCCTTATCCTTTCAGCCTACATTTGAACCGAATGTTAATGCTTAAAACTTGTTAATTTTCACAACCAAAAACCAGTAAGAACTACCAATAGATCAACAAACAGGTAAACGTAGGGAAATAGAAAACAACATTTTTCGTGGTCTAGGATACGTGAAACGTAAAGAAATGTAAAAATCTCGGGTTGGCGAATAGAATACTTCTCTTTGAAGAAGTTTTAAACATATTAACAACTCTCAATTTTTGTTTCGCTGTCATTGCCACCATATTTCTTTAATAATATTAAAATATTATGATAAGATTTGCCTGTCACCCCAAGAAAGAATTTCTTTCAGATATTCGCCTGAGTAGCCGATGTCCGAACATTTAAAGTGAATGAAGAGATAAGCATACTGTCATCTGCAAAGCTGTAGATTGGATTCCCGGTCTTTTCCAGTAGATCGTTAATGTAAATGAGAAAGAGAGTAGGAGACAGTATGGAGCCTTGGGGCACACCGGCGTTGATAGTGAAAGTGTTAGAAAGAAATCCGTCGACCGCCACTCATAAAGAACGCTCTCTGAGGAAATAGAAGAACCACAACCAGAATTTTTCAGACATACCATAAGAGCGTAGCTTAGCCAGCAGTCTATCGTGCCAAGCACGGTCGAATGCCTTGGATATATCAAGAGCAACCACTCGAGGTTCTCCAAAGTGTTCAATTACGTTGTTCCTAGTCCACATTTAATAATATACATTGTTATATCATTTATAGCGCAATCCCTAACTAAAAAGTCAATTATTAAGAATTTAGTAGTCTGATTATGGTTTTTGATTGTTACAGCTATAGATGTTACAAAGAAAAAAGAAAATCCAGCTTCGAAGGAAATCCTCTCTACAGTCAATAACGATAGGCAATTATCAAAACTCCAGCCCCATATTCTACAGCTGCAGGTATTGATTTAAGCGTTGTCGCACGTTCTACGTATTATTAATATTTATCTCTATCTTTTAAGAAAATAAAAATGTAATCAATAGACAAGACAAATATTCTGATGATCCGTAACATTATTTTCAGATATAAAAAAAATTGTATTACAAAGACCTTACATATATAAAAAAATTTTAGATTCATAGAGATCGCTTAATGTTCCTTATTTACGGCAAAAATAAGTTATTTGTTTTATTATTGCTTATTCGGCCATAAAAACTTTAAAACTAGTGTACACATTATTTGCAATAGCTCAATTAGTCGAAGGGATAACTACTGTTTCCCTAATGAAATAAAAGTACAGCAAAACATCAACTATTATTATAAAAAGCAGTGAATTAAATTATAACTGAAATCTGGAGATGCGTAAAATATTTCTGCTTAGCTACTATCCAAGAAAATTTATAACAAGAACCAAAATAAATTAGCCCGATGAAATTTTTACAATTAACAATATAATAATAAAAATTCTTCCAGAACATATGAGTACAACTACATCTACAGTCTAACCGTTACTCAAAGAAGAACAAGCGTCTTTCGGAAATGATTCTTGATTCATTTAGGCCTTACTTGCCAATTACTAACGTCATACCTATCCGCAAGAACCTTCAGAGTTGCACGTCAAGAAGTATTTTCTTCATTCCATCTAATATCAGCAGGAGTTCCAAAAGGGAGTGTTCTTGAACCTCTCTTGTATCTACTCTATACAGCTGATATCCCTGCAACAGAAAATACAGTCTTGAGAACGTTTGCCGATGACACTGTAATAATGACCATCAATGCTAATCAAGAAAAAGCAACTGAGAGACTTCAAATTGCAATAAGCAACATCAGCCAATGGACGAAGGATTGGAAGATTAAACTCAATGGAGCAAAATCTACCCATGTTTTATATACGTTACCTCGTAAACGTAACGATCAAAATTTGTTATTAAATTTTGGTCGTTAAAAAATTATGATACCGCAGCAAAATACCTTGATCTGCATCTTGATGGAAGACTAAACTGGAAGCACCATGTCCGACAAAAAGCTATGCAGATACGACACAAAGTCCGTGACATGTACTGGTTGATTGGATGAAAATCCAAGCTCAACCTAAATTCCAAAAGACTAATCTACCAGTCCATAATTAAACCTATCTGGACTTACGGTGATCAGCTTTGGGGATGTACCAAAGAAACAAATAAACTTATAATTCAACGATGTCAGAACAAATTTCTTAGAATGATTACCAACGCTTATCGATATATAACCAACAAAGAACTACACAACGACCTAGCCATCAAATGGGTAAATGAAGTAATTCAAGATTACGCCCTCAAACGTGAAGAACGATTACTTTGTCATACTAATGCGGAAGCCATTCAGTTGTTGGACAACAGTCAAGCCGTGAGTAGGCTAAAACGAACTCGTAAAACGAACTCTAGTTAAAACTCTTTAGATCTAGTTATAACACTAGTTGTCTACTTTTGGGACCTGTTCATTGGTGCAGTAACCCACACTCGTTTTACTTATTATATTGTATCAGATGATACTTGCGTAAGCTCAGTATTATCACTAATAATTAATTAACTTTGTTAAGATTGTACTATTCATATCCCCGTAACGGATGTTTTAAAAAAAATGCTTTACTTACAATATTCTATGTACCGCAATATGGGCTTCACATTTAACAAATCAACTAACACTGCCAACGAAGAGGTAGTTACACATATGTAACCTTCTGTAGACATAACCGTAACTATAATATTACAACTTTGATAGCATTAGCCAATACTTAATTAAATAACTATTAACAAACAGAATCCAGAATCTTATTCTAGAATAACAAATAATGAAATTATGTAATCATTTCAAAAGGGATATGTCAAGGTTCCATTTTAAGCTCCACCATATATATATATATATATATATATATATATATATATATATATATATATATATATACAGTCCCTGGCCAAATTATTAGACGCACTGCAAGATTTCATGTAAAATATTAATTACCGAGTGATATTGTACCGTTTTATTATTTTAAATTGATTTGTTTTTTATTTTTATATTATCCAATCAATTACCTATTTATTTGACATAAATAAAACAGCATTAATTTAGAAAAGCATAAGTTTATTAAGTTTTAAAGAAAAGTGAAATTAATGTTAGTAAAAGTCAATATTTAGTTGAGCCACCTTTAGCCGCTATCAAAGCTTTAATTCTGCGCGGCATGCTATCAATGCAAGATTGTACTGTCTCCTGCATTTGAGGATGATGATTCCACACATGAATAACCTTTTCTAGGAGCTGGGTTTTGTTGGTAATCACATCTTTAGCCACTTTTCTTTTCATCAGCTCCCACGGGGTTCATATCAGGGCTATTACCCGGCCAATCCAACAGAGGGATATTTTTTTCTGCCAAAAAAGCTTTAACAGACCGAGCAGTGTGGCAGGGAGCTCCATCTTGCATGAAAGTGAATGGTTCCCCATTTGGAAACCATTCTCTGAGCTGCGGAATCAACCGATTTTGTAATACTTCTTTGTACTGATCTTGCCTCATTATTCCTTTGACGACGTACAGACGTCCAGTGCCCTTGCCGCTGATGACTGACCAAATTATCACTTTGGTGGGATGTTTAACCGTCGGGACGACATAATCAGGATGAAACTTTTCTCCATGACGACGACGCACATACTGAGCTTTATTCTGCAAAATTTCGAATGTGCTTTCGTCACTGAAGCAGACCTGTCAAAAATAGGAAAAATATATATAAACTTCCATGTTTATTTGCTTTATTTAACTGAAAATGATAATAATGTATCAATTATTGATTAAATTGCTGTATCTTACCGATCTCCAGAAGTCCACATCTTTGTCTTGCCATTGTTTGGCCCACTTCAGGCGCTTTGCTTTCATTGCAGCTGTTAACTTGGGCTTCCTGGCGGGGCGACAGGCCTTAAAATCTAATTCTTTCAATTTCCTTCGAACAGTGCGCTCAGAAGCATTTACGCTAGCATCCTGGAGTTGTGATTTTATTACCTTTGTGGTAGCAAATCTGTTTTCTACACAAATTTTCTTCAAACATCTCTCTGACCGTGGAGTGAAAATTGGTTTTCTACCGCATCTTTTCTTTCTTTTCGGGCTTAATTCCTTCCCTGACTCAATTTTCTTTTTTATGCGTCGTACACTAGCTTCAGCAACCTCCAATCTTCGTGATATTTCTTGGTTTGTAAATGTTTTCGCAATCACAAGGGCCTTCACTTCAGCTTTTTTACGTGGTGAAAGATCGCCTTTTCTACCCATAATGAAAATAGTCCAATTACTTTTTTAAAACACTGCATACAAAATAAACTAATAACTGAGTAGTATAAAACTGTTAAACAAACAATCACAGTCCATAAAGCCACAGAAACACGTCCGTACCTGACTCGATTCCGATCGCGACTGATACAGGTTTGTACTTATTTACGTTCATGTATCACTTTGTCAACACAGTGTTACCATATGTTAAAAATAAATATGTAGTCTACAACAATTCTTTTAAATAAAAATCAATAATATTGTAGTTTAAATATACCATTATTGCATAAAAACTCTTAAGAAACATAAAATTACTAAAAAAAAATACAGTGCGTCTAATAATTTGGCCAGGGACTGTATATATATATATATATATATATATATATATATATATATATATATATATATATATATATATATATATATATATATATATATATAAATGAATTTATAAATTCATATATGGTCATATATAATATTAATTTTCGAATATTTCAGTGTTCCAGAAGCTCTCGAGAGATCACAGTTGAATAATCATGGAAATGATTTACGGAAAACTACTTTGCTCTAAATAATAACAAAGCAGTAACATTTTTTTTTTTTTTTGGTGAATCATGAAAACTGTAAATACGTCAGATTAAAATACTAAATACTCGTACGTCAGATTAAAATAGTAAATACGTCAGATTTCTCACTATTTATTAGACCTTAAGCTAAACTGAAACCCTCACGTTGACCACTCAGATCATAAGATAGCTAATAATGTATGTTACTGTTCTAACGATAGTCATCATACTTTGGTTGGTTCTCATATGTCTTATGGCCTAATAAACTGGGGTTAAGCTCCAGCAGTGTTCACAATTTTTAGGCGGCAACGCAAAAGATCAAGAGTAATAACCCAATGACGTTACAGAGAAGACATTAAATAAAAAATTATAGATTGTCATAACATTTCCATTTAATTATTACTACAAATGTTTCATTTTTACTTATGACAATAAATCAGATTTGGCTGTATATTATTTTATTCATAACAATAATTGCGCTTTAGCAATATCGTGGAACAAAACGTCGCCGCAAAACGAAGCGGGCTGGTTACCGTCAAATCGTTACAATGTGCCTCGTCAAGTTTCTCATAGATGCCGCGCATATTTTTTCCTAACATACAATTTCTACTTGCACGACATCTCTGAGGAATTCACCCAGGCACTTTCTAACGATCCTCCGGCAACCAGTCGGCTTCGTTTTGAGACAACAATTTATCTTTCTGTAGCAATAGCTATCTATATATTGTGTAACTTTAGTAATCACTTTAGTCCAAAGTGACTATTGACACTGCAGTGAATTAGAAGGAGAATATACTGAACTAAAAAAGAAAACTAATAAAAAATGTTTCATTTCATTTTTACAGCAACAACCTGAAACAGTACAGGAGTTTTTTTTCACTTTTACAATGTAAACACTACAGTATAGTGCAGTAACGAAACAAATGAAGAAATAAACCTACAAATATTTATAAGATTATGAAAGGCATTTTTCCTTTCAGTGGCAACCTCGGATGGACGTTTGACATTTCTGAAAATCAATAAACACAATCAGCTGGTCTCTGTTATTAAACCTTGTCTTTTCTCTAACAAACATATCCGAATTAAAATAACTAATCTAACTTAACTATTGTTTTAATATAATACTAACAAGATTATTTAAATATTTTCCGTTGAGTGAAAACGCTAAATTACAACGATGTCCTTAGAAGAAGATATGTACGACGAATTTAGGGGCGGCACTTTGCGGTTCAATAGAAGCGGCGAGCAACAGTCTGCAGGTTCATCAGGTTTGCAGCGAGATCTTTACAAGGAAAACAAAGCTGGTATAAGCAAAACAGACAGCATTGCGAGTAATAGTAGCTGTTATTGGAGTGGACTTCCGTTGCCATTATCGTCCATTTCGACGAAAAGTAAGTTAACGGATTTATTAAAAATCAATATCTGGAACAATATTTAAGAATTGTTTCTTGTAAGTCAATTTTCGTTTTCTACATAGTTCATTTTAATATTAGGCTATTTTATATACATATATATATATATATATATATATATATATATATATATATATATATATATATATATATATATATATATATATATATATATATACATCTATATATATATATATATATATATATATATATATATATATATATATATATAAATATATAACACAAATTCGAATAATTGTTACTTCAACAGACGTTATTCATTCTGGAGCTGCCTTATACAGGGTTACAGGGAAAGTCGTCCTAGATAATTAAGGACGTTATAGTTTAGGTCGTTTCTGACCGATTTGACATTATGAGATGATGTCCTAAACTTAACCGTTTTGGAGATATTGAAGTTTAAAGATTTTCTAAAAAAAAAAACATGTTTTTTTGCTTTTTATATCGATTTTTTTTTATTAGAGGTTCTCGAGTGCGATTTTTTGGTTATTTTTAGTTAGTCTGTATGTCAAGTATCAAAAATCATCAAAATAATTTGAACTAGTTACTAACAATTTCAAATGGCGGCTTGTTAATGTTTCTAAATTACGAATTTTTATCAAGTGTTTCCTACTTTAAAAAAAAATGTATGGAAGTTATTCTGCAAATTATTTTAAAAACTTTTACGTCTTTTTTGCTATCTAAAACGGTATAATATCTACTGGATCTATTGAAAATTCTAAGAAAATGAGATTTCAATAGGCCCAAATGTAGAGTAACATAATAATAGAATTTAGATACTACCAATTACCGGTTTACTACCTGCACCTTCAAACAATAAAAACCCCCCCCCCCCCCCCCCCCCCCCCCCCCCCCCCCCCCCCCCCCCCCCCCCCCCCCGGTTGGGTAAGCATTTTTTCCGGTCGGGGTACTCTCTGTGCGAGTGACATTTTCTGTTCACTAAACATTATTTAATGATTTTTAGTCTGCTCATGCGATTCGTCCGTGGTAGATGTGCTATACCGTGCTTTTCAAAAATATCTGTGTTTCATCTTCTAACTGTGTCAATTGGCTCGTAACTGGATTTTGATCTCTGCTTGTGAATATGGCAACGTATACCAACGAGGAATATGCTGACATCCTAATGTGTTACGGATTTTGCGAAGGAGTGTCGTCGCGTGCACGTGATAAATACATACTGCGATATCCTACTCGTCGTGTACCTAATGTTAGCGTATTTGATGGAACTTATCGAAGACTACGAGAAACTGGTTCCGTACAAAGACGGCGGACTGACATGGAACGACCACGTATCTTTAACGAAGACGAAGAAAACGAAATACGACGTCTCTTTGAGGTGGACCCAACCACATCTGCAAGTGTTGTCGCACAACAGCTTGGTATTTCGCAGTGGAAGGTATGGTTTGTAATGCATACTGTTGGGCAACACCCTTACCACTATACGCCCGTGCAAGTCATTGAAGAAGGGGATCCGTTGCGACGATTAGAATTCTGCAGATTTATGCTCAATACCGATGTCGAAGATGCATCTTTTTTTAAGAAAATACTATGGACTGACGAGTCGAAATTCGACAAAGACAGTCGGTCTTACAAACTACCACAATGCTCACTATTGGGCTTCCAAAGAGGAAGGCAACCCAAACAAAAAAAGAACGAAAGGATCACAAACAAGATTCAGCTTAAATGTGTGGATGGATATAATTTCAAATTATTTGGTTGGGCCATTCTTCCTGCCAGATAATTTGAATGGCGAGGAATACTACAATTTTTTGCGGAACGATTTACCTAATTTGATGGAAGACCTACCTATTGGTTTGAGACAAAACATGTACTTTCAACACGATGGCTGCCCAGCTCACTACAGAGGAAGTGTTCGTACATGGCTCAATGACAATTATCCCAACAAATGGATTGGAAGAGGCGGACCCATACCTTGGCCGGCGAGAAGCCCAGATCTAACACCGATGGATTTTTATGTGTGGGGTCACATGAAAAGTCTCGTATACGACCAGGTGACTCCTATCGAAAACGTGGATGTCCTAAGACAAAAAATAATTGATGCGGCTGACGAAATGAGGCGGCACCTCACAACCAGCGTTGTGAAAAGTAATTTAAGAAAAAGAATGAGAATTTGTGTTAGAAATAGGGGCGACCATATAGAACATGAATTATAATTAATAAAAAATATTAAATTGCAAGGTTTTTTGTTTTATTTGTGTATTTTTCGTATTTTCACCTAGAACTAAAAATTTACCTTTTACTACCCGAGCCCGCTTTAGGTGTCATTCTGTGTACAGTTTTCCTATTAAAACTCCTAGTATTATACCTTTTTTGATAGCTAAAAAGACGTAAAAGTTTTTAAAATAATTTGCAGAATAACTTCCATACATTTTTTTTTCTCTTTATTGATTTAAAGTAGGAAACACTTGGTAAAAAATTCGTAATTTAGAAACATTAACAAGCCGCCATTTGAAACTGTTAGTAACTAGTTCAAATTTTTTTGATGATTTTTGATACTTGACATACAGACTAACTAAAAATAACCAAAAAATCGCACTCGAGAACCTCTAATAAAAAAAATCGATATAAAAGCAAAAAAAACATGTTTTATTTAGAAAATCTTTAAACTTCAATATCTCGAAAACGGTTAAGTTTAGGACATCATGTCATAAAATCAAATCGGTCAGAAACGACCTAAACTATAACGTCCTTAATTATCTAGGACGACTTTCCCTGTAACCCTGTATAAATATATGGCCTCTGTAAATCAATTTTCACTTTTATTCGATTTTTCAAAATATTGTTTGACAATTAATATTTCTTATTCTAGTAGTATGAAGTAATCAGCTATTTCCAATTTTTACAATTTTAAAATGCTTGAATTCCTTTAAATAAGTGCATCATTAAAACGGCGTAATTTAGAATGTCGACAATATTACTATTCATGGGCAGTTTTTATTTTCTAACAAATTTTTAAAAAATTAACTGTTAAAAAATCTCTAATAAACAAATTGATTACTCTTGTTACTACCTTATATCGAAAGTAGCTGTGTTCTAATAATTTTTATCAGTAAGACATGACTTCATAAAATAAAACCTGAAAAATTAGATTAACTCACAACCATACAATATGGGCGTTTATAATTAAGAAGACGCCTTTTTATAACAGTGTAAACAAAAAAAAGCGAAAAAGTCGTTTGTAGCAACGAGAATTTGGCGGGATTTACAATACCTCTAGTGGGGTGCGGGATAGAATATCACCCCCGGTACGTTCTGACTGTCGATGTCGTAGAAAGCGACTAAAAGACCAACTGAAATGGTAGATGCCCAGATCCTACCAGGCACCGCCCGGCTTAGGCTGCGAGAAGTTGCTAAACGATTCGTGACTGTGCCGTGTCCCCGGATTCTGGGACCAAATAGCATGATGACGCACCTGGACAGAAAACATTCTGGAGGTAAAATAGCCCCCCGTTCAGATTTCCGGGTAGAGGCTGATTCAGCAGCGTCAACATGCAGAGATCAGAACGTTAAAATAGATTTTTGCAACATACGAGGTTTAAACTCGAACATAAATTCAGTGCACCAATACTTGCAAACTACCAGGTAGTGATACTAACTTTAGAACACTTTTCGCTTCTCTTGCGGGTACGATCAATCATTTACAGATTAGCTATCCAAATGGCGAAATTGCCATCCTGGTCAACTTTAATGTCCACAACATTAACTGGCTTAAGTATTCAAATACTCCCGACGAAGCAGGTCGTGATGCTGAATCATTTCAATCAGTTGTAGCTTAATTCGGCTACCAATACGGATCTCTGATCGAGACGGAGAGTTCGCCAGTCCTCTTGATCTGTTTTTAACCATTAATCCAGAGATTTACGCTGTCACCGTTAACCCGTCCTTAGGTTCTTCCAACGATAAACCGCTTCCAACATCGAGTATCTTATTAATCAGTAACAGAGAGGTGCCTAAACGGCGCAACAATTGACACTACAAATTTGCTAAATGGAACGAACTGATCAAATATTTTCGAACTTTCCCTTGGTTAGACGTGTTTTCGATCCGACGACCCATCTGAGTGTACTAAGGAGATTTCTGATGTTATTTTGGTTGGTATGAACACTTACATCCCTTTTTCGAAGAAATGTCCTTCAAACGGCAATCCTTGGTTTGATCGAAAATGCAAAGAAGAAGAACATCTTGCCTACCGACAATGGCGTGAAAATTCTGTCATAAATTATAGCATCTTTGTTCGTTCCCGGAACAGATGGAAAGAAATTATCAACAAAACCAAGGAGGCACACAATTAACGATTTAGAAATAAACTTCTTACTTACATCAACAGTTTCAGGTCCTTTTGGTCAGTCACTACAGCAGTTAGTCAAAATTTCACCAAATTCACTATGCCACCACTCACACGGCCAGATAATTCTATTGCACTAACACTTATTGAGAAAGAGAACTTGTTGGCTGAACTGTCTGCTTTATATCCACCTGTCGATTTCCAAGGAAAAAAATTGTCTTCACGCAGCATATCATAAAACTAATTTCAATGGAGCTAAACCCCAAAAAAGCTTCTGGCGCTGAGGGAATACCTGCCATAGTACTCAAAAACTGCGCATGAGAACTAACATCAGTTTTCTGTAGACTTTCTTCCTGCTGGAAATGCGCTACAGTTCAGCCAATACCCAAGAAAAGCAAAAAAACCTTGCCAAACAACTACCGACCAGTCGTACTGCTTTCAATAATATCGTCATGGAAAAGGCTCTCAATCAGCATCTTCTAAAATATCTTGAAGGATCCAATATTATTAGCGTCAAACAATATGGGTTTCGTAAACATAGTTCAACAGGAGATCTTCTGACTTATGTAACACATGTTTAGAACAACGCAATTTAACACTTTGGAGAATCTTGAGCGGTTGCTCTTGATATATCCAAGGCATTCGACCGTGTTTGGCCCGATGGATTGATTGTTGGCTAAGCTACGCTCTTCTGGTATGTCCAAAAAGCCCTGTTTGTGGCTCTCATGTTTCCTCAAAAAGCGTGCTTTACGAATGGCAGTCGACGGATTTCTTTCTAGCACCTTCACTATCAACGCCAGTATGCCCCAGTGCTCCATACGGTCTCCTATTCTCTTTCCCATTTACATTAGCGATCTGCTGGAAAAGACCAGGAATCGAATCTACAGCTTTGCAGATGATAGTAAGCTTATTTCTTCATTCACTCTGAACGCTCAAACATTGGCTACTCATGCAAATATCCGGAGACAAGAGGAGGTCGTTTAACTTAACAAAGACCTTGGAGAAATTCTATCTCAAAAAGTTAACATTGGTGAACCTGACATAGTTATGTCGGGAAACTCCATTCCTCTAGCATCGTCACTCAATTTGTTGGGCGTTAATTTGGGAGCAAATATGTCTTGTCATGAATATGTTGCAAGCATAGCAAAGAGAGCTTCTCAGAAGTTGGGACTAATTCTGTACAAAGCTTAAATTCGACCAACGATGAAATACTACTCCAATGTTTGGGGCTCTGCTTCCAAACATACACTGAATTTGTTGAATTCTCTTCGCCTGATTGAAGACCTGGAACTAGCCAGAAGAAGCGTTGGCGGCTTGAGTCTATTCTATAAGTATTTCCATGGAAAGTGTTCGATGGATGTAGCCCGCTTAATTCCTCCCAGAGCGATACATGCTAAAAATACACGTCGCGCTAATGCTTCACAGACGTATGAGGTTCAGCTTGTTACTCCTCGTACAATCCTTGTCAAGCCGTCTTTTATATGGAGAACCTCAACTGTGTTTCCGACCAAGGACAATTTACAACTATTCAAGACCAATGTGAATCGCTTTTTCCGCACAGGTTTCGCTCCCATAGCGCTTTAGAGATTTCCCTGCAGTACGTGTGCTAAGCCCATAAAAAAAACAATCAAAGCAGACAAATAATCCCGCTAAATGCTTATTGCCTGTTTTGACTGGTAATGTTAATCTCGTCAAATTCTCGTTGCTGTAAACATGTTCATTGCACTCTTGTGTGTTAACAGTGTTAATTACAAACACCCATAGATTTAGGATAGGATTAGTTAATATATAACCTAGAGCAGGGGTGCTCAAACGGTCAATCGCGATCGACAAGTCGATCGCGAGTGCTTTTTGAGTCGATCTCGAGAAAAAAAATTCCGATATAGAACTATTCACAGATTTTATTTTAGGTAACTAAAACAAAATGTAATGAATAAACTACTAAAATTTATTCGATCCACAATTAGGCCAGAATAACCCCCTCATTACTTTCTTTTATCGTAATAACCCCCTGCTAGCGGCAAAAGGCGGCTTTATCAAAGGAACGCGCGGTACTTGTCAAAGAAAAGCCGCGTTTTTGATTCCCGCCGATTTTTCTAGAAACTTCGGGCGGCGTGTTTGACGGGAACATTCGAGACTTCGTTCGCGCCGATATAAATGTTGCGCCTGCAGGAATATGAGTCAGTCTGAGTTGTAACTTGAAGGCGATACACCTATACAAAGTTTATTAATAAATAGTCCAAAATGAGTGCGGGGAAGAAAAGTAAAACTTATCATTTTAATAACGATTGTGAGGAAGAATTTTTCTTTTGTATGGTAAAGGATAAGTGCATTTGTCTCATTTGCCGTGCGTCAGTTGCAATACCTAAGCGTGGGAACTTAGAGAGGCATCATAAAAAGGTTCATAAAAACTATGAAAAGGATTTTCCGTCACAGAGTGAATTAAGAACGAAAAGTACGTGATTTGATAACTTGTTTGAAAAAAGAACAAACCATGTTCACGAGATCAGCCAAACAATCAAAAGCTGCAACGATTGCGTCATTTAAAATATCTCATATATTGGCGAAACACAAGAAACCATTTGATGATGGATTGGTTGTGAAGGAAGCATTTATTGAAGCGGGTTTGACTTTATTTGGAGATTTTAAAAATAAAACAGAGATTATGTCTGCTATTAGAGAACTTCAGTTATCTCGTCCGACTGTCACAAGGCGTGTTGAAGTCATGAGTCAGGACATGGCAGATAAACTAAAACATGATATCATGGAATGTACATACTTTTCTTTACAGTTCGACGAATCCACCGATATGACAGACACTGCCCAGCTGTGTATTTTTATTCGAATGGTATTCAATGACATGGCGGCTAAGGAAGAGTTTTTGACAATGATTCCTCTGAAAGGAAAGACCCGTGGCGAAGATATATATGACGTTTTCTTCAATTTTGTAACAAACTACAAGCTACCAATATATAAACTAGCGTGCATTACAACCGATGGAGCACCAGCAATGACTGGAAACAAAAACGGTTTTGTGGCATTGTGTCCAGCTAATGATGATTTTCCTTCATTTTTCTCCTTCCATTGCATTATACATCAACAAGTTTTGTGTTCAAAAGTTCTAAACATGGAGGAGATTATGGGCATTGCAATAAAAATTGTGAATTCTATCCGTGCACGTAGCTTGCAACAACGGCTCTTTAAATTGCAGTTGGAAGATAGTGAGTCAGCTGAACACACTGATTTAGTTTTTCACACAGACGTCAGGTTTTTGAGTCGCGGAAAATTCCCAGAAAGGTTTCAAGAATTATTGCCCGAACAAACACAAATAAAAAAGCTTTTCTGGAACTAAAGAGGTGATGACACTCAGATGCTGAAAAACGGAAAATGGCTGACTGATTTGGCATTTTTGACAGACATCACAATGCATTTAAACACCATTAATTTGGAGCTTCAAGGTAAAGGAAAAACTATTATTGAGATGATTAGCGCAATAAACGCATTCAAAAGTAAATTGCAACTTACTATAGATCAACTGAAAAGAAAGGATCTGAAAAATGTTCCGTCTTTGAACGCAAAGATTCCTCAGTTGAATTATGATATTTATGAGGCAGAATTATCAAATATTTTGGGCCAATTCGAAATACGTTTTTATGATTTCAGTAAATAGGCAAATATCGCATCATTTATGAGTTATCCTTTTTCGTGTAAAAACATTGAGGAATTAGCTACTGAAATAGCAAGTCAGTTTAACATGGACTCATGTTCTGTTGAAAATGAGTTAGTGCAGATTATATCAGATATACATCTCAAAGCCAAAGCATCTGATACAAAATTCTGGTGTTTTATATCTGAAGATAAATATCCGAATCTAAGGCAAATTGCCCTTCAACTGACGGCAATGTTTGGGTCAACTTACTTGTGCCAGTCTGAATTTTCTGAAATGAAGATAATTAAGTCAAAATATCGCAGTCGACTAACTGACGAACATATGTCATCATGCTTACGATTAGCACTCGGTAATTACGTGCCATCTTATGAAAAGTATGCTGAGGACATGCAGTGCCACGCTTCAACATCCAAAGTCACTCTTTAGTTAAGTTTAGACACTAGAACTCGTTTGTTTTGTAAGAACCAATAAACTCGCAATTTTGAATAATTATGAGTTTTTTCATTGACATTTTAGAGCAGACCTACACTTACCTTGACTAAAAAAATGCATATTGTGCGGAAAACTAATATCTATGCCACGATACACCCTACCTAGACGACAATCCTGCATCACACTTACTTGCAGCCTCTCAGAGTCGATCGATCTTAGTCTAACAATATTGAGGTAGATCGCCAGCAGTTCAAGTTTGAGCACCCCTGACCTAGAGGGTTATTTGAACACGGAAATCTTAAAAAATGGTTAGATGACAAAAAACTGCCTGAGGATGTTGTCGACATACTAAATTCAGCTATTTTAACGTCAGAGTCATAAAAATATTTTATTTATATTTAAAGCATAAATGTAACTGCTCCACTGGACACGGATCTCAAGGTTTCTCCATAGACACGCAACTTTTGTGCTGAAGAAACTGTGAATCTGTTGTATAGTCACAAGTAGATAAGTTATTTTGCTTTTGATTTTAAATGAAATGAAAGTAACTTCAACAAAACAAATAAAAAAACATAGACGGTTTCCCCAAAATAGCCACAAAAAGTCTTGACTCTGACACACAAATTGCACGACTGAAATTTTTCGGTTTGAAGAGGTTCCGCTGATAATATTACAGCCGTGTGAAAACTATTCAAAAATCGTGCGGTTTATACCTCCTTGTCTTTTCACAAATTTTCTTCGCGTCTGAACATCGATTTTTCTGGGTGACGTTTCTTACAAAAATAATTGGTCTTTTATTTTCAATAATATTGGGATTGGTTATAGAAGGTTTTAGAATCCTTCATTTTATTTTATTTATAGTAAAGTTTTCTTATAGAACTATTAAATCTATAATATTTAAATTAACTAAATTTAAATAAAAAGTCAAAATTTTACTATCTGATATTTAGTTTTTTTTTGTCGCTAAACTAGACGCGAACCAATATCATGTAAACTAATAAAAATATAATATTAAGATATGAAAATTTAATTAATTCAATATCTGCATGTAAAAAAATTTAAATTTGTACCCTTCTTTACTTTCCTAAACAACTTTTAATTAAAGAGCGTTTCGTAAGGTACCCATATTGTTCCTCACTTAAATTAACGATGGTGCAGGGTACGAAGAATGTACTTTATAATGGCTTCTAGCAACCTTTATTCGAGTGATATGAAACATGCTTCTTGTCAATGGATATGGCGAATCAATAGCGGAGGCTCTTAATACATATTTTCTATTACCTGTATACCTATAAAATAATTATAAGTGTACAGGCTGGTCCAAATTGGACACTTTTAAAGGTAAACCCCTTCATTTAAAGGAAATAGACGAAAATTGATGTCAGTGTCTGAGGCTCAATTTTTATGATAAACTCAATGGTGAAAACCGCATATCGATATCTAGTACCGTTTCAGATATACAGGGTTTTTTCAAAAATCTGCATTTTGGAAAAATGTTTGTAATTCTTTTCCTATTGAAAATTTTTGTTTTCTGTAAAAACATTCTCAAAACACTTTTTCACTTGGATTTCAACAGTGTAAGTTACATTTTTTTACATCTAATATTTTAATAGTCATTAACGCAAAAATAGATTTTTTAAATTGGATACCCGTATATTTTTCCTTATCCAAATAGAGCTTTAAATTACCATTCTAAAAATATAGCACATTTTATATTTACTTAAATCTACTTCAAAATATAAAGGTTTTCAGTTTTTACGCGAGTTTTAAATGCACATTTTGTGAAGTAAGCTTTGGACCGGGCGGCAATATCAATTGTTTACCGATAGCAGTCAAATCGTAAAAAAAAATCCCAGGAGTAACTCTAAGAGTCATAACTACAATGAAATTTACTAAACCCTATAGTACTTTAAACTATATAGAAAATAAAACAAAACAACAATAAAACAATTTATTCCGAGTAGAACAAACTAAAACAAAACAATTTTCTTGCCTGCCAACGGTTCGGACCTTGGTTGGCTATCCAGTTATTGTCGAAATTGGACGATAAAAAATTACTGATAACTGCAGCGTTATGGGGGGGGGGTGCCCCGTCGTGTTGAAAAAAATATATTTCTAAGGTCTATTAATCGCAGTTCATTAACAAGAGGTTCTATTTGCTACCTTAAAAGTTCTAAATATCTATGAGAGGTGAGTGCTCCTTCGTAAATAAATAGACTTATAACCCTGCCTCTAAAAATTCCTGCCCACACATTAAATCCAAATCTGCCTTAATTTCTTTGACCCACAACTAAATGAGGATTTTCTTGTGCCCACGTATAAGAATTGTAACGGTTAAAAATACCTGCATTGCTTACATAAGTTTCGTCTGACCAAATGCAATTTAAAGAAAAATTCGGAACATGGTTACAATTCTCCAAAAACCATTGGCAAAAATCCATACGCCGCACAGTGTCTCGACTAGTACAAGCTAGCGGGACAATATTAGTTCTTCACTTATTTCAATTGTTTATGTATATTCCAGGTATCTTAAGCTATTTTAAGAAAAAAAAAGTTGAAAAATGTGTACTGTATGTGTATTAATCGAAATATGTAGCTGCAAGACGGAAGTGGTTTACTAATGTGTCTCATTTGTTCACTATTGTCGCTAATTGTTCTTTAATTAGCTACATACGTCTACCTACTCATTATGTGTGAAAAGCACAATCATGTTTGTTTACAAAGAAATTTCTAGGAAAAAAATAAAAATCATAATGATAGTACCCACATTTATTAATTTACAAAATATTATTTCTTTTAAAATAAATTAGTACAATAACAGTATCTATATATCAATTATTTACAATAACAAGGTGTATAAGTAAAAGAAATATAATATTAAATAACTTATATACTAAGGCACGAATTATACGCAACTACAACACACAATAAAATAAGAATAATAATTACAATAAAAAAATACTTAAACCTACTAATTACCATCAGATGAGTCGTCATCACCGCTCTCCCATTCAGTAGAATATTCAGAGAGTAAATAATCCTACTCATTTAATTCGTGATGATGACTTACTGATGGTGTTTCGGATGGCAATGAAGGTGGGATAATCAACTGCAGAACCTCCGATGGCAAAGAAGTAAATTTTCTTCGCGGTAATTCTCTATACGAGTTGATAACAGGATCAGACGTAATTAAAAGCATTCTCAAAAGATCTGTACTTGTGGCAATACGTGACCGCTTCCTGGTGTGCCGTTCACGGAATCTACGACAGTCTTTATTTCTTGCCTTCTGGGCTTCTTCGGAGAGTTGTCCAATGGGAAGAAGAAAAGACTTTATAACTTCCGCGCTGTGTACAAGAATTTTATGCACAGTAACGGGCATGGAATACCACGAATACAGATCAAGGTATAATTTTCTAGTATCAACACAAAACTTTTCGAATTCTATATAGTTTATGTCATATCCCGATGACAAAGTTCTTAAAATTACATGAAATCTACGAATAAGGTTTACGTCAAATCCTGTAATTTCGCTGCTCAATTCAGCTTTGGAAAAAAATCTACGTGCTGTGTTTCCATCGTTTGTGTTACCATACCCAGGTTTTGGTTTATCTACAATGAGACCCATACGATCTTTAAACACTTTTTGTATCTCTTGTGAGCGTTGCTTCACAATAGCTTTGTCGTTATCTCCCCTGACTTGCCACTTTTTTATTTCTAAACGATAGCTGATGTGAAGCAAACATTCAAACGTGCGGATCCATGCATGTAAAGTAGATAAACCAAATGCAAGGCGTTCTTCGTTGCTGGGATATTTCTTTGACTCCTCGTTCATAGTAGACGGGGTGGCACCGCAAATATAACACTTTTGTGTTGAACTTGTGTCTGTTAAGGCATTGCACACTTTGCCATCAGTCATTGTCAACAACAAATCGTGTTTAACAGAGATTTGAGATCCAGCAACATTACATAATGTTGGAAGAAGCTGACTTACTTCATCTAAAATTTTAGAAGTTTCTTCTTTCGTAAACTCTCTTGTCTCCTTGGCAAAAATAAACTTAATAGGACGGCAATATAAAGTACAGGAAGGTCTTGGATTTTGCCGGATCACAGTTTCGCCATCAAGCAGTCTCAAAGGGACAAATAAGTATACGAACAAAAATTCGTCTGTAGCGTTAGTATTCTCAAATTTCTGCTTATACGTGCTATGCCCCGAACTCCCATCACAGCCCCATTTGCTTACCAACTTATAATATGAACGAGGTAACACACTTCTAATGACTTCCGTCTCAGCTTTAACTAATCGTTCAGCCGTTTTATCCAAAATCGCGTGAAGTTTAATTTCAGCTCGAGATTCAGTCACAGAAATATATTCGTCAGAAGGACAACAAGAAGCTTTGGACTTACCTAAACTATAAAACGATGGATACACTTGATGTCCCGCTTTCATTGACCATTTTCTTGTTTGTTTATATGAGTGAGAAGTCGATTTCGAGTCCACATAATAAGCTAAAGCTTCGTCTGGTGTTAACTGCCGACTTTGTTCAGAACACTTATTCTTTTCTCTAGTTTCACTGACCGCGACGTTATGGATCTGTTTAGCAACACTTCGATGCCCTTCTTTTCGAGTAGCTAACTCAGCTGCTATAATAAGCTCACTTGCACTTCGCGATTCCAAAAGATCTTCTACTCTCCGTCTCTTCGTTTTCGTTGATGAGTCTTCAAATGATTTTCTGGGTCGCCCTACGGAAAGAGCCGCTGATGATGTTGAAGTGCACGGCTGGTTAACACACATCTTTATTTCGATTCCGGATCCCTCTAACCAATCTTTATGTTTGATTAGAAACATTTCTTTGTTACACTTTAAAGAAGTCCACTTTTGATTGAATTTTGCTGAAAGGCTTGATATTTTCATTTTGAGTCGTTTTAGAGAATCGTCAGAAACATCAGACATATTGAAATTTTTCACTTATATAATAAAAAATGCCACTGTTTCGTTCAGTTTTGTCATGTTTTAGCCATTCTTCAAAAAACTCCATTTTCGTCATAGTCACGACTCGTTCTGAAAAAAATAAAATAATTTTACTTTCGGGCCTTTTCGGGGTCTATAATATATATGAATCTGTGCCTGAATGTTGTAGTTATTACATATAGAAAAATCTAGGTGGATATATGTGGATAAAAAAAGTTGCTACTTTTAAAGTTTACAATTAATGTAAAATTTGTTGGATTTATCTATACATTTACAAATTGATATTACACCAAAAGTATACATATTTTTTATAAAAAATATAAGTCATAATAGAGTACATACCTTCAACAGAATATTCCATCACAAAAAACTCGTTTCACTTTGCTACCAATTTTAAAATATGTTATCACAAGTGTGCATAAAATGCAACTGATTTGCAAAAGAAAATGACCTCTCTTATAAGGGTTACTTTGACCCCTGATAAGATACCTTTATGAGGTGATAAACAAATTAATTCTTGGAATTCGTTAAATGGGGGGGGGGGGTTGTTTACAAGTCGTTATCAGTGGTTCCTGGAAATTACGTCATGAATATTGTCCCGCTAGCATGTTCTTGCCGAATCACTGTGCGCCGTTGAAAATCTCCGTCTCTAAGTGGATGAACTTTTCTTTTCCTATATGGCTTGAATTTATGCTTCTTCAAAGTACGACTTACGTTAGTTCTTGGTAGTCCAGTGGATTCTTTTAACTGTCGGGTTGAAGTGTTGGGATTATTTCCGATAGTTCCTAAAACTTCTATTTCTTCTAACTCCTTATCCCTGTTTGATGCATAATTTTTGGGTCGTTTCTTTTCAAACTAGGTTATGTCGTAGTCGAGCGAATATATCCTTGAAGGGTTGACTCCTCTCTGGATACCGTTCGTGGTACAAATTACTTGCCGCTTCCGAATTTTCTCCGGTTTGTATGAAACACACTATCATATCCCATTTTTCGTAATTTTCAAACTTCGTTGCGATTTATTTGACAATTCAATAACTGATCCTGAAGTAAAATTTGACAACTACGAGTAAACAATTAAATTAAACCATATGGCCGCTCCGTCCAAAGCCTACTTCACAAAATGTGCATTTAGAACTCGCGTAAAAACTGAAAACCTTTATATTTTGAGTAGATTTAAGCAAAATATAAAGTGTGCTATATTTTTAGAATGGTAATTTAAAGCTCTATTTCGAATAAGGAAAAATATACAGGGTATCCCGTTTTTAAAAAATTTATTTTTGCGTTAATAACTATTAAAATATTAGTTGTAAAAAATGTAACTTACACTGTTGAAATCCACGTAAAAAAGTGTTTTGAGAATGTTTTTACAGAAATCAAAAATTTTCAGTAGGAAAAGAATTACAAACATTTTTCCAAAATGCAGATTTTTGAAAAACACCCTGTATATCTGAAACGGTACTAGATATCGATATGCGGTTTTCACTATTGAGTTTATCATAAAAATTAAGCCTCAGACACCAGCATCAGTTTTCGTCTATCTCCTTTAGATGAAGGAGTTTACCTTTAAAAGTGTCCAATTTGGACCACCCTGTACAGGTAATGTAAGTGTAGATACCTAGGCTGCCTGAAAAGTTCTCGACCTGACACATAGATGGCGTTAGAAACTGTGAAACCATAATTGTATTGTTCAACCCATCCTTTATATAAACACAAATATTTAGATCTGTCAATTCATACGAGTAGTAGCAGCTGTTTAATATTAGGCTGCTCTTTTTAAATCTGGTCGTACAAGCCTCGAAGATAAGCCATGCGAAGGTCGTCCAAAAACTGCTACATCACAAATCATTCAACAAGTCCATGATATGGTGTTAGATGAGCGACGAGTGAAAGAAATAGCTGAGGCCATAGGCATCTCAAAAGAACCAATTGGAAATATTTTGCATGAAAAATTACATATGAAAAAGCTTTATGCAAGACGGGTGCCGCATTTGCTGACAGTGGACCACAAACGCATTCAAATACGTATTTCTCAAGCGTGTTTGGATCGTTTTAAGCAAAATAAAATGGATTTCAAGCGTCGTTTCTAACTATTGATGAAACTTGGATTCACCACTATAGACAAGTGCAAAAAGAACAGTCCAAACCATGGAGTGAAGCCGGTGGAAGTGCACCAAAGAAGGCAAAGACGGTTTCATCAGCAGGGAAGGTTATGGCAATAGTTTTTTGGAATTAGAAAGGTGTTTTGTTGATCGATTATCATCAAAAAGGTAAAACAATTAAAACTGAATATTATTGTAACCTTTTGGATCAGTTGGATGCAAAAATTCGTGAGAAAAGAACCATTTTTCATCAAGACAATGCACGTGTTCACACAAGTGTTTTGTCGATACCAAAATTCAACGAATTAAAGTACGAATTGCTTGAATATCTAGCGTATTTACTAGATTTGGTTCCCTCTGACTATTACCTGTTTTCAAACCTGAAAAAATTCCTGGCTTAAAAGCGTTTTATATCAAATGACGATGCTATTGCAGCCGTGGGTGGATATTTTGCAGACCTTCCGGAATTAGACTTTAATGATGGTATTGAATTATTGGAAAAACTTTGGAATAAATAAAACATATTTCACGTTAAAAAAAAAATTCTTTCATTGTTAGGCCGAGAACTTTTCCGTCAGCCTATATTTTTTAAATTGAACTGGTTTAAGTAAGCCAGTTGGGTACCTTCTGTAGCAGTGGCTGAAGTCAATAAAAACAAAACTGATTGATATTATTTGCTATCAGTTTTTATCAGTGATAAAAGAATAAACGAAGCGTAACAAATTTATTTATTATCCTAGGCCAATCAAATGAATAATGATAACGACACCTACTGCTACTTTTATAGGTTTCTCCGAATTCTTGTAACATTATAATATTTTCCTGAGTTTCTAACCATTTTAAAAATTAATATTACAGTTGCGCCAAAATAATATGTTTGTTATGTCAATTCATACGGGGTTTATATTTCCATCATATACAAATTTGGGTAAGTTTAAAAGATATTATTTTTTTAAATATGTTCGCACTGCATATATATTATGTTAAGGTACATTAAATACCACTTACCCGAAAAAAGTGATGAAAAATAAAAAGTTATATATCTTTATCTTAAAAGTTAGTACCTGCTTGCTTACATAATTTATAAATAATTGGCACTTTGTCACTCTAAACGAAAAACTGAGCAATATGCAATTGCTGGATACGAAAATATAATAAGATAACCCAAATAAACCTAAGCAATATCTTGATCTCGTCACAAGTTGTGGTCGCTTATTTTTTATTTACCTACATTTCCAGTCCAACTGCAACTCTAAGTCTAATATGAATCAATCATCAATATATACACTCCTGGACAAAATTAACGCAACAATCTGAAAATTAATTTATCTTTTTCTTATGTCAGTTTTAAAGTTTATCGAGTATTTGAATAGTAGGCTATGCATATTTTGTTTCGTTGTTCATGACAGAAATCAAAACAATTCGTTTAGATTTACAGTTTTAAAGAATTTTTTAGAAGTCAAACAATTTTCTGTAATAATGCGATAGATTTTCTTTAAAAGTAAGCTTATAAATTGTTTCCTTTTTCAAAGTAATACGTTTTTGTGGTAGCCTGTTTTATTTTTGACCCCGAAGAATTAGAAAAATGAATCGAACAAGGAATTTAACTGAACACGAGGTAGTGCGAACCTCAGTTTTATTGGACGAGGGATATTGCCAATTTGTTAGGCAAACATTGTTCCACAATAAGTCGTATGGTAAGACGCTTGAATGAAGTAGGAACTTATTCTAGAAGGCTAGGGCAAGGGCGGAAACGATGCACTAGCGACCTAGATGAACGTTTTATAAGACAATATGCTTTAAGAAACAGGACTGTCACTAGTTCTATAATAAGAAACGAATTCAAAGCTGTTCGCAATGTCACAATTTCTTCTAAAACAGTTAGAAGACGGTTAAATGAAGCTGGATTAAACAGTAGGAGACCAGCCACTGCCCCCTTGCTTACTAGAGAGAATAGAGCTGCCAGGTTACGTTTTGCTCGAAATCACGAAAACTTGGATGATTGGAAACAAGTTTTCTTCACAGATGAAACTAGAGTTAGTCTAAAACATCCAGATGGTCGTGAGCGAGTATGGCAAAGACCAAGAGAGAGGTTTGCTCCTTGCAATATCTCTGCAAGGATTCCATTCGGCGGTGGCTTGGTTATGTTCTGGGGTGGCATCTGCTTTGATGCTCGCACAGAGTTAGTTACTGTCCGTACGAGATCCATGAATGCTGACTACTATCTTAAGAATATTGTAATAGAACATGTGATGCCTTTCGGTCATTTTGTGGGGCCCAATTTCCTGTTTATGCAAGACAACGCTCGACCTCACGTGGCTAGGGAGGTACTCGATTATCTTAATTAAGTTGATATACCGATTATGCAATGGCCACCAAAAAGCCCAGATCTGAATCCGATAGAATATGTATGGGATCACCTTAAGAAAAATGTGAAACATCTTATACCTAGAAACCTGAGGGAACTTGAAAATGCAGTTATCACAGAAGGGGAGCAAAATCCAAAATTTAATTAGAAGCATGCCTAGGCGCATAAACGCTGTCATCCGAAGTAGAGGAGGCAACACACGCTACTAGTGTCCCAGTTACACCATTAATTTTGCTACTAGTGTCCCAGTTTATTTTTTTCATTAATACATAATTTCAACGATTTTGTTATTAGGTCTTAAGAATAATTTTAATTCGAATCTTATAGAGAAATTCGGTAGCTAATTCACTTTTAAAGTATCCAAATAAGTTTTTTCTAACTTTTAGTGTAACCAATGTTCATAAAAAATTATTAAAATGAATTCATTATAGAGATTTGTATGATTTAATATATTGTTGCGTTAATTTTGTCCAGGAGTGTATATATATATATATATATATATATATATATATATATATATATATATATATATATATATATATATGTATACATATATATATATATATATATATATATATATATATATATATATATATATATATAATATATATATATATATATATATATATATATATCTATATATATATATATATAATATATATAAAATGCAACGTCTCTCTGTCTGTCTGTCCGTTAGTGCGCTTATCACTGGAGAACCACTTATCCGATTTACTTACTTTTTTTTTTTTAAACATACATATGTTCTCTGGCCAGGTTATAGGCTATATTTTATTACGATAGGTAGCATAAGGAATGAGCAGTGACGATAATAATGAAGGGAGTCGGGAAAAAAAGTTTTCCGCTAGCGCGTTCCCTTGCAATACACAGCCTAAACCATTAAATATAGAACAATATTATGTAGCAGAGAATATCTATAATCTATAATCTATAATACATACAAAATGCAATGTCTCTCTGCCTGTCTGTCTGTCTATCAGTGCGTTTATCACGCGAGAATCACTTATCCGATTTACGTGTCTTTATTTAAATATATTCTTTGGCCAGGTTATATAATAATAATAATAATTTATATCTAGGTGGTTCGTTAATTATAGAAGGCGATAGTGGTGGCACTTCATCTTCGGATGTGCTAGTATTCCGAACAGGAACAACCTCTGCCTCTGTTGTATTTTCGGGTTTGGCCTGTCTGTCACAAATGCAGGAGCAAAATCGAGCTCAGTAAACAAATCCCGATTATATTCCAGTTTTGCGAAAGCCAGCTTAAATGTTTGATTGTGTAAGAGCAAGCCGCATAGCCGACGCTACAATCCCTGGAATGTCATAAATTGACATAGTCTTTCCTGGGTGGCTTCGCATCCATGCATCACAGGTCGAATTTAGAGCTTTATTCAAAGGGCCGTATGCAGATCGAGTCTGTGAGAGCAATAGAGAGGGAAAGATAGTAAGACAATGCCGTTTCCCTTGCAAAAGTCTAATGCGTTAATATGAATGTGTGAGGTGTGGTTATCGAGCACAAGTAACACTTTATATGACGCAGATACATTTGTATGTTTTTTGAAGTGTTCCAGGATATGAATAAATGTTTCATCCTGCATCCAGCCAGAGGGGTTTGAGTTCCAGCAGATCCTACTGGTCCATCCCTGATCAAATGGTCTTGGTAACGCACTCGCGGGAAAAGGAAGAATGGAGGAATTACATTTCCGATGTCATTAGCCACAAAGGCTACTGTGACTAAAGTACCCCTTTCTGCTGAAGTTATTGAACCTACTTGACGAGCACCACGCCTAGCTACCACTCTATCTGGCTTTTGGACTGTGGTTATGCATGTGTCATCAGTATTATATATCATGTAGCTCCAACTTATGACGGTCATATTGTCGCAAAAAGAACGTAGATACGTTCTTTTTGTTAAAGCTAGTCGGCCTTGAAAGACTTGTAGCTTGCGCTGCGCGTACGGTTTCTTCTCATAAACATCCGAAACCATTCTTCACCAGCCACCTTGTTATCATTAATATAAATCAATAAAAGTCATACCTTTGATTTCAAAAACATCAAAATTATCAAAACCGAAATAAATACAAAAAAAGAGAAGTACTCAAATCCATACACATACAGATGAAGCCCACTGCAATAAACGAAAAAATAGATGTAAATAACCTAAACCGTATACTAGTCATATAAAATCCTTCAAGTTAAGTGGTTGTTTGTAAAAAGTAAAAATGTGTTTTTGACAGCGATTTAAAATTAACACCCCATACAATGAACTACTTTCTAAGGTAAGACCTTTATTAATGTATACAGTTAATTGTCTTAAATTAAAAACTACGAAAAGCTACAAATATTTTAACCCCGAAATACATTACAAACTGATTAATTACTTATCTATATTTAATTCTTATAATGTCATCTTTTAGAGCAAATTTTGAAGAATACCTCTTCCGAAGGTCGAAACAGATTCAAGAATAGTTTTAGTGATCTAATTCCAAGAACACGTAAATTATAAATAATATATACATACCAACTCAACAAAAAAAATATATGGTATATATATATATATATATATATATATATATATATATAAATATATTATATATATATATATATATATATATATATATATATATATATATATATATATATATATATATATATAATATATATATATATATATATATATATATATATATATATATATATATATATAAATATATATATATATATATATATATATATATATATATATATATATATATATATATATATATATATAATATATATATATATATATATATATATATATATATATATATATACATATATATATATATATATATATATATATATATATATATATATATATATATATATGTATATATATATATATATATATATATATATATATATATATATAAATATATATATATATATATATATTATATATATATATATATATATATATAAATATATATATATATATATATATATATATATATACATATATATATATATATATATATATATATATATATATATATATATATATATATATATATATATATATAATGATTATTGGCATTTAATTCCCTCTTCATAAATCAAAACAGAAATAATTTTTTAGTCACTGAAACATTATGGAACACAAAAACAAAGGAACCAACTACGGTTATTCAAGAGAAGCCGCCACCACCGCCCGTACAGCCATTGCAACCACGCGTTAATATCAATCAAGATGCCAACAATTTTTTTACCTATCGTGATGGGGTAGCTGAGCGGGCAACCAACGAATGCGCAGCCGAGTTCTTGGACATGGAATCTGAAGGACCGGTTTTGGGATCATTTTTACTTACTCAGTAAGTTTTTCAAACGATGCAGTAAAAGAACCCCGCACTAATCTTATGGAAATTGGAACCCGGTCAAATCGGCTCAAAATGTAGTCTGTTATGCTTCATGCTATTCTGATCAAAAGTCTCCGTGAACGTAAAGTCCAAAACTGGATAGATTAGGAATTATCGAACGTGGAACATGATTTTACGAAAAATTCCAACGGGATTATATATTTTTTGAGTTGCTAATCATGAATATAATAATTATTTTGACCCATTTCGCTCCTACTTTCGAATATTGACCATTTTGGCCATTTTCGGAGTCTTTTTTTGATTTAGTTGGTCTAGAACATAATTTACGTAATTTTATGTTTTTGAGTTAATAATTATGAATATAATAAATATTTTGAACCAATTTGATCTTACTTGCCAATAGTGTTTATTTTTGTTAAGAAAGAATGGTGAAAGTTATATGGTCAAAAATAAACGCTTTCCGAATTATTGTATTCGTAATTATCAACTCAGAAAATATAAAATTCCATGAGAATTTTTCCCAAAAATATGTTCTAGACGAATTAAATCAGAAAGAGACTCCAGAAATAGCCAAAATGGCCAATATTCGAAAGTAGGAGCGAAATGGGTCAAAATAATTATTATATTCATAATTAGCAACCCAAAAAACATGTAATCCAGTTGGAATTTTTTCGTAAAATCATATTCTAGTCAAAATAAGTCCTTAAAAAAACGCCAATTTTCTCAGCTGGTTTTTTACTAATTCCAATTCATTTTTGGACTTTGTGTGCGGGGTTCTTTAAATATTCTTGTTATTTGTTTATAGGTTCAGAGGAGCTTTTCAAGTTTTAAATATTTTTCCTCAAGATTAAAAGATTGTTGTGTTTATGTTTAATCTTAAAAGTTATTTTGTGCCAAAAATAAAGCGAGCTTTTCGAAAATAGAAGATAATATTTTATAACATTTGTTTCATTAAATGCCTAGTTATTGTGGTAAGAGTGATAGTGTGTTTTGGCAAACCCCGAAAAGTGGTGGTATATCACGACATATGCGGAGCAACGCCCTAACTATTAAATAAGACTACAAGTAATTGGATAGAATGAAAAAACACTTATTTGAGATTATCCAACTCCAAGAAGAACCATAAAAAGGATATATAAGATGATACATATGGAGCAACCCCTTTTAATTGCTTTCAAATTCCTTTAACCCTTTATATGTTTGACTATAAATAATTGAAAATAATGGAATTACATAATTTTCAATTTCTCGTGTTTAAGAACTACCATAAGGACGTGTATCACAATATGTACGAAGAAACTACTCTAAACCCTTGTCCCATCTGTCCCACTCTTTTTACCAGTTATATCTCTATCTACAAATCCTTAAAACTTATCGATTATCTTAAAAAAAAAATCAGAAAAATTTTTATAATAATGTAAAAAATATACAAACTTTATCTATCCCCTTTCATCCCCTATCCGCTTACTGCTTAAATACTATAGGTTCCTCTTCTTTTTCTTACGACGCCGTCTCCTCACGAAGATTAGCGATCCATAGAGCTAAACGAACTTTAGAAACTGCTACTCGAAAAATATCACTAGAAGCACATCCAAACTAGCTTCTCATGTCCTTCAGTCAAGAACTCTGTCGTCTTCCGATCGATCGTTTGCCCTTTATTTTACCTTCAATAACACAGAACCACAAAAAAAAGTTTTGTAATAAAAAGGTTTTTTTGGTGTTCTGAAAACGAATCCGAGGTCAGAATTGTCTCGTCACCCAAGGATTTTGACATAACCTCAAAAAACACCTCGAAAATACTTTTACAAATAAATTACAAATATAAACGTACGTAAACCACACGTATTTTAGGGTGCTGAAATCGAATCCAAGGTTAGAATTCACCCATCACGTCAGCATTTTGACGTAATCTCAAAAAAACTTCGAAAATGATCAGAAATACATTTGTAAGTAAATTAAAAAATTAAAGGAACAGACCACCATAGCTATACGTAGTTTAGGGTGCTTAAACCAAATATGCCAAGAGAATTGACCTATTAAGTCAAGATCTTAAAATATCCTCAAAAAGTGCAGTCTCATTCACAGGTTGCTGGATTAAGGTAAGTCCCCTCGCTTCTCGCCCACTGAATGCTTTATTGAAATGATTCCCCTCGCATATCACCCTCGCGATGCTGGATAACAGTGAGTCCCCTTGCCTCTCACCCCAATGACCCCCCACTTCAAAAACTCTAAACCTAACATAGCGTAATACAAAAAAACTTACACCAAGAGCTTTAAACCAAGAAAGTTAAACCTAACATAGCCTAATGGTGATGTAACTTACACCAAGAACGTCACACCAGGAACTCTAAACCTAACACAGCCTACTACGAGAAACTTAAATCAAGAACACTAAACATAGCCTAATCCAAGCAACTTACTACAAAAACTTTACGCCAAGAACTCTAAACCTAACATAGCCTAATTCAAGAAACTTGCACCAAGAACCTTACACCCAGAACTCTAAACCTAACATAAACTAATGCAAAAATCTTAACTTAAAAACTTTACACCAAGAACTCTAAATCTAACATAACCTAGTAGAAGAAATTACATCAAGAACGTTAAACTATGACCATAACATAACCTAATGCAAAAAAAACGAGCAGACCACCATATCTATACGTATTTTGGGCCGCAGAACGCAAAATATCAACAGAATTGCCTACTACGTCAGGATCTTGAAATATCCCAATTAGTCCAGTCCTTTCATTCACAGGATGCTAGATTATGGTGAGTTCTACCGCTTTTCACCCTCGGGGTGCTTTATTAAAGTGAGTCCCATCACCTCTCACCTACGATGTACCTTATTATGGTAATTCTTCTCTCTTACCCTCGAGGTGCTTTATTTAAGTGAGTTCACTCGCCTCTCATCATCGGGGTGCTTTATTCAAGTGAGTCCACTCGCCTCTCACTTTAATAAAACATCCAGTGGGCGAGAAGCGAGGGGATTTACCTTAATCCAGCAACCTGTGAATGAAAGGACTGGATTTTTTGAGGTTATATCAAGTTCTTGTCTTAATAGGTCAATTCTTTTGGCATATTCGATTTAAGCACCCCAAAACACGTCTAGATATGGAGATTTGTTCATTCAATTTTTTAATTTACTTACAAACGTAATTCTGACCATTTTTGAGGTGTTTGTTTGAAATTATATCAAAATGCTGACGTAATGGGTGAAAACTGACCTTGAATTCGATTTCAGTACCCTAGAATATATATATATATATATATATATATATATATATATATATATATATATATATATATATATAAATATATATGGTGATTTGCTCCGTTACAGTTTTAATTTATTTGTAAAAGTATTTTTGGTCATTTTGGAGGTATTTTTCGAGGTTATGTTAAAATCCTTGGTAGATAAGTCAATTCTGACCTCGGATTCGTTTTTAGCACACCAAAAAATATATGTTATGGTATCTCACCTTTCAACTTATGGTCCTGTGTAATTAGACGTAGAAATTCGTATTTTGGGCCCCTCATTTCGGAAAACTCAATTCTCTTATTTTGATGGTTACTAGTAATTCCTCCATTTTGTTCATTCTCTCCAGTACTTCTGTGTTTTTTATCATATCCATCCAATAGCACGGAGAATACATACGCTCTCATCATTCTCATTCGGAGTTCGAGACTGAGACTTGTGCGATGGAAAAATTCATTCATATTCATGTATATTACTCAGGCCTGTTTAATTCGGGAATATATTTCCTTTCTTGGGTTCCACATGTCATTTATATTGGTTCTCAAATATTTAAATGTTGAGACCTGTTCTACGGTTTTGTCTCTGATTTCTAGGGATTCTGGTGGTAAATTTTTCTTTATTATTATTCACTTGGTTTTTCTTATATTCATAGTTAATCCAAATCTTTCGCCTCGATTGATCAATTGCAAAAGATCTTTGATATTATTTACTATTAGAATAGCATCATCAGCATACCGTATGTTGTTAACTGTTATTCTGTCAATGCATTCATAGATGCCCTCATTAAACACAGCATCAGAATAAAGATTAAACAAAAGTGGTGAGAAAATGCATCCCTGTCTTAAATCTTGGGTTATTTTTATGCTTTCGGACTTTTCAGGTTCCTCTACCTATCAAGTATTATGTGTAAACCAAACCTATATCTCATTTTGTTTGGGAGATATAGTGCCAACAGTGGGACAAGAGTTTTTATAAAAACGTTTCAGTAACACCACTTCCTTTCCTTTCTGTTTCTGTGATTCCTACATAGTACCTTTGTTATCCTTCTGTCAGTTCCTCCTCTTTTCCATTTATACCCCTATTATTCCGTATTCTCAATCTAATAACTGGATAATTATTTTCCATTTGATTCTTCCTATCTATTTCTTTGATTATCTTCTTATTTGTATTCCTTTCTTTAGATCTCTCTTCCGTAGCCTTTATCTTTTCCAGGGTCATCGTCAATCTACCTATCTCTCTCTTTTTTCTCAGTTTTTTTGACTTGGGGGGGTCGTAGTGTTCTTTGTTTGTTCTTTCAGTTTTTCTTCCTCAATGTCCCATTTATATTCTCTTCCTTCGATTATGATTTTTTGATATCCTATTTTCCCTCTTTTTCCATTCTTTCTCTCGTTCTCTGCTATATGCTTCAATTTCTTTTGAATTTACCGTTCATCTTTTGTTAAACCGTTGTTTATGTAAACTCTCTCTCTTAGATTTCTCAGTTTGTTTTTATTTTTCATTACAGCTTTTTTATTTCCCCTATTTCCAAGTTCTATCTTGTATATAGTTGCTCCTATTGTTATCACATCTTTACTCTGTACTTTTGTGTCCATACTCCTCTCCATAAAATGTTCTATACCCATTCTCAGATCTAGTTGGCTATTCGCTTTAAATCTCATTCCCGATATTTACAATATTCCTCACGTTGTCTTTTTCCAGCCTACTCATCTTCAAATCCATCTTGTTTTATTTCCTTTATATCTGACATTAGCTCTCTGATCATTTCTATCAAATTGTCTGTCATATTTACTCTTTCGTTTTTCTCTTTCTGAGGTGGTCTTATCAGCTAATCCCATTGGCTCTTCTTTTTCTTCGACTCTTCCTTTTTTCAAGTCTCCTGGTGTATAATCATCGCTATCCATTATTCTTTCTGTTATAAAATCTTTACGTGTGCTCCTCGTATATTCCCTTTTCTAACACTGGAGAAAAAGAAAAAACCTGTCGTTTACACTTCTTATCACCGTTCTGCGGTGATTCGCTTACCTTATATGCATTAAAACGGTTAAGATCGTCGCTTATCGTTTCGTTAACTTCATACAATTTCGGAGAATTATTCACGTAAACCTTTAAATTTTTTACTTATTGCCTTAATTCTAACACTACACTCTGCTTTATTTCTAATCCCTCTCGTTTGCAATCGACAAAACAGTTTATATAGATCGAAACGCTACCGTAATAATGCTCGTTGAACGAATTGACTGTTGTCGGGCATTCGATTCACATGCACACACTTCGCGATCCGAAACCCCAACGTTATTTTTATGCTTTCGGACTTTTCAGCTTCGTCTATCTTTCAAGTCATATGTGTAAACCAAATCTATATCTCATTTTGTTTGAGAGATAACAGTGAGACAGGAGTTTTATAGAAAAGTTTCAGTAGCACCCTAAAAGTAGTAGTAGTTTTATAAACTATTTACCTCAAGTTATTACAGTTTCTTCAAATGATTTTAGAATAAATCATTGGGATACAGACAAAGAACGCCTGGTGCTATTAACGCCAAAAATACTATTGGTCGTAAAGTATGACTTCATCGCTCTCAAAACGACTCAGCTACAAGAAGCTACCTCTTGAAGACATTGAAGCTATCATCATTGGAGATTTGATTTACCCGAATGGATCCCTCATTCCGTAAGTGTTCTGAATTTTTTATGTGAAGAAGGACTTACCATCTAGATATTAGTTCTATGTTTTAAACGAAATATAGTTATTTTTTTATTATTATTTAGGTTAGGTATACTGATTTTACATAGAAAATTAAATATAAGATTGTAGTTAGAAAAATTAGTGATTAGATTTAGGTTTAAGGTAGATTTTATAGGATTTTTTTTATATGCAGAAAAATAAACGGATTGGCAGACGGAATTTCAAGCATGTGGGAAAATTGCTTTTTTAAGCTATCATCCAGCGACAATCAGCAAAGTCAATCATTTTCATCACCCACTAGGTATTAAATTATAACAAAAATAGTCGCAAAATTTAGAGCATGAAATAGTATTCTGCTTTGCATATTTATAGTTACAGGCTAAAAAAGAGAAGCTTAATGATGACTGTCTGTAAAATGTGCTTTCAAGACGATGCATATATCATTACTTACGTTTGCTAGCGTACTGACGTTAGCAATATAGGGTAGCTTTTAATTTCTTTCTTAGCGCCTTCCTTTCAAAGACCCACGAAACAATCTATTTCTGTATCAACTGAATTGACTCTGCCTTTACTTGGTGAAACTCCATAACTAGTAAGTATACCGTAAATTAAATTCCACTTTAATGAACTACTCAAAATTTTAACAAATTTTCAACACATTTCACTGAAGCTATTCAGATTCTTTGAAACCGTGTGCATGTAACTTGTATTAAAAATTGCATTTTGTTTGTTAAATAAAATACAAAAGCACAAAGTTATAATAAAGTATAATATTAAGGACTCATAAGGTTAAAAGTTTTTCGTGTACAGGGTGGTCCAAATTGGACACTTTTAAAGGTAAACCCCTTTATCTAAAGGAGCTAGACGAAAACAGATGTCGGTATCTGAGGCTCAATTTTTATAATAAACTCAATGGTGAAAACCGTGTATCGATATATAGTACCGTTCAGAGTGTTTTTCAAAAATCTGCGTTTTGGAAAAATGTTTGTAATTCTTTTCCTATTAAAAATTTTTGATTTCTGTAAAAACATTCTTAAAGAACTTTTTCACGTGAATTTCAACAGTGTAAGTTATTTTTTTACAACTAATATTTTAACAGTTATTAAGGCAAAAATATATTTTTTTAAATGAGATACCCTGTATATTTTTCCTTATCCGAATAGAGCTTTCAATTACCATTCTAAAAATATAGCACACTTTATACTTTGTGTGAAGTAGGTTTTGGACGCAGCGGCAATATCAATTGTTTACTGATAGCAGTCAAATTGTAAAAAAAAAATCTCAGAAGTAACTCTAAGAGTCATAACTATAATGAAATTTACTAAATGCTTTAAACTATGTAAAAAATAAAACAAAAAACAACAATAAAATAATTTATTCCGAGTAGAGCAAACTAAAACAAAACAATTCTCTACAAGAGATGTTCGAAATGTCGACCAGTTTCATTTACACATAGGCGACACCTTTTCTGGACACTTCTTACCGAGTTGATTAGTTCAAGAGGAGTGAGAGCTGCAAAAACTTTGTATCACTGCGACTTCTAACTCTTGCCTGGTGTTTGTCGGCAATTTAAAAATTAGGTCTTTCAGTCTTCCCCAGAGATAGAAGTCCATGGGTGTTAAATCCATTAACGGCAGTTCATCAATAAGAGGTTATATTTACTGCCTTAAAATTTCTAAATATCTTTGAGAGGTGAGTGTTCCTTCGTAAATAAATGGACCTATAACTCTGCTTCTAAAAATTCCTGCCCACACATTAAATCCAAATCTGCCTTGATTTCTTTGCTCCATAACTAAATGAGGATTTTCTTGTGACCACGTATAAGAATTGTAACCTGCATCGCTTACATAAGCTTCCTCTGTCCAAATGCGATTTAATGAAAAAATTCGGAACATGGTTACAATTCTCCAGAAACCATTGGCAAAAATTCATACGCCGTTGAAAATCTCCGTCTCTAAGGTGATGAACTTTTCTTGTCCTATATGGCCTGAATTTGTGTTTCTTTCAAAGCACGACTTACGTTAGTTCTTGGTAGCCCAGTGGAATCTTTTAACTGTCGGGTTGAAGTGTTGGGATTATTTCCGATAGTTCCTAAAACTACTATTTCTTCTAACTCCTTATCCCTGTTTGATGCATAATTTTTGGGTCGTTTCTTTTCAAACTAGCCACTATTGACTAGGTTATGTCGCAATCGAGCGAATATATCCTCGAAGGGTTGACGCCTCTCCGGATACCGTTCGTGGTACAAATTACTTGCCGCTTCCGAATTTTCTCCGGTTTGTATGAAACACACTAGCATATCCCATTTTTTGTAATTTTCAAACTTCATTGCGATTTATTTGACAATTCAATAACTGATCCTGAAGTAAAATTTAACAACTACGAGAAACAATGGAATTAACCCATATGGCTGCGCCGTCCAAAGCCTACTTCACAAAATGTGCATTTAAAACTCGCGTAAAAAACTGAAAACCTTTATATTTTGAAGTAGATTTGAGCAAAATATAAAGTGGCTATATTTTTAGAATGGTAATTTAAAGCTCTATTCGGATAAGGAAAAATATACAGGGTATTCTATTTAAAAAATATATTTTTGCGTTAATAAAATGTAACTTACACTATTGAAATCCACGTGAAAAAAAACTGCTTTGAGAATGTTTTTACAGAAATCAAAAATTTTCAATAGGAAAAGAATTACTAACATTTTTCCAAAATGTAGATTTTTAGAAAAAAAACACCCTGTATATCTGAAACGGCACATAAAAATTGAGCCTCAGACACCGACATCAGTTTTCGTCTATCTCCTTTAGATAAAGGGGTTTACCTTTAAAAGTGTCCAATTTAGACCACCCTGTACATTTAAAGACATTTGCCTATTAATTAATAATGTCAAATTATAATTTGATTTGTTTTTGAATTTTATTGCAGTAGCTTCCATTTTCAAAATAGTTTAAATATTTAAACTGATGATACCTACAGTCTGTCAAGTAAGAACACGTCCGCGTTAATTTATTTTTTGGTAGATGCGATTCTAGGGATTCAACAAAAAATCCGTAGAGAGAACCTTCGTCTACGACGCATTTTAGTAAAAGTATTTGTCGATTCCGAACTTTCATCGAAATTACGTAAAATCCAGATTAAGTCACTTGTTTGCGCCTCGGTTCGGGGCAGTCTTTCTTTGTTCCCATCCAAAGGGGCCTAAAATGAGACATGCTGCGGCCGCTAAATACATTAAAAAGTCGGTATCGTTTGTAAAGAAGTGGGTAAATTGTTTTAACGAGACAAGTAATGTCGATGACTTGCCAAAAACGTAGCTTGGTAGGCAAAGTCACTCCAAAAGTCGAATAACGAATCGTGTCTTTGTTTTCACGGGATCCGAAATTGACGCTGCATCAAGTAGCGGCAAAATTGAGAGAATCTGGTTTCAATGTGTTCCATGAGACCATTCGATAACATCTTCGTGCTTATGATATCAAAATCCGAAACACGTTGAATAAACCTTTGCCGGGCGAAAAGCACGTCGAAGCGGCTCGCTTGGGCCCACCATAGGATACTAGAGTGGCCCTCACAATCGCCGGACGCCAACCCTATTGAAAACGTTTAGTTCTTTGTAAAAAGAAAGCTCAGAGGAAATACTCTAAGGACTTTGACTCAGCTATCTCGCGAGATTCGGAAAATTTTGAGATCATTGCAGAAAATCTCGCGGACAGCATGCCAGGCGATTATTAATGCGGAGGTGATTGGACAACTTACTAAGGTAATTGTTGTACTAATACACTTGTTGGTATAAACTAGTGATATCTATGGCGTTTTGGAAGATAAACATACGCCATTAAAAGCCAGTTCGTTATTAATTACCATTGTGCGAAAAACATAGTTCTGCATAGCTTTGAATAAGTCGTGTTTCGTACCAGAAAGAGACCTTTTGCGGGGAAGTTTCATTTGAAGAAAACGGCTGCTGAAAGTTATCAATTGTTGGTTGAAGCTTATGGTGAACATGCTCCAACCCAAAAAACTTGGATAGATCCAAGCCAGCCTTCAACATCACAACCAGTGCGCAATATACAGGGAAAGAAAGCTTTGCTATGTATTTGGGGAGATAGTAGAGGAGCTGCGTATTACGAACTGCTGAAACCTGCTGAAACAATTTCTGGCGATCGATACCGACAACGGTTGATAAAGTTGAACCGAGCATTGAAGGAAAAAAGCGACCAGAATACGCCCAAAGACACGATAAAGTCATTTTTTTTCAACATGACAATGCTCGGCTCCCTGTTGCAAAATGTGTTAAAAACTATTTGGAAAACATCATATGGGACGTTCTACCCCACCCGCCGTATTCACCGGACTTAGCCTCTTCAGACTACCACTTATTTCGATCGACGTAGCACGGACTTTCAGAACAGCACTTACATTATTACGAAGAAGTGAAAATTTGGCTTGATGAATGGTTGGCCTCAAAAGATTAAAAGTTCTTCTGGTGCGGAATCCATTTTTTGACAGAAAGATGGGAGAAAGTCAGAGCTAACGATGGCAAATACTTTGATTATTAAAGTGATTCATTTTGTGATGGAAATAAACGCTTAAATGTTGCGAAAAAATCGGCATTATTAACCGAAACACCTATTATATAAATATATATAACATAAGCCGCCCCTAAGTACGTCCGTCTTCTTCGGTTTTGGACCTTGTTTATCCAGTTGTACCCCACTAGTCTTTTGATGTCGTTAGACCATGGGGTTTGCAGGCGTCCTCTACTTCTTTTCTCATTCCTTTCAGTAATTGATTACTTTATGGGTCCGTCGATTATCAGAAAGTCTTGCGATATGACCTGCCCAACTCCACTTCAACCAGCTTACCCTCTCAGCTAAATCAGTTACCTTGGAGCTTCCTTGAATTTCTGCATTACTCAGCCTATCCCACAACGATATTCCCAACATCCTCCTTTCCATCGCTCGTTGTTAGTACACCAAAGAATACATTGATCGTAAAAAAATGTTCTCGAAACACATTTTTTCAAGAATACGAGCGGTCGCGTTCTTACTTGACAGACTGTGAACATATGACACTAAAGTCGTTATTTAAAGATCACCATTGCTCAGGAAACTGACACGATTTCATTTCTGAACACAATGAATTGTGAAGTTTAAATTTGTATGATTGAAAGATGTTATGGGTATAACTTTGGCCATAATAATAATAATAACAGATTATACTAACAAATTTTAATATTTGTTGAAAATATACTTGGGACGATTGTGATCTGCTATTTAATTTTTATTATTTTTCATATAAAAAGTATTATCTATACATCTTGCCATTACTGTTTTTAAAATTGCAGAAGAATTTTCATTTAGATTGCTCATATCGAATAGATCGACAGAAAGATGTAACGTAGTATATTACGTACATAAGTAACATGCATATTCTACATGGTTAACATACTAAGGTGTGATGGTATAACTGTGACAATTAAAACCACCGAAACAATTAGGTTACCGTATTAAAAAAAGCCTCAATGTTTCAAGTTAAAGCTTTTTGTCGGTAAAATAAGAAGCTAAAGCTTTCTATCGGTATTATTAAATGCTTGTATGTTTTGCAGCTCATTAAGATATATAAGTATTTTTTGTTGTTAACTCAAAAATAATCTTCTAGGGATCGCAACATGAGAGGCATTCGTATACTTTTTAGTAAAGGCCAACCAATAAAACTCGCCTCCAAATGGAACCCATTTACCGAAGATCTGCCAATCTGGACATTTACATATCATCCGCTCTATTTCCACAAAGGTAATCCAAGCAATAACTTTAAATAATTTATTTTTATAATAATAACACGATACAATACAATTGTTTGCTCTATCATCGCATAACGTGATTATGATAACATTTTTTCTACAGGAAAGGTATCCTCTTCCGAAATTGCTCTATCTCGTCCCTTTCCAGAGATTTTCGGGTATTAAAATTACAGAAAACGCATTATTGCAAATTAGAAGTGAAATATGTAATATTACGAACAACTATTCTATATTACATGTTTCTACAATTAGTAATTTTTAATTTCAGTGACCCCGCAACACTCGACAATTGACGTCAATTCCAAGTATTGAGAGTGCAGTCTCAGCAACGTTATTAATTTATAAACAATAAAATTACTTTTTATTATTGGTTATTATTAACTAGTTGTTCTGAATTATTGGCAAATGTTATACACATTGGAGTTCCACCATACATAGATATATAGGAAACTATAGGCAATTTCAAGAGAGAAACTACTTAAAAGAAATAATAAACATGGAATTAAGAAATATATATTTATATGACATAAGCCAATTAGAATTATACAGTAGAGTAAAACGAATCATATCACTTTGCGATATATTGACACTCTTATCTTACAAGTGTACCCTGAAACTGTACTCTTGATGCGTAGAGTTGACGCATATCCTAATCATATACCTAATACTACCATACATAATGCTAAAAATTTCATAAAGAGAGATAAACAAACAAAATGAGGAGAAGGGAATAAGATTCATATTAATATTCTATTCTTCTATAAAATAACCATAAATACCAAACCTCTTATTCTTTTTAATATTGTCAACAAAGGTCGATTTATATCGACTTACTGAAATCGATCGTAGTGGATTTGTCAACAAAGGTCGATTTTATATCGACTTGCTGAAATCGACCATAGTGGATTTGTCAACAAAGGTCGATTTACTCGTATATGGACTTGCTGAAATCGTCTTAAGTCCGAAAATTCGTGAAGAGTAGAGGAACAACATTACCATCCCAAAATTTAAAAAAAAAAAAAAAAAAAGAAACAAAGATGATCAAGACAATTATAGAACCACATTACCCTACTAAATAGTACCAATAAATTACCAAGTTCATGACTGCTAAATTAACAAAAAAGATCAAAATAAACGAAGAAACAGCAAGGATTTAGAGAAAATAGATCCACAATCGAGCAACTTACTGAAAAATCATTAGAATTCAATAAACTTCTACTTCTGTGCTTAGTTGATCTTAAAAAAGCATTCGATAGAGTAAATATGAGGTACGTGTTACAAATTTTACGAGATCATGACTCCAACAACTGCATTAAGGTATATATATATATATATATATATATATATATATATATATATATATATATATATATATATATATATATATATCGGGTCTTCCATTAAGGACTTGACAACTTTTTTTTGAAATAAAACGCAACCCATTTGAGACATTTCGAAAATTTTACTATCGGCTTGAAGTACAATCAAAACATTTATGTATGGAATTCGACTTCATTCATATGTCCACCACGGGCACGTTTGCAGCGGTCGATTCGTTTAACCCAATTTTCGATGACTCGACCACACATTTCGACGGAAACGGCCGCTACCTCTCTTTCAAATATTGGCTCTGAGCTCCTCCGACGCAAGCTTGTTAGCATAGACCAATGATTTAACGTACCCCCATAAAAAGAAGTCTAGAGGTGTTAAATCACACGATCTAGGCGGCCATTCGACGGGACCAATTCTCGCTATAACACGTTCACCGAATTTAAATTGCAGTAAGTCGATTGTTACACCCGCTGTGTGGCTTGTGGGCGCCGTCTTGTTGAAACCACAACGCCGTGAAATCGACTGTTTTGGTTCGTTTGAAATGGACGCTTGAACAGCAGCAATATTCTGGCCACTTCGACCAACCCGTTGTCTCACTGGCACGGGAACATCCAGCAGCGAATATGTTTAACTCAAATTTTTTCACTAGACTATGATTACTTGTCTACTGGGACGAGAATTACAACCAAAAATTGGCGTTAACGCTCTTAAAGTTTCAGTCACCGACTCCAAATTTTGGTAATAAATTTTAATTATTTGTAAACGTTGTTCGTTCGTGTACTTCACCATGATGAAAATGTTGACTTTACTGAATATTTTGACGTTGACAGTTCGGTGATTGGCTTAAGGGTGCGTTCACAGTGAAATTTCAAAGTTGTCAAGTCCCAAATGGAAGACCCTTTATATATTTGGCAGTTTTTTAAAAATAATACGAAGAAAAGTGTGCACAAGTATTACATTATATATATTTTAGAACTCGTGTTTTCACACGCTTTCATTTGGCACTCCACTCGATGACCTGGTATTTAACTACACAGCTCTGGTGGAGTTATCGATTCCTATATTAGTGCCAAATTTCAACTTTCTATGTCAAATAATTTCGGTGATAATCGGATGTGACAAACAGACGAACGGGCAGACAGACAGGCAGACAGACAGACACCTAAGAGATCTTATAAGTGTTCTGTAGAGAAAACTAAAAAATTCTCGTGAAAATATTACACACTATCAAAGGAGAAACTCCGAGAGACCAGATACGAAGTACAACTATACGAGAATAACTCAAGGTCCAAGACATTGTCCGTTTCACAAGATTAAAACGTCGATATTGGAGAGATTACGTAAGTAACCAATAGCTAGCCAAGGTGGCAAAAGATGAAAAACCAAAAACAAGAAAACCTCTCTATCGACCATTAAAATATGGCGCGCAAGCACGTCACAAGAGACTTAAAAACAAACAAAATAAGACGCCGTCTTATAAGAAGAAGAAGAATAATAATAAGAACATCGAATGTCTTACCTTATCTTTTTCAGTTTATTCCTCAAAAAACAGTGTTTTATGCAATTTCGATTCGCGAAAATCTTCGGAACCAGACGCGATAGAGCAATTACGTAATTGATTCTCTGCCGAAAAAAGATTAACGGCATCATCTTACATGATATTGATGGAACAAAAAGTAAAAAATTGATTGTATCGTATAATAGTTATTTTCATACCAGGATCTTATTCATTTTAGGATAAGCTTGTAGACGGAAACCTGCAAGTTTGCGAGTCTTTCATAAACATTGCTCTTTTCGAAAAATGACGGGTACACGTTTTTTGGAGCACATAAATTAATATACAAAATAATAGGTTCTATTCTCTGCAAGGATTATCACTGATTCTGTTGGTCTTGGTCTTTTCAGACATAGCACAAGAGCGTAACTAGTAATTCGTCAAGCCAAACACGATTTAATGATGTATTATCAAGTGCAACCGCTTGGAATTCCCCATAATGTTCACCTGTGTTCCAAACATATATAATTTAGAAATTCTGTTAATCTTTGCTTACGAAATTCATATCGATGGTCACTAATAATATTGAATCCTAGATATTTTAAAAGATGCTGATTGATAGCCTCTTCCATAACTTTCGATATTATTGAAAGCAGTGCGACTGGTCGGTGCTTGGTTGACAAGGTCTTCTTGCCGTTTTTGGGTATCGGATCAACTGTAGTTAATTTCCATCAAGAAGGAAAATAGTCCCTTTCTGTAGAATAGGTTACAAAGTCTACAAAAAACTGGCGTTAGATCGCTCGCGCATTTTTTGAGTACTATTGCAGGTATTCCATCAGCGCTAGACGCTTTTTTGATGTTAGACTCATTAAAATACGTTATATGATACGCTGTCTGAATATAACATCGGGCATTTTTGATGGAGCTATGGAAATAGTCGGTGGTGTTTTTCCTTGGAAATGTGAAGAAGAGTTCAGTCAACAAGCTGGGTTTCTCAGTGGTGTTATACATGTGAGTGGTGGTATAGTGGATTTAGTGAAATATTGACTTATGGCCTTAGCGACTGACCAAATGAACCCGGAATTATTGGGGCAGACAAGCAGTTTATTTATTATTCTTTGATTGTGTGCCCCTTTGGTTTCATCGATAAATTCTTTGCTTTTGTTTCGAACAAAGATGTTACTATTTATGACGTTAGAATTTTCACGCCATTGTCTGTAGGCAAGATGTTTAGAAGCAACAGCTTCTTTGCATTTTTGGTCGAACTAACGTTTGCCGTTGGAAGGGCATTTCTTCGAAAAAGGGATATAAGCTTCCATACAAGTCGAAATGATGTCGGAGACCTCCTTAGCGCAGTCAGATGAGTCGTCGGATCTAAAACAAACATATAGCCAAGGAAAAGTTTGAAAATATTCCATGAGTTCTTTCCATTTAGCAAATTTGTGGTACCGAATCTTGCGCAGTTTAGACACCTCTCTGTCAATAATCGATACTCGATGTCGAAAGCTGGTCGTAGGAACCTAAAAGCTGTTATTAAACTCTGGCTAATTTAGTTTTTAAATTGTGAGTTACACGATATTTAATATTCTTGTCATCAAGGAAGCGTAAATAAGTTAATTTAATGTAGAAATCCACGCGAAACTATTTTATGTATAATAGTAAAATATTATCTTTTACAGATTGCACTGACGAAAATTTACGTAAAAACTCTACGATTTAGATTATTTTAGTGACACTTTCTGCAAGACAATCATCGAAATCAGCAAACACTACGAATCTCGCATTTTATATTCGCATGTTTTACTGGAAAACTACGTTGGATTCGGAGCAATAATTCACAACAGACATGATCTTGGATTTTTCAAGGTCAGAGGAAAATTTAGCTTTTGAAACAGTTACCTCCATAAAATCTAAATGTGATATTTATTTGGTCAATTACTGTATTTAATAACTAAATGTATTTTAGAGTTTCCTAATATTACTCTTAACGAATATATCTTTTGGAACAGTTAAAAAGCGGTTCTTGATAATTTTGAGTAAAATTAATATCTATCTCTGTTTCCGTCAGCATCTTCTAGATCCTTGAACGATTGCTTATAAAAAACAACGACTCAATTCCTCAATTAATCCAAATGTGAAACTAAAACGAAGCAGTGATTTTAACCACAAAGAATTATATCGTTCGCCCTGTTTAGTCTAGGTGACTTCAGGTCTATAACGGACTATAAATTAAAGTAACCAGGTTGTTTTTGGAAACACATATAACTATATTCGCCTTTAAACTGATCTAAAACAAAATATCTAGATTAGGTTGATTAACTTATTTGACTGGATTGACTCCTATGTGAAGAATTAAAATTACAAAATGTATTTTGTAATTTTAGAAAAATCGTCCCAATCGGATTAACAAAACAAGACACACGAAAACTCGTTTTAAATCACGAGTATCAATTTTCTTTTTTTTTTTTTCAATAGAATCAAAATTTTTACAGATTTTTTCGAGTTAGCAGATTTCAATTTTAACAAAATAGTCCACAATCCCAAAATTTGACAGTTTTTAACAAAATAGTCCACAATCCCCCAAAATTTGACAGTTTTTCGGGGTTGCTCTTTGATCGAAAAATAACATATTTCTATTGGGAAATTACAAAACTAAGTTATTTTAGATATTTTAAACTTATATTGTAAACTAAGAAATTAGATTTGAAGTTCTATGGGATCCCCACGTAAAACATACTTAAATATTTGAGAAGCACTGCTCACAGAATGGTATATTAAGAGAAAAAACAAAGATAAAAGAACTTACTAATGCAAGAAAACTTATTGTGTACTAAAACAAGTCTGGTGAGATAGAAATACATCATCGACCAGCAAAGTAATTGTTGGAAAACCATGATAGAAACAGGAAGTGTATGGCCAATAAAGGAGAATGAAATGGACCATCTTTGTAGTAAGAGAGAGTAAGAAATAAAGAAATTAAAAATAGAACGAAGATGATAAGACCAGCCACAGAGAGTTTGGTTACCAGTTATGGTGGTCTGATTTAAGATGTTTAAAAAGAAGAAGAACGAAGATGATAAGACCGGCCACAGAAAGTTTGGTTACCAATTATGGTTTAAAAAGACCGTTAGGTGGACGCCACTAAGAAGATGTAAAAGAGAACATCTATAGAAATCCTAAAAATGAGGGTATTTCATAAGCAGTGATGACAAAAAAACCTAGAGGATACAACTTGTTTACTCCTATTGTTAAATTAAAATAATTTAAGAACAGGCCTAGAAACATAACATTTTAGTTTTATAATATTACGAAATATAGAAGCCTAATTCCAAAAATAATTTATTAATTGTTCCAAAAGAAAATAAAGACATATATTGTAGGCAAAAATTTTTGTGACGTGATTACAGAATACGAGATGTTTTAGCAACATTAAATTTTTATACGTTTGAAACGAAAAATATATATTTATATTTCTATTTACAGTTATATACTATTATATTTTTATTAATAAAAATAAAATTTTTATAAAAAATTGTTATATCGAATTTAAAATGAAAGAAACTGACATACATATCATTCTTATGTATTTGTTGCAACGAAGAGATAAAAATGTAGGGACGTACTAATAATATTAAAATTAGGCTATTTAGTAAACAATGCTCTTCTTGTGTTTGTTAAACCACTGACCAAAATTTGTTTATTTTGAATTCTACAAATCCCCATCTCTCTCTCGCATCGTTGCTCGGTTCGGAGTGTCGTGACCTCTATTAGATCGTTTACACAGAATTTATAACAGCTCTCCAAGCTTCTCTATCTTTGATACTTCTCATTATCTCCGGTAACTCCAAGAGCATTGTAGACATGATCTGATCGATGTATCTATTGGGTGATCTACCTCTTTTTCTTCTGCCTTGGATCAATTAACTTTTCCATACCATCCCTTCTTATTATGTGATCAAAAATTATGCTATTTTTCTCTGAATCGATGATATCAGCCGATCACTATCTAGCATATTAAGATCGCTCAGCATAGATGCCTATGAGCTGAGTAGTTTCAAATCCCTGTCAATTTTCTATTAGAAGTCGGGCCTCGCGTTTATGTATTTGAATAATAATAAATATTGAAAGGCATTAAAATAAATATTAAAAATTTTCATGGACCGCAGAGTGGAAAAGCAGTTCAAGTTTAGCGACAAAAACTATATTATTAGTTATTCTAAAGCAACTGAAAATAGACAGAAGTCCATATTTCAGCAGTTTACTGCTGTTCTCTTGTTCGTCAAATCGATACTGAAACGCGCGTTTCGTTCGTATCACGGCTCATCATTCAGGCTAGGATTGACAAACAAGACAACGGAATCTACTGGTACTTATCCCAGGAGTTATGGAGTACGATGGTACGATACAACGAATTGTATTAAGTACGTATACCTATTACCTCTTCGAAAGCTGACACAGCAGCTTTCGAGCCGACAGAGTGGTTGACACAGCAGGTAGAGCTTTTCGAGGGATCCTCCTCAGGGTGATATGATATGCCTCCCCAAATAGCTGATGTGATATTCCTGAGAACCGCTTAAAAGCGCTACCTGCTTTTAAGCGGTAGCGCTTTTAAGCAGTAGCCATAAAACTGATCTAAATATACAGGACGTTCAGTGCACTAACTAATGATAACGAAAAAACTCCAATTTCGTATAATCGAAGTTAACCTATATCGACTTCGGTCGATATTTAGATGGACGACCACTGGAGCAACCCGAGTGCCTTTGTGAAGACAGGAAGGTTATATATAGGTAATAGTTCTAGGAATACAAAAGCCCGATAATTCCATTACCCCCTTACATGGATGTGTTTCGTTACGTTCTTCTACCAAATTTTTATAATTCTGCCAAGGTGATACTACTATGCCTTTATCACGATTTTCCTTGGATATATTTGGAATAAGATATTATAGTTTATCTTTATTTGATAAGATACAGACCTTGTAGTGACGATCTGGGTAGTGTGATTCGAGTTTGTTCGCCACTATTTATATAAATTTCCTCCTTTTTCTTAGAATGAAAGAAAAATATACCAAGCCTCTCTAGCTGCTTCCAGTGTATAATTATATTTAGATAAACCTGTTTATGTATACCAGGTGTACAAGTATGAAAATGCGGATTTTTTTTTTCTAAAAAAAAACATGTTAAATTCGGACGAAATGATAAAAAGTGCTTTATTCAAAGTATGCTACATCGCTTGTTATACATTTTTCCCATCTTTCGGGCAATTTGTGAATACCACGCCAGTAAAAAAACTTCCCCTTTTGCTGCGAACCATTCATCGAGCCATTTTTTCACATCTTCGTACGAACCAAAGCGCTGCTCAGCAAGTGGTAATCGGAAGGAGTCAAGTCTGGTGAGTAAGCCGCATGGGGTAGAACTTCCCAGTTGAGTGCTTCCAACGTGTCGCGAACTGGTTTTGCCGTATGTGATGGCCTTTTTTCAAGCAGCGAACGGTTCAAATCGGTCAATTGTTGTTGGTAACGTTTAGTATTAACCGTTTTCCCCCCAAGTTTTAAGAGCTCATAATAGACCACGCCGCTCTGGTCCCACCAAACACAGAGCATCGTCTTTCTGCCAAAGCGATTCGATCTTGTAGTCCATGTGGATGGTGCGCCTGGGTCTACCCATGATTTTTTGCGCTTGGGATTCTCAAATGTCACACGTGTTTTTACGCTGTTCCATTTCCATTTGCCTCATGTGGTAGTCATCTACCGGTCTTCTGAATCTTTCCCATCTCTCGTAGCCGATTTTAAAACAGCTTGTTGACTAACGCCCAATTGCTCGGCGAGTTGTTTTTGTGTTTGCGAATCATTTCGTCCAACAATGCTTGCAATTCCACATCTTCGTATTTTTTTTGGCGGTTTTTTTCCACGTTCCTTATCTGCAACATCGAAGTCACCACTTTTGAAACGCAGAAACCATCGTTCACACGTATCTTGCGATAGAGCATATTCACCATAAGCTTCTCGAAGTAATCGGTATGATCCAACAGCAGTTTTTCTTCAAATGAAAACAAAGAATTAATGCTGTCCGCCAATGCTCTTTGTTCGGTATAAATTTCGACATATTGAACACAACAACATTTTTTTTTCTTTTCCAATTTTATCACTCATGCGCGTCTGACACTTGTTGATGACACAACAAAATGGCGAAGTGTCAAATCTTTATAGCACAAACTGCATTGGTGCACCATCTGTTGTCTGAAATCCGCATTTCATACTTGTACACCTGGTATTTAACATACAGTGGTAATAAAGGTGCTGCTTGTAAAACATCCAAAGCACGTATTCAAAAGAATGTAATTTTGATTAAATCGATCGAGAGGGAGATTTTTTTTTATAAAAAGTGATTTTTCTTATAGTGGAATTTTAAAAGTTTAAACGCAAGTTAAAAATGGATGACTGGGGAGCGAAGAATTAAAAAAAAAAATAATTCTTTTTATAATGGAACTTTATAAAAAACTCATTCGAAATACACCCCGTTTCTAAAAGGGCGCACTTGTAGATTCATAGGAAGCGGGGGAGGAACATATTCCACCCTGGTTTCCATTGGCTATACTCCGGATTGAAAGTCTGCCTTTTAATCAACCAACAGTGACGTCCCGAGAGTATGAATTTTATATAGTCGTCCAATGTCCATTTAATGCCTAGATATGGACTTTGTTTAGACATCTATATATCCGAATGTAGTCACAATATAAACTGTACATTTTTTATTGTGGTGGCTGGGTAAAAACTCCTAAAATTAAGAGTCAATTTCAAATTTAAGACTTATGTAACACTTGGATAATTAACAAACTTACGAGAATCTAAATATTATGTAATATCACCAATTATTGACCAATTATCCAAAGTAATATAAAATAAACTTTTATATATTTTGCAGGTTTCAGTACCATATAAGTTTACTAATGTATGAAATAAGATTTGTTGTAAATATTGTCTAATATTTATAATAACGAATGATTTAGTCAAATCGTGTTCTGTAATGACTTTTGGTAAAAAGTGTATGCAAATTAAAATCAATGTTAAAAATGTTTATATTAAATGTGGCCTAAATTATAAGTACAGGGTGGTTCATTAGGATGATAAAGACACAATCTCCTTTATTATAGGTAATAAAAAAAAGTATGCATGTATTTGAAGTAAAACAAAGCATACTAAAAATTTGTAACAAACAAAGCTCTTATATTATTTATTTTAACTTCTATTGTTGAAGTACTGTATTCGTAAAATACTACCTTACGAGCTTTTTGCAATTCTAGATTCCCAAATCACGAAAAGCAGTTTCCAATTTCCATCGGTCTCACTGTATTCAATGGAAGAGAACGAATAGATAAGTACTGAGTATTCGTCATCCTGTTTTTTTTTTTTCGGTTTAGATAATTAACAAATTTCAAGAATTAAATTATGCTTAGTTTAATGTATAAAGGGGTAGAAGATCGGACAAAGGGTAAGAAAGGGTCAATTCGAATATATTATGTGATAGGTGGTACTTTGTGATTAAATACCTCAGCCTAAAGTACCTTTTGTTTTAAATTTTGGCTTAGGCAGTTCCAACATACAGGCAGTGGCTAATTGGGACACTTTATACTGAATTTTCAGTGTATCAAAAATTACTCGTAGAGCTTAAGCCATTGCTACTTATTACAAAATGATAAAACAAAGACCTTCCCTATCAGGAATATAGACAGGTTTACATTCTTCTAGCTAGGACCGATCAGAGCATTTTAAAACAAGTAGGTAGCCCCGGGTAACATATAAATTTAAGATTTCCAATTAGGATTCTTAGACACAATTTTCAATTTGTTTAAATGCGTTTGTATATATCGGAGGAAGAAAGACGTTAAATAAGACAACTTTCATCTCCTTTCCCTGAAACAAAAGTTCCTTTTCCTGCTTTAAATATTATACGAGAACGAAAAATTGAAATCGATATCCTATTTCGTTGGAGAGTTGTGTTTACCAAACACGACAGACGAAAGTTTGCAACTCTGTGATCTGGAACTTTTAAATCTGAATATGCAAAAAAATCTCAAAGGGTGTTTTTTTCATAAATATAATACTTCATATCATAGCAAGGAAAGAAAAAAAACATTGTATTACCTATAATCTAGCAACTATTCAACGTTATGACACTAATGGACGCCACCCATGTATTTGCATTTAATGCAGCTACCCATCTTATGTGTAGAATTATGTGTGAAAAATAACTACAGGGTTATGTGTAATAAAAAAACAGTTTTAGTTTTTTTGTATGACAATGGTTTGTTTGTAATATGTCACTCGTATCTTCCAATGGGTATGGCATGTTTTAAAACTAATGAAATCGGAAGATAATTGCCCAAATGATTTCATATTTAAATACAGAGAGCCTGATTCGTATTTTGGGATGTGATGTAAGAAACATTAACATAAAAAAATTAAAAAAACCCAAATAAACATGTGGTTATAAATGTAGTATTTTTGAGATATGTACATACACATACAACATAAGCCCCCAAATAACTCTGACGATTTCTCAATTCTCACCATTATACCACACAAAAATCATGATTTACATTTAACAGTGTGCCATTCTCGGGGATAGAAGTAGATTTGTAATCAAACATGACCCAATTAAATGTTTACAAAAACATGTTTTTTTTCAGAGAATTATCCTTAATAATTATTTGATTTAATAGGATAAAGGATAGCCCAAGTGACAACGCCCTTTTATTTGAGGTTGATTATTTACAGCAAACGTTTTACAAATTTTTGTACATATGTTGTGGGTTAAAAGTAAGGTAAAGATCAATATTATTGCAAGTTTTTTTAAAAGATATCCATAGACTAATATTAAGTGGTTGTTAATTTAAAAATTTGTAGAAACTGAAGAATATAGCTGCAAGTGTGATAGTTTGTGTCGCTCGGTGCATTTGATTTAGGTATCAATATGTCACCGATAACCTTGGATATTTTATGGAGATCGACTGCTTTTGGCCCCAAACATTTAAAGGTAACCTAAAAATAATAAACAAATACTTAAAACCTATCTTTCCTTTTTCACACTTAAGCAACTAAAACAATCTTATATTTCTTACAAAGAAAATCGTTTACATTTTCGGTATTAATCCTTGAAAAGGATAAAAAGAAAAAGAAGAAAAATAAATTCTTCCTTTTCTTATGGCCCCCATACCCAAACAGCTATTAACATTAAAAGTCAAAATCAGGCTGTTAAGGG